>OZ010677.1:23863636-24568636 GCA_963932185.1 Troglohyphantes excavatus | reverse complement strand
AATTAAAAAAGTTTAGATGCTACCTTTAAAATTGATAATCTACAAACAAATAAACAACTATTTTTTTTAAAAGTTAGTCTGTAAAAGCTTAAAAATAAAGCCTTTATTAAAATTGTAAAATTAAAGATTTTATAAAGAAATTCAAAACAAAAAAAATGCAGTTTTTGACAAAAAATAATTTTCCATAAAAGAACTTTTTAAAGTTTGGCATTTTCCCTTCAATAATTTCAATACTTCAAAATTGATAGTTATTTGCAGGTTTATATGAAAGTTTGTTACAGGTTTTATGAAGTAATTTGAAACAAAATCCTTTAATTTAATAAATGTTAGTAAATGTCTGCAGTTTCCTTGGATAAAACCTCAATTTCGATGCAGGTTTTATGCTGACTTTTTTTTGTTGGATAAATACGTATTCTAAGTGATTGACTTTACCTTTTATAACAGATTATATTTAAATGCTGAGAACTTAAGATAGTTTTGGTTGAAGTATAAGTTTTTTTATTAAAAGTAAGATAGGGTTTTTTTAAAAAGAGTAAAAAATTATAATTTTAAAATGATATCTCGCTTTTGAATCCCTATCGGTTTAAAGAGATAGGATTTGATTGTAGTTTTCAACAATTTACTAAATATGAAACTTTTAAAGTTTTAAAATATTTATTTTAGTCTGTAACAAATGGTATAATAATGACCGTGTGCAATTTCTGAAAAAACTACTTTTGACATGCTTTCAGAAAAGTTACAAATATTTGAAGTCACAAGAAAGATAAAGTACACCGATTCAAAAATGTAATTCTACAAATAATTTCTTTAACAGTAAGATACCAAATTTGTTTGTACGTATTTATTTTAAATTTGACAAATAATTATAAATCCTCCGTAATATATAGCAACTTACGCCAGATATAGCTATAAACATTCAGAAAAATTCAAATTGCTGAATTCGTAAACATCTTTAGAGCAGAAAACCCCATGTAGCCTATTCATATATTACCTCAACTCTCTTTTATAAGAATAGAAATATACTTATGCATTGAAAAGCTTATGTTGAAAACGAAACTTTATATGTTTCTTAAAAGTTACATTAAACGAGTCTGAACCTATGCATTTTAAGAATACTCTTTGAAATAAACAAGACAAATGTATAGTACAAGATTGTAAAATCTACTATTTCAAATGCTTTTAAAATACTTATAGAACATACTATTTCTGTGTTTTTTATTATAATCATATGTATTTTTGAGAATATTCTCTTTGGGAGTCAATGGGTCATCTATAAAAAGAGTATTCTCAAATAGTGCCAGCAGTATTATATATTTTCAAGTTGGTATTGTTGCATAAACTTAAAGTCCAAATACAAAATGCACCGTTTTTAGTATTGTTAACATGGAATACGGTAAGAGTAACATGTGAATAAACTTTCCATGCTAGACAGCAAGTATCAAAATTATTCCTCTGATTTAATACACAGAATAATTTCCAGTTAATATCAGATTATTATTTTATGGGGAAATAATCTTAACCAAAATACAATATATACACTTGACATTCACTATCATATGATATATTTAGAAATGACGCAAAACATTCTTAGTACTTTCTCCACTTATAACAACTACCAATACTTTTATTTGAATGACTTTTAAGTATACTTAGAAAATCGGTTTTGAGTATTATCATTTTAATACTTATATATAGAATCAAAACAGTACCATACTAGCTCGGTTTGTGGGGTGAAAAAAAAGAGTGTGATTCAGTGTGGTCCAATGAGCTAGAATAATTTAAGCACTGGAGCTAGGACTAAACGTCGTAGACTACTTTACTATTTTTTGAGAATGAAGTTATTAAAATAGACTATAATACACATAGGTTTGCGTAGATTTAAAAACGCATTTCTGGCTTTCAAATATACATTTAATGTTACAAATTTAATTTTTTTTCCATACTTACTAGAAAGAGAAGACAAAATGCACCGGAAAAAACAGTTTTAAGGGGACTCGGTACCCTTGGAATAATTTTTTTTATTAAATAATTTACATAGATATTTTACACATATTATTGAAGGTTATTATTATATAACATGATTTTAGCAACAAAAAAATTATTTTTATGAGTATATTTTTCAAAATTTAATTTTTTTAAAAAAAATTGAACTGTTTTAAAAATGGTTTTTCTCTTTCAGTTTTTATAATTTTGTAAAGAATTTTTTTTCTTACATTCACTGTACTATACTTTATAACTTTAAGGATCGAATTTGAAATAACTGATTTAGTTCTTGAGAAAAAAAATAAAATGTCGATGTATATGCAAAAAAATGGAAAAAAACATGATTTAGTCTACTTTTTAATTTTTAACTTTTTTTCTTTTCATTATTTTGCAAAACCCATCCTTGATTGTTTTAAATAGGTTATACTGGTATTTCAGAAAAAAAATCAAGTCATTTGAATAATATGTGAGAAAGTATTCCTATTTTAAATACCGTGGCATATGCAAAAAACACAAACTGAGATAAATCAGTTTAAACATTTCAAATTCAAATAACTCGAGGAATACATTTGATATTTTCTTTACACATAATTAATTTTATAACTACTTGCATACATATAAAATTCCGGTTTTTATTATTTAATTGGAGTATATTAAATCACTATTGTGTACTCAGTTTTAAAATGATAATAAAACTAAATTTTGGAGAAAAATCTGTTAAAATCAAAATATTAATGTTTAAAATATTGTTTTAGACTAATTTTGTGTTAGAAACCATACTAATACAACTGAGTTCATTAAACATACATATTCCATACCATAAAAGACTTTAAAATATGCTTTGACAATAGCAAAAACATGTTATTACATTTGTTAAATACGTCGCCTTTGGCAAATACGTCTCCTTGTACCTTCAAATTTAAAATTATATCAAACCACGGTAAAAAAAAGTAAACAAACACGTGATGTGATAGATACAGTCACAGATAAACACGTTCAACTTGTTCTTAGCTGATTTTTCCTTAAATAAATGACGAAAAGCTGTTGCGTCAAAAATGTAAACATCGAAATGGACGTAGCATTTTAAGTGCTATGAGAGTAATGAAACGCATTTTAATTACATTTATAATTATCAGATCGTTTCAAAACTTTGTAATAATAAACTTTAGGTATAAGAGCATATTTTAAGCAAAAAAAATAATAATTGATATTTTCATCGATTTTCTCAAATCAAAGGGTACCAAGTCCCCTTAAACTTTTGAGTGACGTTACGCGAGACTCCCGCATAGCCAAGGACGGAATGTTTTCTCTTTCTTCTATTTCTTTGAAATTTTGTACACAGCTTCTTAAATAAGTCTAGCATCTTGTTATGTGCAAATAAAATTTTAGCAATTGTTTCGGAATTTAGGGCTCGGGTCTCCCTTAATAGTATAACGACAGAGTTAGTTGCACAAAATATTGCAATAACTAACATTAACCGCTTAATTAGAAGTTGCAGGTACTCCATGACTTTATATTTATATAGATTATTTGCTATTCAACTCAGTTTTTGGCAGCTGTCTGTGTTTTTTTTAAAAATTATTTACTTATTTATAAACTAGCTGATGTGCCCGGTGTTGCCAAAGAAAAAAAAATTAAGGATATTTTTACTTTTATGACCATATTTTCGTTCATTTGGGCGATATATTTATTAATTTGGCAAAATATTTATAATTTAATGCCATTTTTATTAATTTGTCGATTTTTTTTTAATTTGTCGATTTTTGTTTTAATTTGTCGAATTTTTTATTAATTTGGCGAAATTTTTTTTTAATTTGGCTACAATTTTTATTAGTTTGGAGACATTTTATTTCATTGGGACTAAAACTAAAAATGGAAAAATAATCTTTATTAATTTTTTTAAAAACAGGGGAAAAACAAATTTAAAAAAATGCACTAAAAAGTTAAAAAAAATAATTTTTAATTTTACGTAGAAGTGGAAAAAATGCAATTTTTTAATATAATTTCATACTTATTACAACTTTTTAAAGTTGGTTCCAATTTACAAAAACCATACCTAAATTTTGGCGGCGATTTCAAAAAGTTGTAATAAGTATAATATAAAATTATCGCAAATAATTCAATTTGTACGTAAAATTATTATTTTTTAGTGCATTTTTCTTTTTAAAAAAAAGATTATTTTTAAATAAATGATTTCTTTACATTTTGAATTAGTTGTTAAAAACGCATTTCTTTATTTCTATTAAATAATACTATTCGCTTTTTAATAGAAGTGATGCAATATGTTTTAGTCTTATAATAAAAAGCTGTCAGTTTCAACATTTGGCCAGCTGCTAAAATATTGCTGCAGCAAGTCAGGGACAAAAAAAAAATCGGCGATTAGCCCATGAAGTGTATATTCAACATTATTAAACTTATACTTTTAGTGTAAAGACATTTAAAATTTTAATATAAATATAATAAAAAATTATAATTATTGAAAACAATATTTGAAAAGCCAAAACTTAAAAAAAAAACTTTTGAATGTCAATATTTTTTTTTTCTTTCATGATTTGAAAACAGAGTTGATACGTCGGGAAGTTGATTTTTATAAATGACATATCTATAGATAGTTTACATTGAAGGATTAGAACAATAATCCATACATGTCATCACAAATCCGATTGACGTGCCCATATTAATCGATGGCATATGGTAAGCATATGCTTTGCTGAAATTGTGATAAATATTCTTAAATTTGTTAATTTGAGGAAAGTAAAAAATTTCCTATTTATTCGTAACTAAATAATTTTTACACTGCATATATTGAATTAGAAAAGTTATTGCTTGAAATACGTTGCACAAAGACCCTATAAATGAGCTGATCCAAAATATTTTTATACAACAGAAAATCCAAGCGCACAATTGAATTTATTATAATGACTAGCAATATGGCCCGGCGTTGCTCGTGGTCACTTTGCGCAGTAAGAGATGCGCGATTTTGTCTTGTCAGCGTAGCCATGGCATATCATTCTCTGTGCACTGTGAAAAATAAACTTTATCCAAATCCAGATTTATTAAATTACTTTGTGTATTTTTTGAGATACTTAAATCTATTTTTATGTTCACGACTTTACATGCTATTGCGACTACCTACTATTTAAACTGATGTTTTTTGTCAAATGTTTCTTTTTGTGAAATAAAAATTCCTAAGAAATTTTTAAATTGCATATTTTTTGTATAAAAATTAACCATTTAGTGACAATAAACCCATGCAGTAAACTTCACATTCATTAGCTTTAATATTGGCGACGCAATAATATATCAAAGAAAATATATTGCATAATTCCAAATCAAAATAATTTATCGTATCTTGTGAAGTTTTTTTTTTTTTTTGTGCCAATTGGTGACCGGAGTCTATATATTCGTCTTTCAACATAATTTCATACGGGTCAATATTTACTTACAATACTTCTTATAAAAATAAATTATCAAATATTCATTTTTGATTTCCAATAATATGTTTTTGAGGTGAAAGTTTAAAAGTAAGCTACATGGAGGTATAAATATATAAAACTTTAAGTTAAACTTTTAGGGTGGCCTATTTCAACACCATAGTAATATTCCACTCCGTAACAAATAGTCATAAGGTTAAGTTGTTCGGAACATGAATACACATGGCGTCAGTCGAAAGAGCTGGTTTATCTTCCTCCTTCGGTTGGCGAGGTTTTTGTTAACGACGTTATTTTTGTTATTCGGACACTAATTTCTCCATTGTGATGATATTTTTAAATATAGGACCTCTATTTTAGCACATTTGACAACATTTTTTATTCAATTGGAGACATTTTTTATTAATTTGGCGACATTTTTAATTCATTTGGCAACATTTGGCGACATTTTTAATTAATTTTTTCAATATTTGGCGACTTTTCTAATTTATTTGGCGACATTTTTCATTCATTTGGCGACATTTTTCATTCATTTGGCGACATTTACTCATCAGCCAATCAAACTAAATCGTTTATCCCAGTATTGTCTAAACATATTTTTGGTCGCCAAGGTGATTTTTAACGCTAATGTTATGAAGGGAAGATCGAGATGTAAATTTTCCATAGGAGTAACGTTAGAGAAAATGGGAAAAGTTCTATAACTTTTGAATGGTTGCAGATATTCACATGAAACAAAGTGCAGATTTTAAACTAAGAAAAATTTGTTCAATTATTGCAAGTTTCATAAAAATCCGTGCAGTAGTTTTTGAGTTAAATCCGGACAAACAGACAGACAGACAAAAAAAAATTTAATGTGATTTTCTGAATCAGTGTATTTTAATTCGTGGAGAAAACTCAAAATGAGGGGTTTTGTTCGATTCCACAGACAGACACTCCATTCTTATATATAAGTATTGATGTTCGATTCCACAGACAGACACTCCATTCTTATATATAAGTATTGATTACAATTATTTATAAGATATTAAAAAATACTATACACTCTCAAATATTAAATAATTATTTTTATATGAAATACAAAGATTTTCTTTACAGAAATTTTAAACCATTTATTGTTAATACAAAATTTATTTTAAATAAATAAAATTTATGACCAATGACATAAAAGTTTTTAAAATTAAAAAAAATACAGATTTATTTATATCATAAATAAATTTCACATTTACACTTGTCTCTTCAAATCGATTTAAAAGTTAATTTTCCTTGCGTGTTTCAACTGCTATTTTGTATAGAGAAATTTCATATTTTAAGCAACTTAAAGCTATCAACCTCTAGGGCTGTAAAAGATAATAGATTATGTAAATCCTCATTCAAACAAGAAATATAATTGAACTATAATAATTCAAACCAACGAGGATCCTAAAACAGATCTTTGTTATTCCTCTGACATTTAAATAAAGTAAGGTTGTGCAAAGCTAAAAGATAAAAAAAATATTATTGTTAGATGAATGACAACTTTTAATAACCATTCAGTACAAAAATATAAAAATTTAAAAAGGAATATTTAGTTCGATCTGTGAGATTCCATGTATTCCTTGAAGAGAGCATGCAAATAAAAAGTTTAAAATACTATAAAGGAAGCCTTTTGAAGTCGCCGAACTTTATTTTCCTGTTGCAAAAATTGTATTCTCAAGTGTTGTATTATTTAATTATATTCTTTGAAGATATTGTTAAACGTTTTCTTGTAAAGCCTTATGGGACGTCTTCTGAAGTTTAAGAGATTAGGTTAAACAAAGTGTTCTAAAGGAGTTTCAGGCTTTCTTTAATAATGGGGATTTTTAAGAGTTTTTACTTTCTATTATTTAGTATAATATAAAAAAATAAAGAAACGATTAGGTTAAAACAAAGTGTTTTAAAGGAGTTTCAGGCTTTCTTTTATAATGGGGATTTTTAAGAGTTTTTACTTTCTATTATTTAGTATAATATAAAAAAAAGGAAGCGATTAGGTTAAACAAAGTGTTTTAAAAGAGTTTCAGGCTTTCTTTAATAATGGGGATTTTTAAGAGTTTTTACTTTCTATTATTTAGTATAATATAAAAAAAAGGAAGCGATTAGGTTAAAACAAAGTGTTTTAAAGGAGTTTCAGGCTTTCTTTAATAATGGGGATTTTTAAGAGTTTTTACTTTATATTATTTAGTATAATATAAAAAAAATAAGGAAGCGATTAGGTTAAAACAATGTGTTTTAAAGGAGTTTCAGGCTTTCTGTAATAATGGGGATTTTTAAAAGATTTTGCTTTCTATTATTTAGTATAATATAAAAAAATAAGAAAGCGATTAGGTTAAAACAAAGTGTTTTAAAGGAGTTTCAGGCTTTCTTTAATAATGGGGATTTTTATGAGTTTTTACTTTCTATTATTTAGTATAATATAAAAAAGTAAGGAAGTGTTTAGATAGTTAAGGCTGTTAAATCAGTATCTGAAAAATAAGTAAATGCTACCTCAATCGAAGAAGAAGTATAATTTACGTTGTATCATACAGAAAAATGATATAAGACAGTAAAGTTAGTTCAATGAGACTGTACAACAAAGATGGCGTCAAAATGGGACAATCGAATTATCATTGCTGTATTTAAGTTTTGGGGGTAAAAACATATAGAAAAGAATTAAAATATTCCATAAATTTATTATAGTAACGTGTGTTATATATTTATTTTCAGAATAAAAGAAGGGAAACGTGCAATGATATCTTCAAGGTAAGTAGAATTTTAAAAATTTCGACATCTTAAATCATTTAGCGATCACATAAATAGTATCAAAATACTGAATCTGAATGAAACTCATACATTAGGCGAAATGAAAAAGAAAAGAACGATCAAAATAAGTAAAAGACATTTTAATCGTTTTATTGTTATTGTATTTTAATATATATAGGTAATTGAAAGTTAATTGAAATGAATAATATTGAAAGTTCACTATCTGAAAATAAAGTCATTTTATTCGTATAAAAGTAATAAGAGTGAATTTGGTTTGGTATTTTATGAAATTACTCGACCGATCTTTCGCATTATTGTTTAATTTCAACTTTTATAGTTTAATTATTTATTTACGAAATGGAGGTATATGAATACCACCTTTTCGTATACTTTTTTTGGATTTCTTGAGGATAATTTGATATGCATATATTACATTTATCAAATATTATGTGTCAGGTACTTAATAATTGTACAACGGTTTTGTCTCTGCCACACACTTTTTCTGTTCATTGCATTAAAATTATCAGTAATCATTAAAAACTGCCAAAAAAGGACCGAACCCTTTTTTATACAGTAAGTAATTAACAAACACAAACAGCATAAACTTATGTATATATATATATATTTAATTAAATATGTATTTAGCGTATTTTTCAAGAGTTTGTATCCATTTATTAAAATGTCCCCAAACGTTTTGGATACTCCGTTACGGTCACTAATATTTATTGATAGTTATTTTACAATATTAGTCAATAACGTATCTACAATCTACAAAAGGTTTTTAAAAATGAGTACCTGAATTTACTCATTTTATTTTAAATGCAATTGCATCGTAAATGAGCGATGACGTACTCAAATTTCAGTAACTTTACTTTCTCAAAAATGAGCAGTGTGCTTTAATATTGATATTATCCGCTTCTGTTCAAGACATCTTAACCAAGTGACCTGACAAACTTAAAATAATTGTTCAGAAAATGGTTTTCCACATTATTTGATGTCGATTGCTTAAATGAAAACTCAGTTAATACAATTCCTATGTAATGTAGGTAGCCTGTGTAGTGAATAAAGGTAGCCTAATGTAAGGCTAGCATCTGCTCTCGTTCATTTAAAATAATTTTTGAGTACATGTCCTTTTCAAAATTGAAACTTATGTATGCGGGGCCATTTTCAAGTGTCAAACAAAAATAATTTTTGAAAATGAAATAATTTGTAAAAGTTTATCTATTGTATATGTCCTCTTTCAATATTGAGACATATATTAGTTCTGAACACATAAGAGCAAATACATAAAATTAAGTTTCTAGAGTCATGCATAAATTCATAGATTTTACAAAGTATAAAATTTTTATGTATATCCATGAATACAATAACCTGGCATAACATTACTATAAACTGATTCTTTTAAACCAGGATTTTAATTTTTGAAACTTCAATAGTTAGTAAGTCTTGTTGAGTCAAAACACAGCGTACATAAATTATTGATGGAGTTTCCATTTTTCATAACGTTTGAGTAGCAATTATTACGTAAAATATTCTTACGAAAATGTAAAATTACGACTGATTTATTTATGGCATGTCACATTGGTGCAAAATTTGTACATGAGTAAGCAGCAGGCATTCAAAACTGAACATGCCATGAACTTTTTAAAAAAATCAGATAAACGGTGATTTTTATTATAAAAACAGATTCCTTTTCATATATTTGCAATCAAAATACTAGCTTTAGTAAAAATGTGGTAATCAATACTATTTTCATTTTTTCCAAACGTTTGATTATACAATTAAATTTCTGTAATAAAGAATATATTTATTTGAATTCCATCAAAATACTATTGGTTTTAGGGGGGGGGGATGCTACTAAGTAACATAAATAAATTTATAAGAGCAAACTAAAAGTCTTTTTTTTATTTATCTCAGAAAATAAAATTCTGGTAATCCCAAAAGATTTTTTTGTCATCGTTCTATGTATCGTTTTTTTACGCTGACGTAATCAATACATGTTTGTCACTTGTTTGTAAGTAACATGTTTGTCACTTGTTAGTGACATACATATTTTAATCCCACGCGTATGTGTGTGTATGTGTGAAATGTCACATAGGATATGAAAACACATTTCTTACAACTTGTCATTCAAATATTTTTTTTTTAAATTCTTCATGGTGGCTGTCAAGCGGTGTATGTCCAAAAACAGAACTCCAAGAATTTTTTTTTAAAGTTTATAATTCGTCTCAGACAAAATGGAATGCGCATTTAACTTTTTGTAAGGCAACGTACTGAAGTTGGAGCAACAGCATTTGACCAAATGATTTAACTACGGCTAACTAGAAATCAAAAATCGCGTTAATTCATTTCCGATTTCTTTGTGACTAATGCCACTTGGTAGACAAAGCGTTCAATATTACTTATTCTCTTATTATATTTACGTAATTTGCATCTTTATTTCATGTTTTTTCAAATAAATTCAACGTACTTAAAGGAACGTGGCATAATGCCTAAATGTTTGTTTTTTATTTTTGACTTTTTGAATAACGGTTTTAACGTTCATTATTTAAATTTATAAAAGAGATCAATATTTCACGCAAAAATTCCATAGTAGTTTGTAATTTTTTTTTTTCAAAATTATAACTTTTTCAATTTGGTTTTTAGATATTTAAAAACTGTAAGATATTTTTAAATATTTATATTTTTAACCGTTATAATTTTTTGTTTTGTTTATTTCGATCAGTTCATTTAAAATTAGAAAGAAATAATAATAACTAATTATTATTATTAAATACATAGAGTTTGTGTGTGCGTAAGAATGCGAAATTTCTTATCTAATTGAAATTTAGGTTTTTGACTGAATTGCAAGATTTCATGATGCAACTGTAAAATCACGCAATAATAAAAATAAACTGTTTTTATTAAAAGAATATTCCATGCGTACATAAATTATTTACAAAACATCTTTAGAGATGTTTGCTTATAAATTCCATTTAGTAATGCAATACAACCTCAATGAAATGTAATAATTTATGTGTACTTATAGAATATTTAAACGCAATTAAAACATGTTGTGTGCTTCATCTTTAATACATGAAGCCCTATTGAGTTTTGATTACTCTAGGAAGTTTTATTTAATGCAATAACAGTTAACACCGAATACAGCAAATTATATTGTCCTTTAAATGTTCTCCAGTATGTATATATTCCAATAGAATCATACTTCATTTCAAAATAGTGTATTTAAAGGCACCTGCTTATAAAAGGCGGTATCCAATAAACACTCTTTTTCCTTTTCTAGGGCCAAGTGTTGCTGACCCGTTAAACATTGTACTAGTTATATAATACTACATTATACTAGTACTAGCATTCCCGTGAGATAATTATCGCATGAAAAAATCCTCCCCCCCCCCCCCCCCCGACCTCACATAAATCATTGAAACTACCCATAGATGGCTCTCCGTTCAAATACTTCTACCCATAAATGGCAGCACTACCAACGTTCGTTCAAAAACTGCTTGGAAATTAATTAATTTTGAAAGCAAGTTTTTTAGAAAAACGTTGATATTCCTAAGACAAAAGTACGGTTCGTCACTGCTTCGGGAAATTTCTTTTTTTATCCCTCACATGTTAAGATCCGCTGTGTGTGAGAACCGTAAAAGGGATTTTTACTACTGAAATAATATATATGATATATTTACAATTGTTATGCCTTATAGCAATGGTTCTCAAGAACTTTTCTCACCCATTACTCTATTCAAAATAAGTTGGTTTTTGTTAGATAGTAATGTTTTTACACTGTTAAAATTTTCAGTTCAACGTTGTACCATATATTGGTGCAAAAACCGAGGTCTGCAGCAAATTACACTATTACGGTGGAATCTAGGTTAAACCAAAAATTCTTTATCGTAAAAAAGACGGAGGTTTCGCCGATAATTGGTTCAATCCTTTTAACTGCAACCGAAATTTTCGCTGTCGCTACATCAACCAGCCGAGGAATCCCCTCCAAGAAAGACAGCGACGAACAAGGACCTCCGTGGCCCAGTGGATAAAGGCTTTCAGCTATGAATCAGTGGATTCCTTGTTCGAGCCCGATCGGTGGACTTGACAAATAAAAGTAAAAAAGTTGTGATCTTGCGATCGCTTGCTAAATCTTGCTAGAAAAATACTGCTACTAAAATACTAAGAAAACTCGAATTTTAAGTTTTATGTAACGTTATGAGTTTTGGTACAACGTTTCACTACTAAATGGTATCCGTGGTAGCACCGTAAAATGGTGAAACTAAGGAACAACTGTTGGGTGTAGCTAAATAAGTACCAAATTT
Source organism: Troglohyphantes excavatus (assembly GCA_963932185.1). Taxonomy (NCBI): domain Eukaryota; kingdom Metazoa; phylum Arthropoda; class Arachnida; order Araneae; family Linyphiidae; genus Troglohyphantes; species Troglohyphantes excavatus. Next base: position 24,556,161 of record OZ010677.1, on the reverse strand, counting down.
TGGTACAATGTCGTAATAATTTTTGACACAAGGTTTTAGTTTTGATTTTACTTATTATATTCATTATTTTCATTTCCGAGTTTTCCGCCATTACTATACCCCTATATTACTGTATCCTCAACCAGACCGCCACGTACCTCCTATGTACCTCCCAGGGATACACGTACGACAGGCTAAGAACCTCTGCCTTAGAGCATAATTGCTCTATCTGTATTGACATTTAAATGTCCTTTAACAAATATGTGATTAATGCCTCACTCTTAAAAAAATTACATAATTTTTGAGAATTCTGCGATTGTTAAGCCTACTTTCGTTAGATTTGACAAACTTTTCGTCATTGAATTAATTACGCGACATTTGACGAAACAGGAATCCTTACATTTTGAGTAAAAGCCATTTACTTATATGCCTTTTCGGCTCAGTTCTGGCTCATTACCTCATGGTTGGTTCTCATACTTGCATTGTCAGAATTCAAACAAGCCTTCTTGGCCGATTGGATAGATGTGGTCGATGTAAAAATTCCATCAAAATGGCGAAATTATTATCAAGTTGATAAAAGTAATATTGTACACTTGACCTTCAAAACAAGAGAAAGGTCACTGTCTACATGGGATTTCGGAAACTACCCCCCCCCCCCATCCCCTTTCCCTCCCTTTAATTAGCAGAAACGATTTCTTACTAAAAGTGCTTACTAACACTCTGTGTAAAGTGGATAGAGCGTTGGATTCTGGTACGAAAGGTCCGCAGTTCGAGTCAGGTCGTCGATATTGATTTATCATATTATTTAAAATCATCCTCAATTTATACGAATTAAATTTCTTTTCAAAAGAACGACAAAATGAATTCCCTAAGTTTGACACAATATTTAATCGAAGCGTATGGCAGAGGCGTTTGTTACGTCAAAAAAGACAAAAGTTTAGTCAAAAACGATAAAGCATTTTTAACAGTGCTTGAAACTCATTCCGTTTGGCTATGAATAAAATGTATGTAATTTAACGAGTCCTCCCACTGAGACTGCTCACAGCTATAAAATCAAAAATTCATTTGTTACTTTTAATACATTTGTATATTTTAATACATTTTAAACGAATCGAATATAATTATAAAATATAGGTATGAAATCTCTATCTAAGGAATTTTTTTTGTCTTATAGGCTATTCTTTCGTACACATCTCAGGAACAACAAATAGTAATCCTTCGTTTTCTGGAGTTTAAGTTAGATTGATACGCTTTAGGGAGTATAAATTTTAATTCACTTTAAATTGATAGGTATAGAGTTTCGAGAAATGGCATAAAAATAGATGCAGAAATATTTTGGTACTTACCCAATTCCGAAAACTTTGAAATTTTAAATTAATTTCGATGTTTTCTTAATTAGTTTTAAAAACTTATTTATACAACGCACGAGAATTTTAATTAAACATTATTTTGAAATTAGAATTGAATCCCATTTTTCAAATGTTGATGTTTTAATAAATATATTATTTAAAGCTACTGACATTTGTTAAGAAAAATTTATAGTAAGTTTTTGATAAATATAATTATACCTTTTGTATTTGTTAAATACTTAATATCTGATCAATGAAATTTAAAAAAGTAAATAAGTACTTAAAATAGATTTTTCATATATTTAATTAAAACTATAGGATACACAGGAATCATAAAAATGAGGATAGTGAACATTTCACTTTTAATTAATTAATTCACTATTAATAAAGTTTAATTTAGCATTTATCAGACAAGTACACTGTAAACAAAACGTACTTAAAGATGAGTACCTGAACATACTCGTTTTTCTTTTAATACAATTGCATCGTAAATCAGTGATGACGTACTTAAATTTAAGTAATGGTGCTTTCTCAAACATAAGCAGTGTGATTTAATATTGCTCATCTCAGCTTCTGTTTATGATGATATTTCAAATAACAAAAATGTCTAAATACAAGTTCTTAAACACATTATGTTGTTTACAAAAATGCTAAATTAAAGTTTTTCAGAAAGTATTTTCTTGACTTATAACAAAAATAAAAAAAGTAATTTTTAATTTTTTTTATTGTTTTAAAAAATATATATATATTTTAATGTTTGACCATATGATTATGTTAATGCGCTTTACACCCATATGTGAAAAAAATTATAATGATATTTGTAAAATTAAAGAAAAAAAGTCAATTGTTTCCCATACCCTGTTAAATTTTTTTTTGTTTTAAATAATATCCGAGAAATCCCTTCAATTTTTGTTTTCAAAATGTATATATTTAAGATTTATATATTCACCGTTAATTTAACCTGTCACATATGTGTGTAAAGTGTATTTTAATTAATACTTTTTGTCACGTTAAGATAATTAATGAGAAATATATATTTTTAATTCAAGTAACTATTCCTAAAGACTTTAACTCATGTACAGATTCCAATTTTTACTTAATAGTTAATTTCAATCAGATAAACGCGTTTAAGCAAATAAAAGTAGATTAGTTCTATAGAAAATCATCTTAAGGCAAATTTAATAATGTAACCATTTAATTTTCGCAAAATTTTAACTAAACTTGTTTGAATGTTTGCTTTTCATTTTAAAAATGTACATTGAAAACACACACCAACAGTAACTGGTGTATATTTTGTAATGGAGCATCACACCACAAAAAATTACTCTAACACATAAACTTTGTCATGTAATCACCATTTCATATAAAACAAATAATAAATTGTCCAATGTCTAAATAGCAACAAGCGAAAATGCATTCCTAAGAATAAACCTAACATGACGTACTACTTTAAAAGGATCTAAGGGAATAGATCTAATTGTTGTGTTTGTACTACAACGACTCTTTTGTTTGTTGTTTGATCCCTTTTTAGAACGATCGTGAATATTTAATCTCTTCTTCATAACACTAAAAGCGAAATTGCAATTTCCTAAGAGAAATGTAGAGGTTTATTATAGTATCAAACTACGTCGCTTTTGCGTGAGGGTGCACTTTTCATTAAAAAAGTTTTGACTGAAATTTATTTATTTAAATTAAGTGGTTTTGGGGAGAGCATAATGGTACAAGATAGCAAATAGTGCATTTTTTACAGAAGACAAACATGCTGTAATGCCAGGGACAAAGACTAACGAAGGGGCTCAGAGTATGATTCTTCAAAGAGTTTCTACACGTTTAAGAATCATACTCTGATTAAAGAAATCCTATACTTCTAGATATTATTGTGTAATATTTATTTCGAAATAGAATTGAATAATTATATTGTATAATATTTAATAAAAACAGTGTAACTAATAAAATTAATTTGCTATTTTATATTTCGGACTTACTGGAAACACTCACACTATTTAAAAATAAGGTGCTTAAAACTGAGTACATGAACGTACTCGTTTTCCTTTGAGCACAATTGTATCGTAAATTAAGTACTCAAGTTTAAGTAATCGTACTTTCGCAAAAATGAGGAGTGTGATTTAATATTGCTAATCTCAACTTCTATTCCAGAAATTTTAACAAAGCGACCTGACACACTTAAAATAGTTGTTTAGAAGAAGGTTTTCCACATCAATTGATGTCGATTGCTTAAATGAAAACTGAGTTATTACAATTCAATTATCTTAATTCCCATTCTTTTCACACACCATTTTAACATTATTTATGTTTATAACTTCTTCACTTCGCCCTGGTAGCTTAACAAATAAGGTTCTGGACAGTTGTGCCTTCAGATATGGGTTCGAATGCCTGTGCGTCTTATTTGTAATTGTTGATATTTATTGATTTATGAAGGCAGCCTATGCAAGCTAGCATCTTCTCTTTCAATTCATTTTTACCTACTGTACTCATTTTTAAGTACATGTCTTTTTCAAAATTGAAACTTATATTTTCGAAGCCATAATCACCATCGAATATATTAAAAATTGAGTACATTTTACTTATTTTTGAATACCTATTTTTAACAGCGTACTTTGAGGTATTTCTATACGTTTAAAAATCATACTCTGATTCCAGTAATTCTACACTTCTAGATATATTGTGTAATATTTATTTCGAAATACATTTGAATTAGTTATAATTTTATAGTTAATAAAAACAGTTTAACTAATAAAATTACGTTGCTGCCATTTTATACTTTGGACTTACTGCACACTTAATTAGTCATACGCGGCCATTTTGAGGCATTAGGTTTTTTTTAAGAGAAATATTTTACAGTATTAATTTAATAATATTTATTATTGACATAAGGAATTTTATTTAACAATACACTCCTTTAGCACTATTCTAAGATATTAACAACATATAATTAAAAAAAATACTTGCATGTTTCAACTAAGCTCATATAATTCTAAAAACATACAATTTCATTTTATAAAATTAGTCTTTATAAATTTATTTCATGAAATCAGTCTTTGTAAATTCATTTTATAAATCAGTCTTTGTAAATTCATTTTATAAATCAGTATTTGTAAATTCATTTTATAAATCAGTCTTTGTAAATTCATTTTATAAATCAGTCTTTGTAAATTCATTTTATAAATGAGTCTCTATAAATTGATTTTATTAAAACAATCATCGATATATTTTTTTATGTGGCACTTGTTTTATAGAGCACTTTTTTTTAAAAACCATATTTTATTCCATAGTTTTTGTATCGCCACCTCTGAAATTGCAACTAATTAACTTCTTCTTGTTACAAAAAAAATATAGGAACTTTTGTATAGTCTATTATTTATAGTCTAAAATTATCAAAATTCTTTAATGAGTTTTAACGATTTTTTAATGTCAAATTATATAAATTGTTATATAAATTACAATCTATGCCACAAATAATCATCAATAAAACTAATAAACACCATTTTAATTCAAAACTATGCTAAGAGAAAAACTTTTTGTTGAAGTAGACATGTTTTTGGTATATCTTTTATGAGATGATACTTGAATTTTAATGGAGGGAAAATATGTCTATAGCCATTTTTTTAATATGTATATATGTCATTTTTTATATACATTTGTATATATGTCATTTTTTTAAAGTTTTAGTAGACTTTCATTTAATGAAAATATTTTATGTTTATAAATTAACGTTATTTAATTCTCTTACGATTTTTTTCAGGCTTAAAATTGTCAAAAAATATTTTATTTTCGAAGTAGACCATATCTTTATAAGTCGAGATTGAAATTAAAACCCTAAATCTTAACCTTACATGCAAAGTGTAACTCATTAGATACGTAAATAAACTTAAGGACTTTATTCTTTTTTTATATATTCATGGAAAATGTTTAAAAAATATATAATAAATTTAAGGATAAAAACTTTTATGTAGTTTTTATTTCAAATTTGACGGGGGGACGGGGCGAGAATCTAAAGGAAGACTGCTTAATAAATTTAAATTTTACATAAAAAGTTTTATTTCTCAAGTAAATATATGTACACAGTAATATAATACAATTTAGTTCAATTTACACTACAGTTTACAGAATGTGACATTAAAGTTTCCACCAAATAATACATTTTCAAATTCAATTTGAAAAATGCCATTTACTTCTTTGTTTAAAATATCTAAGCTAAGCGATTTGTTTTGTTTGAATTTATTTAATCATAGAGCACTGGGATTTGCACATAAGTGTTATTTAAATTTTATGCTGTCTAATTGTTTAGAAATTAAATATTGATATGATTTTTTTAATTAAATTATGATACAAATAATAGTGCTAACAATTGTTTATAAATTAAACTTGCAGTAAACTTTATTATTATACATTGGATTTTACTTTGCTAAATCGATTTCAACATTTTTAATGTGTCCCTTAAATGTTAAATTTGCGTAACATATGTCTTTTTGCATCTATTTTTCTGTTAATTATAATATGTTTTTTAATATATACAATCCATAATATTTAAATATTAATAATATTTATGTAAATAAATTTTAACTATTTCAATAAAAAAGCAAGTTTTTTATTTAACTAAAAACAAATATTTGATGCCCATTCATTTAAATTGATTTTATGAAGGATTTCCCAAACGTTATTTGATACATATTTTTTAAATAAATAAATACAAGCATTTTAATTTGCTGGCGTTTTTTATGATTTGTAATATATACGTAAACAATTATATATGTCAAGCGCATTATATAAACCCATCATCAAAACACTCAGTTACTTCTTGGTTTCTGGAAATGTCTTTGGGGTTGTGCCAAACAAACTCAAGTGCAATTTCCAAGAACCCTGTTACTTTGTTTCCAGTAAGATGGGCGTAGACTATCATCTATTTGGGGGTCGAAATCTCATCAAGTGGTAGTCAGATAATCCTAAATGATTTCTAGGGTATATCACAACCACTCGAAATAGATATAATATTTTAATACATTTATTGAAGACAGCGTTTTCGAGATAATAGTTTTGTGAACATTAATGTTATTTTATTGTTGTTCAAATTCGTCACTCAGTTAGACTGTTTAAATTACTCAATTTTTTTAATTATGTATTTGATAAAAGACCGTCACGTTGCACTAGAGCTAAGTTGATATACTTACAAGAAATGAACATAAAGCTACTATACCGAAAGAAAGATCTTGGAGAATTGCTTCGTAATTTTTAACTATGGTTTGATGGCTAGAAGAACACTATGCACCCCATTATCCTAACTTACACACTACAACCGATGTGCGAACATTTGAATCGTGTCAGATTTAATGTAAACAGCTCCGTCTGTGATTATCTTACAGGTATTGAACTCGCAACCCTCTGATACGATTAAGCTAATCTTCCAACTATATTGGGTCCACTACTTATAAAAAAGAGTTATATTCAATGAAAGATCTAAAATAATAAATTGCTAAAATATATATAGCTTGCATATGAGAGTTAAAATAAAGGGCTTCAATTTCTCATTAAAAATAAACAAAATAATTTGTATAATATATATATATATATATATATATATATATATATATATATATATATATATATATATATATATATATATATATATATATATATATATATATATATATATATATATATATATCGGACATTCATATATCATAAGGACTTTCGAAGTTCAAATAAATTCACCATTGGAATAAAAATGGCACAAACTGTGACGTCAGTGGTAGTTTATACGTATATATTTTTTTTAGTATGAATTTTTAAGTGTATATAATTATATTTTTGGGTGAAAGGAAACATTGCTTCTATGTGCCTATTTTAAGGTACTAAAAATTGTAAACTCTTAAAACAAATTATCAATCTGCCGTGCTATTTTATTGAAAAAAAATATGAGTTTCATGTCAGGAACATCAGAAGAATTCTACAGAAGAATGTTGTTTTCGTCTTGTTAACAATTTTTTAAGATGAAAATGTATCAATAAAATAATAAATCGTAAATTAATTTTATCTTTCAGACGTAAAATTTGGTAATCATGACTTGTTATTAGGTTTTTTTATTGTTGTCAATCCTATTTCATTTTTGTACAATATGTTGAAAAGTAATCGAGTTATGACCACTCCTTTTGCTTACTTAAAATTCATTGTCAAACCTCTATATGTTTTTCCAGACATAACTATTTCAGTACTTTGGATCTATCAATTAATCACTTCTGGCACTTTGGAAATAGGAATTGAGCATGTGAATTGAAAACTATTTAATGTGATAGTTCAGTTTGCGAGTTATGTTTAATAAATGCATTGACGTAAAAATTTATCGATGAAATTCACATGAAGAAATTATTAGTAGAACAAAAGATTACAAAATGAATCTACATTAAATTCGTTTTTTGTGTCTATTAATCATTTACTAAAGATTTTCTTCGCAATGAGTTTCGCCATGTTTCGTAAAAGTAAGAGCAAATAAACTCGTTTCCTAGGACATTTATATCCTACAATATATGAAACACTACCAAATTTATGTTCAATATGCATCACGTATATTATCGGTTTTACTTTCTAAATCTTACAGGTATTTCTACTTTTTATTACATACATAAAGCTCTTGTGATGAGCATAAATAAATAAAAATACTTTTTAGATCGGAATGTGATGTACAAAAATATTATAATCTAAATTATATTATAAAAGTTTAAATTTCGTTTGTGTAAAATTTTGTAAAATGGAGTCTCCTTAATATTATGGCCATGCCTTCATTAAATTGATAAAAATACATACTAATAGCATTAAAAAAATCTGATAAAATTCTGCATGTTCCTAAAAATTCTATATAGGATTCTAAATTCCTTTTTCATTTCAAACACAATAACAAACAATGGGAAATAAGATAAGTAGTAATAACTCAGTTCCTTTTTAACAATTCAACGCTAAAAAAATTAGACAGTCATCGTTTTTCTTCTGGTATCTTCATTAGCTTTGCATTCGGATATATATTCTATATATTTAATTATTATTTTTTCATATGCATGTATATTTAAATTGTACTGGTATTTGCACAAATAAATAGTCCTTTTCATACAGTTTGAAACTGAGTATAACAACTAAGAAATTTACAAGTAAGAAATTATTGTAAACTTTAATAATTTATATAGAAATTTAGTAGAGTACTTAATAAAGCATTTTATTTTAGCTAATAAAATTGATCATGAATATACTGTTAAAAACAGGTACTCAAATATAAATAAAGAGTACTAATTTTTGTTTACGTTCAGTGCTTATCATAGCTCCGAATACATAAATTTCATTTTTTGAAAAGACATGTACCCAAAAATGAGTACAATGAGTAAAAATCAATAAAAAGAGCAGTTGCTTGCCCACATATGCTGTCTTCATAAATCACTTTCAGTAAATATCGACAATTACAACCAATATAACCCACATCCTCAGGCACTTCAGTCCAGTGCCTTATTCTTTGTACTACCAGGGCGACCTGAAGAAGTTAGAAACAGAAGAAATGTTAAAAAGATGCGCCAAAAGAATGGAAAGAAAGATAATTGAGTTGTAATAACTCAGTTTCCATTTAAGCAATCGACATCAAATGATATGGAAAACCATCTTTTGAACAACTATCTTTAGTTTGTCAGGTCGCTTTGTTAAGACTGTTTAAACAGACTTGAGTACATAATGTCTCATTTCCGATGGAATTGTGCTCAAAGAATAACTAGTATGTTCATGTACTCATTTTTAAGCATATTCTGTTTACAGTGTGAGTGTTTCCAGTGTGTCCAAAATATAAAATAGCAACGATTGACGGTATTTATCAATATGTATTCCTTATAGAGTGGGGAATTTCGGTGAGAGGAGCGCTTTATTTACGGGTCACCGTCGCTTCCAATACAAACAAATATAAATTATTTATACCTTAATAAACACAGGTATTCAAAAGTAAGTAAAATTTAATCATTTTTGATTACATTCGATACTTATCATAGCTCCGGATACATAAATTTCATTTTTGAAAAAGACATGTACTCAAAAATGAGTACAATGAGTAAAAATGAACAACAAGAACATTGCTTGCTTACGTAGCTGATTTCATAAATCACCTTCATTAAATATCAACAATTACAACCAAGACTTATCAGAAACCGAACCCACATCCTAAAGCATCGCAGTTCAATGTCTTATCCGTTGTACTACCAGGGCGAAGTGAAGAAGTTATAAACAGAAGAAATGTTAAAAAGGTGTGCCAAAAGAATGGGAAGTTAGATAATTGAGTTGTAATAACTCAGTTTCCATTTAAGCAATCGACATCAATTGCTATGGAAAACCATCTTCTGAACAACTATCTTAAGCTTGTCATGTCGCTTTGTTAAGACGGCTTGAACAGAAGCTCAGATTAGCAATATTAAACCACACTGCTAATTTTTTGAAAAATTAAAGTTGCTGAAATTTGAGTACGTCATTGCTCATTTACGATGGAATTGCACTCAAACAAAAACGAGCATGTTAAGGTACTCATTAGGTGTACATACACACTATAAAAAACGAAAATCGGCCAAAAATTCGAATATTTTTTGGTTCTATAGTATTCCCCAATTCAGTATCTTTCAGATGATACCAAGATTGAAGAAATATTCCAAAAACTTTTTTTATTTACAAAGAGTTATTCTGTGGCCGCGCTTGCAATGGCAATATGTTTTGTAAACTTTACACTTGATTTCTGAAGAACTGTATTTTTAACAAATGTCCCTTCATTCGAAACATGATAACTCAAGTTTGCTTAAACATTTTGAGAAAATTATTTTTTATTTTTAATTTATATTAGTTGTAAGATGTTATGACCCTTCATCAAAACGATTTGTTCAAAAAGTAATTTTTAATAGAATTTTAAAGTTGAAAATTTAAATAAAAAAGTGTTTTTTTAGGGACTGTCGAGGTAAAAAATTATTTAAAAAACAACTTTAAATGCTATAAACGTTTTGGAGGGTCATAACATTAAGAAAGATACTGCGAGTTATTTCCAACAAAAATTATGCTTCTAGATTAATTACAACTTGCGTAATCGCGTTTGAAAAAACATGCTAATTAACATATAAAACGCTAATTAGGTAATTAGTATTTTATTTTATTCAGGGTTTTTTAAAATGTTTCATCACCATTTTTAAGGTGTTTTCCTACACGAAAAAACTAGATTTTTAAATTCAAAATTAAAAAAAAAAATTTAAAGTGTATTCGTACACCTTTTTAAGTACCTTTTGTTTACAGTGTACTTAATAAATCAATTTAATTTAAGTTAATAAATGTGATAATGAATAATATTTCACTATTAAACAAGTTCTTATAGTGTATATACCTGAGATAGATACTTTTAGGCATACAAGTGTACCCAACTCTGAAATTCCACACACCACTTATAAAGATAATGCTTTTAAATTGAATTATAGTTTAGTGCGTCCGAATGTAAAGCCACAGCGAGACATATGCAGTTTTAATGCGGCACAATTAGGCATACAACGCTAAACTTGTTAGAATAAATTAAGGCATAATGGTTCTCAGAGAAACGCTGTAAGTTCAAGAGATTTCGCATTTCGAATAATTTGCAGGAATTAATCTAGTTAGCGAAATTGGGCGTGATATAAAACTAAACTGGGTATTAAAATTGGTTTGCTAAAATAAATGTAAGAAGATATGTTATTAGTTAAATGAAATATTATTAAACATAAATGGATTGTTGGTGCAAAATATTTAATTTTTATGGTTTTCATATTTATGATAAGATTGGATGAAAATGTTATGCGACCTATCTTATTAGAAAATTACCCTTTCCTAAACGTAAATAAATAACTTAATTTTTAAAACGATGGTAAAAAAAAATTATTAACAGTTGTAACCAGCGTTATTCATTTATGTTATTATCTTATATGTTTGTCCTATTATCATGTCCCCGTCACCTGTATATATTTTCATGTTCCCGTTACGTGTCTATATATTGTTCCCGTTATTACGATTGTAACGCCCTCTACATATGTTATGTCTTTCCCGCTGCGCAGGAAAGCTTCAGTCATGTAACTGCCTCTTACGGTGATGCGTATAAGGTTTCGTTCCTCCCCGAGATTATTGTAATGTTAGGCATATGTGATTAAAGATGTTTATGTTCTATCCTTGAATAGTTATTTAGTCAATACGCCTTATAAATGGCTACCCAACGCGGCGCAACACTGTAAGAACAGCAATTGCATGGCTCGCTTTTTAGGTTTTCGTTCCGATTGATGAAAATGGCGAGGGCCGCCATTTTGAAGTTCGTTTCTAAACGAACTATATTTCTGTTCTTCAGGCAAGAAGGAATGTCATCGGATGTTTAAGATAAGTGTTATTTTGTTTTCTCTTCAGTGTTATAATTTTTTTAATTTGTAGGCTAGGTTAAAGTTTTGAAACGCAAAGTTTCGTTTTTCAGTATACATCCTGTTTACTGTGAGGAGATAATTTGCATAACACGTATGCTGTGTCTCGTTTGGAGTGTTATCTCTATTGATTTAAATTTAACTAGTCTTTTAAAATTAAACCGCAATGGTTTGCTGTGTTTTTCACTGAATTTGAAATTAAAAAAAAACCACCTTGGTTTTGTAAACACTGATTCTGACAATCGTATTCGCATTGCGAATTCAAATTCGTACGCTCGGAGAAAAGCAATTTCCCCCCCCCCCCCCCCCCCCCCCCCCTCCTCTCCACGTAACTGAGAGTGTTTTATTTCTGTTCTCTTTTATTTGAAATTATTGCTGGCCTTGAAAATTCTGATTGTGGGTTTTATTTATTTTATTTTGTTCTCTTTCGGGAAAAATAAAAGAATGTGGTTTGACATGCAAACATAAGAAATAAATGTTCTTAGTGTGATTCAGAGTAGTAGATTTTATATTGGCAGGAAGTTTTATTTGTGATAGTGCTTATTTAATTTAATTATTGGCATTAACTAATTATTAGTTATTTTGATCAGTTGGATAATTGATTATATTATAAAATTTAATGTTGTTTTTAAAATTTATTTTGAAAGAACACTTGAATTGATTCGTTATGAAATGGAAGTTTGTTAATGCTATTGTTTTGATTTTATATTTAAGTACTTCATAGATTTCTAAATAATTTAAACAAAAGTGATTCTTCTTATAAATTTGTTCAATCATGTTAAAATATATTTTGGTATTCTGGTAATCTAATATTGAAATGGTATCATAGAAATAGTGCATTTTAACTAGAGATCGGGTGTTATACAGTGTCATCTACACTTGAAAAGATTTAATACTGCTTAGTGTTATTTGCTTGAATAAATGAATAGTTGGAATGATTTTATAATGGTTTACAATAAATTTATAATAGTTTAAATGAATTAATATTATTTTAACTGATATTAATTGGTTTTCTGAAAAATAATTATAGACGATTTGAGTGCTAATATTTCATGGTAGGGTAATTGTAGTGAGTTTAAGTGCATTGAACTGTGAAATAGCTCTAGGACTTTGAGGTAATTATTTTGTGTGCCTGTTATCTACTGCCATATTCTGAACTCACAAAGAACTAGACTGAAATCCCACGATGGCTTTTCTCGCACGAGGAAAGAAGATTGACCTGGTCCGGCTGGCAATTGAACTGGACTTGGATGGTATTGATAGTCTGAAAGTTATTCAACTGAAGACGAGAATACAAGAGAGTGAAGCATATAAGGACGATTTAGAGTTTGTCCAAGCAAGGTTTGAAGAGATAATCGCTGAAAGAATAAAAGAGGAATACCTTGAAATTAAAGATAAGAAAAGGAAAGAAGACCTTGAAGCTGAAGAAAGAAAAAGAAGACTGGAACTGGAGTACGAAGAACGGAAAAGAAAAGACGATTACGAATTCCAACTTCAGAAGCTGAAACTCCAGGATGAGGCAACACGATCCCAAGTTCCTCTTACCCAGAACGATGGTTTTCAAGCAGCCAAACCAAGATTGGACTTGCAGACGCTGATCCAGAGATTCGATCCAGTAACGAATGACATCAGCTTATACCTCGTTCTCTTCGAGCGACAAGCTCACAGAGCTGAGATTCCAAGGACTTTCTGGGCCTCTCATCTGATTGGTCTGCTGCCATATGATATTGCTCAGATCATTGCAAGAGAAGTCGAAGAAGTTGCACAAGATTATGAAAAAGTGAAACAGCTGCTTCTAAAGCGCTATAAACTCACTCCAGAAAAATTCCGTCAATTGTTCACAAAACATTCGAAATGTCAAGAAGGCACTTGGATAGATTTCGCCTACGAACTTAGGAATTACTTTCAAGGTTGGATTACAGGTCTCGAGATAACAACTTTTGAAGAATTGTCTGATCTGATGGTTACAGACCAGATTAAACGCCGTGTTCCACAAGAAGTCAAAGAGCACTTCATCGATGACTGGACACAAATAAAGACGACTACAGATCTAGTACAAAAGCTAGATGACTACGAGACGGTTCGTCCAAACAACAGAAATGACTCTACGTCGAATACCAAGAAGTGGTCCAGTCCAAGATTTAATACTGGAAACTTCAGAAAAGTGGCGCAGAATCCAAAGCCAAGGCAAAATGAAAGAAATCCTAATCCAGAGAACAAGCCTGCCATATACTGCTATGGATGTTCCAGACCTGGTTTCATAAAGGCAAAGTGTCCGACATGCTCTCCAACGGCGAGAAATGAGAATTTCCCTGCAAATTCACTTACCATGTACACTTGCCATTCCAAGATGTCCCCTATTGCACTGATTGATGTGTGCATTTCCGGTGTACGAGCCAGAGTTTGTGCAGACACAGGTGCCAGCAGATCAGTCGCTGGTGAGATCCTCTACAACCTGCTGAAGAGAAAAGGAGTGGAGTTCCAGGAGACTTCAGTAACCATGACTTTGGCAAACGGTTACCAAACTACTGAAGAGGCTTGCACAGCCACGGTGTCCATTGAGATTGAAAACAAAACAATCATTCTGGATCTCCTTGCCCTTCCAAATGCAAAAGGAAATCGAACCCTCTTAGGAACAGACTTCCTAGAAAAGTCGGAAATTGTTCTCGACATAAGAAACAAAAGGTGGAACTTTTGTGACAACCCTCGCCGAAAGGTTTATTTTGGGAATGACATCACATCGACGTCTCAGCAACCTGTCGAAACTCTTTCCATCAACAGCTGTAATCTCCGTGAAGAAGAAGGCGAGAGCTTGAACATCGAGCAAAGGCTCCAGGTCAATAATTTGCTTCAGGATTTCGAGGAAAGCTTCAAACCAGGGGGAGAGAGCACGACTTTCATAGAGCACCGCATTAATACGGGAACGCATGCTCCAGTCGCTTATCCACCCTACAGAGTTTCTCCTGCGAAGAAGGAAATATTGAAAAAGGAACTGGATGACCTCTTGCAAAAGAAAATAATCGAAGAATGCGAGTCGCCCTTTGCTGCTCCGGTGGTGTTGGTACCCAAACCAAATGGAAAAACAAGACTGTGTGTTGACTATCGCGGCTTGAATGCAGTGACAGTTGCAGACCACTACCCTCTACCACAGATCGATGATCTTATCCATGACGCCCGACATGTAACTTACATGTCCACTATTGATTTGAGGTCAGGTTATCACCAGGTGAGTGTGCATCCGGAGGATAAAGACAAGACGGCTTTCACAACCCAGTTCGGAACGTTTAGATTCAACCGAATGCCTTTCGGGTTGAGAAATGCACCAGCTACATTCCAGAGGCTGATGGACAGATTTAAAAGTGGTCTGCCGGATGTAAAGATACTAGTCTACTTGGACGATATCATTGTCTTATCCGCTACCTTTGAAGATCACCTAAAAGACCTCAAGAAAGTTTTCCAACGACTTTCCCTGTTCAACTTGAGGGCAAATAGAGAGAAATGTCAATTCGCCTGCCCGAAGGTTAAGTATCTAGGTCACTGGATAACTACCAAAGGAATCGAAGTTGATCCAGAGAAGGTTGAGGCTATCCTGAAGATACCAACTTCGAAGAACGTCAAACAAGTACAATCCTTCCTACAGACCTGTTCTTGGTATCGAAGATATATTCCAAACTTTTCAGAAGTAGCAAGACCTCTTAGCAATCTTACTAAGAAAAATGTCATTTGGAATTGGGGAACAGAGGAAGAAACTTCTTTCAAGACTCTGAAAGAACTTTTGGTTAGTCCACCGATCCTTCGTCAAAGTGATCCAAGTCAAGCATACACTCTCCGAACTGATGCCAGCGGTTATGCCCTTGGTGCAGTTCTCTTACAAGGCACCGGATCTGATGAACATCTTATCGAGTATGCCAGTCGCTTACTCACTAGTGCCGAAAGAAACTATTCGACTACAGAGCGCGAGGCTTTAGCTGTAGTTTGGGCTTTAAAGAAGTATCGTGCCTACATTGAAGGTCAAGAGATTACTGTTGCATCCGACCACCAACCTCTTAAGTGGTTAATGAGTTTGAAGTCTCCTACGGGACGATTAGCAAGATGGGCTCTAGAAGTTCAATCTTTCAATTTGAAGTTAGAGTACATCCCAGGAAAATGCAACGTGGTCGCTGATATGTTGTCAAGACCAGCTTGTCAGCATGCCGAACCTTCATGTGAACTGTGTAGCATACACATCGACGTTCCCTCACATACTTCAAAAGAGCTCCGAAAAGAACAACTTAAAGACCCAGAAGTTGAGAAGATAATTCGTTGTTTCGAAAGCAATGAGAAAAACGTAGACTTCGCCAACTGGACTGATCGTGGTTACCTGATGAATCAAGCTGTGCTTTACCGATATGCACCAGACTCGGACAGTGACGAAGCACAACTGGTCATACCGGCTCAAGAAGTAAACTCCATCCTTAAAGATCATCACGATGCTCCAACAGCAGGCCACTATGGAGCCGAAGGAACATTCGATCGTATAGCAAAGCGCTATTATTGGACAGGTATGCGGAAGTTTATCACGGACTATGTAAAAAACTGCATAGAGTGCAACAGATACAAAGCTTCAAACCAAAAGCCAGCTGGTTTGTTGCAAACTCCCGTTCCGGCCCAACGATTCGAGACTCTTGCAATCGATCTGTTTGGCCCATTACCAGAAAGCAGAGATGGTAAGAAATGGATATTCATCATCGAAGATGTCAACACTCGATGGGTTGAACTCTTCGCATTATCCACTGCAACTGCGAAAGAGTGTGCTACTACACTACTAGAAGAAGTATTATTGAGGTACGGAATCCCACGTAGAATTATAAGCGACAACGGCACGCAGTTTGTGTCTGCCGTAATGCAACAACTTTGCTGCATGCTAGACATCAACCAAACGTTGACACCAGTCTATCACCCTCAAGCAAATCCGGTAGAAAGAAAAAACCGTGATCTTAAACCTCGTCTTGCAATCCTGGTTCAAGACGAACACCGATCCTGGTCTGAGAAACTGCCAGCAATCCGTTTTGCGCTCAACACAGCAAAGTGCCAATCAACTGGGCAGACAGCAGCATTTCTCAGCTTTGGACGAGAATTGCGGACGACAGACGACGTGACTAACGACATCAGAGGAGTGATCGACAACGACAATTTCGTCCCTGAAATAACACCGTACCTTAAAAAATTCTCAAGATTCACAGCCCAGATCAAAGAAGCCATCGAAACCCAACAAGACAAAAGAAAAATCTACGCAGACAAAAGGCGTAATCCGGCTCCACCATATGCTCCAGGTGATAAAGTATATGTGACCCTGCATCCCGTCAGCAAGGCTGCCACTGGACAATCCAAAAAGTTTATGCCCAGACGAGATGGACCCTATGTCATCCTTACACAAAGGTCACCATCCACATTCGAAATTGCCAGCCTGGACAATCCCCAAGTGCCCCTGGGCGTGTACCCCACTTCTTCCCCGAAGGCCTACACCCAGGACCCCATCGAACGTCCTTGCAATCAGTTTCGAAAGCGAGGACGGCCACCAAACTTACCCAAAAGAACTGGTGCTGGCCCCTCGTCGGGACTACGTCGGAGCCAGAGGGGGAGGATGTAACCAGCGTTATTCATTTATGTTATTATCTTATATGTTTGTCCTATTATCATGTCCCCGTCACCTGTATATATTTTCATGTTCCCGTTACGTGTCTATATATTGTTCCCGTTATTACGATTGTAACGCCCTCTACATATGTTATGTCTTTCCCGCTGCGCAGGAAAGCTTCAGTCATGTAACTGCCTCTTACGGTGATGCGTATAAGGTTTCGTTCCTCCCCGAGATTATTGTAATGTTAGGCATATGTGATTAAAGATGTTTATGTTCTATCCTTGAATAGTTATTTAGTCAATACGCCTTATACAGTTTTATTTATTGTTAATTTTTTTTCTTGAAACTTTGGATTTTCTTAAAATATATGTGACATGGGATCACTATGGAATCGTCATTTCAAAATTAAAGATGTGTGCTAATGAATTAAAAGTAATTGAGATAACTCAGTTAGTTTATAACGTATGGATAAAAATAAAATGGATCATGGAAATCTTTTGAACTTCTACTTTTAGTAAGTAAGAACAATATTCGATTGTTACATCTATTTATAATAATTTACAAACGGATAAAATTTATTGAATTTTATTAATATTCTAATACGATATCGAAAATGTATTTTCATCAACTGTCATCAATATCTGTTTTTTATCTCTAAGATTAAACAGACGAACACGAAAAGAAGTAAAACTTTTAGAAATACTGTCGAGTAATAAAGTGAACAGATAACTTCAAAAATATTTAAACTATTTAAAGTCTATTCTAAACTATTTATTACTTTCTGGCATATTATACCTTGCTAAATTTGATTAAAATCAGTTCACTTTTTAGATTTCCATACAAACAACGTAAAGTGTTTTAGCAAAATCTGCAATAATAACTATGATATCCAAATAAGTTCAATGATATTCACTAGATATCTAAATAATTTTAATTTAAAAATTCATTTTAATTCTAATTTTTAAAACAAGAAAGAAATTGTATTTTTGTGCTAAATATATATTTGCAGATACTTAAACATGTAAATTATATGAGAAAGAAAGTGGACAGTGACAAAGTGAGTAGAAAGTTCAACATACGCTCCATTTTTTCACCTATCAATAAGATCACCTTCACACAACTTAAAGACCCTATTGACGACCTTAATAACTGGGGCATATACAGTATTTCATATCACTGTGGCATTTCATATATCAGTCAAACAAAGAGATCATTAACATTTAGTATTAAGGAGCACAAAGCACACACTGCTAAACAAGAAATAAAGAAGTCCCCCATTGCCAAGCACTCTTGGGAACATGATCATATATTTAATTTTTCTTACCCACATTGAATTTGCAAACCCAAATCTCCAGTTGAACTTGACATCCTGGAGGAGTTTCATATTTTTAGCAATATTTGATTCGATTGTCAATGAAACATTTGCGGTCCCAGTATTTCCAGCTTGTTGGCACACAATAGATAACTCCAACCGATTGAAATATTTTTTTTCTTTGGCAACACTTTCAATTTCTGGGTTTATTTATATTTTATTACACACAGACTTTTCATTTTCTGCTGATCAAGGATCTTCCGAAACATGTCCGGATTTCATGGATTTTTATTGCGTATTTTAACGTTGTAATTGTATTTTAATACAAAGAAAGTGGGCCTAATAATTTTACTTATCTAAAAATAAAAGTTAAGGAAGATTGTACTATGTAATTTAACAACCCTGTAACGAACTGGTCTAATGTGTACTCTACGCATTTATTATTAAAAATCACGTTCAAGTCGTGACATAAGATTCTGATATTTAGCTTATTGTGCAGCTTATTATTATATTTCAAAGCTTAAATCTAATCCGCTGTGTTTCTCATTTCGAAAACTTTTTTTTTTACATAAGTTCAATTAAAATGACTTTTAAAAAAATTGTATTGAAATAAGAATGATCGAGTGGTTTTTATATATAAAAAATTAACAAAGAGTACAAAAATAAAATGAATACA
This sequence comes from Troglohyphantes excavatus, assembly GCA_963932185.1. Classification (NCBI taxonomy): domain Eukaryota; kingdom Metazoa; phylum Arthropoda; class Arachnida; order Araneae; family Linyphiidae; genus Troglohyphantes; species Troglohyphantes excavatus. Next base: position 24,536,780 of record OZ010677.1, on the reverse strand, counting down.
ATTCGTTCAATAACTAGTTTGAGAATATTCTCTCTCACTCCTATAACGACAAGATATCAATTTTAAATTTAAAAAAAAATACAATGTAAAAAAGGGTGTTTAAAAAGGCAATTAAAAAAAAGTGCAATATAAAAAAGTTACTTAAAAATTCGTTCTTAAACCTACTCGTTTATCTTTGAGTATAATTCCATCGTAAATAAACGATTACGTACTCAAATGCAAGTAACAGTATTTTCTCAAAAACAACTTTTTGCTCAAAAATCAACATGATAAGTAACGAATGTAATCAAAAACGAATACAATTTACTTATTTTCAAGTACTTATTTTTAACAGTGTGGTTCCTTTAAATTAAATTTTTCGGATTTATATAGGAAACATCCATACTTTTTATTAACCTATAATCAAGGATTTATAGACATTAAAGCATGCAGCAGTCAAACCAAGGTACGGGGTTCTAATAAATCATTTACATTTATTTGTATTGGAAGCAACGGTGACCCGTTAATAAAGCTCTCCTCTTAAACAGAGTTCAAAACTTTATAAGAAATACATATTGGTTAATATCATCAGCTGGTGACGCAAAAAGCAAGTTTCCGTCGATTAGTCACACAAATATACATATCTTTAAATACTCTATACACTCAAACCTGTTTTTGTGTGGTCTTTTTTTGTGCGATTTTTTATGCGATTTTTTTTTGTGCGGTATATGAAAATTTCAATCAAATTGGAACATAAATGATTATATGGCTACCGAGACATATACAAGCGTCTAGTGAAACAACAGTCGTCGCAAAAACTGATCACTGACTACAAGGTAACTGAAAAAAAGTCAACTCTAAACGAGTGCGAGGTAGTATCTTCAAGTGACGAAAGCGATTTTGAACCAAGTTCGCGTATTGTCAGACTACAAAGGATAATGGTTATACATTTTGAAATTTTTGAATGTGTAAAATAAGTACATATGTAAATAAAATATTTAAAAATGTTCGCATGTGTATTTTCTAAATCAGATTCCAAAATGTTTGGCGATTTTCCAAGTAGCTCTCAAGCCTCGTGTCTTGATTTCGTTTAAAAAAGCAATTCCTAGTTATTTCGTAAGGTTTTGAGTTATTTTCTATGTGAGACTTTTTTTATGCGGTCCCTATCCACCGCATAAAAAAAATTAATTGTGTCGCGAAAACTATTTTTTATAGCTAATCGTGAAGCTTTGTGCGATTTTTTTATGCAGTCCCTATCCACCGCACAAAAACAGGTTTGAATGTACATTTGTATTGTAAAATAATTTTTTAAAAATATTTATTTTAAAGTTGGAAATAATTTAACTTCAGTTGTCTATTTTTTTTTTTTAAATGTGCGTTTTTAATTGTAAATACGTTTTGGGTTCAGAAGTTTTTTAGTATTAATCGTATCTAATTTTAGATTCGAATTCCGCTTTTAGCGACTGAAGATCTTAAAAAATTCTGAAGTGCCATAGTTAAAAAAAAAATTGTATATTTTTATGTCCAAATGTTAATTTATTGTTAAATGTGTAATCGGCATAAAAAATATTAACTTTTTTGTTTTGTTATTTTATTCATTTCTTTTTTTCATGAGATGTGAGAACTCGAAATATTACCAATTTTCTGTGAAACAACCTACGAAAATACCCTCTTATTCGTTCATGGAAGTATTTTTTTCTTGTAAGTTTCCGGGATCTGGAAAATGAATTCTGGATATAAAGAGTTTTTCACGCCTTTGGAAATTTAATTTACTTCAAAATATAAAATACTTATAAAAAATATTACTAAACTCATCGAAAAAAAATGTCTTGAATTTGATTTAATTGAAGACAGATGGTACATTTCTTATCAATTGACGAACAAATATAGAAAAGGTTTAATTAGGTGGATTACTTCCTTGATGGAGTTTAAATTGGGAAAGAAAGCTTTAGGTTATATGGATATTTGACAACTTAAACGCATTAAATTAAAATGTCTTAGTCATAAAAAAAAATAGTGTAGTTTGAATAAAATCTTAAATGAAATCATTAAAACAAGAGTTTTCTAAAAAATACAATATGTTATTTTTTTTAACGTAGAAGGAAAGTAACTAAATTAATATCAAACAAATTAAATTGTGGTGCTTCCCATACGTTTAAATGTACTTATAAAAGAGTTAAATTGTGTTTTCTTGTTGATATTGCGTAATGTTTGGTGAATTTAAATTTTATAATTTTCATTTCAAAATGTTTTTTAAAGCAATTTTTTACGTTTGGTTTAGCAATTTTTTTCGTTTGCTAAAATTATAGTTTAAAATCTTCTAAATACAGTTGCAAAATTCTAGAACTATACGTTTTTTGGAGTTTTTAGACCGTAGTACAGATTTTTTTTAACCATATTGTAAAATATATGTATATTATAATTTGTCAGTTTTGGTTAGATAAATTACTAAAGTAAAAAAAATAGCGGAATTTTTTTTTTTAAGGAAAATATTTGTGTTATTATAAATATTTATTTTTATAAAAATCAAATATTTCTAGTATGCAAAAGATTAATGCCAATTCTTATGTATTATAATTTAAAGCATCTGAAAAAAAATTAATGAATAATTATAAATATTTAAAAAATCATTAGCGTTTTAAATATAGTTTTAAAAAAATTGAAAAAGTTTCAATTTGTAAGGGAAAAAAAATTCAAACAATTATACAATTTTTGTGTGAAAAACTGTTCTCCTATATAAATTTAAATAATATACATTAAAATTGTGATAAATTTTTTTTTTTCAAAGTTGAAGTGGTACATTGCCCTATAAATTTTAACACTCTGATCACCTGATGTGTCAGCAGTTACCGCTATTTGGTTAGCGTTGAAGTCATCTGTGACTGGTAAAATAAATTTATATTTAAGCTATCAATTTAGCACTGCCAATCACAATTTTTTGTATATATCGAAAAAAAATTTAAAGTTTTAAGAAGGAATTTAAAACAAAAACCGTTTATTTAGTGGATCTTTAAAAAAACTGCAGTTTTTCGGCATAAAATTTTCAAATTCACAATTTTGGTGAAAGTTTCATGCTGACTTTTTTTTTCTGGGGAAGTCTTTATCTGTAGTTTAAGCAAAACAAATGGGATTAGATAAATCTGTAGATATTTTATTTTAAATCAACCTAACGAGATATATGATAGTCTGTTTAAATAACCCGAAAACATTTAGAATGTATTAGTTTACGACGCTAATTCGGCAGTCAAAGCAAAAAATGTGTGTGGCTGCGTCGGAGCTCAGCCAGAAGGGTTTTACCTGAAACATAAACTAATTAACGCAAACCTTTCCAGAAGAAAATATGCAAGCTGTTCCTATTCGCGCTCCGTATATGATTTGCTTTATTTCAAGTTTCTTCACTAATTTGCTACCAGAGGGGACCAAATTTATTTTTAAGTCCCTTTTTTTACAGTGTGGTGGTAGATTTAAAAAAATGGATGGGTTTTCGCCCATTTGCCATTTAGGTTCACTTAATGAAATCAACCCATTGCAAGTGAAATATATAGTTTTTACTGCTATGTATCTGCCTAAATAAATCAAACAGAGCCATACAACTTTGAGGGAAGACACATATGTCTCCAAAGCTCTCATATACATCAAAATTATATTTAAAAAAAATTTAGTTAACCCTTCTTCTACTTGTCCCTTCTTTTCATTATCGACAACTTTGTAAAAATAATATTAAAATTTATAGATGTGTTTTTAATTATAAATTTATATATAAGAGTTTTCTCTACTACGCTCAACGTTGAATATATTTGATTGATCTCTTTGTCAGTATGCAACAGAATTTCTCTATCGTGACAATAGCTAAAATAAAAAAAAATAGAAAATTTAAGGATTTTTTTTTTTCGTATATAGCTCTATATTTAAATTAAATCACTTACATCAGCTTACTATGGATAGATTTAGCATTAGTTGGGTGAATTTCGAGTCGAGATTATTTGACAGTCTTAAAAAGTAGAAAATGAAACTTTTTAAACTAAGCCATTTGATTACAAATTGTAGATAATCCCACTATATCACTTTATAGGGAACCAATGTATATACCTGGAATTTTCTGATTCTTTTATTAGAATAACAAATTATTATGTTTTAACTTTTTTGTTGCTACTAACTTAAGTTTTTTTGCAGGCTTATAATTTTTTTTTTAATTTCTGTAGTCGCAAATTTTGTACATGAAAATTTTAATTGAACACAAACGCATTTATTTGTACATAAAAGTTAATCATAATCTAATACGATATTTCTAACATTAGTTATATTTCTGTTATTTAAATGTATTCGTTATCTTCAACATAGTAAATAATAATACTCTTCAAGTAGCTTTTGTTCTAGGTATGAAACTTAGAGAACTATTATTTAAACATATAGCTACAATTCAGAGAAGCAACTAATACCTAAATTAAAATAAAAAGCCAATTTAAGAATATTTATTACCATACATTTAATTAATTTTAAAATGTAAATATTTAGATGTTTATGTAAATATTTTAACTTTAATACCTTTTTTCTTTTAAAAAACAAACTTGAAAAATATTGCGTAATTGTCCAACCATAGAATTAATACCTTTTAAAATATGACCTAAAAAGTTGTATTAAAAAGTGTTCATAGTGAATAAAAAAAAAATATGAACAACATTACTACGAGATATGAACACAAATCTAATTATCTGATTAAACTGAAAAGGTAAACCACGATTGTATGTATTAACTTAAATACGTTTTTAAAAATATTTATTTTTTATTTATAATATAATGACAAATATATTGAAAATATAAAATTTACATATGCATTACTTTAGTTATACCCGCTGTAGAAATTTGGCAACAACGAATAGTCATTCTTAAATTAAAAAGGGTAATTTCCAATGTGTTAATACTTTAATAAATTATAACAAATGATCACAAACTTTTTAAAATTATCAAATGTAATTTAATTTAAAAAAAAAACCTACAAATTGCAATAATACTTACTGAAGGAAAAAACTCACCTTTAGTTAGAAAAAAAAAAGAAACTTTGGTCCAGTTTCTTTTTTTCGCTGTCAAACAGAAAATGTCCCGTGTATAACCTAACCAAACCGGACTTTGCAAAGACCTCGGGGTTATAAAACTGCACCGAAAACCATGATTAAACGGGATATATATAAAGTTTCGGTCTTAGAAGTAACTCGACTGCGCATGCGCCGCCCAACTTCTCGGGAAAGGGATTTCATTGGCAGCACCCACTTGTTGATCGTGACGTCACCAGGTGCATCGATTCTTTCTTGTTGGAGGCATAAAAAGATGGGAAATATTAGATATAAAAATCCCAGGAAAATGTTTTTCAAAGAAAAGCCCTGTCTTTAAGCCCCAGATAAATAATTTCCTATATTCTTAGGAATTTCTGCAAGCACATCTGACTGAACTTCGGAAAATGTGACAGAAAATGACCAATACCGGAATAAAATTTCTGGAAATGCGTGGGAAAATTATGGGTGTGGCCACATAGATTTATAGGGGCTTATGAGTAATGTAAATATTTAGGGGTTTATCGAAAAGGTGTGGTTATGAGAGGGGGGGGGGGTGCATTACTTCACAATTGAGTGACATTTAGTCCGTTAATGCAGTTCGCAAATAATTATATATATAAAAGTACAATTTTTAAATACAAAACTGTGTTTGCAATTTTCGTTAATCCTGATTAATTTTAATTCGGTTTAATTTTATAATGCACACATGAAAAATTCTTGTAAATTCTATAAATACATATGTAGCACGTTGAGTTTTACAATCACTCGGAATCGAACCCAGGACGTTATATGTGCTACACCAATATTTTAACCTTCAATTTAAAATAATTACTCGATACCGATAGAAAGTATTGGGTATTTGAAGCGACCTTCTCTGTAACACTCTCTCAGTGATTCATTTACTATAACGACTCCCTAGCAAATTACGCAACTGGTATTTATGACTAATATGCGAAATTCCTACACCACAAATTTTTCACACCCTTACAGTAAACTTAATTTTTTTTGGAAAGATTCATCTTTTGGGAAGGAAGTTTTTGTCTTAAAACGTGTTTACTCCTAAACTGCATAAATAACTATAAAACTTTTATACATGCATATTTGTATATGCATTAAGTATTTATAATTTTTTTACGTGATATCTATATATACCGATTTTTGTAGGTTTAAATGTTTTAGTAGAATGGACCAAAAATATTAGTGTATAGTAATAATAAAATTATTTTTAAAAATAACCAATTTGATTTAAGAAAATTTCAATATTTATGCATGTAAAAGCACTAAACACTAACATTGAACTTTTGAGCTTTTATGAAGCAAACGTAAAAAATCAATTGCCCCATTTATAATCTGCATAAGTTCTTTTAAATAATGTAAAAAATATCTATATATTACATTTAAATTTATTTTATAAATGTTTGCAAAATATTTTATGTGATTTATCATAAAATGAACCTTTTTAATATTTGTATAATCTTATTCATATTAAAAGAGTTAAAATTACAAATTCCGGGTAGTATTACAATAAAAAAATCATACATCTGATTGAAAAGAATAATACTATACAAAAAAATGTTAATTCATGTTGATAAAACTATTATTTTGAAAGAACAGTAAATTTTGGGCGCATTGGAATTTTTTTTGTTAGTTATTTAAACTCCATACATACAGCATATTTAGCCTATAAGTTAAGAAATCTGAAACTGTTTGATATTGAAAGTAGCATTCAAATAGTTAGGCTTCAGATTTATATACAATTACTAGAAAATAAGAAAACACTAAAAGTATTTTCCTATAAAATATATACTCCATGTTCAAATATAGAAATTATTATGTAATTTATTTTAGCAAAAAGTTTGAACAAACAATACTAAAGGTACTATTACGACTAAAGGTACTAAAGGTAAAAGAACACTAAAGGTTAAAAAGGTACTATTAAAAGGTATTATGTACTCAAAACTAATTAAAATGTACTTATTTTGGAGTACATTAGATGCTTATTATGGCTCCGAATACATAGTTTCAATTTTGAAAAAAACATTTACTCAAAAATGAGTACAATGAGTAAAAATGAATAAAAAGAGCATATGATAGCCTACATAGGTTACCTTCATAAATCCCCTTCGATAAATATCGATAATTACAACCAAGACTTACCGGGAATCGAACCCAGAACCTCAGTCACCCGCATTCTAGAGCCTTATCCGTTAAATGACCAGGGAGACTTAAAGAAGTTATAAAGAGAAGGTGTGTTAAAAAATTTGGAAGTAAGATAATTGAGTTGTAATAACTCAATTTCCATTTAAGTAATTTACATCAAATAATGTAGAAAACCACCTTTTGATCAACTATTTTAAGTTTATCATGTCCCTTTGTTAAGGTGACTTGAACAGAAGCTGAGATTAGCAATTCCTAAATCACACTGTTAATTTTTCAGAAAACACGTTTACTTAAATTTGAATACGTCATCGCTCATTTACGATGCAGTTGTACTAAAAAAAAGAGTAGGCTCAGGTATTCGTTTTTAAGTACCTTTTTTTTACGGTGAACCCAATCAGTTGTTTTACAATTTTAAGACAAACAATTTTAAATTCAAATACAAAACACTTTTAAATTGAGTAATTTCACTAATACCCCGTCTTTGAATTTAAAGTAATGTGTTATTTTTATTTAAAAACGTGTTCAAAATAAAAGATAACCAAAAAAATTATTATTTTTAGAAAAGTAATGTTTACCAGACAAAAGACTTTTCCAATTGGGGAGATGTGTGAGCACCTGGTTTGAGAAATACCTGTTTACAGACCTTTAATTAGGGTACAAAGAATGTAATTACGTAGTTAAACTAAATGTTTTATAAAAAATACCTTTTTAGTTTCAATCTGTAGTTGCAACACTAAGACACGAATTTTTGTGCAATAACTTTTGACTTACATCTTATAAAAAAAAGTCATTTCTCAAATGATTAAGAAATATTTTTTTTTAATGAGAAGAGATTGTTGAGATTTAAATTAATTTAAATAAGCCATTTCCATATTGATTGTTATTGGAATTAAATAAAAAGTAAACTGTTGATAAATACAAAAGCAAGAATAAATTCCAACTAGATTTAAGTATAAATCAATAGTTGAAATTAGTTTTAAAGACTTTAAATTTTTTGTGTCGAACATAATTAATATCGTTTTTTAATCTTTCAAAAATCTTCAATAAATATCTCAAATTTTTTTCAGTTCTAAAACTTTGGCCTTTTGTTAGCCTATATAAAGTATATATGTTACCGGTAAAACATGAAATCTAGGGATTCTATGGAATGTCAATGTATTCTACAAAATGTCTGTATTTTGAACTTTGCCGGTAACATATAGAGTGATTGAAAATAATAATAACCTCTGATATATCTAACTTATCATGTCTTTGTACTGGATCATTTTTATATTGTATTTTTCCCAAAACAAAGTATTTTCGAAATACTGATCTAAATGCAGTGTAGAATCTTAATATCTGTATTTCACTGACATTACTCAATGTAGGACCAATTGAAAAATTTATTTTTACTGTATTGCGAATATTTCACCGTGCTAAAGGATTAATAAAATGGATTAATTTAAATCTTAGTCATTAAGCGCAATATGTTTTTATAGTAGTCAATTAATGCATTTAGTAAAAACTTGTATCCTTAAAATACTTTTAAAAGCTTAATTTATTGTCTATGTATTTTATTTGATTTGTTATTTTGTATTGCTTTGTTATTTCTATAAAAACTACCATTTGAAATCGCAAATGTTATGTTTGTATTTTTTTTTTAGTTTTTTTTATTGCTTTTTTACTTCAGAAATGTTTAGAATATGAAACCAGAGTTTAAGTAAATACGAATCCAGCAGTAATATCTCACAAGAGTTATCAATTGAAACTAAAGATTGTAGTAAAAATTGCTTTTCAGACCTTAAAAGTTTGAAACATTACAAACAACCGAACATAGTTCGATGGGTGACTTGACTATTAACGATATTCTGCATTTTTGTTAAATTGTGGCATAAGTTGTCTAAACTTCAATCTGAATCTTATATATCCATCGCTTTTTGTTGTATCACAAACCTAGCCTCTACGACTAATTTAACGCATCGTTCCACCGATTTTGTATGACATGGGTACTTTGGGAAATTGAACTCAGGTTTACCATAAAGCACCATTAGTTTAAAAGCTTCACCTGAAATTCTACCCCGCCCTCCCCCTTCTAATTGTGCAATAAAAGAGTTTATAATTCAGCTTCGAAGTTAAAATCTGGAATAGTAAATTGACAGAGTTTAATGGATTTCTTTACTCTTGGCACCAATATACGATACAAACCAAGTTCCCTGATGAATTTTCAATCATCTTTAATCATCGCTGATAATATGTTTTCTGAACTACCAAAAAAACCATTGCACTGAATCACAGAATCGATTAGTTTTCATTTTAGTGGAGAAATAATGTGAATTTTTTGTTATTTCAAAAACAAATTTGGAAACTATCTTTAAGAGTGGTGAATCTTAATTCTACACTACATTGGTGCATAATTTTTTTTTAAATATAATTATATAGTATATAAATTCTGTAATGGATTATTATTAGTTGCCATGTATAAAAATTCTATTTGCAGTCGTTAACCGCCTTGAGTAGTAAAATTCTTTAGGTTCTCGTTCTAATAAATTTGTTGAGAACTAGCTGCTAGCATCAGCTTGGGAAATATCAAATAATGAAATGTTGATCAGTTATAAACTTTTTAAAATTGTTTCCGGTAGGTGAAACTTGAATTTTCTCAAATGATACAATTGTCAACTATTCACAATTGTCAATGTTTTTCCAATAATACCACACTGTAAAATATTATTGTAAAAATACAGCATTTTCGTAGCATAAATACAGCGCACGTTGCTGTATTTTTTTACAGAACGTTCTGTAAACACAATTTACAGCACATTGTGATGTAATCTGTTTCCAAAAATTTCTCAGAGTCCGTCTGATGAGTATCATGTGATATTATTAACGAATCAGCTTCGAGACCAGTACTTTCAAAGAACTTATAATTTTAAAAAGGTTCACTTCGACAAAGCTTAAGTGGCGCTCTCTCACTTACTTGGCCAGCTTCGCTATAAAAATACTAAAAAGTCATCCAGAATATCCAACAAATTATACTGGCGTGTATACGGGACTGGTGCACGATAAATCTGATCGGGATCCAAAGTCCCGACGTCTATTGAAGACGTTGGGTGCCAGTTCAGGTGTTTCCTCGTCATCTAATCATGGTTCTAAAATAACGAGGTGCATGTATGAATGTGTGTGTGAATGTGTATGTGTTCCCGAATCTTTCCTTCGAGATTGACCCCGAACCGTCGCCAATAGCTCACTGTGCAGCTCTAGTGCGACGTTAATTAACAAATCCAATCCAATCCTGATCGGGGTCCAAAGTCCCGGCGTCTATTGAAGGCGTTGGGGCCAGTTCAGGTGTTTCCTTGTCATCTAATGACCATGGTTCTAAAACAACGAGGTGCATGTATGAATGTGTGTGTGAATGTGAATGTGTATGTGTTCCCGGGTCTTTCCTTCGAGATTGATCCCGAACCGTCGTCAATATCCCACTGTGCAGCTCTACTGCGACGTTAATTAACAAAACCAAACCAACCAAACTCACTTACTTGATTGGTTAAAAAACAACGTCGCACTAGAGCTGCATAGTGGGCTATTGGCGACGGTTCGGAACGATGCCTCGTAATTTTGAACCATTTTCAGATGACAAGGACAAAACACCTGAGCAGGCAACCGACGCAACATCAATAAGTGTCAGGACATTGGAGCCCGATCAGATTTATCGTGCACCAGTCCCGTATACATGCCAGTATAATTTGTTGGATATTTAACAAAATTCTTAGTATAGTAGCGAATATATCAACCTTCCGATAGCAAGATCACTATAATTTTACTTTTCTTTGTCAAATCCATCATCCAATCTACGGCACTGGTGCACGATAAATCTAATCGGGGTCCCACGTCCTGAAGGTTATTGCGGTTGCGTCGGGTGCCAGTTCAGGTGTTGTCCTTGTCATATGACCATGATTCAAAAATACGAAGCATTGTTCCCGGATCTTTCCTTTGAGATATGCCTCGAACCGTCACCAATAGCCCAATGTGCAGCTCTAGTGCGACGTTAATTAAAAAAAAGTCATCGAATCCTCTGATTACTAGCCTAACGCATTTATCCACTGGGCAATTGGTGGCCCCTCTCTCACTTACTTGTAGTTGCAAAGGCTTAGACATGTGCAGATAGCATTTTTTTTTTTTTTTTTTTTTTTTTGGACGCTTGAAATTGAACGTTTCGTCGTCAAGAAAGGTTGCTATTTTGTAATGTGTTGACAGTCAAGATCGTTGATGGTTTCACTATGAAAAGATATTTCCTGATATTTAGGGTAAGTCACAAGCAATTTATTATTAATATAGACAATTTAAAGCGCACATATATTTCTGAATGTTATTTTCTGAAAACACTTTGTCTCAAACGGCAATAATGCGACTTCTTTAGGCTTTCCAAATAATTGGGGGGTTCGAGTAATCTAAGTACTAGAATTGGAAGCTCTTTGTAGTTTTTATTATATGTATGTCAACGAAAAATACGATTACATAAGAGGATTGAGAATAAAGCCGATTTTCATTAGTGGGGATCGTTTGTCAATGCTTTAAAATCCAGACAAATTTTTATATTTGTTTGATGTGCAAGATTTAATTAGCTTCGATTATTTACGAATGGCAGCAATCTGTATTTTATGAAAATTGTGTGACAAAAACCTCGGTAAATAAACATTAAAGAGCTAAAAATCTAGCAAACATTTCGGTAAATAAATATTTAAAAATATTATAGGGAACTCGACGCACATTCATAAAATTGTTCAAAACATCTTTTTTAACTAAGATAAAGTTTAGCTGTATCTTATTAGTATTTTCATTCTTGATCGTGGTCCAATTATTTTACGCCTATTCACATTGTGTCGGGTGCCAGCTCATGTTTTGTCCTCGTCATCTCACCATGGTTAAAAAATATGAGCCAGTGTTCCTATGAGTTTGAAGAAAAGACATGGGAACACTGGCTCATATTTTATAGATATAGCCCTGAACTATTGCCAATAACCGACTATGCAGCTCTAGTGTGAGTAGATTCGTTACTAAATTACGAAATTTGTCTTAAAATAACCTCAATTTCCATCGACGTGTATATCGGACTGGTGCACATTAAATATGATCGTGGTCCAATGAGCTGACGCCTATTCAGATTGCGTCGGGTGCCAGCTCGTGTTTTGTCCTCGTCATCTCACCATGGTTAAAAAATATGAGACAGTGTTCCCATTTCTTTTCTTCGAGATAGCCCTGAATTATTATCAACAGCGACTGTGCAGCTCTAGAGTGACGTTAACCATACATCAAAAACTGCTGTAAAACATAAAAAGGCATAAGTTTCTGAAAGAAACTAATATGCAATTTAAAAAATAGTGATGACAGCCAATGACTCTTCAAATGAAAAGTTTGAAAAGATGGCTCAATTTTTCTGTAATGTTATGCCCATTTCGCAGATTATTTGTAATAATTTGTATAAGTAATAATTGTTTTAGTAATGTTGATGGTCATCATATCTTATAAAAATTGTTAATTATGTATTAAATGCACTAACAGAATTAGGTACTTAACGAAACTAATTGTAGCAAATAATATAAGTTTAATTGTAGAATGTAAATTAAGTTATAATTATAATTATTAATTAATTATAATATTTTTATAAATATTAAAACAAATGTATAAAAACGGGTAAATGTGATTTGTTTTTATAAAATTAAGGCTTATATATTTTTTTATATGTTTGTTTTTGCACATGCACGCTCCTCAAATATTCTAGTGTTTTTTAATGGAGATACATTATTAGAGTTTATGATTAAATGTTATTGTGCATTCTAAAGTAAAGCCAATTTCTTCCTACGATCAGAATAGCAAAAAAACAAACTTGACAAGTTTTGTATAAGTGTTATATGTCATAAATATTTACCTAAAATTATTTATTCGTATTTTTGCATTTATAATTATACATAACGATTATTCTCATATTCAATTTAAATTTATAGTTTGCTCTGTTTAAATGCCTTTTTTAAATCTATAAATTTGACTTGATATTTTTCTCTGTTTAAATGCCTTTTTTAAATAAATATTTTCATAAACGAACCATTATTGTTTGTCTGTTTTCTGAATATGATCAGAATTGTGCTGCCTTGTAATTTTTATTCTACTCACACAAAGTAAAAACCCCGCTAACTTTTACAATAACTGCAAAAACATGTCTTTCTTTTTTCGCTTATTGCTGTATTTCTCTTGATTGGTTGCTGCATTTTTTTTAAAATTACAAAGCATTTTATTTTTTTATAGTACACTAAAAAGTGTGCTATAAAAAAAGAAAATGCTCTGTAATTAAAAAAAATGCAACAACCGGTCAAGAGAAATAAAATAATTTTTTTTACAGCTACTGTAAAATTACAGCACACGTGCTGAAAAACTACAGCAAAAGTAGTTTACCGCAAACTGTAAAAATACAGCACGTGTGATTAAAAAGTACAGCAAAATTATTTTACAGCACACTGTAAAAATAAAGCACAGTGTGTAGGCGTTACTTTTACCAGTACACTGTGCTGTAATCTTACTCGGAAATTTTTTACAGTGCAGATAATTCTCGAGACCGGACATTTTTGTCATTCAAGTGTTCCAGTAAATGTTATAACGGAAACACGTTTCAGTGAAGTTGACAAACTAACCAATGTAAGTTTTTTTAAATAAACTTCGAAAAGCCTTATTACTTTTTCATTTCTTCCAGTATTTACGTTACTGTCAACACATCGATGGCTGCAATGTTATCAGCAGAAATTCCGTTTTCTGTTAGGTAGTCAGTAATGTTTTGGTGAGGTTTTTCGCTAGGCTACTATAAGGAGTTACATGACCAACATTAAATAACGTCGCACTAGAGCTGCACAGTGGGCTATTGGCGGCAGTTCGGGGTCTATCTCGAAGGAAAGACCCGGGAACACATTCACATTCATACGTGCACCTCGTTATTTTAAAACCATGCTCAGATGACGAGGAAACACCTGAACTGGCACCCAACGCCTTCAATAGACATCGGGACTTTGGACCCCGATCAGATTTATTGTGCACCAGTCCCGTATACACGCCGATAATTTTTGTAGATGTTCTGGACGACTTTTCTAGAAATTTTTAGCGAAACTGGCAGCCCTCCGATCACAATATCACTGCTTTTTCACTATTCTTTGTCAAGTCCTACGCATAGGATCAAACTAGGTTCTCAGCCGACGCCTTTATCCACTGAGCCACGGAGGCCCATATCTTGGAGAACGGCACTTGAAAGTGTTGCTGCTCTGTCGGACACACCACATCTTTCCCTTCCCTTGCCAGCGTTTGTAAAAGAAGTCCACTGATGAATAAATAAGTAAAATAAAGTTATTTTAGCACTTGTCTTTTTGATACTAAATTGATTGATCATTCTGCAATAGTGAGGACGTTTGGATTACGACAGATTATAAATGTTTGTTTTGCGCGGACAAGGAGGAACAAAATTGGCAATCATTCGATCACGAGCTCGCTGCGATTAAAAATTTGAGATTCGAACTCACATACCCCTGATTGCGAGATTGTTACTCTAACCACTTGACCATCATGGGCTCCATTACATATGGAGAGAAATAACAGTGCATTGAGCCTCACAGCCACAATATAGCCGTACGATTGAAAAATGGGCATTCGTGAAAGGGATTTTCGATGCAGCGGTACATTTTCAAAGTGCGAGTTTTCTCTCTAGTGATGGACAACAGCAGCTGAAATAGTCCGTAACTTTTCGTCTTTTATCTTTCACTTTAACAGTCAAATACGTTTGGTCTCCTCTTTATTCCGGAATCTTATTTACGGTCTTCTTCTTTAGAAGAAAACGTTTCTCGGATTTTTCGTTTATACTGTCGGCCCCTTTTATTTTCCTGTTCCTTCTTCGTTGTCTTTCATGTTTCTTAAGGATTTCTCTCTATTTCTTTCTCTTTCTCTCTCTCTCTCTTCCTTTCGCTACAATGTCACTCTTTTATTCAATTTTTTAGACGTTTGGCATAGTTTTGATATCGTCAATGAGTTTTTGTTGTTATGCTGCAATTAACAATGAAAAAGTTTGATAAGAAAGTGTGTAAAAAAGTATGTTGTAATAACCCAGTTTCTTTTAAAATTTCAACACAAAATAAAATGGAAATTCTCGTTATGAGATATAAATCTTGTTAAGTGTCAATATATGTGATAAGAGATTATAATACTAGCGCAATAATAAGTACTAAGAGGCTCCTCCCCGTGCTCCGCTAAAGCTCTGCCAACACCCAGAAAAGCGTTTTTCAAAACTTTTTTAATGTAATAGGGCTTATATTCTTCCTAATTTAAGCTGACATCATCAAAATAATTATTTACCAATGAATTGAAGGGGTTAATCGTCAAAATAGTTTACAAAATGGCAAAAAAATGCGAGTGCAACAGAATTTTGTAAACAAAGTAACTGTTGCCATTCCGCTTGGAGAAATACAGCGTTTTTCAATCCCCGCGTAAGAGAATTATATATAAAGATTACTTTGTGTTATATAGGGAATGAAATGTTTTTCTGTGAGCAGAAACTACTATTGTGCCAATTCCCACCTAAATCGGAACATCAGTTTCCGATATTAGGGTGAACATTCAGGTTCCTTCTCCGCTTCCCTCTCCCTCCCTCCAGTAATTTTATTACTATAGATTTTTCAAATGATTTAGAACAAACGCTTCACACCCGCTTGAAAAATAATTTTAAAATACTGAACACATATTATAAGATATTTTGTTAATATTAAGTAAATAATCACCTTCGAAATCACTTAGCGAGCGAGATTTCAGAATCGAAACAACTTAAAAAAAAAGAGCTGTAATTGCGGGTGAATAGAAGCAGTGGATAAATTTAAGTTGTTTCTCAAAGTCAAAAACTAAAAACTGATATTGAGGGCTGATAGTGCAGGTCGCCACCGAACTTTTAAGATATTACTCATGAATTTCAGTGTACAAGAAAAAGATATAATATGACTAAGAAATTCAAAATTGCCTCTATTCACCTGATTCCACCGTATCTTTGTTATAAAACTAATCGCGTGTAGAATTTTAAAGAATATAAATATGCTTTCAAATGTTCTAAGCACTTTATTTTTATTAATAAATATATTCATTTGTACTTTATTTCAAGGATTTTATTTCAAGGTCCTTCAGCAAATTTTCCATTATTGTATAGTTAGTATATTCTATAGGTTAATTCAAATTTTCAAAAAACTAACTTCAAAATATGTACTATATATTTTACTAAACATAAATTTATAAACTTATGTAAATAACAAGAATTCCTACATAAAAATGCCTATATGTCAATATAATAAAATTATATATTCTGTTTTTTTAAAGCAACCTTTCAACAAGTAGAAAATTTCTTCTCAATATTTACGAACACAATTCGATTATTGCAGTATTGTTAAAAAAAAAAGAAAGGTAAACCATATTTTAAACGAAACAAAAATCGTCATTGGAATATAATAAAAATAACATGACTGTTATAAAAACATTTCCTTGACAATTTATAAATACATTGTGTTTAAGGGTTGATGATTGTTATTGTTTTATTTTATTCAAGTTCTTAATTCAACTGAATATTTTGTTTTCTTAGCGTTTTAAACAAATATTCCATGATTTCTATTTTGGTGATTTATTTTCAACTAATCGAACAAGATCAGAAGAGAAAAGCATTTATTAAAATACTTATAAACCTATTAACTACGTTGAAACCTCAAAATAAAAATAAAAGATATTGTGTTCTCAATGAAAACTGGACCAATTAAAAAAAAATTATAATTTTTTCCACTTATTAGACTAACGATTACGAATATTAAGATTTTAATTCTAACGAATTACAGCAAACGCTCACTCGCTTAAATCAGAAAGGGTAGCGTCGGAATCTCGTGGTCCAGTTAGTTTTGAAGTCAGTGCTAAAAATCCACTGTAACTTCTAGATTGAGCAAGGCAGTTTGTTGACTTGAAGCCGATTGAGGGTTTAAAAACTGTACCCCACTACCATTTCTACCTCTCGTATATTGTTCATACTAAAATACGTAAATTGTAGTGCTATTGGCCATTATTTTTATTTCAAATTAAAATTATATTTGCGTTTATTTGAGACTGGTGCACGATAAATCTGATCAGGATCCAATGTCCTCACGCCTATTGAGGCTTGGTTGCCAGCTCAGTTGCTGCCCTCGTCATCTGACCATGGTTTCAAATATACAAGGCATCGTTCCCGGGTCTTTCCTTCGAAATATTCCTCGAACCGTCGCCAATAGCCCACTGTGAAGCAATAGTGCGACGTTGGTTAACCAAACCAAACCTAATATAGTTTTGTAGTACTACAATACCTAAATGGTTAAACTATTCTCCAAAATAAAGTGATTACTTAAAGAAAAGTTATTTTTAAAAAATGGCCGTATTTTTTTTTGTTATTAAAATTACAAGCAATTTTTTATTCTTTTAGTTACAAACGTTCTTACAAATAATTTCATATTTCAGTGTAGACTTTCGTTTTGTAGCATAGTAGTTCTCTAGAAAGGTTACATTATTTTTAAAATGGACATTTGAAGTGCTAGAAAAACGCATACCGGATTCTGTTAGATGTGAAGAGTAGGAAAATAAATCTCAGGAGTTTATAGACCAATACCACCGATTTATTCTTAGTAGTATATCCATATGTCGATTTTTTTTAACCTTAAAAACCTTATTCATAAAAGTTTTACAAGTCTAAAAGTATATATATATATATATATATATATATATATATATATATATATATATATATATATATATATATATATATATATATATATATATATATACTGAAATTTTTTTACATTTTATTTATTTATTTTAGATTATGAAATTTTTTTTCTTACTTTCAATGACTCAAACTCATTGATTCTTTTTTAATTAAGAAACTGACAGTTTATGGTTAGTGTTAAAGTTAAAAAAATACTGTGCAAATAACACTGTTAGACGATATCAATTTGAGATAATTAAATGCTGATCAAAATTGCTATAAATTTCAGATAATTAAATGCATCCTGAAATTACAAGGAGCTTCACCGCGCTCAGACTTGATCAAAGGCAAAACAACATCTACAGAGGAATCGGAACTCGACGCAATAGAATAAAAGTATGAAACTTTGTTTTTTTTTCGATATTTAGAATATTTTTTTTATCAAATGGCTCTGCAGGCAAGTAAACAACGTAAACATTAGAATTTGTTTGGGGGATCAAAAAGTCAAATGCGTCAAAGTAAATACAAAAAACGACGAAACTGATAGCTCTTTATAAAATATTCGAGTCTTCTACTCTTTAACTTAACAAAACGATAGAATTTTATTAAAAACAGATCGAATTTTATAAATATTATTTTATATTTGGAAATTTTTTTATGATCAATTATTTTTTTTATTAAAAAACAGTATATTATTAATATTAAAGTTCAAAAATACTGTGGAAATGCCACTGTAGGACGATATCAATTTTAGACAATTAAATGAAGATCAAACATTTATTCCGAAATTGCGAGCTTCAGTGCGCTAAGACCACATCAAAGGAAAAACAACATCTACAGAGGCATCGTCACTCAACGCAAACAAGTTAAAGTACGAAACATTTTTTTTTCGATATTTAGAATTGTTTTTTTTATCTATTGACTCTGTAGGCAAGTGAACCCCGGAAACATTAGAATTTGTTTGGGGAATCAAAAAGTCAAATGCATCAATATTGATAGGGAAAACGACAAAACATAGCTCTATTCTGCTTAATTTTTTTTTTTTATTTAAAAAAACTGCTGAATAGTGCATCAAAACTGCTAAATAGTGATCTATCTAAAATTTTTACTTCAAGCTACGTTACCACAAACAATTTTCGTTTTACAACTGACACTGATGTGACAAGGCTGGTAGTTGGCTTATAAAAGTATTTTGTGGTTTTCAACATGCCACCTCGTATTGCTGTCCCATGCTTACTTTTATCCCCTCCCCCACTAACCCTAATGTTGTACAAATCTCATTATGGCCATCTAACTTCACTTAATTTCATTGTTTAAATAATAACCAATTTTTTTACTCAAACAGACATAATTTTTTGGAATTCTGGATCAGATGTCTTCATTAAAATTTGGACGTCATCCAACGCATTTCAAAAGCCATGGAATTTTTACAAAAAATTTATAAGAACGTATTTCAAACAACATATTCCACTGAATGAGATAAATTTAATACAGGCGAACAGAGTAATTTATATCTTGCCTCAAAGGCAATTTATCGATTTTTAAATATTCACGTCGTAATATGTTTTATAAAAAAAGAATTCGGAAGCTAAATCATCAAAAATGTCATGATTAAGCTATTTTCACCATTTAGTTAACGAACAATATCCTTCAAAAATAACTTTTTTCAAAATATTCAGCATTGCTTTACCTATACCTATAACTACAACAACCTCATAAACTGTACCTATGCTTCAGTATTTTAGCCTAAGCAAAATAATAAGTTGCAACTTTAAGTAAAATTTGCCTGAGTTTTATTAATCTCAAAGGAACTTAGTTAATCAAACAATAAAATTAAATTGCTTAATAATGTTGATTGACTAAGAAATATAAGTTATCCGCTTCAATTGTTGGCAGTTTTCTCTGAAACAACTCCATGAATTACATTTAAATTTAGTAATTGGACATTTTTTAATGATCTTTAATATGGTGCTGGTCATGATTTTTTTTTAAGTTGCTAACATGTAAAAAAAGTTGTTTTTAAAATGCTAACATGTAAAAAAAAGTTGCTGTTTTTAAGTTGCTAACATGTAAAAAAAAGTGTTTTTTTTAAGTTGCTAACATGTAATTTTTTTTTTTAAGTTGCTAACATGTAAAAAAAGTGTTTTTTTAAGTTGCTAACATGTAAAAAAGTTGTTGTTTTTAAGTTGCTAACATGTAAAAAAAGTTTTTTTTTAAGTTGCTAAACATGTAAAAAAAGTTGTTTTTTTTAAGTTGCTAATATGTAAAAAAAGTTTTTGTTTTTACATTGAACACTTTATGGGTTGTCTACCAAGTGATAAAATTCCAAAAAAATCCAAAAATGGACTAACTCAATTTTTCATAACTAGACAGCTGGATCTACCATTTGGCCAAGTGGTGTGGGTCCTAGTTCAAT
Source organism: Troglohyphantes excavatus (assembly GCA_963932185.1). Classification (NCBI taxonomy): domain Eukaryota; kingdom Metazoa; phylum Arthropoda; class Arachnida; order Araneae; family Linyphiidae; genus Troglohyphantes; species Troglohyphantes excavatus. Next base: position 24,516,415 of record OZ010677.1, on the reverse strand, counting down.
AAGTTGCCCAATAATGAGTTAATTGTCATTCCGCTGAACATTATAGTAATAGCAATTTGCAAACTTTAAATGCTCCGAAGGCAAGGTGAATAGCTCAATGGCACAAAACAATTTTTACTGAAATCAGATCCACTTTTTTGCCAACCCAAATCAGCAGTTCCCGACTAACAAAAATTAAACAGAAAAGTAGGTAGTAACTATATCTGTACCCCAGGCTTGACGAGCTTATATCCAAAATTCGGTTACTTTTGTTTTATTGCAAATTATGTATTAATTTTTTTTTATCGAACTATGCTATCAAAATTCCCTTTAAAAAATCTTTAGCGAGAGCTATAAAAGCTCAAGTCCAAAGCTTTAGTTGAGAGTAGGATTCAGTTTCTTCAACTCTCCTGTAAAGTTGCCCAACTGTGACTTAGGCTCGTCTGGCTCCGGGGCACAGATATTTGTGGTTTTCAATATTTGAGATAGTAAAAATAATGCACTAATATAAACTGTTTTTTATTCTAGAGAACTTTTATTTACCAAAAATCTTATCACAACAGGTAGTCATACACAGAACGGCATAATGCCACTTCAGATTTGTTATACAAAATAATGTTTTCTACAATTTAATAAAATAGCATATGATTTTTTTAAAAGAATATTTTTGGCTGTGTACTAGATTTTAATTTAATAACAAATTACTGCACAAAAGTAGAAAATTAATGCAATAAATATCCTCAAATTTATTTTATCTTTTCAAACTTCTCAAATAATTTTTTTTTTCGCTTTAGTAAGTAGAAGAAAAATGGGTACCAAAATAAAACTTATTTTTAAATTAAGTACAGAAATGAACTATACATAATTTTTAAAAAAAACTTTTCAAGCAAACTAATAAAAATTATATTAAAATAATAAAGCAAAAGGAAACAGATACATTCTTTTTAAAAAAAATCATATGCCCCATAAAATACATTTATAAGAAAAATCATGAACATTAAAGAGTTTAGATTATTACTCAAATAAAATTACCTGTGCTCTCAATTTGTTATAATGGAGATATTTTAAAAATAAAAGAGAAACAAATATCTCTAATCAAAATGGACAAAACAATCTCGAATCTACTTCTACATAAATGCAAAATATTCTATACCACATTGTGAACCTGTGAAAGTACTATTCTATACAATTAAACTAAATGCTAAACAAATTAAATGCAAAACTAAAAGGGATTATTCGATCAGTTCAAAAATATTTAACAAATGTTAATTTTCTTCATTTGGAATGGAACATAAATTTAAATGCAAAACCATAGAAAAAAATTACCCGACATAAAAAGGTATAGAAAACTTTTCCTTTTTTTTTTAATGGGAAACGCATACAAATGGTTTTATTTAAAAGAAATTAATTAAAATTAAATTAAAAATATTTTCATTATTGTTTACAAAATTATAGTAAAATAATTTGACATTAATTTTTTTAAAAAAATTGCTTATTGGTAATGTTATTGTGAGATTATGGTATGATATTTTGACATTTCGTATAATTTCAAATTGCATCATTTTTTAAAAGATTTTGGTTTATAACTATTGATATGTAAAAAAAGCAGTAATAATATTAAATTATTTACAAGCCTGTAAATTTTTGTTCAAGCATTATTTTAAATAAAAACTGAAGATTTTTTTTAGCTTGGAATACATAAATCTGTTAACGAAGATAGTAAGCAAATAATCTTAACTTATAAATACAAATAAGTATTACAACTTGCACAAATAGACTTTTAGACTCTTAGACGTATAGTATGTTCGCAAATTTATATGTCTACTTATATATAAAAATTAATTTTGAAGGTGCATAATTTATTAAAAGAATTATTCGAAACATATACCTTAATAACTCTATAGAAGCATAATCATAGTTAAGTTCAATGTCATATTTCGATAAAAAAAAAATCTTTTATTTGTAAATTTAAAAACATAAAACTAATACTAAAAAAAAGTATCAGTCGTCCTCCTATACTAAAGCTCAGTGTTCAAGTCAGATTGTATGAGCTTAAAAAAAATTACAAATTCTAATTTCAAATCTCTTTAATACTTATACATTTTGTGATATTAAAAGAAATAATTTCCAAATACATAAGAAACAAAATTCGATGTAGTATATTAAAAAATAGAGACTTTAAATTTCAAAAATATTATATTAACACATGAGGCAACTGATTGTCACAAAATTTTGGCAATATTGAATTTTAACTTGTATGTATTTCTAGAAGAATATTTTTAAATATAAAATCCTGATTTAACAATCCTATTTAAAACGCTAAAGAGAATAGATCCCAATACTGTAGGTTAATCTAGTTAATTTATAAAGTATTAAAATAAAATATGAAATAACATGCATTGATTCACAAATAGTAAACCATTTTACTTAGAACTATTTGAATGTTTGTTTACAAAAGTCTAAAAAACATTTGTTATTCTAAAAAAACTATTGGTAGGTAGGATAAACTTTTTCAGAATAAAATGTCAAAAATACATAATTTTAACTTTCAAATACACAAAAGGTAGAAAATATAATTAGATGTAACACTAGATATTTGAAATTAGAAAAATATAACGTTTTCATAACACAATTGAATTTAAAGACTACATGTTAAATACATAGAAAGTAGTAACGCATTACTCCCAAAGTATAAGTGATAAATATTTTTGTATAAATATAACTATAAATTAATTAAATTTTATTTTAATAAATTAACACAATTAATATTAATATATTCACCGGTAAACAAGGAATTATAATGTTTTTTTAGCTTGATTATACCATTTTAGAATTGATAAAGCTCAAAAAGTATTTAGTTTGAGACTATACACCATATTTGTAACACATAAAAAAAAATGACTGATTAAAAAAAAAACATGTTTAGATTGATTCTACAGTATATTACTTTCAATACATTTAACTATTTTTTTAAATAACATTCATTTAGAGCAAATCATTAAAACAATTGTACAAAATAAACTAATTTATTTTGTAGTTAACCATTCTATTACAAATTATATATAGGTAATAATTTATGACAAAATAAATTTATAAAAATACATGTCTTTAAAAATAGTTATATCATAAGAATTAAGTAAGTATCATAAATAATTATAACATAAAATATAAAAACTAAAAATACCTAAAGGAAATCAAATCAAAAGTTTTTCAAAAAGCCCCCCCAAAAAAATATATTTAAATAAAATTTTAAAATGTGTTGAAATTTATGAAACTGCTTAAATTTAATCATTGGCAAAATGAGATTACAAAAAGTTATAAAGAGACCATTTGCAATTGAAATTCAATGTCTAGATACAATTACAACTTTAAACAGATTTAATGTTTCTTCTATATAAATTTAACTTTGCCTAGCCATATTTCAGACAATTATATATAAAAACATATAAAAATAAATGATTTACAAAAAATATAAGTTTCGATGCATAGCAATGCCTTAATCTTGCATTGTAACTGCCATAAGCATTATCCATGCTTATTTTGACAAGTGCAATGCTAAGTACACAATGGAAACTTATTGTTCTAAATATAACTACGAATATTCCTTAGCTAAACATTTAGTGCATATTACTAAATTAATAATTGTGAATGTCGAAAATAACTCAATGCTAAAATTGTTCTATTTCTCAAACCATAGTTTCATTTTTTAACAGGAAATTTCTATGAGGCTTACTTAATATTTAAGAACACTATACACTATCAAACTAAAAAAAAATAAACTAAGAAATTAATCGATATTAATTTTTTTTCAATATCAACCTAAGGAAAAGTGGCTTATATAAAAAAAACCTTCAATAAGCATTATCAGCCATAATGCAACAAAAAACTAGAGTCGAAAATATTTTTTATTTATAAATATAAAGTATTTTGTATGCATTATTAAATAGTAATATCTAGACACCTTACAGTATAGATTAACATTAGACACCACTACATTTATATTTATTTTAAGCAAAATATGGATTCATTTATACAAATTAAATTAAACGATTGACGCAACCAATTACAGCAATAAATGTTTCAGATAACACAAATGAATGCTTTATTAACTGTCTAACATTGCATTTTATTAATTTGCTATTAAGGATATTTATGACAAAACAACAATTTTAAACTTTGATACAAAAAAAAAGTAGAGATCACTATATAAATATTAAACAAATTAAAATTAAATAACATATAATGAACACATTGTAATCACTTACGTTTCGCCGATTTAAAAATGGACACAAATTCCTACACAAAAGCGGTAAATAAAAAGACATTGTTATAAATGTTAATATTTTAACTGTAAGTAACATTCATTCACTCTTTATTAACTTGCATTTTGTGCACACAAATATTTTATCTTAATATTTATTAATGAATGTACATGAGCTGCCAGTATACAATTGTTATTGGAAGATATGTTAAAGAGATCACTGAATATTTCACTAGGAAAATTATAAGATCATTGACTTTCAAAGAGTTTACTAAAATGTCTACTCATTGGTTAATTTACCAAACTGAATAGAAACTTTGTTTACCTAAATAAACAACAATTAGTTTATTTTAATAATTAAAGCGACATATCACAATGTATGCATTGGCATTATGAAATTGTCCTTTAATGCACTCAGGAATATTTAAACTACATCATAACCGATCCTGGGAAACCTAAGTGAAACAAACATATAAAAGTCTGTTGCATGAGTGAAGACTTAACAGTTACTTGTGATGTTCTGCTTCGATGAAAAATAGACCTTGTTTAGGTATCGGGGTGTTCTATGTTAAAAAAAAAAGTACCAACTTTACAAGCAAACACCACCACACGAACCCAAACAAATGTTCTACAAACTGCGTTTTAAAAATACTACATGCTAAGCTTTACAGAAAAAAATACTACAGACAGAAACACATAAGGTACTAGAGGAACACTACATAACTAAGGTAATACAAGAATACTTTGAAATGAAGTGGATTTCTACAGAATATATCAAGCTAAAAGGAAACACGATAACAGAGATAATACGTAAAGAAGGCATTCGATACAGAAAAGCATTAAAAATTCATTAATAAGAATAAAATTAACATTCAGCTGATAATGAATAGCAAGACCAAAGTTTAAAGGGGAAAAATTCATCTACTTTACAATTACGTAATACGTGAGAACATATAAACTACACAAAATAAATTCGGACATATTTCGCCTGGTAATACTTAAAAATTTTAAACATCATGAAAAATATATTCTTGAGGCAATATCTAAAATAAGGACACATTCTGCCGCTTAAGAGTTGGGCAGTTTTATGTTTACAACACAGTTCAACTTTCTTCAGTTTCAGTGTAATATTTATGGAATGGTAGTAACGCAATCAAACCCTGTGTTGGACCATACAAAGAATTCTCATTTAGATATCCCATTTCATTTTTTTAAATTGGACATTTCTTAATACCTGAAATACATAAATAAAGTATGTGATGAAAGAAATGTTTATTATACTAGAATAAATAATTTTAAATATAATAAAATCATTTTCATATGCTTAAAAAGTTCATTAATTTTGATATATTTTTAAATTGAAATAAGTGTACCAAAACTTAGATGAGAAACTATGCAATACTTTATAAAACAAGGCCATAAATTATAGGGTTTGCACACATTTTCCGAAAATAAAACTAAGGAGTTTTAATAACTTTTCAAGGACCTTAAATGCAATTTATAAGGATTTTAAATTGGACATTTCTTAATACCTGAAATACATAAATTAAGTAGGTGCTGAAAGAAATTTTTATTACACTAGAATAAATAAGTTTAAATATAATAAAATTATTTCCATATGATGAAACATTTAATTAATTTTTATATATTTCTAAATTGAAATAAGTATAATAAAACTTAGATGATAAGCTTTGCAATGCTTTATAAAGCAAGGTCTTCCATTATAGGGTTTGTAGCATTTTCCGAATATAAAAATAAGGAGTTTTTAAAGATTTTTCAATGACCTTAAATGTAATTTAAAGGGATTTTAAATTGGACATTTCTTAAATAATTGTAAATATATAAAAGTCTAAATTAAGTATGCGATGAAAGAAATGTTTACCTTACTAGAATATACAAGTTTAAATATAATAAAATTATTTTCATATGCATAAAAAGTTTATTAATTTTGATATATTTTTAAATTGGAATAAGTATAACAAAATTTAGAAGATGAACTATGTAATCCTTTAAAGAAAAAGGCCTCAAATTATAGTGTTAGTTCCGAAAATAAAAAGTTTTTAAGGACTTTTCCAAGGACCTTAAGCACAATTTATAAGGACCATATTTTTTTAATGGAAACAACTTGTATACATTTGTAATGACTTGTTGCAGTTAAATAGGACGGGCTGTCTGGCAAGTGGTGTAAATAACCCAAAATCAAAAAATTAACAAATCCATTTCTAGGCAGCTAGATATATCCTTTGGCCACATGGACGTGTGTCCCAAGTTCAATAGGTTACCCAAATAAGAGTTGAATATAATTCCGTTTAATATTGCAGCCAAGGCATGTTGCAAACTTAAAGTAATCTCTCTGAACTCTGTTATTAAACTTGCACCCACTTGGCAGCTAACCACACCCAAAGGCAGTAATAAAGTATGATAAACTGTAAATAAATTACACTGTTTGTATATTTGTTGCATGAATAATCAAACCCCAGGATAAGTAATTTTCTTCAACATTATGAACAACAAAACGCTAGTATGCTATAGAGTATCTTTCAAATGTATTGTGAATTGATATATAATTGTAAAAATGATAGTAGCAAAATATTCTTTTAAGATGAAAACAAAACTATAAATTGAATAATAGGTATAATGTTAATTTCGAACATTTCTATGCTCAACTTACAAGAATTATGATACCATTGATGTTCAATGTTATATTATTTTCTTTTATAGCACATTTCAACTTTTTAAGTGCAATATTAAAATATTAATTACTGATATATTAATTGTTATAATGTTAATGCTAAAATTTTATATTTTCAAGATTTTTCCTTAATACTTTAGAAGCAGTCTTAACAGTTAAAATATTGGAAAAATAACCATTATAGAAACATTAATATAAGAAAATTAAGTAAATATATTTGGCAATGCGATTTCTCAATATAATTTTCTATCCTAGCAACCAATAAGCATATTCGTGCATTCTACATTTATATAAAGAGATAAACCATGAATTTTAGAATAAAAAGTTTCAAATTTATGTTGTACCATGTAGAAAATTGAATATTCAATATTTCTTAAATATGAATAATTAATAAAGAAATGTGAAAATGGGTTCACTGACCGATAATAATTCTGTTTGAAAGGACCAGCTTTATTCAAGCCCATATACCGAGCTTGTTCATCTGTCATTTCTGTTAAGTGGGCATCAAATGTTGGTAGATGAAGGCTGGCCACATACTCATCTGCAAATATAAAATAACAGTTGAATACAAAAATATGAATTGAATAATAGGTATGATGTTAATTCTGATAATGATGTTAATTTATTATAATATGTAAATTTCTATTAAATAGACCAATATAGTTAATGAATTACCGGATGTTTATTGTTATCGACGCATGTTTATACAATAATAATGGGCTTGTAATAATTTGGACAGAAAAATACATTAATATAATAAATTATTTAATATTTATATTCAAGTTATGAAAATAATTTGAATAGGAAATAATTATTACTCTTATTGAGAAACCATCCATAATTTCTATTGTGATAGAAAACTATTTTTTACATTAAATATATGCAGTAATCTTATATTTATATTGCATCAGACTAAAAGATGGTAAAAATTTGAAAAGGAAAAATAAAAAAAAAATTTATGAAAACTCTAAAAGTATCATTAGTATTAATACTAAATGGTACTTTATTAGAATATCCAAATAAAAAAATTTTAATGTTGAATTTTTTTCAAATAAAACAGACGTTTATACAGATCATTTACAGAAAAATTACAATTAAAAAGCTGTGTAGGTAGATACTAATAAAACACACAATGTAATTTTAATCAAATCAAATAACTTTTTTTCTTTCTCTCGAAAGAACATCGAAACCTGATGAAATTCAAGATAAATGCGACTACATCTAAACCCTACTCACCCATTTTCTTAGGAAGAAGGTACACCTCCCCATTATACCGCCCAGGTGCAGCACTGAATAATTCTATTAGAGCTAGGGCTTGGGTAGAAGCAGTAATTGAGACTACGAATGATGGAATGGTAGAACAGCTTAAATTGGCCAGGCGACCCTATAGCATAACAACAGATTAGAAGTATACATTTTATAGATGCGATCTTTGCATAGAAATATTAAAATAATGCAATTTGCAATACATTTTAAAAGAAATTTTTAACATTCAAATAATCTCCCAAAGTACACTTAACCACCGAACTGATACGATTGTGTATATCAGTTCAAGTATCTCCAGTTATCCCTTAGTAATACACATAATATAAAAGTACATAACAAATCTATTTTGAAATATATTTAAAATTAAATGACTTTTGAAATCCTTCTTTACCGACATAATGTTTTAATATTTTTTTTAAGAAAAGGTATAAGTTTGGAAATATAAATTAAAGACTTTTGCAGTGAAAACAAACCTACATATTCGATATTTTGCTTATTCATAAAAGGATTAAAGCTATCTGAAGGGAAACAAATGTTTATATGTGTTATTGTATAATCAATTCCAAGCAAAACACATAATTAAAAAAAAAAAAAAACATAAAAATCTCTTATTTTATTTTTTTTTATTTAAAAGAAATGAGGGTACACTTGAAATACTTCTCCATTAAAATAATTAAAAAAACATTTTGTTGTAAAAGAAAAAAAGTGTTGAAAATATAAATTAAATTTTCATGCAGTGAAAACAAGTTTCCAGTTTTGATATTTTACTCATCCCTTAGAACCTTATGAGGCAAGTAAATATCGTTGTAAATGTGTTTTTACTGCAAGTCATTTATTTCTTTAAAAAAAATATTACATTTTAGCAGATATACTGTTTAAAAGGTCTTCCAACTATATAGACTTAAAATAATGTTTAATATGTAGTACTTTTATAAATTTAAAATTATGTGCATAACTAGGTTAAAGGACAAACCACAGACATGTGTTGTTTGTAATCAATGGTGATAATGTGCTGCTCAATGTTTGCAAAATAAGCAGCGACCCAATGGATTATTAACCAAAAAAAACTTTCTAAATTTCGGAAGATTTGAATTCATACTCTTTCAAATGAAGCATAGATTATTACTATTTTTTTTTAATTGGAGTTAGTAATACCGCACATAATTTATTTAAACTCAAGTGAACATTTAAAATGGATATAAATAATAATATTGGAAAAATACTGGTATAATACTGGCACTGGTTTAATGTAATGGATTGTATTTTCTTTACATGAGAGTTTATTCAATTCATAAGACAAGATTGAATATTCCAGAGCAATGGATCATTGCGAGTCCAGAAACAAAAAACGGTAGGGGATTGGTCGTCAGAGACCCATGTTCGTCCTGAACGAGAGGAGCGTAGCTTTTCGAATGCGGGATTGCCAAAGTGCGCGAGTAGAAAGAACGCCAAGAGCGCCAACGACAGGGATAAAAGACGCCAAATTGGCCCAGTTTCGCTTCCTACTCTCATTTTACATAACAATAATCAAGTTCTTTATTGAAAATAAAACTTTAATCTTATATTTCATGCAGTAGTAAGTAAATACAAGTGATATGTACTTGACTGCCTTTAAACATACCTCAGCTAGAAGGATTATTCTTTTGCCATCCGGCCATATTACATGATCAACCTGAGAACGAACTTTTTCCCAATTCAGGCCTTTAAGACTTGCCTAAAGAAAATGTAGAGTTAGATGTCAATACTCATATTAAAAAATATGGTTGTAATGTTATTGTTACACATGTCACAAATAAATGGATAAAATGAACAGCAAAATATAACTTACTACATCAATTTCTGTATTCGAATGTCCCATGTTACACAATATGCAACCATTTTTCATTTTATCCATATGTTCTCGGGTGACAACATTTTTATTTCCTAAAATATAGAAGCAAAAAGCGCAATGAAGAATGTACACATTTAATGTTAAGTAAACATTATTTTTGAATAATTACTTATGGAACTAAAACTCATCCAAAATTAAAAAAACATAAACAGCCAAATGCTTCACTTCCCTTTTTGCAAAAAGATCATATTTATCAAAACATTAATATTATTTTATATAAAACTTAACTTGAACAAACACACAAAGTTTGAGAATTGACAACGCAAGTTATACAACATGTCAAATATCGTAGGAAGATTATTAAGTTAAAGATTATTAACCGAAATAAATAGGCTGTTTAATGCCAAGTGGTATTAGTAAAGAATTTTTTTTAACAAGAACTAAAACGATTTCACATGACTAGGAATCTACATATATCAGTTAACCAAGTGGTATGGGTCCTAGTTCAGTTAGATCGCCCAATAACGAGTTGAATGTCATTCCGCTTAACATTATAGCCAAGATGAGTTGCCGTACTTTAAATATACATATTTTGAAACTCTGCTTTTGGACTTGCCTCACTGGGTGACCAAGCCTAATGGATAAGTTTAGTTGAGTTAACATACTTTTAATAAATTAGTATTGAGTTTTTTGTGTCAGTTAGTAAACATATTGAAGCATCTCCCTTTCCAAAGGTTATTTAGATTTGTTTAAATACAAGTTAGAAATTTAATAACTTAAAAATATCAAAAATGGATTTGAAATTGACGAAAATATATTAACCTTAATTTTATTGAATTAGAGGCTTATTAAAAATAAAAAATATTAGTTATAATATCGTTTAACAACAATTAGAAGGCTATTGACAAATATTAATTTCGGTACAGATGTAGTATAGGACATTTGGCGTGCAAGGTTTTTTTTAGCGTGTTTATACGGGCGATAAATTTATATTATAGCAAAATGACATTGTTCGTATTTTCCGATTCTTGTGGCGACTTTCAATATGGCAACCCTATGCTATGTTACCCTATGCCAAAAAAAAAACCGCGCCAAATGTCCAATACTAAATCTGTTCCTTAATTTCTTTTGAAAATTAGTTATAATTAATTTGACATTTCATTTTCCTGAAACAATAAAAAAAAATAAGAAAAGCAATTAATCATACCAGTAGCTGTAACAAGAATGTCAATGCTCCTAACAACTTCGTTGATCCTAACTACACGAAAGCCGTCCATGCTATAGAAAAATATTTACTTAATTAATAAAATATTAAATATATTTTAGTTATGCATTAGGTAAATATAAATAATACCAAACAGATAACACAGTTGTCTTACACTTCAACCTTTTCCCGGCGGGAAGATTTTTTCAACAAGTACCCTAAAGGCCGGGACCTTCGGGCGATATTGCATCCCCCCTTCTGGTAAAGGGTGGCTCCATTTGATGGACACTTCCTAATGATGGAGCGAAGGCTGCTCGGACCTCCAGTGGTAACGCAGGGAATTTACGCACGCAAAAAAATCCCGAATTATCAACAACTTCCCTCGAAGGGAAAAGGGACTTGCGAACAGTCAGGACTTGTCACTAAGCGGACACTGGGAAATTTTACTAAGAGCTCTTCCAGAACTTTCGATTGAGTTTTAGGTTTAATTCTTAATTCTGGCTGCGTATTTTAAACTGAAAACGGAAGTCTTGATAAATAGCGGGTAATTTAAAAGTCATACAAAAATTACTCCTTGAAGTGATGAGTAAAAACAAAATTTGTATTCGAATCTCTTAAAATTTGGCTAATTACCATCAGGAAAATTAATTTGTTTTATGAAGGTTGAAGGAGTTAGTACTGTTTTAAATTAAATTAAATTTCAATGCTCAAATTAAAACTTTGTAAATAACGTTTCCCATGCAATCAAATTGAAATTGTATTATGGTTGTTTATCTAATTATTTATAAGAATTGTAATATATGAGGTTATTCCTTTCATTGTTCAACTTTTCCAGTAATGTTGGAGATTGGTAAAAATAGCAAATTGCATGTTAATTCTATCTATTCGAGGCCCAATTAAGACCTTTGATCAAAAGAAATCGACCTACAAATGGAACCTCATTGATCTCAAACCCCGAAATATTAATCCAACTATTTGTATGCACTAAAATCCTTATCCCTCATTGACATTAAAATTAAGCATATTATAAATTATACATTAACAAGTAATTAACATATTATTAAGTAATGAGTATTCCTAATATTCCGTATGGTTTGATTTTTTTCCTTCATTTTTTCGAACAAATGAACCTAATTAATTATGATTTTTTTTTGCCAATATTTGTTACACAACTTTTTTAGGTAAATTTAGTATCAAATTATGGTAGAAATGTGAAATATTTATAATATGAGATTCGGTGGCCCCTCAGAAATATTAAGTGTAAACCCGTGTTTCACGGACCCATTTAGTAAACCAGGCTCTGTACTTTTTAATTTAAATTGTAACAAGCAGTTAAAAATCATTACATTCATCAAAAAGTTGGCAGAATAAATAAAACTTTTCAAAAATGTTAATTTCATTTATAATAGACTAGCTGTTACCCGCGGTTTCACACGCGTTACATTTTTTTTTAGCCCCATGGTTCGTTCTCCTCGTCTATTTCTTTTCTCAAAAGCATAGTAACTGGTATATTGTTCAGGCATATTAGGATACATCTCCGAATGTTAGCTTTTTCGTAATTTTTTTCCATTATTCCATTATTTAAAACTATATATATATATATATATATATATATATATATATATATATATATATATATATATATATATATATATATATAAATAAGTTATTTTTAAGTACTTCATTATTGTTAAGTTTTTATGATTTTATAACGTTACAGATCCTATTGTAGAACAAATAGTTTCTAAATCCATTATGAACGGTTATAAATAGAATTTTAACATTTGAAGCCTTAGGTGCACAATTAGATGTTGAATGGTATCTATTTATAAATTTTCAGACATATTCGAGCAGTGGAATGTATTGTTTTGATCACCACAGACACACATACAGTCTCTTTTATTATTATAGGTCTGGTCTGGCATTACTATATTTTTATTATTATAGGTTTGGTCCGCTTTGAACACGAACGAACTGTTTTTTTACTGGAATTTAAATTATATAAATACAAGTGATACAAACGTTAAAGCTAATGACTAATAATACAGTTTTAACTTTGTACGATTTGATTTGGCCTGTTACATGGCGATTTTTTAAATACATAATAACCGAAAATCAATGCCACGTGTACTTGCTTTATAGAAAAAAAATAGTCGCTTCTTTTTTATTCCACATGTGACCAGTGGGCCAGCATAAAAATTTCCCACGCTGTTTTTCTCAAAAGATATACGTAAAGACAAATTGTTTTCGAGGAACGACCCTTTCCTAACGCAAACATGTGCATTCATCGAACACACCTGGTTTCTGATTGACAGGGGGACGCTCCTGCGAGCCCCTTCTTATTACACAGTCTTTGGAAAGTAGGTGAGTAAGTTCTGGTATTTGGGCAGTGACAATAGACAATCCTAGAGAGTAGGAACTATTAGTCTTTCGGAAATTGATAGCTTCACAGCCATTCTCACTTTGTCGTACAGACGTTCAGCAACTTGTAAAGTCATAAAAAGTTATCAAGGAACGCATATCACTAGCATAGTAATTATATTGTCTCCGAACTATCGGACATTCCTTTCTTGGAAATACCCACAACTAGGCACGATGATTCTACGAATTTCTAATAATGACAAGAATGAGTTTGGGGAATAAGCAAGGTGTTATTTGGAAGTAATAAAGTGCTTTTGCAGCATTCAAACTAAATTCTTGAAATGTAGTGGGGGGGGGGATCCAGTTCTTTATTTGAAGGTTATTAAATCGATCTTTATCGTTTGCCAAACACTCGCCGTGTAAAGGTGGTGGTTTTACATTAAATCTGTTATGGTCAAGTGCATTCCTAATATACATACCAATATAAAAGAAATAAGTCAATAATTAGCAATTCGTTATTAATTATAATAAGTGCTAATTTGCCAAATTAACTTTTAAAATGTACGTTTTTATAGTAAAACGTATTTTATATAAAAAAAAACGTTAATTTCAATTTTTTTAAATTAAAAAGTAACTAATAAATAATATAGTTTAATTACAGGTAATATCCACTTCGAGAAGATGTTAATTAATGCTCAAATGTTTTTTAAGCCGATACCTATATTAATATCAAATATGAAATGTTTTTCTTTGTTTCCCAAAAATTTCAAAACGTATACTTAGCAGGATTCTGAAATTTACGAAGAAGTGTTCTCGAGTCCTTTCTGGATAAATCCAAATGTCCAATATTGTAGCTATATGCTCTAATGTGGCAAATTTGAGCAAAGCAATCTAAGTTTAATGACGGTGTATGTTTTACAAATCAATCATGCAGAGCCTATATTGAAATTATAGTCTCACATTTTTATTCTAAGGCCAATGAAATTAAGTTAAATATGCAAATAGCCATATATGATTTTTTTTTTGCTCACATGTTTTTTTACGCAATGTATATACCGTGCGTTGCAACAGATTGGTAAACAATGCAATACATTTTGCAGAAATGCTCAAAATAATACCAACATATGAAAATGACATAAAAATTAACTATTTTTAAAAATACAGAAATTGAAATGTTTATACCAGCCAAGCCAGTTCTTCCAGAAAGTTCTTTATATAAATTAATATTAAAAAAAAAATTGATAAACTTGCTAGTTCTTATTTTAATTGGTGTCAACTACCTAATTAATTTGAAGTTTCCTAAATTTACTTTTTTATTTCAGCATGTCCTTGTTTTTAGAAATAAGTTGTTCGTTCATGCTATCATAATAAAGTGTCCGTAGCCCCGAGAATCCATCGTCGGCTAGCAAAAACATGGTTGCGAGTTCGAATGTGGCTAGTACAAGAGACTTGATAATTTTTTTTAAAAATGCAGTGTATTTGTGATCGGAAGATTCTTCTGCGTGTATACGGGACTAATGCACGTGAAATCTGACCGGGGTCCAATATCCTGACGCCTATTGAAATTGCGTCGGGTGCAAGCATTCTGAGTCTGTATTATCAAAGTCCTTCTAATTCCGCTAATAGCTTTTACATTTTATTAATCTGTTGTGAGACCTCTTTTCCTTTTAGACATTTTTGCTCAAAACGAATAGCGCACGTAAAACTAGCAACCAGTATCTCAGATTCAAAAATGCAAGGGTAGGTGTTAGTTTCAAGAAACAAAATAAGATGGGGATTTGGGAAGGGATTTTGCAGAAGTCAGTCGAAGAGTGCGCTCTCTATTCAACGCGCCAGAAGAAAGGTGGGTTGGGTCGAGTGATTGACACTAATGGTTATTCCACAACTCACGAGGAGAGCAAGAACTTGGAAAGGGGGGGTTGAACTGGCAGGCCAATATTTCGGCCGTTCCCGTCTTTTAAGGACCCAACATAGGTGGCCTATATATCGGTCCCCCGCCTTGTAAAGGTTAAAAGACAAACATACACATAAATGGTCAATACAGATTAAAATTATTACACTGCCAAAAATATAATCAATACTAACTTCTCAACAGGTAAAATTTATATATATCAATATGTATTTAGACTAATTGCAGCTTTATGATATTTTAATTAAAAAATATAAAACATTACATTGCAAAATTTCTAAGTGCCAAAGAACACAAGAAAAGTTTATAATGTTTAAATACATACAGAAAATTAGTTGATAATTTAAATCAGCCGATCAACACACAAGATGTCATCTGAATTTAAAAAAATAGCTAACGTATAGTTTACCATTTTTATTAAAGAAATAGCAAACTTTTTAAATAATACATTTTTATAAATTATTGGAAGAAAAAACTTAATTTTGTTGCATCAAAAAATCACTATACATAAATACTTCTTTTGAAATTCTAAACTATTAGTTATTTCTACATGCCACCTTTTATGGAAGGTAATATAATATTTTAAGCAGTGAGTACGAGTAAGCACTTCACAGATATGCACACGGACAAAAGTACTATTTTTATAGATCCTTAGGTCAATTATTTACAACAGATATAATAAATATTTTTAATAAAATATTGATTTTAGATTTACAATTTTATTCATAGAAAAGTATGTAGAAAGAAAAAAAGTGGTAGCATATAAAGGATTACAATTAACGTCTTTATAAAGTTAATTACTGTTAAAATTTTACAAAATATTCTTTCCAAGGAGGTAGGTATTACAGTCTTTCTTGTCCAGGATCATATCTAAATGACAATCCTAATTTATAGAAATAAAAGAAAATAATTTTTCTCTGAAAATAAGGTAATGTAAAACCTATTTCAGACTGAATATGTTGGATCAAAGGATGATTTCAAGGAAAAAAAACTTATTACAATTTTTAAAAAAATCATGGAAAATGTCTAAAGAAGTGGTTGTAAACTATCAATTTTACTCATAACTTGAAAGCATAAGGGTAAAAAAATGTCTCCTATACAATTGATGGTTTCTTAATTGAAATAAAGTAGCGATAGAACTGCACCATTTAGTATTGGCAATGGTTTGGCATCAATTCCTAATAAAATAAAAGAACTTGGAACACTGCCATGTAATTTAGAACCATGATCAAATGATAAGAACAACACTTGCATTAACACCCCAGTCTTTGAACTTCCACACATGATCATGAAAGTGCGTTTGGACTTCAACAGATTTAACATAAACCAGCTTCCTCTATGCACAATTAATGTTAAAAAGGGTTTGGATTTGCAACCCTCCAATCAGAATGACGGTAAATGTCCAACCAAGTAGCTGTACAATATATATTTTATTGCTAGTATCTATTTAGTCATAACTCGAAAGTATGTAAAAATAATGCACACACATTCTTATGCGATTTACTCACCAAGCTTGTAGTGCACATATGGGATCTATTTCAGCAACACAGACAACAGCTCCCATGCCTTTCAGAGCTGAGCAGCAACCTTTGCCCACCTGCAATAAAGAGAGAAAGTATAACTAAGTGTTGAGAAGATAACTTATGTGCACTCATGCAACCTAACCCACATATCCCTGGCTATCGCACTACGTTTATTTTAATGTATGCATAAGTCCATTTAAAGCATCTTTTACGCTTTAATATCAATATAGTTTTCAAGTAAATGACACAATCATTTACTTAGATAAACATAACTAAAAAAAAACATTAAAAAGGTGTAACTTGACAAAATTGTCTTGTTTCACTAAACTTACTTTACTGAAATTGCTATAATTTTTTATTTTTTTTTAAATTGTGTGTATTTTTAAAACACACCCAACTTGCCTAATCAATGCAAAATCATACTTTAATTGATTAGTATTTGTGTGAAACAAATTTAGTAATTTCAAAATACATGTTTTTTTGTGTAAGTTTAAAACATCCATATTTGTAACCAATTGTTTTTCACACTTTTGTAACTGTACAAAACAATTTATGCAAATGTACGGACTTGATTTTGGATTGTTAACAGGTATAAAATTGTTTCCTCTCAAATGTTTATGTGTGATTCAGATTCAAATTTAAACTTTTACTGTACATAAAAAAAATATAGGACCTTCAACAAGCTCATATTTCCAACTATTAAATATAGGTCATATGAATCGTATTACATATTAAAAATTACAAATACAATTCCAACATTTGATTTTTTTTAGAATACATATCAACATCAGCAACACTAGTACAACTAGATAATTTCATAAGAAGATTAAGGTATTACATGCAATTACATACCTTATATGTAATTGCATAATACTTTAATCTTCTATAAAGTTATCTAGTTGTAATATTAATGCAACATTACATTAATATTTTGGGTTAAAAACCAATGCTTTAAACAATAATTTTAAAGTAACTTCTTTTCAAGAAAAAAATCAACTTATTACAAAACAAATTTTTCAAATAACTGCCTAATTTAAATAAAGAAGTGAATATATTACCTCACCATACCCACACACAAGAACATGTTTCCCACCAAACATGACGTCAGTTGACCGCTTCAAACTAAACAAAAGGAAATTTCAAAACATGAAAAGGCATCGGCAGTAAATCTACTAATGCTTTAAATTGATATTTATTATTATCAAATGTAGATCTAAAATTAAAATTTTGTTACTGATAATTTTTCTAAACTTGGAAATTAGTATAATTGAATTTAGTATTAATTTCTGTTTATAAAAAATAGAACCTATCAAAGTTGAGTATAAATATAAATTCAAAATATGCAGGCATGTCTTACTTTAACTCTATAAACAAAATAATTACAACACAATATAAACATATCTATATAGACTAGCAAATATAAATTAAATTTAGCCAATCAGGATCAACCAAGACAAAAAAAACATGAAGCAATTGACCAAGAGAATTTGTTGAAGACACACAATGTAAAATATTCCTACAGTATTCTACAACATGCAAGTTAGTTCTTAAAGTAAGACAAACCTCTATAAATATGTGTAAAAGTGCCTTTAGAGTTAACTTTTTGAATTATGAAAATCAACATTGTCTGCAAAACTAAAAATAAATATATATGTAAAATATTTACAATATACATTTTTCCTAAAGATAAGTTATACTAGTGATTAATAAAATTCAGTTCAGCTTTTTACATTGAACTAGCATTTTAAGGCTAAAATGAACAAGTCGAGAGGTATGGATGACCAAGCTGTTCTCTTAAAGTTTTATTACATATATTTAATAAATAAATAATTATACAACTTCTTAATAATTTAAATAATTAAGAAGTTGTATAGATCATCACTTACTATTATTCTACAAAAAGGAAACAACTACAAATGAAAAAGTGTAATTATACATACGCATCTAGTATACTTTCTCGGCAGCTGTATAGATTGTCGAACTTTGTCTGAAATTAAAAAAGAAAGTTTAAATATTTCATAACAAAAATAAAATATCTGAAGCAGAAAATATCAAGAAATTAAAAATGATAGAAAGAAATGCTTCATTTTTTCCGAAATTGGAGTAAGAATTTGTTTAATAAGAAATTAGTATTACAAAAAAAATGTTTTTTAAGATAATACTCTTAAATATTAACAATTTAGTGTACGTTTACAGCAAGTGCATTAATACAAATTCATTTATGAAAGAATTTTTAAATTTCAAACTTGAGACAGGTATGAAAAACAATAAACAATAAAGTTTAAAAAACAAATGTGAATTATTCTGAAATTTTTTAATACAAGAGTAGACAGAGGTTTGTTAAATAGTATATACATTATATACATTGTGAAGAAACTAACTATCAACATTAAACATTCTAAGTACAGTGAAGCCATTGGAAAACTTGTTTCTTACATGAAATTAGTACATTACTAAAAATAAAAAGATTGTAACTTTACAAAATTGTCTTGTGTATCATAATAGAACAAACAGTTTTGAGGTTCACCAATTTCGTAAAATTCATGTTTCTTTGATGCAGTTAAATTACAATTTAAAAAAATGTACATATTTCCCTAAAGAGTGCCTTAGGAATATTAAGAATAAGATACCTTAATAATATAAGCCATTTACACTCTGATATAAATAACATACAGCAACTGCATCCAACACTAAGATAGCAGGTTTCTCAAGACAAAGATCAAACACTCAAATAATGATTTATGGATACAACACAAATTATGCAATCAGACAGGCATAATAGTAAATAAACATGCTCTCTGGAAGCGGATAGTGCAAAAAAAAGCAAGTTTTTTTTATATTATTTCTTTTGGAGATAATTTTAAATGTTTTATATGCTTCATATTTCCTATTCCAATCTTCAAGAAATTGCATATTCATTAGCCCCTTACACGTTGCTTACAATCTAAAGTCCAACACATTTTGCTTTTGCTTCTCCCTCCAGTAATGGTTCACATTTTTACAAAAATAAAACTGAAAATATGAAATGAGCATAACCATACTTTTTTTTAAATTCTTTTTCAGAACAAAAAGGAAATATTGACAACTAAACTACCCAGAATAAAGGTATAATTGACGATAATTGTCATTTTAATGATCTAAACTTGAAAAATTCCTTGATTTTTTTTTTTTTATGAAATTTTTAAAATTTCTATGATATTTCCCGAATCCAATAATAATTCTGTGATTTCCCGGTTTTCCAGGTCATGTTGCCAACCTGTAAAAGGTCACAATGAATAGGTGAGTGGAGAGCAAAGGAAGGATTTGTTACTTGCTTTTGTGACAGAATCGTTGACATTCATGGCTGGAACCGGAAGATCGCCAGCTTTGGAGAGTTGGTAGAGTCTGTGGACGCCAGTGACGCTCTCCTCCACTATTCCCCTCATGCCACGGAACAACGCGGGGTAATTCTTGAACATTAAGTGCGTCGCATCTCCCCCATCGTCCAAGATCTGAAAAAAGAAACTAGTTTCAGAATACAGGGCAGAATTGTCCAATTACAGGTAGATGCAAAAGAGTATAGTCTTGATTATAAAGGAAAGAGGTATTTGCACTTCATTGTTATCTAAAAAAAGAACCGAATAAAGCCTGACAAAAATAAGAACAGTCATCTTTATTTTTTAAATGAATATTAGAATTTGTGAAAAGATTTAAGATAAATGTGACTTATAAATCAATTTCTATTTGAATTCATTTGTTTAAAATAAATTCAAATAGAAGTGCTCTATAGAAGCTCTGTGATATTAGTTACTAAATATTTAGAATGGTTAATAATTTTGTAAATATTTTTAATTGCTGTCAATATGGATTGCTAATTTATTATTTAAAGCAGTGCAGGTCACAAAGAAAAAATGAAATAAAAATTTCAATGCATTGAATGTCACCTTTGGCAACTTTTCTAAAAACGCAATATTCACAACACTAACACATAATTAAGGACTGAAAGTAATTAAGCTTCTAATTGTGGTGTTATCTTTTCATTTGTTGGGTAAATTTGTCTCTATATTCATAATAAAAGCTGCGTAAAATTAAAATTATAAAATGAATTTCGGAATTTTTTCTTCCGTTTATTTTCAATGTTTAAATATTCCCAGAAAGTGAGATAACTTCCTTGCGCATATATGAAGAAAGGGATACTTCTGATTTATTAAGTTAAGAAATTTATAATATTTTTAGTGAGTTATTAGTTTTCTTTGGATTGCAATAAAATATTGTATACTTTTAATAATTTCTGAGATATCTTAAATGATTCTTTTTTTAACTAACTAATAATTTCAATGGAACTTATTTTTTTAAAAAATAATTGCATAATACAAAAATCCAATTACATTTACACATTAAGAAAAATATATATATATTTAAAGAATATTATTCCTGCTGATAAAGTAGCTTCTGCTAATTTACGCTTGCAGTTATAGCTGTTAAAAAAAGTATTTTAAGCACTTTTTATTACACACAAAAAAAATGCAAATTTTAGTTGCAATTTTTAAAGTATTAAATACTTGCCATGTTTGGCTGCCAATTATCAGCATGAATGCATTTGTCAATGCACCACCAAAAATCTAACTCAGATTCTCCTCTCCATGCAAATACAGGGACACCTGTAAGAAGAACAATATTAATATAAGTTCACTTATCAAGACATTTTTAACATGCAACTTAGGATATTTTTTATTTAAAAAATAGTCAATGGTAGATCAATAAATTATAGTAATTTGACTATTGTTTATGAAAGCATTTCTAGAAATTTTAATTATGAAAAAAAAAAAAATTCTATTCATTGTAGGCTCAGCAAAAACCTACAAAATTAGTTCCTTATGAAGAAAAAATAATTGAATGACTTGCATCATTAAATTACAAAATAAATGAAATATCATATAATTAAGTTATTAAAAATGGAAGTAAGCAATATAATTTTTATGCTTGGATTGAACAAATAATTTTAAAAATCCTATGCAGTTTGATTTGATATTAAAAATAAAGGCAATAAAATTTCCTTATACAGTACATAAATTACAAAAACATTTGCTAATAGAGAATTCAGATATTAAAATAAATTTTATTTTATTGATAACTAAAGTACATTTTCTATAATAGTTAACTGCATTTAATACATGCCAAAACAACTTTATACGAATGTGGATTGATCACTTCTACAAATGTTTAACAGTATAAAAAGAAAAGGTGTCCATGACAAATATACAGAAATCCATAATATTGTACTACGAAATAAAGTCTAAAATTTCAAACATAATCAATTGAGAAGAAACAATTTTCATGCATTGTTAAATTTAAAAAAATCATGTATTTTTAAATTACTAAATTTGTTTCACACAGATACTAATCAATTTAAGTATGGTTTTGCATTGATTAGGCAAGTTGTGGGCGTTTTAAAAACACACAAAATTTAAACAAACAAAAAATCAGTAAAGCAAAGTGTAGTTACAGATTTTAGAGATTTTTTTAAAGTTAAAAACTACCCATTTTTTTTATAAAAGAATATTTTTTTTTAAAAATTCATACATTTTATAAATTGGCAGATTTGTAATTTAATTAAGATGCCCAAGATTTCTGAGGAATTTATGCTAGCATTATAGAAAATTCATACTTCAAAGGGCCTACATTAACAAAGGATCATATTCCTAATATGAAATACTTTTAAATAGAAAATGTATTACCTGCTTCTGCAATAGCAGCAGCCACTTCATTCTATAAAGTTTAAAATAATAAAATGTTATTAATTATAAAAACATATATACATATCAATCTAATATCACAAGTTTAAATGGTCCTTCTTTGGTAAAATGTTCAATGTTTTTAAAATTCTAAGGTACATGATGCAAAACGATAAAATTGCTTTCACTATTTAAGATTTGAAATGGATGCATGTTATACAAGTTTTTTTTTTAAGTTTAAGATTTTATGCTTTATTTAAGATCTTAAATTATGCTTAAAAGCAACAATTTTGATAAATATTATAAGAACGCAATTTTATTAATTAAAAAAAATAGATGCATTTAGATATACATACTAAGTTATTTTGGGTTTGGTTTGTAAGATGTTGAATTAATAAAATCTGTATAAAACAATTTAACAACTCACGACTTAAAATTATTTTTTTGTGTATTTATAATTGAATAAAAATCTCAATGAATGGAACAACATATCTATGATTGTTCTTTATACAAATAATCTTTGAGTATATTACAACTTTTCATGATGTAAAGTCTTGAGCAAATATGACAACAAAGGATCACATTAATAATTTTTTTTTCTAGCGCAGATTTTTATTTAAAAAAATTCATAATATATTGAATAATTTTTGTGATACCTGTGTTGAGTAGATATTACAAGATGCCCATCGGACACTAGCACCCAATGCAATAAGTGTCTCTATCAACACCTGTAACATACGAAAAAGGATTTTTAATATTCAAATTATTATTTTTAGAAGTACAAAAAACAAAATGTCATTACTATCAACTACAAAATTATAATTTTTAAAACTTATTGTATAACACTCTCGACTTTTAAAACAATTTTTCTTTTTAAAAAGAAAAAGGAATTACTGTAGGATGATTAGCAGCTTTAGACTTTAAAACATGTATACTTGAAAAATGCAATACAAAATGTCAATCAATATATAATAAACTATAATATGTATGTATAAGTATGTTGCCTACAAAAAAAAAATAAGAAAAATATAAAATATCGAAATTACTGTAATGACAATACAATTCCAACAATAAATCAGATATAATATTTTAAGATTTATTTAATTAAAAAAAGACCTACATAACAACATAGGAAATAATAAGAGGATCCATTTTTCACTTCAGTCTTAATAAATGATACAGCTCTTTGAAAAGTAATCAAAATTACATAATGGGTATCATATTTTGTTTTTGATATCTGGCCATTTTGGACTGATGCCAGAAGACAATTAACTTTATTTGTTTTAACGAGACAAGAAACAAATAATTTATAAAAAAAGGGGTAAAAACAGCAAATAATTTGCTTTCAAGACTATTATTAAAAAAAAAAAAATCATGAAGAATAAATATCAATAAAATATTTTTTATCATATATATATATATATATATATATATATATATATATTTAAGGGATGAACCACATAGTGGTTTTGCCGGATACCGGATATCCGCCGCACATTACAAACCGGATATCCAAACTGGATTTTGCCATCAGTCAAAAATTACAAAATATTTTTTTATTCTATAATATTCCCCAATTCCTTACCTTTAAGGTGATACCAAGATTGAATAAACATTTACAAAACTTTTTTATTTACAAAGGGTTAGTCTAGGGTGCTGCTAGCAATGGGCATATGTTTTGTACACTTTAAACTCAATTTCTGAATAATTGTATTTTTACTATATGCCCTTTCATTCCAAACATAAAAACTCAAATTTGCTTAAACTTTTGAGAAATTTATTTTTATTACAACTTTATATTAGTTGTGAGATGTTATGACCCTTCACCATAACGATTCGTTAAAAAAAAATTTAATAGAATTTTAAAGTTAAAAACGAGAAAAATTACTACTTACGAGGAAAATACTTAAAGCAAAGATAATTGACCGCCACAAAAAAAAATCTTCTATGTTTTATTCATCCGGATATCCGGCTTGGTAAATCGGATATCCGGAATTTTACTTCCGGATATCGGATATCCGTTTCATCCCTAATATATATATATATATATATATATATATATATATATATATATATATATATATATATATATATATATATATATATATATATATATATATATATATATATATATATATATATATATATATATATATATATATATATATATATATATATATATATATATATATATATATATATATATATATATATATATATATATATATATATATATATATATATATATATATATATATATATATATATATATATATATATATATATATATATATATATATATATATATATATATATATATATATATATATATATATATATATATATATATATATATATATATATATATATATATATATATATATATATATATATATATATTTTTTTTTTTTTTTTTTTTTTAATGAAATTGATTAAAATGAATAATTGTTTTCCAAATATTTTAACAAAAACATGTAATTATACAATATCATAACCAAATTTGCTTTTCTACATTATCGAACATAGTAAAAAAAAATTATTTAAAAATGTCTGTTTCATATTTTATAACTACTTGTTTGTCAAGTTTTACTCAAACATATTCAAACTATGTCTAAATTAATGATATGTTGAGTTTACTGCTAAAGCGCAATTTAAATTTTTTCCTGATCAAACTTGACTATTTATTTTACTCAAATACCAATGGTTTACAACTATAAATTTAAAAAGTCAATTTTATCAAGTTTTAGGTTTATATTAGATAAATTACTTTTTAAACATGTCAATCTAAAACTATTTTTAATAAAAGTATGAACGTTGAAATAGAGGAAAGAGTGGAGCAATAAAATGATCAAAATTTACCACTCATAATTATATAGGATTTAAATACTTAGGATATATTATTATACATACAGCTGTTTGTGCATTTACATGTGTGCAGCACATAATTTTAGCTCCTTTCAGTGGTTTTTCCGTAATACATCTTTGCCTCAAATCGATGATCCCAGGCATCTCTGTAAATAAAAATATCAAAATTAATTTATAAAAGGCAAAGTGTTGCTAATTGACTAAAATATATCAATATGAAATATAAATTTTAAATATATTTTTAGCGATAGATTAAAAAAAATTATTATATAAATTAAACTAAATATAGTCATAACTCTACGAATAAAAATATATGAAAATAAATCAAGTCAAAAATAAATAAATAATTAAAATTCTACGAAGCAGTAAAAATTCCCACTATTGGCAATGAAAATATATTGGAAAATGTCATAATTGCTCAAAACTCTTTTTAATATTAAAGTTTAAAAAAATTAGAATATTATATTAAAAAAACAATTCTCCAAGGGCGTTTATATAGTTAATAAGAGTATTAATTTTCTGTCAGAATTAAATTCAGCATAATTTCAATTTAAAGAATTTGTATTTTCAGAAATACATCAGAGTATTTGACAAAAAAAAATTACTAATAAATTCAATTTGTTGTTTTTTGTGAATAGAACGTTCTTATTTTTAATTATAAATGATATAGTTTTTTATTCAAATTCTTAAAATACACATTAAAAAAAATCAAAAGCTATATGTTTTAATTTGCTATGAATGTTAGAAAAGTTAAAAACTTCGAAATGTAATGCAAATGTATATTGAAATCAATACAATTTTTTAATTTGAGGTACACAATGTATTATGAACATCTAGATGTTTCATCTCATGAAAATAGCCTTTTGTCACCAAATTGCAAGATCATGGTGGCAACAAAATTCTGGAAAAACAGTTGAAATTTTCCCCCGATTTCCATAATGGTGTCGCAAAAATTTCCCTGATTTTACAATTACATTAAGAAATTATGCAAAACACGCTTTGTATAGAAACAAAGTATCCATGCTACAATAATGCAATAAATATATTGCATTATAAATAAAAAATTATAAGCAATACAAATTGTCCGTTAAAATAATAATTTATGGATACAACGCAAATAATACAATTGCAACAGGCATCATAGTAATTAAACATGTTCTCTAGAAACAGATTATGCAAAACAGCAATTTTTGTTCAAATTAATTCTTTTGTGGATATTTTAAATGTTTTATATGTTTCATATCTCCTATTCCAATGTTCAATAAATCACATATTCATTAGCCCCTCACAGGTTGCTTACAATCTAAAGTCCAACACACTTTGCTTTTGCTTCTCCCTGCAGCAGTGGTTCACGATTTTACAGACATAAAACTGAAAATATAAAAATGTGCATAACCATGCATTTTTTAAAAAATTCTTTTTCAGAACTAAAGGGAAATGACAACTAAACTACCCAGAATAAAGGGCATAGATAGACGAAAATTGCCGTTTTAATGATCCAAATTTGAAAATTTCACATGATTTTTTTTAATAAAATTTTGAAAAATTCCATGACATTTCCCTGATATTCCCAGATTTAAAAAAAATCATGATAATTCCCTGATTTCGCGGTTTTCCAGGTTATGTTGCCACCCTGAAAATATGTCTAAAATTGGGAAAATATTAAATCAATAATACATCAAAAACTGAATAGATATGCCAATCTACAGATTATTTTGCTTCCAATATTTATAAATAAACAGAAAAAAAATCAAACCATAAACCAAGTAAGAAATGAGTCGAAACTAATAGCTAATACCCTGCTCAGCGATTTCTATCTCCCTGCGACCGAAAGCAGCCTGCTTGATGCTTTTGACACAAAAATCAGAGCTGCCAGCCGAGTTGACTTGATGTTTCTCTTTCGGCTCCTTGCCCTCATCGTCGGAGCTGGTGTCGCAGTAGGAAGCTAGAGGAGAAAAGAAAATATCCATTAAAAATCACATTCGACATCAGACATTCAAGAGATTGGGTATTGAAATCAGGGAAACCCAAGACACAATTGTTCTATTTAAAATAAAAATCAGTCGTTTTCTCATCCAATATAAATGTAATGTATCAATTAAAAGTTCTTTTGTATATCTTTCGTCAACGTCGGCAGACGACAAAACTTTTAAAATAAAACAAACTAAAATATATTGAACCGAAGATTTTAAGCATTAAAAATTGCAGAAATAACTCTCCATTACATACAGAGGAATAAAATCGGGTTTGGCAACATTTATTTTATATCTCTTTCGGCTCCCATCGGAATTAAATTTCCACAAAATCCGAAAATGAAATTTAAAATTCGAATTATCTCAATATATTGGCTAAGTTTATAAGTAGCATTAACTCCATTGAAATTTTATAAAAAATAATCAAACTTATTATAATAAGTAACGAATAATTTCGAGAATACCAGCAATGATTCCATAAAGTACTAACTTAAAAACTTTTTAGGCAAAAATCGTTTGATACATCGCTTGTATTATCGTTTCTCTTTTCCCATTCCAAAATGGTGGGTTAATTTTATCATGCCATTGACTTTAATTCGAAATCTTTGAAAAGTAATAAAATATACAGATAAAGCAAAATGCATGTGCAGATAAGAACAAAAAAATCAAATGCACTTTATCAAATAAGTAAATAATCTAATAGATCGAAAATATAAATCTCAGCAAAATATTAGGTTTTATAGCTACGAAAATCTTACACAAGATAATTTTAATAACATCCAAGCTAAGATGACACCAATGAATAAGTAATAGAATGCAGACTTTGGGGAGAAAAAACAAGAAATATAAGCTGTATTTTAGTTGAAGTTGTAAATCGCAGAGGCACAGCTGTATCTGCAAAAATATCTAGGCGTTATTTTTTAGTCTTGGAATCTAAAGATATTTTCACCAATTAATATTTATCGTATAGGCGATTCTCTGCTTGATGCACGGGGGAATTCGAACATTTCTTTTTACTAACAAGAATTGAACTTCAAGATAAAATAAATTGTAAAAAATATATTTGTATAAGAGCAACTCAATATCATTAACTGTGACCAATCTCTTGAGGAAAACAGTATTTAAAATCAAAAATATGTTTTTACCATTGCAGAGAAATGAATGGAATGTGGTCTGAGCTTCTCTTTAAATTTGTATGAATACGCAGAAGAAAATTTAAATATTCAGATATATAACCACAATCTCCAATATTTCTCTTGTAAATGTATAAGATATTTGGTAGGAATAATAGTTTTGGGAAAAAAAATCAAAGAAACGCTCAACAATTTAATATTAAAAACAGGATTGTTTTCTTAAAATGTTGTTAAACACGCTTTATTTGCATTTAGGCCTATTCAAATCCTAGACTTTATACTAAGGAATATTGTACAAGGACGTGATAAACGCGCGTTGTATATTACAGAAGCGTATATGATTGGTGCATTCAAAACACGTGGTTTGTATGCACTAATCAGAGAGGCTTCTGTGAAATGCAACGCGCGTTAATCACGTCCGTGTAAGGGCCTTACGCAAAAAAATGAAAAGTAATGTTAGAACTGTTACCATTATTTAGGAAAGCCGATTTTACTTTTCAGAGAATCGCTCGTCTTTTTTTGGCGAAATTTTGTAATGATATTTATTATTTTTATTATACTTATTCCAAATATTTTGTCTATGGTATGGCAATTAAAAATATGTGTATGGAACATTGTCTCACGGATTAAGAGTATCACCTTAGCTTGTTCTGTATCTAGCATACGGATTAGGGTTGCTTACAGTCTGAACCAGTGGATGCCGTAGAGGACCTACGATTGTCGGACCTACGAGTGTCCAAATTGAGGTAAGGACCTATCGGAAGACTCATGCGCCTGCGCGTTCGATCCTTGAACGCCGGCATACTGTTCAACAGCATCTGCAAGACCATTCAAGAGACACGGTTGGAACACACCGACATATAAGTACTTTGCAGTCAACGAGGGAACACGGAACTATGGAACACACGTTTCACAGCTGTTTACTTCGATCTCTATACCATTTGGAGCTAAATTAACGGGATGTTTTGTAACTCACAACGAAGAGCAGAAATCTTAAGACATTGAGAAGATTGAAACTTTTGTGAAGAGTTTAAGAGCATTTTTCGTGAATTTTAATATTAAGAGTTCATTACACTCTCAAACTTTAATTGTAATATATGGGTGCAAGTTCACTAGACCGAATCAAGCGAAGGGTCCTACATATTTCAAAACGCAACTGTAGGTGGAAGGACTTTTTATACAGCATGTATTTATGTTTAATTCCTAGTTTACGTTACTCTAAGATCATGTTTTACCTATGTGTTGCATCATAAATCTTGCCAACAGTTTTATGAGCAAGCACAACCGTGCGTTAATGTCCCAGCCTCCTAACATCGATTTATGGCCCCGGGAAATTATGGTCTCCGGCCTCCAACTACTCAGAATAGCAGAGGAAGCCTCAAGATTAGCAGCTGGTACCCCCATTCCAGAAGTCGATTATGATGCTTACAGGTAAACCTTCGAGCTGCCGATTTATTGTTCTGTACAAACATTGTCGCCAAGTATCGAGGTTACCGTAAACTAGGAATTAACCAGCAATCAACATTAATCAATACAGAACATAAAATATCTTTCCATACAGGTGCATTCCGCAATATATGGACGACCCCTCGCTGGATAAGGCGTAGTTTACCGGTTCCCAATATAATAAATACCTTATTGTTGTAGGTGAAACTAAATTTTAATTGGCAAATAAACTTTTGATGATTTTTGTTTTTCAATTTCCTATTTTACAATTTTTCAAAAGTTTCACGTTCAACTAAACGGATAAATATTTTCTCGAAGTTTAACAGTTTTTCCACAATGTATTTATTCCATAGACCTTTTTCTCTTCCACGTTGAAATTCTTACAAAATATATTGCGAAAGTACTTACCAAGTACAAGTATTGCGAAAAATGAAATTTCACGGACAAACAGATAAAATTGAAACAGAAAGTTTATTTTTCCAAAATATTAAAACTTTCATACTCCGCTTTTTGAAAAGAAAAATAAATATTGTGTACACTTCCGAGAATGGAAGTTTTAATATAAAAAATTTCTTTACTTTATATTAAACACTTTATTCGAATTGTTTGACTGTCATATTAAAATGTAACCGTTTGAAAATGTATTTTACGAAGAACTTTACGGTTTTTGTCTTTCTGTAATTCGTTATGTAAGAGTAAAAGTATAATTTATTGATATTGTTGACCATATAAGTTCGCAAAACCGTTTTTCGAGTCTTATATCAAAATATCAAATTACCGTTTTAATGATCCAAATTTGAAAATTTCCCTGATTTTTTGTGAAATTTTGAAAATTTCCTTGATATTTCTAGAATAAAAAATTTCCATGATAATTTCCTGATTTCCCGGTTTTACGTGTTATATTGCCACCCTGTGTAAGCGCATGGAAATACTATATTGGTTAAACGTTCTTTATTTGCGTTCAATAATAAAGAGAGTGCGTAATTTTTCATTAAAACTTAAAACTTTAAGAATGAAATAAAAAGCCTTAATATCCGAAATCTCGTTAATATAAGCGAAACTTATATACATCCACTTTTACACCATTGTTTACAAGGACAATAAACAACCAGGACAAATACAGTATCAGGTCGTTGCTAGGCAACGGATTGTAATCCCAAAGAAAGAAACTTTTCATTTGCCCTAAGAGCTTGACAGCAGAACGAATTACGACAGCATTGAATTCCCTAGTGACATTCCTCGAAGAATATTAAATGGATCAAGATACAAGAAGTGTGGCCCCACCCTAGTCACTAGCTGAAGAGACTAAAACATTTAACTAGTATTAAAGAGAGTCTAATACGTTAATAAACATTTCTCTCTATATTAATAATATTTTGACTTGACCTTGATGTACGTCGGCTTTATTACAGGTTCATCTCAAATGTACAAGTCGGGATAAAATACATGAATATATTTTCTGTCTGACAATTCTTTTTCGACCACACACAGACCAATAAAAAAAAATCTACAAACCTTTAGGAATACATTCTTTAATTTAATACACTTTTGATTCTTGCATAAACGAAGCCCAACACTGTTAAAAATAGGTACTCAGAAATAAGTAAAATTTACTCATTTTTTATTACATTCGAGGCTTATCATGGCTCCGAATTCTTAAGTTTCAATTTTTGAAAAAGACATGTACTCAAAAATAAGCACAATGAATAAAAGAGCAGATGCTAGCCTAGAAAAGCTGCCTTCATAAATCAGTTTCAATAAATATCGATAACTAAGATTTACAGGGAATCGAATCCAGATTCTAAGGCCTGGGTCTTATCCGTATTATTACCCCAAAAGAATGGAAAATAAGATAATTGAGTTGTAATAACTAAGTTTCCATTTAATCAATCGACATCAAATAATATGGAAAACCATCTCCTGAACAACTATTTTAAGTTTGTCAGGTCGCTTTGTTAAGATGGCTTTAATAAATTACCAAAAACTTAAATGTTATTGAAAATAAAAAAACAACAACACTGCAGAGCCAAATAGAAATACAAGCGAGATGTTTAATTTCACCTTTGACAAACACAGACACAATTTCCAACACATTTGTCACGGCACCAATTCAATTTAAATATTCTACACTGTGCCCGCTGCGATAAAATTTTCCACTGAAATTCAAAAGATCTTAATAACAGACAAAGCTTTTCTTAGATTAAATTAAATAACGAACATAAAATTTATTTAAACCAAAACAACACAACATTGCAGAACCAAATAAAAATGCAAGCGAGATGTTTCATTTCACCTTTGAGAAACACAGTTTCCAACACATTTTTCACGGCATCAATTCAATTTAAACATTCTACACTGTGCCCGCTGTGATAAAATTTCCCACTGAAATTCAACACATCTTATAACAGACAATGCTTTTTTTTTGGATTAAATAACGAACATAAGTTTTATTTAACCCTTCCCACCTCTCCAAAAAAAATGCAAGCGAGATGATTTCACCTTTGACAAACACAGACACAATTTCCAACACATTTATCATCGCGCCGCTGCGATAAAATTTTCCACTGAAATTCAAAAGATCTTAATAACAGACAATGCCTTTCTTGGATTAAATAACGAACATAAGTTTTATTTAAACCATAAAAAAAATACAACACTGCAGAACCAAATAAAAATGCAAGCGAGATGTTTCATTTCACCTTTGACAAACACAAACATAATTTCCAACACATTTTTCACGGCACCAATTCAATTTAAACATTCTACATTGCGCCCGCTGCGATAAAATTTTCCGCTGAAATTCAAAAGATCTTAATAACAGACAATGCCTTTCTTGGATTAAATAACGAACATAAGTTTTATTTAACCCTTCCCACCTCTCCAAAAAAAAAAATGCAAGCGAGATGATTTCACCTTTGACAAACACAGACACAATTTCCAACACATTTCTCATGGCACCAATTCAATTTAAACGCTCCGCTGCGATAAAATTTTCCACTGAAATTTAAAAGATCTTAATAACAGACAATGCCTTTCTTGGATTAAATAACGAACATAAGTTTTATTTAAACCATAAAAAAATACAACACTGCAGAACCAAATAAAAATTCAAGCGAGATGTTTCATTTCACCATTGAGAAACACAAACATAATTTCCAACACATTTTTCACGGCACCAATTCAATTTAAACATTCTACATTGCGCCCGCTGCGATAAAATTTTCCGCTGAAATTCAAAAGATCTTAATAACAGACAATGCTTTTAACGAACATAAGTTTTATTTAAACCGAAAAAAAATACAACACTGCAGAACCAAATAAAAATGCAAGCGAGATGTTTCATTTCACCTTTGACAAACACAGACGCAATTTCCAACACATTCTAATTCAATTTAAACGCGGCCGCTGCGATAAAACCTCCTCCCAACCCCCAAAGAAGCATTAAACAAAGACGCAACACGAAAGCCCACTTAAGAAATTCGGAAGCACACTTGCATAATGACATAAACCCCCGCCCCAAAGTGTTCTACAAGGTCACTTTGGCAGTATTGATTGGACAGCTGAGGCCCAATCCAAGCGGCCGAGAACTATACTTCTAATAAAAGAATGTGATATTTGGTTTAAAGAACAAGATGGAGAAAAAAGGAACAACTCTTCTGGAACCTTTTCCATTTTTGTTTTCTAACTCGGCATAAAAGTTCTGGTGTTATTTTCTTTTGTATTGAGATAGTCAAAGAAAAATAAGAAAATCTCCGAAATTCGGTTGTAACTTTTTAAAAGATTACAATAGGGGGGATGTAGTTGATTTTTTCCCCATGCATGGTGAAAGTTTTCGAACTGTGTGTTAAGTAGTGAGAAATTGGATTTTGTTATTAGGTTATTGTTTGCAGTGGATTATTGGATAAAAATAGAACTATTCGAAGCATCGAACAATTGGTAAGTTTGAATAGAAATTTGCGAATGGTGGGTAATACCAAATAACTCTCTTAAGATTTAACAATGTCGCATAAGCGCAAGGATAGTGAATACTATATATATATATATATATATATATATCAGTGTTCACTCTAGAAATAAAAAGGGGCAGGGCGCTGTTGGCAGTAAAAGGGCACCCCATTTTTGAAAAGGCATTTATTGTTTTTAAAAGGGCACTTTTAAAAAAAAAATTGTGTGGGCCTGGCCACACATTGACACATCGGACCCGTGACCAAACAAAAAAAAATAAAGTTCCGATTTGTTGGTTGACATTGCTATTGTTAACGGTTCGGGACCTATCTCGAAGGAAACACCCGTACAAAATTGATGTCTTTTTATGAAAATATTATTTGAAATCTAAAATTTGACATTTAAAAAATGTTTTCCCTAAAAAGCAGTTCTGTAAGTAGGAATCAGATCCCTTACAAAACTGATAAAAAGGCTACTTAAATCCAAAATTTGGTAATAAAATGCCTAGTCTTGCAAACCAATCCCTGCCTAGTCCCAAACCATATTCACTTTAAAAAAACACAGAAAAAAACTCAGAATTTCATATGCAGGCACAGGCAACCAGTAGGATTTGTGGAATGCCCCGTGCTCGAAATTACCGCGGAATCATCGCGATTTCACAACACGCGTAGTTATAAAAAAAAGTTTGTTTTTCTACTGTCATAATTCGCTTAATTCCAATTTACACGCCCATTTTTTTTAATCAATGCCTTTTTTAAAGACAACTAGGGAAGCAATGATGCTTGTGCTTGACTGAAAAGGGCAAGAAGGGCGGAATTTTTTCAAAAGAGGGCAACATATTTGAAAAAAAAGGGGCATGAGGGCGCTATTGAGATTTAAAAAGGGCGGGCAGGGCGGCCCGCCCTTCAAAAAACACCTAGAGTGAACACTGTATATATATAAGGTGTGCTCGTTCTCGCGCTGTCTGACGGACGGCGGGGAAAGCACATTTTTGACGTCATAGTGACGCCTACCTTGCGCTTTCTGTGGGCGTGTCTTTTCTCTCTGGTTTGTGAGGTGCTGCCATCTATTTGTTATTTTGTGAACTATTAAAAAGTGATAATCGTTAATTTTATTTAGAATTTGCTAAATTTTAAGAGTTTAAATTATATTTTAAGGATTGTATTTAGTATGTAAAAATTGCAAAAGATTTGCTTAATAAATTAAGCGTATTAAAATAATATTAGCTGCCACGAGAGCATGTCCATGAATTTTGAAAGAGTAAAATGGGAGTCGGAACTATCATGTCAATGCATTTGTATTGGACATATTAAATGAGTCACAATTTCAATCAAGTAAAATACGGGGACATGACAAAACAAGGACGGATTAGTAGTGAAGCTACCTGAACACAATTATTTACGGATATTTACATTATTTTGCTAATTAAAAATTAAATCACCAGTTGTTACCCAACCGGGGATCGAACCTAAGTAGCAATGCTTGAAACACACAGCCAATGAGAATGATCAAAAACCGATAGTAAGGCGGAGCAAAAATGACGTCAAAAATGTGCTTTCCTTGCCCACTTTCAAAAAGCGAAAAACGAGCGCACCTTCTATATATAGTCTTCACTATCCTTGGCATAAGCGTTTCTGAAATACAATGTTAGAGATGCAACCACCCACTTCAACTGTGATTTGTTCTTTCAATATGCTAAGGATGACGACTTTGAAAAAAATAGAATAGGCCGGAAAAATTCGTATTTCCTAACTTTTGACACAAGTAAACAATTTATACACGGACAACACTTACATGAGTATTGACAGGGATTGCAACATATTCCAACTACGAAAGAAAAAGAAATTTTTCTTTAAAAACAAAACCCAGCTTTTAGGGATCTAATTTTTTTGGTCTACGCTGGTTAGCTGATTGTAATCAAATACCTAACTAATCCAATGAAAATTTAAAAGACATCTTATAAAGCTAAATAAATAATAGTAAATCTGCAACAACAAAAAAAAAAACGACTTTTTAGTCTGCAATGTTGGAGTGATCGCCGCATTGGCTGATTTCTCAAAAACTTGGGCACTTTTATTATCTGTTGACTATCTAATACCGGATAAATATAATCAACGCTAAGAAAATTGTTATTAAAAACTAAAAATTAAGCTCTAAATATGCAAGAAAACAAGCCAAAGTCGGAAATTCGCCGCAGACGGTGCACGAAAATTTAATTCCGTTTTTGATTAGTACAGATTACCTTCTCAGAGGTGGATCTGCACAGATTACTTTCTAGTAATGGATCCCCGGATATGTAGGGATTTGTATTAAAAAAAATTTAATAGGGAAAAAAGGGACATTTGTCGCAAAAAGGGAAATTTTACATATTTTTTTTAAAAAAGGGACTTTAAGGGGGAAATAGGGACCAATTGCGAGACATGTATTCATAGCATCTAAGAACGTGTTATATCAATTTCAATTAAAACAGTAAGATTCTTTTGTTGCTATTTAAACAAATGATAAAAATTCAAGTTGGTCACGAATTATTGGACGATGGCCATTGTTTAGCTGTATAACTACTCATAATAAGCCATTTTTATTTGCTACGTTTTCCCTACTTTGTTGATACTAAATGGGATTATTTCTGTAGTAAAGATCCCTGTTACGCCCCTTACACACTACGAACCTTAACACATGAGATATCAAAATAAAGAGAATTTTATGGACCATTGACGAACCGTACTTTCATCTTATAAATATCGACGGTTTTTTTCTAAATGCATTTACAAATAATTTCCAGGCAGTTTTTAAACGAGCCGCTAATAGTGCTGCCATCTAGTAGTTACACCGAATGTGTGCATAGGGGGGGGGGAGGTTTGTTCATGCACACGGGCATGCTAGTAATGTTTTATTATGCCAATACAGCTACATGTGAAATGACCATCGTCCAAACAGTTTATGATCACCCTGAATTAAAATTAAAATATAGGTCGTAAACGAGGACCATTCTAGGTGAACGAGTAAAACGCGCGTGAGCTTCTCGGTGATTCGATAGTTCATATCACGTGGTATGAATTCTCGAATCACCGTCATTCTCGAATGGGCTTAACAAAAGTTCTAAAACCATAACGCTAAAATGGCTCAAAATATTAATATTAACAACAAGTAAATATTTACATAGTTACTCACCTGATCTCATTTTAACAATCAACTAAAAAGGAAATATATACAACTAATGACTTGGCAACATGAACTCGAAATACAAAAATGTAAATGTTGTATTCACCGCAGTGGCTTCCGTGCGACGAAGTTCTAAAACGTTGTTTACGCGAATAGCAACGCATCGCTTTATCATCATCGTCTTTAGTTTTTATGGCAAACGTGTATTTATTATCTTTATCCTACCTTTTTCTTGACAGCTCAATAAATATAATTGTAAATTTTAAAGCACGCTAAATAGTTCATGCCGACCAGTTTTGACGTTACT
The DNA here is from genome assembly GCA_963932185.1 of Troglohyphantes excavatus. Taxonomy (NCBI): domain Eukaryota; kingdom Metazoa; phylum Arthropoda; class Arachnida; order Araneae; family Linyphiidae; genus Troglohyphantes; species Troglohyphantes excavatus. The sequence goes on along the minus strand of OZ010677.1, from coordinate 24,478,844 downwards.
ATCTGATGTGCTTTTTTTTTAATTTACTGGGATATTCGATCGACAATAAAAATCGGCGATTAGGGGTGGGGAGCGAGGACAATTCCCACCCCACTTTTCGAAACTTCTAAACACATTTTCATAGAAATAGTAAAAAAATTGGGCATTTGTCCTCACACTTTAGGGGTGAATTCTCTCCTTTGACATGCAATCTCCGCGACTGCAAAAAAAAGAATACTCAAATTTAACCCCTAATAATAAGGGAAAACAACTAAAGAATTAGAGCGTTTAGATAGATTAGAATTGTTAAGTCGATTTTTAAGTTTGAGTAGAACCAAGTCAATGACATTGGATATGAAATCTCGATCCACGGCGATCACATGAAGGTGATTCGTGGGAAAACGCAAATAACTTTTTCTACATGCATTGACTCATGCAGATTCTAATCTTTACATGTTAATGCATTGACTCCTCGTGTACAGGTTCTACTCTTTGCAAGTTGATGCATTGGCTCATGTACGGATTCTAATCTTTGCAAGTTAATGCACTGACTCGTGTACAGGTGCTACTCTTTGCAAGTTGATGCATTGACTCCTCATGAACAGATTCTAAATTTGCAAATTAATGCATTGACTCATGTCCGTATTCAAATCTTTGCAAGTTAATGCATTGACTCCTCATGAACAGATTCTACTCTTTGCAAGTTGATGCATTGACTTCTCATGTACAGATTCTAATCTTTGAAAGTTAATGCATTGACTTCTCATGTACAGATTCTAATCTTTGAAAGTTAATGCATTGACTCGTTTGCATATTCTAAACTTTGCAAGTTATTTTCAATCTGACAACATATGTTTTGGACGAATAGAATAGGTTAGTTCTACAAAATATTTAAAGGTAAATTCGTTGATACGATATATAATTTCCAGAAATTTTGGACATACGTTTTGAATGTTTGCTTCTCAGTTATACAAAAGTCAGAATGCAGTAAGAAAACACGAAAACTTTTATAAAATGCAAATATATTACACATTTATTTTCCAAATATTCTTAAATCTTCCATGAAAACATTGAATTTGAAAGATTAACTTCAAAAATGTTTTTAGAAGCAGATGCGTCGAGGAAGCAGCATAAAACAAGAAACGTTTCCGTCAGAAATATTAAGCAGATAAGAACAGCAACGCGGCCATTTTTTTTTTATGACAAGAGAAAATAAACCTCGAAGAAAAGTGTCTTGGGAAAAAGTAACAAATTAAAAATAAAAATATGGAATAAATTAAGTACAGGGATTCCTGCCAAAAACTCTTTTTTTAAAAAAGGAGTAAGAGGATGTAGAAGGTTTTAGTTTTAATTTAAGTAAACATCCATATCTTTCAGAGACGAGTTCTCGGAAGAAAGTTGGTAAACGTTCCACTGAAGTAAACTGACTTTAAGGAGCGACTTTTTTTTCTTTAATTTTGCAAATATTATTCTAATAACTTTTTCTACATAACTAACTTTTGCATGCAACTTTTTCTACATAACTAACTTTTACATGTAACTTTTTCTACATAACTAACTTTTACATGTAACTTTTTTCTACAGAATAACTTTTTCTGCCGTTTTATAAACAAAAGATTGAGTTTGACAAACTGTCTTTACAGATTTTTGTTATTTACAAAAGAATTTTCGGAAAAATAATCCTTAATTTCACTGGTCAAACTGTTTTCTTTTTAATTACTAAAAAACATATAATCTATGTATCACTAATCCCTAAAGACAAATTAAAGTAATATGTTTGAAAATTCACAGTAGCAAATTTGGAGCCGTTTTTCTCAATGAATCGGAACTTATATCACTTTAAACTTGACCAAACATGGAAAAAAGTCATCACTGAGAAAAATGATTTTAAATTTACATATTATGGCAATTTTGTACCAAAGCTTAGAACTGAATCGAAAAAATAATTAGTTGTACTAAAAGTAGAAATATAATTTAAGTGTCGTTCGATTAAAAATTAAATGAGCTATTTTTTAAAGTAACGACATTTTTTGGGGTATTTTTGATGATAATGTGTATTATACTCCCTTAATAATGTACGAAGTCATGTACGAAATACCTGAAAAGTTAGTTGAGATTTTTATTATTGTTAAAGATCAATAAAAAATGTAAATGCCAAATGTGCTCAAAGTACAAGATGTAGAAAGTCGTACAATGGTATTTAAAAGTTTCTAAAACATATTTTGTTTAATTATTAAATCATTTTTACAGATTAAAATATTTTTATAAAAGAGTTAAATGACATTCGATAACGTTAATTACTAAAACGAATAACGTTAATTACTTAAATTTAGATTCGATAACGTTAATTACTAAAAAAAAAATCATGATAGCTGCAAATTAAACCAGCATGACAAATTAAAAACTAATGATGATGATTGTGAAACAAAGGAAATTTTTTTATTCATATTGACAATTTCAATTCCATCCTTTATCTATAATTCTGTTTTGGATATAATCTTTTCATATATATATAAACATACATCAACAATAAATCAACTTTCTCAATAGGTTCGTTTTTAATAAGTATCTCTGTCTGTTAAGAAATAAAGTTTTATACTTTAATGAAAAATAGAAAAAAAACAGGAATCAATGAAAATAATCATTCCTTTCTTTATTCATAATATTCACTTTCATTTCATAACAGTAAACAATTTTCTAAGATAAAGAAGCGCTTAATTAAAATCACAATGGCAGATGAACAGCCCTGGCGCAATTAATAATTTTACTCGATTAATTATCGAACAAAATAAGAGCGAACCGCCGAGAAAGCTATTCGAGTTCATTCGGAATTTCACGCTCAATTACTTTAAAAATTAAGTGTCACATAATTTTGAAAGGAAAATACACACTTCAGAAATATTTTGCGATGTAATGAAAATAAAATGTAACAAATGCCAAAATATTCGAATCTTTCGAGAACAGACAGTTAATAAAGCCAAAAGCAATTTATTGTTAAATTTTACGAATTCTTCCAATGATCATGAATGGAATTTAAAGATCTTTGATTTAGTTTTATTGAATGCCACACGTATATCGAGGTTTATTATGCATAATGAGAGAAAATTATTCTTAGTACGTGTGATATGCGTGCTCTATAAGATAGAAACCAAATAAAAGCCAAGATATTTTTCCTGGATAATTTAGAAGCATTTTCCTAATCCAAGGTATTCAGCATTTAAGGTATTTTACCTTAAATAATACCAAGGTATTATTTAAGGTAAAACAATTATATTTTAAAGTTTCTATTCGTAAAATTTAAAAATAATAATAATTTTGAAGCAACTTATTTCCTGCTTTTGAAAAATTCGAATACTATTTATATGTGTTACCATCTCTTTTCGCTACATGGAAAAATATTTTTAAATATGTTTTGAAGTGTATATTTTCCTTTCAAATAATTATGTGACGCTTAATTTTTAGTGTAATCGCACGTAAAACTTCAAATGAAATCTAATAGCTTTCTCATCGGTTCGTTTGATTTTGTTCGATAATTAATTGAGTAAAATTATAAATTGTGCTACAGTTGCGAATCTGCAATTTGAAATTAAGAATTCTGGAAAGAAAACTGTTGGGACACAACTGATTTTCTACAATTGAAAGATTCACAGGTTTTTATTACATCGAAAAATATTTTTAAATTGGTTTTGAAGTGTATATTTTCCTTAAATAATTATGTGACGCTTAATTTTTAGAGTAATCGCATGTGAAATCTAATAGCTTTCTCGTCGGTTCGTTTCATTTTGTTCGATAATTAATCGAGTAAAATTATAAATTGCGCCAGAGTTGTTAATCTGCAATTACAAAACTAAAAAAATAGAAAATGAAGGCGATTTTTTTTTTCTACACCTGAATTTTTTTTAGAAGTAGAAAGTTGAAGGATCATTTAACATGTTCTGTGGATCAAAACGCGCGCCGTTCCAAAAAGTATTTGTTTTAGAAGTGAATTGGCTCTAATGAATATGACATTCAACAACGTTTCGAAAAAAAAAGGCATTGTCCAGGAACTATAACCTATACAAGTACAATGTTTAAGTTATATAAAAGAAAATAGCTAATTCTTGTTCTTTTTAACCAGCTCTATGACACACTTTTTTCACACACACAGGTAAAACAGGAGACAGTGATGGAGACGATCTTGATACTTAATTTCCGACAATGTATTTTTTTTATAAATTTTATAATGGGGGGGGGGGGGCTTAAAAATACTTTTCACGATTGAGGTGCCGATCAAAGTTGCTATGCAACTGCTAATAAAGAATGACAATAACCATAATATATGCCGTTTTCATTTTGTTTGTTTTTAAATCTTCCAAATTGTCTAACTTACTTTCCGCACTGTTGTTTTTCGATTTTATCTTGGAACAATCAGTTGTTTTTGCGATAAACAGGATTTACTTTCCTCAAGTTCTATTAATGTCACATCATCGTCCTTGGTCAATTTACTCATTTTTCGCAATGACAGAAATACTCAAAAACTATGAAAGAAAATTGTATGGTCACCATGAGAACAGCTATAATTTTGAAGTAAACGTAAAGAAAACACACACACTTCACCGGCACCGACAAATATAGACCTACGTGACAATGTGTAAATCGGAAAACATTGAAACCGACAAATCAGATGCCGGTCCGACATTCGATTTGTCGAGTTTAACACTGGTTGCATTTTCGTTAACGGTGATGACATTTACCGTTACTTATGATAACATATTTGACCATGTTAGTAAATAATTGAAACTAAATAATAAATATTAAAATACAAAGGTAGTATTAAAAATACATAAGATCTAGACATGTTTCGGGAGATACATCTCCCTTCATCAGCAGCATAGAAACAACTCCCGAAACAAGTCGAGATCTTATGTATTTTCATTGTGTATTTTTAACGTTGCATTTGCATTTTAATATTCTTAACGCAGTGTTCAATAAGACGAGATTTTATCTTATAAATAATATTTAGTTTAATTTTATACAGATAATTAAGATAACAAGCAATATTATATTATCAGCATACTGCTTTGATCTCATACGGTTTGGAATATTATTTTCTACAAGGAATGTTTTACAGACTATTACGAACTAGTAGTATGATTCTTAAAAGTAATTATAAGAAACAGCAGTAATCCTACCAAAAAATTAAAGTTAACTCTCTTAATTTAGACAACAATTATCCACTAATATATGAAAATGAACACTTATCTTTTACTAACGTTACTCTCAAAATGACAAAGATATTAAAAATACAGTTTCGAAATGAACATATGATAGTTCGATTGTTCAATGACAATGGTATTCAATGAGAATCAGTAAAACTTAAATCCGCTGGATTTTCTTTTCAACAAAATTAATCATAAAGAAAAAAGTGGAAACGACTTAAAAAAGAAAACACTAATTCGAAAATAATTCTAAAATAGTCATAAACAAAAACGTTCCATACTGTAAAACTTTAACTATTATGCAATTTAAAATCAAACTTTGTTCTGAAATGTGTAAAAAGATGTGCACTGCACAAGAAAAAGTTACGAGTCTAAATATTTACAATAGAAAATGTCTTCTTTAGTTTTTGTTATTTTTATTTCTTTTGTCATTTTTATTGATATTAAAATTAATCAAAAAGAAAAGAGTGCAAACGACTTAAAAAAAACACGGAATTTGAAAATAATTCTAAAATATCCATAAACAAAAATGTTCCAAAATACTGCAACTTTAACTATTATGTAATTTAAAATAAATCAAACTTTGTTCTGAAGAATATAAAAAGATGTGCACTACACAAGAAAAACTTACAATGCGTCTAAATATTTACAAAAGAAATGTCTTCTTTGGTTTTTGTTATTTTTATTTCCGTCAGCCAAAGAAATACGAAGAACAGACGGATATCGTGGAAGCATTCTAGTTCCCATTTACTTCCGGAAGAATGCACTTTTTACAAAGCAAACGATAAAGTACGAATGCGCGTTATGGATTGCTTAGGAACTTCAACTTTCATTTGTCTGAAAATGGCCGCCTTCTTTATTTCGAGAGTAGTGTTCGTCAACGAAAATCGCTTCTTGAAGCGGAATGCTTCTCATTTTGTTAATTTCCATATATTTAGTTCCCGAAAAGTAAGGGTAAATTAAAGTTGCATGGTGTTATTTATTGTGGAGGTTTAACATAGAAAAATATTTAAAGAATGTAGAAAGCCGATTACTCACATGTATGAATAAAGTGTTCCCCATTTGGAGGTTTAAGTAGAAACAAAGTATCACTTTAAGTTAAGTGCATTCTATTTACGTTCTTTATAATTCGACATTCTTTTCGTAAAGATATTCCGCTAAAAAGAAAACTTTAAAAATAAAGTGCGAAATTATTAGTATTTTCAAGAATTTAATATGAGTTTTTAAATACGACGGAATTTAATTAAAAAATATAATGGAATTTTTTGCCACAGCATTTAATTTAGCCGTTAGCCTTAACTTTATATTATAAACTGAGTAATTTAATGGGCTAATTTTTTTTATGAGATTAAACCTTTTAAATAAATAGTTTCGCATTAATTATATATTCTAATGGCGAAAATTAAAGGATAATGCCTTGCATTATTTAATATATTTTATGTTCAATAGTAAATGAGTCACGTTAGATTAATTTAAGCGTTTTTAATTCGAATAAAAACATATTTGAAGATATAATATTGAAAAATGTTTTATACAATAATGTATGATGGCCTTTCGTATTTTTAATTCAGATGACTAAGGCCACTTTTTCACACACCAGGAAAACAGGTGCCAGCACCGGATGCAATGTTATGGGATTTCCGAGTATTTGAAAAGCGACCTCAAACTAAAAAACTAAAACTATACTAAAATAATGTTCAATCTTTATTTCGGTAGTAAAATCCTTTTTTCGGGTCTCACACGTAACGGATCTAGCATGTGAGGTAATAAAATAAAAGGAATTTCCAGGAGCAGTGATAATTCGTACTTTTTTAGTCTTCAAGCAGGTGTTAAACGAGCCGTTGATAGTGCTGCCATCTATAGGTAGGATTATTTAAACGGATTGTCATTTAAGAGTAGCTACAACGAATGTGCGGATGTGTATGTAGGTGGGGGAGGGGTAATGCGATAATTATCGTAAGGTATTCTAATATATTATAATTAAACTATCAATAAAAAAACTTAAAATTTAACATTCTGTATTACCACTAAACCTCGGATATTATCACGAATTAACACTAAACCACTGGCATTGTTCAAACGAATAATGATTAAGTTAACGTGGGGTATACCGGTAACCCAAAACATTAACTTAGACCATACATGTCCCAATATTGTATTAAGGAAACTACTAAAATCCATGACCCACCACACCTCCTCATTAACAATAGATTTCAACATACTATTTCAAACACAAATTTCACACAAACTAACTTTAAAACTAAACGATGAGGCAGCATACATTTCAGGTGAAACACGAGGAATTCTTACAAAACTATCCCCGATGAGAAAGTATTCCCTGGAGCGACGTTTGCAAGTTACATTCAAATCTAAGATTCACAATTAGGTCTCAAATTAGCATATAAATTAAAAGAAACACTATTCTTCAGCGGAATCCGCACCTGCACTTGTCGGCAGGTAGGGGAATTAAAAATCACATTAGAATCTTGAAAGCGACCTTATGGAATACCAAATTTGTAGGAGCCCTGGTAACAAGAATTACGTTTAGTTTGGTAATGAACGCCGCGGGAGAGTTTAATTCGCATAACTTAATTAAGTTGAGGATGTTAACTATTCGCATTTCCGAATTGACTTAACACAAACCCTGAAATTAGAAGACAGAAACGAACATTTAATTCTTAGGCCGCCTTTTCGCACAACGGGAAAACCGGTGCCAGTGTCGGTGACGGTATTGGAAACTTGATTTACATGCCAGAAAAACTGGAAACTTGTTCTTTCGGCAATGTTTTTTTCATTGAATATTGAATAAGGATGCTTAGGGTTTTTTTCGGTGTTGAGGTGATGATCAAAATTGTGAAGCAATTTCTAATAAATACTGGCAATAACATTAATATATTGTTGCCAGTATTAAGGCCTTGAAATTAATCAACTTCGATACAAGTTACCCTTCAATCTGCACAAGAGTTCTAAACTTAAATATCCCCAATAAAGTTATTAAATTTAATAATATCCAATAAAGTTATTAAACTTAAATATCCAATTGTTATTAAACTTAAATATCCAATTGTTATTAAACTTAAATATCCAATTGTTATTAAACTTAAATATCCAATTGTTATTAAACTTAAATATCCAATTGTTATTAAACTTAAATATCAAATTGTTATTAAACTTAAATATCCAATAAAGTTATTATTAAATATCCAATAAAGTTATTATTAAATATCCAATAAAGTTATTATTAAATATCCAATAAAGTTATTATTAAATATCCAATAGTTATTAAACTTAAATATCCAATAAAGTTTACATATTAAATAAAGTTATTAAATATCCAATAAAGTTTTTATTACATATCCAATAAAGTTATTATTAAATATCCGATAGTTATTATTAAATATCCAATAAAGTTATTATTAACTATCTAATAAAGTTATTATTAAATATTTAATAAAGTTATTATTAAACATTCTTTAAAGTTATTATTAAATATTTAATAAAGTTATTATTAAACATTCTTTAAAGTTATTATTAAATATCCAATAGTTATTAAACTTAAATATTTAATAAAATTATTAAACTTAAATATCTAATAAAGTTATTAAACTTAAATATTCAATAAAATTATTAAACTTAAATATCCAATAAAGTTATTATTAAATATCCAATAAAGTTATTATTAAATATCCAATAGTTATTAAACTTAAATATCCAATAAAGTTATTATTAAATATTCAATAAAGTTATTATTAAATATCCAATAAAGTTATTATTAAATATCCCATAAAGTTATTATTAAAAATCCAATAGTTATTAAACTTAAATATCCAATAAAGTTTACATATTAAATAAAGTTATTAAATATCCAATAAAGTTTTTATTACATATCCAATAAAGTTATTATTAAATATCCGATAGTTATTATTAAATATCCAATAAAGTTATTATTAACTATCTAATAAAGTTATTATTAAATATTTAATAAAGTTATTAATAAACATTCTTTAAAGTTATTATTAAATATCCAATAGTTATTAAACTTAAATATTCAATAAAATTATTAAACTTAAATATCTAATAAAGTTATTAAACTTAAATATTCAATAAAATTATTAAACTTAAATATCCAATAAAGTTATTATTAAATATCCAATAGTTATTAAACTTAAATATCCAATAAAGTTATTAAATATCCAATAAAGTTATTATTAAATATTTAATAAAGTTATTATTAAATATCCAATAAAGTTATTATTAAAAATCCAATAGTTATTAAACTTAAATATCCAATAAAGTTATTAAATATCCAATAAAGTTATTAAATATCCAATAAAGTTATTAAATATTCAATAAAGTTATTATTAAATATCCAATAAAGTTATTATTAAATATCCAATAAAGTTATTATTAAAAATCCAATAGTTATTAAACTTAAATATCCAATAAAGTTATTAAATATCCAATAAAGTTATTAAATATCCAATAAAGTTATTAAATATCCAATAAAGTTATTAAATATCCAATAAAGTTATTAAATATCCAATAAAGTTATTAAATATCCAATAAAGTTATTAAATATCCAATAAAGTTATTAAATATCCAATAAAGTTATTAAATATCCAATAAAGTTATTAAATATCCAATAAAGTTATTAAATATCCAATAAAGTTATTATTAAATATTCAATAAAGTTATTATTAAATATCCAATAAAGTTATTATTAAAAATAAAGTTATTAATTTAACTTAATTCTTTTTAAGCTTTAAAAAGAACATTTACGTCCCGTCTATGCCGAAGAATTCTATGGTCTTCTACATATTACAAGCGAATTATGTATTAATTAGGAAAGGAATCGGGGAGCCCAATTAAATATCGGAGCAAACTAGAAAGAAAAAAAAATCTGTCAACTTTATTTCGCCAGTCCGGGGCATTAAAGAGCGACATACTGGCAATTACATCCAATTTTAAAGAGTTAATTATCACTATTCAGATTAAAAAGCATCGGCGAAAACTTATAAGGTAATTAGTGAACTTATAATTTCTTAGAAGTGTTGATAAAGTTAAAAAATTCGAACGGCGATGGAGTTAAGTGCAGCTAAAGTTCTCTTATTGCGGAGGGAAGCGGTAAAAAAGTGAAATGTTAAATATTTTTTTTATATAAAAATATTTTTAAGGATTATAAGCAAAAAATAAATTGTATAAAATATGTAATACTTATATCCCAAAACAGAAAATAGAAACGAATAAAATAATAATGAACAAAGTTATATAATTGGATTGGTTGAATTAACGTCGCACTAGAGCTATATAATGGGCGCTATTGGCTCGGGGCTATCTCGGAGGGAAAACACGGAAACGCTGCTTCGTATTTTTGAACAATGGTCAGATGATGACAACACCTGAGCTGGCACCCCACGCAACCTCAATATGCGTCAGTACATTTGACCACGATCAGCATTTAAAGTGCACCAGTTTTTTTATACACGCCGGTGGAAATTGTGAATATTTTTATACTGATTTTGTAATTTAGGAGATAATTTGGTAACCCTCCGATCACAAGATATTTACAACTTAACTTTGTTGTAACTTCCAGCTAGCATTCGAACTCACAATCCTCTTATTGCTAGCCGACTACTGTACCACACGGGCACTGGAGCCCTTTATGTAATTGGGACCTAATTAGTAAATAGCACATGAAGAGTATAAGGGAAGAAGGTGCATTTGGAGTGATTTTAAAGAAAACTTTAAATATAGTTTCATGTCTAGAAGCATCCCAGCAAAAAAAGTCAGCATAAAACCTTCAATTTTTTTAAATTGAAGGTTTTATGCAGGAAAACTGCAGTTATTTTGAAGATCTATAAAATTAAAGGTTTTTGTTTCAATGTCCTTCATAAAAACTGCAAAAAACCTTCATAAAAACCTACAAAAAACCTTCAGTTTTTAATCATGAAGGGAAAATGCAGATATTTTAAAGGTTTTTATGCAGGAAAATTAAAAAATTCAAAAAAACTGCAGTTTTTTGTTTCAATATCCTTTAAAAAACCTTCAATTTGACAATTTTGATGAAGGTTTCATGCTGACTTTTTTTTGCTGGGATTCTAGCCTCATTGTTTACGGACTATCATCGTTTCTTTCCGTTTTTCCCGTAAAGAGTATAGTAACCAAAAAAGTTTAAATAACCAAGTTAGAGTTTAGTATATCCATATAAGTATTAGTAACCAAATGTAAAAAAAGTTTAAAATTGGCATACAAATATAACTGGATTACCACATAGTTTCCTCTATTTGCCTATCTGAAACGTGAAAAACTAATAGTCTTTGTTAAGCTGAATAAACACTGTCTTCTATCGATGGATGGACTTCCAAATGTGTTCCAAATACAGAATCACGTGACCATTTCTCAATGTTCTGATTAGCCGATTTAAATTTCAGTAGATAACTCTCGTCCAGTGTGAATCCAGCCTTACAGATGTTGATTTCTTTTGTGAATCAGCGGTCTTTTATCTAGTTAAGGAAAACTAACTTCCTCTTTCCAACAACTAACGGACAATCTTTAACAGCTGAATTATTCAAAAGTAAATAAAAATACAGCCATTTGCAACGAAGGGGAAAATAAACACTAATCACAATAGAAGTTCGTTTTCGAACTAATGGATTCCCGACACAGTAATTTTCCACGATGGTGACCTTCAAGCAGTGTTCAATACAATTCTAAAGCAGGAAATTCGTTGCTAAAAGTATTTCATTTCATTGCATAACTTAAATAATTAGGTAGGGAGTATGTGCAATATCTAAGCAACCTTCGGACTAACTGCTATTCGAAAATTAACCAATACTCGCCTAACTACATATTATGCAGTAAAATCGTAGTATATATAATAAGCAATTTTTATTTTTTTTAAGTGAATCTATTGCTTCAACTTTGAATTTTGAACTAAGGAAGTCAGGCGAAATTCCCAATTTCTACAATTATCGAATAAATATTACACAATAGTTTGTCCAATGCTTCGAGCATGAATGGACTGTAGTAGAGAGAAAATGACGTCATAATCGGAAGGCCACATCTCAGAGCGGAAGGACCCTATCACGTGCAATCTCTTCAAAATTATGAATGAAAAAATACTCGCGATTGGCTTGTGAATTGGGAAATGTGCAACTGTGAAAACTTATGAATGATGAATGAAATGACGTAGTTAACCACGTGTCTTGGGCCATACATGTTGACTCCAATTTGATGTTATCGAGAGTGACGTCATGACTCCTCTACTACAAAGGATCCATGCTCGAAGGTCCAATGTCATTAAATCATATTGTATAAGCAACAGTGAACATATATGCACAAACTGTAATCATAACACAGATTGCTATTGCAAACTTTTTATAAGTATGAGAAATTGGATGAATATACACATCGCATTTTATACGCCTTCAAATTTAAGGTAGGTTTTAAGTGTATTAACGAATGAGTAAATTGGTACGCACTGTATACATTATAAGGTGTATAAAAATTATGATTAATTTTTAAAAAATGAAAAAAATCGGATTTATTTTATTTAAATCTGATTATTTTTATTTAAAACAGATTTTTGTTTTCAGAATTTTAAATCATATTTTTTCGTAAAACGTTTAACTATATTCACAGATATAGGTAGCTTTCAAGCATCCTACAAGAGGGTAGGATGCTTAAAAATAGGTATTTACGTACCCCTACCTCATTAAAATACACATCCCAATCTTTCGTGCGGACTGCAATTCACATAGCGAAAACATTTATAGGTGAATTCCGGCGGTAACGGAAGGCCAGTTTGTACAACAACTTATGGTTATAATTTTAAAAATATATTTTATTTCAAATAACTGATAGGTAGACTTTTATACACTTTACTGCATTTTATTAAAAATGCAAAATCTAGAATTTAGCACTTTATAACTTTTTTTAAAATTTAAATTTTAGTAATGGTAACGGAAGGACGTTTTTTGGAAGTGGTATACCACACTTACACTTTTTTATTAAAAGTTCAGCTAAACCGTAAAAAAGAAAAATCTAGAAAAATTAGAACACTTAAAGGAGAGTTCAATTATTATAAATTGCAGTGCAGTTTTTAGAAATTGTTATATTATGCCCAAAAATATGATGTTTTTTTAAGGTAACGGAAGGACGGTAACGGAAGGACAAAAATTCCAAGTGTATAAAATTGGATTGTTTTACAACAATTTACTCATTAATATTTTGAAAAAGAATAATAAGTGTTTAATTCTGCTTTATCAGCTGTTTTTAAATCTAATTCTGCAACAAATTCTTTTTCCAAAGCCATTTTTAATTAAAATTTTAAAATCTTTTCATTTTAAATTTTTTGCTTATCCAATTTTTGGTTATTTTATTTGAGTCAATTCCAGCAGTTACCATCTTTCTCGGGAAATATAAATTTAGTCATTCATTATTTTATTTTCTTAAACATAATACTTCTACAATGACATCATTGAATGAAGCACTTGCCTAACATAATACTTTTTAGTCCTTGCCATTCGAGTAACTAAAAGTCACTAACAGCTAATGCATTGCTTGACCCATATGCCTTGTCTGCATCTTTTATATTTGATTGTATGTTTTCTTTGAATACCTTTCTTTCTATAGAACTAGAGTACTCACAATACTCAAAAATATATTTTGAAATTGGTTTTAAATAATAAGTATTGCATGTGTCAGGAAGAGGAGGATATTGTTCCATCTTTCTTGAAAGAATTACTTTATCTGATGGAGAAATCAATTATTTTATCTGATGGGGCAATAGTGGTAAATTTCCCATTAACCACTTTGGGCATGCTTCAATGTAGCCATGATGTTATACTGATCAAACATGAATGTTAAGTTGGTTTTTGAATGTTAAATCAACTTGTACAACTAAAATTTTCACCTCTTCTTTGAATTATTTTATTAAAAGACAACATTCCCATGTCTTTTAATAAAAATATGCTTTAAAAATGTGTAGATTTGTTTTAAAGAGCATAAAGGCACTTTTTAAATGAACTCTTGTATCTTTTTTTTATGGCTTTCTGTCTTCATTCCATTATTTTTATTTTAAATGTGCTAAATTTTGTTCATTAGTATTTATATATTTGGTAACAAAACAATTTAGACGAACTTTAAGTAGAAGGTATATTTGTAACAAAACAAACTGGGGTCTGAGCTTGCGAACTTTTTATAGTAATACATTAATATCAATATTTTCTTGCTGAAATTCTGTATGCGTCACTTAACGTCATCATAAAAAATCGCTTTTAAACTTTCTTCTATTTTCCATTTTACGGCCTTATTGTAGAAATAACCCATATAGTGAATAAATAGAAAAGTAGTACCAGTTTAAATTGAAACTCAATGTATTTGTGACATACTTATTAAATAGCAAGGGAGGGTATTAAGATAGAAAATACAGTTAATAAGTATATATAATATTTGTATGTGTTTGAATTTCAATAATAACTGAAAATTAGTAGGTTTAATTGTGGAAAGTTCAGTCAAATTCAGTTAATACAAAAGTGTCCTTCCGTTACCACATTTATGTCCTTCCGTTACCATGCTTTTTGTCCTTCCGTTACCATTAAAAAACATCTAAATTAAAAACAAAATAAAATTGTTGCTGTTTTTAATTAATAAGTGTCATAAGTCTGCTTTGTACAAAAATTCATTAAGTTGTAGACCCAATGGTTTCTTAGTGAGGTGGTTGAAATATAGTATTTTGGTAACGGAAGGACATTTATGGTTTGACTTAATAAGTTATTGATTTCAAGGTTTAAAAATATTTTTTTGCAAAAAAAATTAATAGAAAGATTAACTACATGAATAAAGTATAAAAGTTAACCTATTTATTTTATTTTGGTAAAGGATTTTAGTCAAGTTATAGTATGAAACAAAATGTAGATATTCCCGCACTGCAAAAACATATAGTAAAGAAGTGACTTTGACCTTGATTTTATAAAAGTCATTATATTAATTTTAAAAAAATATGTTAAGATTCAAAAAGTTCATACCTTTCTGAAAAAAATGGTATATGACAAATGACTCAACATAAAGTTTAAAATTTTAAGTGCCATGGCAACATTTTCCCGGAATTCACCTATATTTAAAATAGAAAATTAATATAAAAAAATAGGTAATTTCTAAAATGACCCGTAAGTCACAGTAAATATTGCTAAGTCAACCAACGCACGTAGCCAAGTAAAAAAAGCTATGCCATTTTTCAAAAATTTGGCAGGATGATAAATGTTTTCATTTATAAAGAACTGAAGCTTAACACAAAAATAAAATTAAATCACTCACTTTACTAGTTAACCTAGTTTTTAAATAAAAACAACCTACGAGATCATTGGATAACAGCTCCATCCAATCAAGACAAACTAACCGATCAGTATATCACGTTCAACACCAGCAGACGATCACATTAACCCAACCCCTTCTCGCTTAAAACCGGGTTCCCACCACTCCCCCGAAACCTTGTTGCAAGGCCGTAACACACAATGGGTTAATAAAAAGAGGAAAAATTCGCGGATTAGGCCGGATGACAAATGGTCCGGCCAGCAACAGGGACCGACCGGTCAAGGGAGTGTTCTATTTTTCCCTGGGACGCGAAACGGGGGCCCAGTTCCAGTTTAGGTTTGCTTTCTGGGCTCGCTGCCAAAATCGAAGCGCGGCTAGAGGTCGTATGAGACCTCTTTGCCTGGAAGAGGAAACGGGAGATTTTCCGGATCGAAAGATTGTACGGGTAATTTTTTTAAAAATATATATATGCATGCTGACGTGGTGAGATTTGGTTTATTTTGGTTGGTGCCAGTGAGTTTGTACCATTGGCATTTCAAGATGTGGGAAATGGAGGCGTGGTAAAAATAATTGTCGGTTGGTTGACGTTTGCTTTAAGTTCATCAAATTATTAAAAGAAAGACATTAATAAACCAAACGCTTGAATTAATTTTCAATTAAAATATATTTCTGAATTAGCGTTTTCCCAACAATTTAAGAATATACAAAGGTTGTTAATTATTGTTTTGCGATGCGCCGTTTGGTGTCATAAGATATCATATTTTTACACCGTCGGTTACATAACAAAAAAAATTAGTTGTTCATGGGGAACATCAAGCAGGTTAGCCTAGAGTTTGGTAGTTTGACCCTGCCTTTTTCACCTTTTAGACTCAATGGTTTTTCTACAATAGACTCATTCCTACAATTCAATTAGAAATTGATCTCCATGCTATGATAACGCAAGAAGATTTCGGATTTAAATTTGAACAGATGGAAGATTTTATTTTTATTTTGTACAGATGAATATTTATTTTTAAATTTTTACGGATGAAATATTTGTTTTGAAAAAATGTATTGTTAAAGATTCCCATTGAAGATTTTTTCTGGAAAATTTCAGAACTGTTCTAGAAAAGTGTACCCTACGAATCTTAGGTATAAAATTACTATTTTCATAAAAAAGTATACTAAATGCATAAAATATTGCGATTGAATTTTGTTAAATATTGTTTTCCCCACAAGTACACAAAATTTTATTCTCATGGAATTAATAGTATGTTGCACTGCTTTTTATAAGCACAAAAATTATCCATTGTTGTTCATAGCAAACTGCACGGTCCTCTAATTTTAACAGAAAATTATATTCAAGAAATATTATTAAAGGCACTTGCATCAAACTAAGTTTGTGAGCACTACGACAAAGCTTATACAGAATGCACAAAACCTTTTACTTCCAATTATGGGAACTTCCCGGCCATTTAATTCATTTAATCATAAAAACGAGCTTTCTATTCATCTATATTCTTTTCTAATCGAGTTAATAAGATATTCAGAGGAGGGGAAATGTAGATAAGAAAATTTGATTTCATTCAATTAAAAGGGTTTGTAAATTCAAATTAAATTATATATAAATTACTAAAGATTCACTAAAGTATTTATTTATTGAAGAAGTTATATATTCATATTCTAATGTTTTGGTTTAATTAGTCGTAATAAGGAAATTGAGAGTAAACGCAAACTAGTAATTCATAATGAGATATTACTTTAACAATGAAATTTAATTTTAATTAATGCTTTGTATATTGACGGATCACATTTAATTTCTTGGAAAAAGTGCATTACCGAGCAATCTACAAGATTTAAAATACAATTTTAAAGTAAGCGCACATATTAATTTAATGCTAAAGTAATATTATTAATTAAACTACTTTCAACGGAGATTTCTTTTTTTTTTGTAAGTATAAAGTTATATCGTAATATCGTTAATCGATTTTTTTTTAAAGTTTTAAAATATCACTAGTTATTACACATAAAGATGACTTTATATCGATAATTTAAATACCCAGTAAAAAAAGTCAGCATAAAACCTTCATAAAATTTTTGAAATTGAAGGTTTTATGCAGGAAAACTGCAGTTTGTTTGCAGATCTATAAAATTGAAGGTTTTTGTTTCAATGTCCTTCATAAAAACCTGCAAAAAACCTTCAATTTTTAATTATGAAGGGGAAAATGCAGATATCTTAAAGGTTTTATGCAGAAAAATAAAAAACTTAAAAACAACTGCAGTTTTTTGTTTCAATATCCTTTATAAAATCTTCAAAAAACCTTCAATTTGACAATTTTGATGAAGGTTTTTGCTGGGTAGGTTCTTTACAAAATCCATGTTATCTGTGTAGTATTTTCAAAAGGAAAAAATGTGCGTTAACTGCAAAGAGTTAACATTTTAAATAATTATACGAATAACTTTTCTGTTTCCGCAATAAATATACCAGCCATCTTTTCCGAAAAAGCTTTTTATATACAGAGTTTAAGCCAAATCGATGAAGACGGCTTAGAGAAAATCACTCACAGTTGAAATGGATGTTTATAAAATGGAACCCAACACTGTTAAAAATAGGTATTCAAAACCAAATAAAATGTACTCATTTTTAAATACATCCGATGCTTATCATGGATACGAATACATAAGTTTCAATTTTGAAAAAGACATGTACTTAAAAATGAGTACAATGGGTAAAAATGAATAAAAATAGAAGCTTGCCTACATAGACTGCCTTTATAAATCACCGTTAATAAATAACGACAATTACAACCAAGACTTACCGGGAATCACACCCACATCTGCAGGCACCGCTGTCAAGAGCTTCATCCGTTAAGCTACCAGGGCCACGTAAAAAAGTTATAAACAGAAGACATGTTAAAAAGGTGTGATAAAAGAATGGGAAGTAAGATAATTAAGTTGTAATAACTCAGTTTCCATTTAAGCAATCGACGTCAAATGCTGTAGAAAACCATCTTCTGAACAACTATTTTAAGTTTACCAGGTCGCTTTGTGAAGACGGCTTGAACAGAAGCTCATATTAGCAATATTAAACCACGCTGCTCATTTTTTGAAAAATTACAGATGCTGAAATTTGAGTACGTCATTGCTCATTTAACGATGCAATTGTACTCAAAGAAAAACGAGTATGTATATGTACTCATTTTTAAGCACATTTTTATTTTACACAAAGTACTACAGATGACTTAAACAGAAGCTGAGGTTGGCAATATCAAATCACACTGCTCATTTTTGCGAAAGTACGATTGTTTAAATTTGAATACATCATCTCTCATTTACGATACAATTACACTCAATGAAAAACGAATACGTTCATACACACATTTTTAAGCACCTCTGTCTTTTACAGTGAAGAATCAAATAAAATTTTCTGCTCGAAAAATTCCATGAATATAACATAAACGAGCAAGATTGCAATCCAAAACTATTTTAATTAAATATCTAACCAAAATAAACAGATATTTTAATTAAATATCTAACCAAAATAAACAGATATTTTAATTAAATATCTAACCAAAATAAACAGATATTTTAATTAAATATCTAACCAAAATAAACAGATATTTTAATTAAATATCTAACCAAAATAAACAGACACCCAACGCATTGTTAACATATCACAAAACGTGCAGGAATCTCATTAAACGAAGACACTTCTCCTGTAAAGTTGTCCTCTCCGCAATGCGTTTTCTACGGGACTCTTGAACCCCCCCACCCCCCCCCCCCCCCCTGCTCCCCCGAAGATGTCGATACACATGGAAACTTGCCAAAATGTTCTCCGAAATTCCGAGTGCGAAAAGAGGGGCGTGAAACATACCCGATGACCTCTGCGATGATCGGAAAGTAAACGGACATGAAATGACGGGGGAAAAGATAATTAACGGAAAACTAAAATAATTAACACCCGTGGGGTACGGCCAGGCTATAAATCAAACGTTATTCTAATATACAAACGAGTACAATTGTTACTTTTCATCTGACATTGTTCCTTTTATACAACTCTTCTCCCCTTCCCCCCCGGGGGAGGTGGGGTTGAAAAGCTTTTAAAAAGTTTGGGAAACAATGGATCAGATTTCTTGGGGGAAGGGGGGGGGGGGGGATTAAGTGGGTTTCTGAAACTCCCTCCAGATAAATATTGAAGGTATTAACAGTTTAGTAAGAAATTAGTTGTCAAAAAGGACTGAATTATTGTGTTACTTAAAACAAATAAATCATTATTAACGTTTGCAATATTAACAATCAGGAATCGGAAATTTTAAAATATTGATATTTATTAAATCAGACTTTGTTACAATTAGCAAATAATCAAAATTGCATTACAATATTAATTGCTAATTCGGGAAGATATTTTTATTTATTTAAGATTTCTATTAATCTCGTATGAAGTTAAATTATTAATACCAACACGTGATTGCCCCCCCCCCTTCCCCCATCCCCTCCCATTATTTAAAAAAATTATTTTAAATCTGAAATTTTATTTTTATTGCGACTGATAAGCACATTACTTAACAGAAATCAGTCATTCTCGATCATGAAATTCGCAAAAAAATTACGTGCATGTTAATATTAGAGCTAGGAATATAATTTTTTTTTTTAAGATATTACATAATTTCCAATTTGTAATTACTGAAATAACATCTTCAACCAGTGTTCAGTTTAGGCGTTTTTTGAAGGGCGGCCCCGCCCTGCCCGCTTTTTCTTTGACTTTTATGCATGAATCGCTGTTACCCTTTCAAAATCCCACGATTCTCCTGGCCATTTTATGAAAGTATCATTTCTCATCCTTTTTATTTCAGTAACAAACAAAAAAGGTTTCTTTTAAAAACGGAATGTGCGCTAATTGAAAACGGGATTTTTCGACTTCGGAAATGAAAAATTCACATTAAAGCTAAAACAATTTTACTGCAAATTGTTATAACTTCAACGGGATTTTTTAGTAGTCATTATAGTCTATAGGTATTTGATTATCAACAGATAGATAAGCAATGGTGTAACGTTTTAAAAAAATCGTCAATTTGACGCCGCGATAACACCGACTTCGATGCCTGAAAATTAATTTATTGCAGATTTATTGACATTTTCTGACTTTACATTTTTTTTAATCTTAAATTGCATTTATTAGGTGTTTGGTAATTAGATAACTAGAGTTGCCGATTTTAGTGAAAATCGGCATTTTAGCACGACTGTTATTCCGATTTTAATAATAGGGAAATTAAGATTATCTCAGTTTTAATTCGGTTATACAGTTATTTGACTATATATCAAGAACCAAACAGTTATGCCAAGAAAAACGTCAATTTCCAAAAACTGCATTTTGGCGCCGATTTTAGCGCAAATTGATTTTGCGCCCTAATTAAAGTGCCATTTTTCTTAAAACTGCGACCTGTCCCTTTTCATTTAAAGAGTGAAAACTGCTTCGACGAATTTTGATAACGATACTTATTTTGTTTGTATTTCTTCCAAGTGACTTACGCCCACACAACAACAATTACCAGGTAAGCAGACAGAACAGAGAATGTTTCCAAACGGCCATCACCCGTCCACATGGAATCGCATTCAAACAGGCGCCTGTTCAAACATTTTCTTTTTCGCCACGTGCCGCAACGATCGATGAAAGAAACGACATTAATTCCCCAAGGTAATATTTTTTTCCCTATATGTTCCACATTATTAGGAATAGAAAAGGGAGTAAAATGGGTTTGATTTGGTTAATTAACGTCGTACTAGAGCTGCGCAGTGGGCTATTGGCGACGATTCGGGGTCTATCTCGCAGGAAATACCCGGGAACACATACACATTCACACACACATTCATACATGCACCTCGTTATTTTAGAACCATAGTCAGATGACGAGGAAACACCTGAACTGGCACCCAACGCCTTCAATAGACGTCGGGACTTTGGACCCCGATCAGATTGATCGTGCACCAGTCCCGTATACACGCCGTTAATTTTTGCAGATGTTCTGGACCACTTTTCTCGTATTTTTTTAGTGAAGCTGGCCACCCTCCGATCACAAGATCACTACTTTTTTACTTTTCTTTGTCAAGTCCATCGCACGGGTTCGAACCATCAATCCTCGGATTAGTAGCTGAACGCCTTAACCGCTCGGCAACAGGGAGTAAAAGGGGATATTAAGCAACTCAATTGATCAAAACCTCCATAAATTACAGCCAGAAAACAACCTCCGATAAAAACTTTCACACACTTTTTAGACCCACACAACTAGACACAACACGGCGTTATTTCAAAAAACATCGCAAAAGTTTACATAAATACCTCTGCAAAGCTATACATAGCATCACGATATCGTCAACGCAGCAGATATGTCACCTCACTTTCCCGACAAAAATTCCATTTTCCCTCTAGGAGGGAAAAATTTCGAATTGGGGAACAAATGGCCAACGAACTCAGAGGAAAGTGTCGAGAAAAAATATAAACATATCCATCTTACCCACAGGGAAGGTTAGATATTGAATACACCCTCACTTAACTGGAAGAGAACCAATTTCTTTTTTGTGAGAAACGATCATTCCGTTAACTTGCCAGTTAAGATGATGAAAAGCTACCGAAAAAAGAGACTAGACGATCTGGAACGCGCACCGGCAACTTGGCAACGTCAGAATCTGAAGCCAATCTTATCGAGATTTAATTCGAAACACGTGACACGAGGTTGCAAGAAAGACGTATGCAACGCAGGTTTCCCATTGTGTTTCTAGGGGATTAATTAACCCATCATGGTCGGATAAAGCGTAATCATTTAAAACGTCCTAACTCATACATTTCGACTGAACAGGCCCAGATACACAAGCTATGGTATTTTTCTCTAAAAAAAGTAATGGACCTCAAACGGTTAAACACGATTTAGATATCAATTATTTTATAATTAAATCGATTGCTCGAAAACGGTTAAAATTACCTTGAACCCGACTAAAAAAGTAAAGGACTTCAAACGGTTAAACACGATTTAGACATCAATTACTTTATAATTAAATCGATTGCTCGAAAAGGATTAAAATTACCTTGGACCCGACTAAAAAAGTAATGGACTTCAAACGGTTAAACACGATTTAGACATCAGTTATTTTATAATTAAATCAATTGACCGGAAAGGGTTAAAATTACCTTGGACCCGACTAAAACAGTAATGGACCTCAAAAGGTTAAACACGATTTAGACATGGGAATTATTTTATAATAAAATCGATTGACAGGTAAGGGTTGAAATTACCTTGGACCAGACTAAAAAAGTAATGGACCTCAAACGGTTAAACGCGATTTAGACATCAGTTATTTTATAATTAAATCGATTGTCCGGAAAGGGTTGAAACTACCTTGGACCTGACTAAAAGAGTAATGACCTCAAACGTTTAAACGCGATTTAGACATCAGTTATTTTATAATTAAATCGATTGTCCGGAAAGGGTTAAAATTACCTTGGACCTGACTAAAAAAGTAATGGACATTAAAAGGTTACACGCGATTTAGACATGGGAGTTATTTTATGTCTGAGAACTAATAAATTATCACAAGAAACCCGCCGAACGTTTAGACCAGAGATGATATTTTTATCTAGAAGCATTATATGGCAGTCACCCTTCCAAGGCCACATCAATCGGATAGTTGTTTCACGATAAGAATAACTTAAAACAATCGTCTGAGACTCACATGTAAAGAGCCTTAAAATTACAGACTACACTGATAAAAATAGGTACTCAAAGCAAAGTAAAATATACTCATTTTGGAATACATTCGATCCTCTCCAAAGAGATATGTTTCATTTTTGAAAAAGACCTGTACTTAAAAATGATTACAATGAATAAAAAGTACAGTTGCATGCCTACGCAGGCTGCTTTCATAAATCACTTTCAATAAATATCGACCATTACAACCAAGTCTTAACGGTAATCGAACCCTCTTCTGCAGGGACCAAAAGATGTGACAAATAAATGGAAAGTAAGATAATTGAGTTGTAATAACTCAGTTTCCATTTAAGCAATCGGCATCAAATAATGTGGAAAACCATCTTCTGAACAACTATTTTAAGTTTACCAGGTCGCTTTGTGAAGATGGCTTGAACAGAAGCTGAAATTAGCAATATTACACCACACTGCTCAATGTTGAGAAAGTACGATTACTTAAATTTGAGTACGTCATCGCGCATTTCCGATGCAATTGTACTCAAAGAAAGAGTGGTTACATGTATATATGTATTTTTAAGTACTTTTTTTTAATTGTACTCTTTCCCATAAAAAATTCACCTACATCTAATCTAAGTCTAAACCATTTGCATTCCTAACTAAGCAGATAAACATTAAATAACCAATTTTTCCGATACTTCATTTTTTTTTTAAACATCAAAAACACAACTACAATTATTTACTCTTTCCTTCGCTATTTATATCTCGTTCCTTCAGATATCAAAACCAAAGAAAGAAAATAAAAAATATCAGATAACCGAAAACTCGTCAAAACTAATTCGCCAAAAGCAATGTGTTCCGTGCTGGCAGGCAACTTAATATATCGATTACGATGGATTCGTCCGCGAATCGATACGGCGCGAAAACACGAAAACGCCCCTCTCCAAAACGAACACCAAGAGGATGGGAGATCACTTGGGAATAAATTCGGACTCCCTCTGTACTTGAAGTACCCGGTACTTGGGCTTTACCGCAGAGCTTTAACTTAAAGTATTAAGGGTGGAAAACACGTGGCTTATGTTGCTGTTCAACATGAGCCGTTAAAATGCACGTGGTAATATTTCACCTATACTTCAGGTCAGATTAGATGAAAAATATAGCCACATTTTATACTGGTGTGAATTTGGTAATGGGACAAATTTAGTACTTGTTAACAATTTTAATGTTAAAAATATGCAATAAAAGTACGCATAATATTTTTTTTAATTTATTTTAATGAGACCTGATCGTAATTTTTATTTTTTATTTTTAAACCATTTTTATACATGAAAATAATTGTAAGGTGGTCACAAATTGTTGGGCGATGGCCATTGTTTCGCTGTATCGCATGTAGCTCTGTTGACATAATAAAATATTATTTTTGCTCAACTACTTCGCTTATATTTTAAACAAATCGCTTAGCATTAGTAGCAACAACAAAGTAGTTACAGTAAAGTACGCTTACATTTTAAACAAGTCACTTGGCATTAGTAGCAACAACGAAGTAGTTACAGTAAAGTACGCTTACATTTTAAACAAGTCGCTTAGCGTTAGTAGCAACAACAAAGTAGTTACAGTAAAGTACGCTTACATTTTAAACAAGTCTCTTAGCATTAGTAGCAACAACAAAGCAGATAGTTGTAATATTAAATAGAGAGCGCCTTCAATACCAGACTCTCGTAAGGCCGCGATGTCAACATTGAAAAGAAAAACCCACATCACGTGGTTATAGCGCTGCCACATTTGGCGTTCAAACATCTGCAGGAGTTTCAAATTTGGCGCACTTTCTCCTTTTTTGGTGATAAGGAGTTCTGTCCGTATTCAACTTTTTAACATATATGTACGTATTTACTTATTTTCAAACAATATGCGCTAATTCATGCGCCAATATTACTTGGCCTGCCCTGGCGACTTTAAGAACTAAACGAGATCTTCATTAACGAAACGAAAATATTTTATTTGTGTTCAATACTCGAAGAAGCGAAACTCTTTATATTTATCAGGTTTTATTGTTTATATTTTCTTATTGAAGTATACAAAATAACAATTGAAAGAACTTCGCTTATGGTAAATTTTTTACATAAAAACGTAATGTAATTATTTCAAAACTACAAAGTAAGAAAAATCTCCTTAATATATCTGTTAAACTTCCTTAAATTGTGCCACTCGTTCAAAAAAAAAAAAAACGATATTTAAATACAAAATTAAACACAAAACCATATTACAATACTTCGATCTCGTTTAGTTCTTAAAGTCGTCAGGGCCTGCCAAGTAATATTGGCGCATGAATGAATTGGCATTTCCACATATCACGTGGTTTCAATGATGGACACACGGAAATCAGTATTTTGTTTCCTTTATTTGTATCATTACTCTATGCAACAAAGCAGTTACAGTAAAGTAAGCTTACATTTTAAACAAGTCGCTTGGCATTAGTAGCAACAACAAAGCAGTTAAAGCGACCTGCCTGTTTATTCCGAAATGTCGAAAAGCTAGCTATGATAATTGGAAAGTCATGGAGGAATGGTAACAGGACAGGTTGAGAGGGGGGATTTGATGAGATCAAATAAAGTTAACTGTGTAGTATCACTAAAGCATTGAGCCTATCGATAGATAGGGCAACTCTCTACTAACCAAGATGGCGGTGCCACCAATTTAATTAGGAATCGTATATTAACTGCTTCGCTTAATTCTAAAATGAGGTTGCTGAGGAACCGAAATTTGCAGCTGTACTCTATTATTTTTGACTACTTGGCGAGAGAAAGTATAAATTCCGAGGTTATAATTTTAGATTCAATGAATACGATGCTTACACTGTTGGAAATAGGTACTTAAAAATAAGTAAAATATACTCATTTTTGAGTACATTCGATGCTTATCGTAACTCCGAATTAATAAGTTTAATTTCTGAAAAATACATGTACCCAAAAATAAGTAAAATGAATAAAAAGAGCAGTTGATTGCCTACATAGGCTGCCCTCATAAATCCCTTTCAATAAATGTCAACTATTACAACCAGGACTTACTGAGAAACGAACCCAATCCGTCTACCTGATGTCGTCCGCACCAAAGTCCAGGACCTTATCCATGACAAAAGAATGGGAATCAAGATAATTGATTCGTAATAACTAAGTATCCATTTAAGCAATCGACATCAAATAATGTGGAAAACCATCTTTTGAACAACTATTTTAAGTTTGTCAGGTCTCTTTATTCAGCTGGCTCGAACAGAAGCTGAGATGAGCCGTGTTAAAACATACCGCTCATTTTTGCGAAAGTAATTAAATTTCAGTACGTCATCGCTCTTTTAACGATGCAATTGTCAAAGACAAACGAGTATGTCCATGTACTCATCTTTAAACATATTGTTTTTAAATTGTACTTCTTCAGTTATCTTTTCTCAATGTTCTGGAGGCGACTTCTGGTTTCCACACATTGAAAATTATGCTTCAGTTGACGTAAATGGCATTGGATTTAGAAACCAGCACATACAGAGATGATTCCATTTCAGACCCACTACTACCACGTGATTTCCGCTCTGGTACTTTAAATAAGATCTTCATGTGCTTCACAAGTTACTACAACAGGAATAAATCAACAAATCGACATCATAAAAATGCGATATATCGATATATTTTTTTTTCCAGAAAAACAACCCAAGTCGAGAACGACGCACAACTTTATTTTCGAGTCGAATTCCCCAGAAATAGATACATTCCATTCTCACAGATTTAGTCGCCGGAGTAGATGGAATGAAAGGTGCACCCATGGGAAAGGGATTGCGATCAATAAAGAGAATGGACTCTTTTTCAATAAAGTTAATCTTTTTATTACGAAAAAGGGGATCTTTTTATTCGAGTGCTCTCAACAGAAACAGGTATCAAAAGGTAGGACTAAAAAAGCATTATGCGTTTCTTTATTTCCGTCTTGAATAGTTAAATATTATTGAGGTAAAGTAGATTATAAAAGTAGCGGTATCACAGTAGATATCTAGCATTGGAGTTGGGTAAACGTATATTTATATCAAAAACCGAATTATGGTAGAGTGCATTATCAATTCTCGAGTAGGGTTTTTTTATAGATAGATAAGTATAAACTGGTTTAATCTGAAAGTGCACTTATATTTCATATCGATATAAATATTATCAAGTTTTCGTAGTGTGAATAAATAAAGTCCTCCAAAAAGCTTTCTTCAAGTTCTTAATTTACTTTGCAATAATGCAGTAGACCCTCTAAACAATGATTCCACGATAAAAAGGCCTCTTACTTAGAACAACAACTAGGATAAGGATGTGGTAAAATGGGTATTTTGAAATTAAATATAATGCTGGAAATGCTAGCGCATAAACATAAATTTTAAAATGGATTAAAAATATATAACACATTTACAATAGCGTGACTGCAGCATAGATAACTGAATTAAAATATACCGCAAATTATACTAGCAGGTGTTCTTTATTGGAGATAATAAATAAAAAATAAAATCGGTTTTTCAAAATGGCGGATAATTTGCAATTAGAAAGAATTTTACAATCACAGTCCAAAATAAGTAAACATACTGATTATTTAAGAGTTGATGGGTATTTATTCTATTTAATTCGTTACTAATTTGACTAAAAAATATGTCTACGAATCACACTGTTAACCTATTTTCCTACATCTGAATAAAAAATAAAAAAAAAATCGAAAAGAAAAATAATTATTAAAAATATTTACAAACCCGACATTTAAATAAAAATAAAAGATTGTATTCCCAACGAAAAAATTAACATTTTTAAAAAACAATTGAAATTTTAATATTTTTCCGAAAAGAAATTGGACTTTGAACGTTAAAAAAAAAATCGAGTTTCAATACCCGTCCGTTTGCTTAGTCTCTATGCAAAAGCTTTTTAACTTGTTTCAACGACCTTTTGTTATAATATCCATTTTTGTATTGATTCCGTTAGTTTATTCGTTACGCAAAGAATAATTAACCCGTTTAAAAAAAACTATCTAACAATATATCGGCATACGGTCACGATAATAAATGATCGCAAATGTCATTATTGAACAAATGTATGAAAAGAGAGTCAATTAATGCTTATCGAACCGGATAATTATCTCTACGATGAATAAAAATAAATAAATATTTTTATTCTTTAGGGATCTCTTAACAGCGGATGATTTATCAAATACACATTTTTGACGTTTCACTGAGCTAAACATCTGTAACGCCAGAAGAAGTTTTTGGGAAAATGCTGATATCACTTTTTTTAGAAAATGTCATAACATTAAAAAGATTATATTAATAATAAAATTATATTTTAAGTCAATTGCAATTAAAAAGTTACAAAAAATAAGTAGCGTACAGAAATAGGGCCTTACGTACGAGTCCACACTTTCTAGGCATAACAACAGATAAGAGTTCGTTGTCATAAATTAAAACACACGAGTAAATTTTAAACATGCCAAAAGGTAACAATTAAAAAAAATTCATTAATTTATGTGTAAATTATATTAATAGTACTTGCCACTTGCAAGTGATTAAAAATAATACAAGTTTGCGTGTTTAGATATGTAGCGATAGAAAATTTGCACGTTCGTTTACAGCACAATACTTCGAACTGCAGTTTAAAAAATTATCTTTGAATAGCTTTCATTGCCTTTTTTGGGTGGCTTTAGCTGTATATAAAATACTCCAAAAGTAATAATAAAAAAATCGGATTCCTCTCTACCCCCTAAAGTACGTTGTTCAATAGTAAAAAAAAATGCAATTTTTAAAATAGATGCCAAGTTATATAAATTAAGAAAACCAGAACGGATGCTAGAAGTCAGCAATGAGGTGAAGACTTATACTTAAACAATCGAAAATGTAATCACTTTTAACATTTAATAATCCACTGCACAATGGTACTGGACATCTAATTTCAATTGACATTGAGCAAATTCACCGTCCAGTCTAAAAATTAACTTGAACCCAACTTTAATGAAATTACTGGACTTGAAAAAGTTAAAAGATTACATTTATGTTACAGATCCCAATAAGTTGTCATTTCCCATAAATAGTATGACTGAAGTTTATGGAAGTATGTTTAAACCTTTTCAGGACAAAGGCACCAAAACCGCTTGGTAATCATTACATATTCAATGAAATACAAAATCGAATCACCAGAAAATAAAGTTTACAGTAGAGTTTAAATACCCATATAATAGAATGAATTCATTAGTTAAATTACACAGAATGTAGTTAATATTCTGAAAACGGAATAAGAACAATTTTTTTTCTATTGAAGTACACGTGTAGTACACAGTTGAGAGTATACCATGGCAGTCCCAGTAGCAGAAAATGTCTTAATGGTCTAGCCCAGTAGAGATAGCTCAAAAAAAGAGGTTGGCTTGCAAAAAATGGAGTAGTTTTGATTTTCGGGTATGTTGTATGTATCGACCCCCTCGTGAAAAAACCAAGTTTTCGACCTCCCACCCCTTGTGCGTTTTCCGCCATCTTGAAAAAACCGCTAAAAAAAAGGCACTTTTTAAAGTTTTTCCTCAATAACTCTCTTCCAGTACATTTTAGGTTAAAAATCACAATTACAATTTTAAAGAAAATTAAATTTCCTACAAATTTCATGTATATAACATATTGGAAAATTCTGAACATGTACTGAGATATAGGGCCGTAAAAATCTATAAAAATTTCAAAAAAATGAAAAAAGTCAAATATATTGTTAGTTTTACTTGAATAACTTTTTTCTGTGCAGTTTAGCGTAAAATGCATAATAACCAATCTTGTAGAGGATTAAATTTACTACAAGATCCATACAAAATATTTGTAATTACTACGAACAGATGCCGAGAAATGTTGAAATAACAATAACAATGTCGCACGTACTTTCCCTTCCTTCTCTTGCATATTTCCAGTTGTAGGAGTTTCGGTTCTCGTTCTGCTGTGTTTGCTCGTTTTTTGTTTTGTTTTTAAGCTCTGTAGTGTGTGCTCTTTTGTTCAAAATGTCGAGTTTGTATGGAACTGTGTGCTTTATCTGTGCTGAAAGTTTGAGTGAAGGTGAAACGTTCGTAATGAAAGAGCTATGCGAATTACGTGAGTCCAGCTTAAAGCGTAAACTTTCAACTCATTCTGCTTTTCTGAATAATGTGAATGAAGTCAGGGTTCATACTTCATGCCAAAAGAACTAATAATGACAAGCTGATTGCAGCCCTGTCCGGCGGGGCTTGGATCGGTTGGGCGGCCGAGGTGCTGGGGCATTTTTCTCCCGACCCGGATCGTAAACCACTCATGGGCTTGCTAGCCTGAGTGCCTTTCGTATCCTTCAGGTTGCAGCTTACGTCATCGCAGAAGATATTCGCTCTCACATTTATGACAATAATGTGTATACACCTTCAGTTGACTTCCTTCAGGATGTGAAGTCTGTGATACCACCTTCTTTATTTTATTTCATGGAAAGTGTGATTATGAAAGACAAGAAAGGCCAGCTGGATGGACTGAATGTGACATTGTCACATTCAGTGATAGCCGCAGTAAGACCACGGTCATTTTTGTCATCCCTTCTCTCTGGAGTAGGTACTTATTTGTACAAGAAATTTGGATCACGACTTCATCTTATTATCATCCTTGGGATTTTCTTCCAGTTATGATGAGTTTTTATATTTGAGCTATCTGCTGTACTTGATGGGGACGCAACCCTCAAGAAAAATGCATTCTGCCAATTCATTTTTGATAAAGCTGACTTCAACATTAACACTCTGAATGGAGAAGGTACATTTCATGCAATAAGAATGATCATTTCTGTTACTCCTAGCACCTCTGTGATCCCAGATGCATACGAATCTGTTGTAGTTATTGGTGAATACATTGACCTTTTAGTATTGGTCACGGGTTTAGCACCAGACAATGTGTTCTTTTGCAAATCTGGTAGGAGCAACATGGCAGATGCCTTGTACTCCAAAATAAATAAAAATATTGTGGAAAACCTTATTTTTCTACATGCGATAAGTGGCTGCGATGCAATCTCCGCTCTATTTGAGCAGGGGAAAATGAAGTTTTGTACCACATTAAAAAGTGATGTATTCCACAATGAATGTATTACCATTTTCAAAGATACAGTTGCAGAAAAAGAAAACATCACGGAAGCCACTGAAACTTTCCTTGTGGCCCTTTTTGGCGGTGACCTAAACACTTCTATAGATGAGTTGCGGAAATCTTCACTTTTCTAAAGCTGCTATAAACACAAAATTCAATTTGGCTTGACTACATCCAACTAAGGATGCAGTTCAATATCATGCATGTAGAACTTATCTGTAAGTTCAAACCTGGATGGGGTATGAAAAAGACGCTCCCAAATGGGGCTGGAAGAAGGATATTGGTGGCCTAACTCCAGTCCCAATGAATAAAGAACCAGCACAACAGGCATTGCTTAACATGATTTCGTGCCAATGCAAAAATACTTGTGGTAACAAATGCAGCTGCAAAAAAAACGGGTTCTACGCTCCATAGTATGTCTTCATTGTGGATTCCAGTCCAGCAGTAATGCACCAGAGGTTGAATTGAACATGGAAGAAGACGAGTTTGACGATCTACTGCCTATTGGTTGAAGTAATGAACTTTATACATCAAGCACACCTGTGCTAAAACAACAAAACTTTATGATGGATTTTTAATTTGAGATTTTGTATATTCATTTAGCATTTATCTGCATTAAAACAAAAGTTAAGATGCATTTTCAAATTGTATTAAGTTTAAATATAGGTATTTGTAAATGCTTTAAAAATTTGTGTTTTTCATTGTAAAGTTTTTGTATTTTTCTGAATTTGACGTAAATCTCATGTATTGCATGCAAGTTCATGTACTACATACGTGAACTACATGTATATATTACATACATAATAGATTAAAGATATTACTTTCAGGAATACTAATTTCAACAAAGGGTGATATTTGCAGTTTACAACCAACTTTCACCAAAATTGTCATTTCAACATTTCTTGGCATCTGTTCGTAGTAATTACAAATATTTTGTATGGATCTTGTAGTAAATTTAATCCTCTACAAGATTGGTTATTATGCATTTTATGCTAAACTGCACAGAAAAAAGTTATTCAAGTAAAACTAACGACATATTTGACTTTTTTCATTTTTTTGAAATTTTTATAGATTTTTACGGCCCTATATCTCAGTACATGTTTAGAATTTTCCAATATGTTATACATGAAATTTGTAGGAAATTTAATGCTCTTTAAAATTGTAATTGTGATTTTTAACCTAAAATGTACTGGAAGAGAGTTATTGAGGAAAAACTTTAAAAAGTGCCTTTTTTTAGCGGTTTTTTCAAGATGGCGGAAAACGCACAAGGGGTGGGAGGTCGAAAACTTGGATTTTCCACGAGGGGGTCGATACATACAACATACCCAAAAATCAAAACTACTCCATTTTTTGCAAGCCAAAATCCTATCTCTACTGGGCTAGTCTACGACAACATTTTATTGAATAAGATTTGTCTCCAATTAAATTTATTATACAACTATCGTATACCTTTCATGAGCAAGTATAACAGCAACGATTAAAGATAGAATCTCAGCAAACCTAGAAAGAATCTGCAGAAAATTTTCTAATGTAGAGCAGACATAAAAAAAATTCGTATGTTATACTTCTGCAACAATTTGTCTGCAGGCATTTGAAAAAATCTGCGACGCACGTCGCCGCGTTTCTGCTTCCGAGGTGGCATAGACACAACCATAATACAGTCCCGTAGAGTTACCAAAATACCTTCGACATTGACACACAATCTTCGAAAACAGAACGTTATAACATGCCAAAGGTACAACATATGAATGATTGGCATTGGAAATAAATTCATCTAAATCATTCGTGGCATGCCCATCTCCATTAACCCAATTACTTTGCATCATTATCGTCGATGTAACAAAGCCCAATTAACCACT
The DNA here is from genome assembly GCA_963932185.1 of Troglohyphantes excavatus. NCBI lineage: Eukaryota > Metazoa > Arthropoda > Arachnida > Araneae > Linyphiidae > Troglohyphantes > Troglohyphantes excavatus. Next base: position 24,445,705 of record OZ010677.1, on the reverse strand, counting down.
TCCGATGACTCTTATTGATCAACAATTACATTACACGCATTTACCATTCATATCTCAGCAAATGAAAACGAATAGCTCGAAATCATAACGATGTTATAGGTGATTTATTGCATTTCAATCGACAGGAAGCATTCCAATAGTATGGAAATATTAATATTAAACGTTTGATGTTCAAATCGCCTGAATAGAACCGTTAAAATATTTCGAATTGAGATTTTATGAGAAATAGAATAGTCAAACTGGAACACTTTAAGTGTGGTCTTTGACAGTGAAGCACCATAACGGGATTAAGCGCCAAGCTAAACGTTTTTCGAACATTCTTTTTTGCTCAGTTCCATATTTAGAAATTCGAACACTTAAAGTGCGTTTAGTTAAAAGGATTTTCAAAATGTTTTGTTTATCATAAAAAATGGACGGTAAAGAGTTAAATGAAATTGGATGTAGTTAGATTGGATAATGTATTCACAATGGAACAAAAATACTATAAATTTACAAAAGAAAGTATTCGAGTTTCGAGAGACAATGCTATAACCTTTATGTGTGGGCTGGGACAATATGGGTCCGAGTATGGAGATATAGTGGTGGGCTTGGGACACTTTCAAACCATGGTATCGTGGGGAGAACTTTTAAAACGCGTGTGGTCTGAAGTATGCCGTTTGCGGCATAACAGATAATTATACCAGACGAAATCAGTCTTAGGGCAGAAAAATTTCACACATACTAATTCCTTATCAAACGACACCAAATTTTGATGATTATGCTCACCAAATTTATGATGATTATGTTTAACCAAATTTATAATGATTATGCTAAAAAATTTATGATCATGTTAACCAAATTTATGATGATTATGTTCACCAAATTTATTATTATTATGTTAACCGAATTTATTATTATTATGTTAACCAAATTTATTATTATTATGTTAACCAAATTTATTATTATTATGTTAACCAAATTTATTATTATTATGTTAACCAAATTTATGATAATTATGTTAACCAAATTTATAATGATTATGTTCACCAAATTTATGATGATTATGTTCACCAAATTTATTATTATTATGTTAACCGAATTTATTATTATTATGTTAACCAAATTTATTATTATTATGTTAACCAAATTTATTATTATTATGTTAACCAAATTTATTATTATTATGTTAACCAAATTTATGATAATTATGTTAACCAAATTTATAATGATTATGTTCACCAAATTTATTATTATTATGTTAACCATATTTATGAAAATTATGCTAAAACAATTTATAATAATTATGTTAACCAAATTTAATGATGATTATGTTAACCAAATTTAATGATGATTATGTTAACCAAATTTATAATGATTATGTTAACCAAATTTATTATTATTATGTTAACCATATTTATGAAAATTATGCTAAAACAATTTATAATAATTATGTTAACCAAATTTAATGATGATTATGTTAACCAAATTTATTATTATTATGTTAACCATATTTATGAAAATTATGCTAAAGCAATTTATGATGATTATGTTTACCAAATATATGATCATTATGTTAACCAAATTTGTCATGATTATGCTAAAAAAAGTTATTATGATTATGCTAAACAAATTTATGATGATTATAATAACCAAATTTATGATAATTTTGCTTAAAAAAATTATGATTATGTTAACCAAATTTATGATGTGCGAGACCAAATGTATTTGTCGAAAATGGGTCATTCTAAAAGCATAAATAGGCGTTTCGAAACTGAAACGCCATGTACCTGACTTTAACGAAGTTTCACGTCAAAAAATGTCTCATTTCAAAATTTAAAAGTCAACCAACATTTAATACAGAAATAATAAAGATGTTGGGAATAGAAAGAGAGCAAACTAACCCAACTTGCATTAATAAAAAGCCGATAATCCATCTAAACCAACAGATAAATTCGAGAGCAGCACGTACACATACTTATCCATACTTTCCCTGCCGACCAGACAACCGGTGATGGATCACTGGAAGAGTGACAGATAATATGAATGGTTCTTTCTCTCTCTCCCCGTATAGAATTGCTAAAGACATTCCCATTAGAACCTTAGATCATGCATGGGGAATAGAGTGAGGGTAACGCTAATTTCGTTCTTCCAGAGTGAAGTCACCAACAGCATTTACGAAAATCCTAACACTTGATGACCAATAGAATGGGATGGATTCAACTTGTGTGATAGAAGCAATTTAAAAGCAGCAGCACATTTTACATTTATTATAGTGGTATAAAACATATATAAACTTAATTTATTTTATTGTAAATATTTTTTTTATATGAAGAGGTGAGAAGCCAAGGGATACAAGTGACTTTTTCTTAATAGAGTTAAGCGCGGTTATGGATAGTAAATACGTATGAAATGTTGGTGGCAAAGGAACGTAAGTAAATTGTCATGTGCACTGAGCTAGAATATAATACAACTATACGCAATGGAGCGAGGACTCCCATTGAGCGACCATGTACTTTACTGTGCTGCGCGGATGCATACAATTCAGAAGAAAAAGGTCGAGAAAACATTCTAACCTTGGCTATGCGGGAGTCTCATGTGACGTCACAGAAATGTTTAAAACTGGTAATTTTCAATGCCTTTTGTCTTGTCTTTCTTGTAAGTATTGAAAATCATTAAATGTGTAACTTTGAGTGTATTTTTGAAAGCCAGAAATACATTTTTAAATCTACGCAAAACTATGCTAAAAGACTATTTTTTCTACCTTCCCTCAAAAAGGAGTAAAGTGGTCGGACACGCTTTGTCCTCGCTCCAGTGTTTATAAATTATGTTATTCTAGCTCAGTGGTCATGTGATGAGATCTAGCGGCTCTGTTTTGTTTGAACTTTAAACAGCGTTTTCGGAAAATGAAGAAATGGTCAATTGTACCCTTTGCTTCTCACCGTTTTATGGAACATTTAATCATCTTGTGAAATAAAAACAGTCAAATAATTTGTTCATCAAGACATAAAACATCGAGACACATTTCTAATGTTATATGCAATAGTTTTGATGATAAAACGTAATGAAAAAAAAAATTAGAAATAAAATAATAAATAAAAAAGGTAAAAGTAAAATAATTGCGATGGGACTCAAGTGTGACAGTTCCATTTCTATATTATAATATGTTTTTTTTAAAATGGCGCTTCTCAAACTCACTAATTTCCTTTCTTTCGGTTGCCATGGAAGCAAAATAGATTCAGTTTAAGTTGGAAACGACCTTAAAACGTCAATATTAAAGAAAAGAACTTTCACTTTAACCATTGGGTTAAAATATACACGCTTTTATATTGGTTTAAAAATGATAACGATACATATTAATGAAAAAGAAAGATAATATAAAAGAAAAATTTTAATGAAAGAGAATGATAATATAATAAAGTTTTAAAACGCTTCTATAAGATAAAAATATAAAATAACCTTCAAATCATAAGTATTATAACACGTTGTAACATATATACTACGTACCCAAAAGCTACATAAGGAAATTATGATTTTTTAAATTTTATTATTAATAATGTATGTTAGCACCGTGTTGTTGTTCAATTTATTAAAGCCACTCTCCATCTGGATTCTGATGACATATTTTCTAAGTAAAAATTAATAAGGATTTGATTGATTGAAATGCTAAAAAGTGTGAAGAGGTAACTGTATAAAAAAGGTACTTCAAAAATGAGTACCTAACCATACTCATTTTCCTTTAAGTATAATTGCATCATAAATGAGCGATGACGTACTCAAACTTATGTAATCGTACGTTCTCAAAAATGAGCAGTGTGATGTAATATTGCTCATCTCAACTTCTGTTCAAGCTATCTTAACAAAGCGACCAGACACACTTAAAATAGTTGTTCAGGAGATGGATTTCCATATTATTTTTAACATTTCTTCTGTTTAAAACGCCTTTAAGTCGCCCTGGTAGCTTAGCTGATAAGACACTGGACTGCGGGGCCTGAGGATCTGGGATCGATTCCCTGTAAGCCTTGATTGCAATTGTCAATATTTATTGAAGGTGATTTATGAAGTCAACTTATGTAAGAATGCAACTGCGCTTTTTATTTTTTTTTACTCACTGTATTAATTTTTGAGTACATGTCTTTTTCAAAACTTATGTATTCGGAGCCATGATAAGCGTCGAATGTACTCAAAAATGAGTATTTTACTTATTTTTGAGTACCTATGATGGAAAAAAAAGGAATAATCGTCAAAAGTAAATATTACAGAAGAATGCACTCCGCAAAATTATTTCCTGTCTCGAATAACAAATATCAGTAGGCAAATGCAATAACCTTAAAAGCGACCAACATCAATAAAGGCATTTTCAATAACACGGTCGTATCCGAATTTCTATTATAGCTACGAAATCTAGATACAGTTGCGACTCGAAACAGCACATTTCTTATTTATAGTAGAAGAGTGCAGAACCACTGACGTTGTATTACTATTTAACATTAGGCGTTAGAACACACTTGGTTACATTTTGACCTTTTAGGACCACGTGATTTGAATCTACCAATAGCAGAAACATCTGCTAAAGTTTGCGCGTTTATCATGTCCGTGTGGAATGAGCCTTAGACATTAAAATGAAATTCACATTTAACTATTTGTAACACCTTATAATATATTTCAGTTTTTAACGATATGTACAATGAGTTAGTTAAAACCCCGCTTTATTGTTCTAGTTGAAGACTATGATAATTTACAGTTACACTACAAAGTAAAAATTATCGCTCAGTTGGCGCAAGTACAATGTATAAAAAATATTTAGTTGGTTGTTCGAACAAACGTCGCAATAGAGCTACACAGTGGGCTATTAGCGCCAGTTCGATATCGATTGAAAAAAGAAGACGCTGAAGACTTTTTTTTATTGTTAATGGAAAAATGTATAACGTTTAACGCATATCGTAAAATATGCGTATATTTTAAATTTGAGTGATAATTAACTCTACGAGTATTAGATTTTTTTTAAATAATAAAGTAAAAAAAATATGAGTTTAAAAAAAAATTGTTGTGTTATTAAGAATAACTATTTATATAAAAAAATAAAATGCATGTACTATATAAAGTTTAAATGTCAATTCTTACGTATGGTAGTTTAAAGGAACCGAGAAAAAAGAAAAAGTTTAGTGAAAAATATAAATATAACTTTAAATATTTGAAAAGTTAAATTTTGAAAAAACTACAAAGAATTATGGGTTATTGTGTGCAATATTGTTCTTTTATATAAATTTAAATATACAATTGAAACAAAATATTGATTCAAAGATAAAACAAAGAAAGTCCAGATGGTACCGTGTCCACTTGATACTTTAAGTATCAAACACTGCTTGAGACAATCCCAAAGGTTTCAATTTGCAATGATTGAACCCCAACAGTAGAAATGTCACATTTCTATTTTTACTTCAGAAAACACCTGCTCCGATAGAAACGAGACCAAGTACAGGTATTGTTCCCTAAACACAACAATCTTCATAAGGAAGCGCGGACACCCCCTGAATACACAGCATTCTATTCCATGGCAAAATCCGATTACGATTACGTAATCGATTCTTTGTGCAGTCCGAATGGTCGTGACATTTTCCCTTGACGAGGGAATAAAACAACAAAATAGGGGGATCAGCGAGGCATTAAAATCCCTGCGCACTTCAGACATCCTTATATCGCAATTTTGCGTTCGAAAAAAAGAACGAGCTCGTTCTTTTTTTAAGGGGGGGTTCAGTTTGCGTTCCATTAACCGCAGCTGTGCCCTATGGCTAGTTCAGGCGACTGTGTACGAAACAAAGGAAGTAAAGGGTGGAGCCTATTTTCAGCTTAGGGATTTTTTTTTCATTGTTAATCGCTTGCTTAAAACGGGAATGACACTTTATATTCGATTCGACCTTAATGCGTTCAGTTAATTGAGTAGAGCCAAAATATATATATTTTTTATAACAAATGGAATCGGTAATTCATTAAATAAAGAACGTTGAGGTTTTTTTTAAAGTATTAGGTCATTTTTATATAAAATTTATTAAAAAAAATTGTTTATCCTGCTGCATAATTTTGTTGGTTTTTACAACACCACCAAGTGACAAATTGAAAATACCTCCAATAGAAAAATAGCTTACTATTAAACATTTCATTTTATACGAAATTTTAACAGAAAAGATACAATAGCTAATTAAGGGCCTTAAACACCTTTTTAAAGCTTTAATATATCGTCAATATGTTAAAGTTATATCTCTATTTTCACTTAAATAGAATGATGATAAAAAAAACTGGAAAAATACTATTTTATCGCAGAACGGGATAACTTTGGGACTTATACTTATACTTGAATCTTTAGTTGTACTGATGTTCGAAGGCATCCCACTTATTTTCAACCACATGCTGTCAAGTTTCTAGTTTATGTGTAAACTTTCATAAGCATTTGAAAAAGAGCAATACTTAACGACAGATAGTTGGTATTTTAAGAAGTACATCCTTTTGCCATATATCTCTTGTGATAGTAATATTTTTAATGCTTGTATTTTGTTTTATAACCTCAACATTGTAAATTTTCGACACCTAGAGGGGGAGAAAAGGAATAACATTCAGACAACATCACACAGTACATTCACATCAGCGAGTACCGCGCCAGACAAATCAAAGAAGGGAAAGCAGCAGCGATGATGGGGTGCTAAATTTTGCAACGACACTCTGAAGACAGCGAAACATTCAGCGACTTGGAAGAGCAGCTTGCTCCATCGATGCCAATAGTCAGACAAATGCCAATACTCATATAAAGTAGAGCAGAAACATCTTGTAATATAATTGTTATGTTATGTATGATGCCTTAAATAAAACACTTATGCGTATCACTGGGATATATTGATTTTCCCTAACATTTCTAATTGAAAAACAGTACAATCTCTAAATTATACCACTTCATGGGGTAAGCTTGGGACAACGATGGAGGACGTTTATTTGGATGCCATTGGTCGGATAGTAAAAGCATGTCCATATTTGGTAAGATAAAAGTTAACTTCATACTTTATCATAGTTTCAGAAATCTAGCTTAATACTTGTTGACAGGAGTAATAAAAAAACCGGAAAAATGTCCCAAGAAAAGAAAACTTAAAGTATTTATGTACAATTTTAAGACCCTTAAATATTTATATTTATTTCAAGTTACATGATAGTTAAGGTTACATTAGCTATTGTCGACGTTTCGGGATCTATCCGGAAAAGCAGACAGGAAAACGCTGTTACGTAATTCTGAACAAAGGTCAAATGACAATTCATTTATAATATCTAGTTACATAGAATAAAATCTGGGGGGGTTATGATATACAGGGACAGCATTCAGTTTTTCCATTACCAATACCAACTCTTAGGTTGGATAACGTGTCTAATAACGTCCCTTCTAATCAACCAATCACAAAGTTATATTTCGGCAGTGATGTTTTCTTTGAGTAAATGTTATTACCCGACATATACTGGATGTTGCTAGTTTAGGGATAGTATTTGTGTTTTACTGCTTCTACGGGTGTGATATCAACGCAAAGGATCATAAATAAGGATTTTTATGTGTTACTAGCAAAAATACCCGTTCTTCGCAGGGGTTAATAAAACGACTCATGACAGAAATAAACATACGTCCTAATTAAGTAAACAAAGATAACAGCGGTATTAGCAGTGTTTCAAATGTTAATTTTACCCGGAAAAATTCAAGATAAACATGAAAAATATATGAGATGGTATGCCTTTTATACTTTAAAAAAGGTATGCCAAAGAATGGGAAAATTAAAATAAGTACATTGCAATAACTCTGTTCCTTTTTTAACATATTGACACAAAGTATATAGTTGAAAACCTAATACTGGACTATTGTTTAACCCTTAACGCTCGGTAGGCTCCTCTGCGGTGACATGTATATCAATGTTATGAAAATCGGAAGACTCCGCCATGGAGACATTTTCGCTATCTTATATATATATCATTTTCATCATGTAAAATTGGTACGTACGCAACTTGACATCCTCCACGATGAAACACCAATGATTGTCGCAAAACGATCAGCAGTTAAAATAAACGGAGCTAAATTGGATCAAGTCTATAAGTTACAGTTTTGAGATAATCAAGGTAAAAGTTTATTAACACTAGTTGAATCTTAAAGTGATTTAGAGAATAATAATGCCATCTGTTAGAAAATAGCAATAGCCAGGGACTTGGTTCACTATGGATCTGAAAATATACACCATTAAAAAGTATTAATCCACAACAAACATTTTTTTTATATACTTTTGGACTTTGACTTGCAAATGACTTTCTATTTTAATTGCAGATTGCATTTAAATGGGGTTCAAAAGAAAATAGAAAAAAATAAGCCAAAAGCAATACATGTCGGCTTATTTTAACATGAAGTATATACGAAATATTGCGGTAGCGATGAAAGTCGGGTAGAGTTGTTACCCCTTCCATTGGCTTCAAGTCGACAAAATGTCTTGCCCAATCCAGAGGCTACAGTTAGAGATCAGTGGTGGATGTTGATGGAATGGTGATTCAAGAATACAAACAGTGGTTTGTATTCTCGTAATCATAGATCCATCTGCATCTGCAAACCTCTCCATCTGTAAGAGTTCTTAATATAAAGAGCTCTTACAAACGGATATCGATCACATTTCCGATAAACAGATAAAAAAATTTAAACTTAGTATGCCGTTAATTAACTAAGTAATCTTGAAAAGCCTCTTTAAATGCTGGTACTACAGCAAAAAAAAAGTAGTGATTTATAGATTAATTTTTATCAATAACATTATTCTGTTACACAAACACTAACATTTTAACTTTCGCAAACATATTTTTTTTACTGCTATTTCTTAAACGTATTTATTAATTTAATCGAACACAAAATTTTAATTTAACCTTCCTACATATATTGTATATTGAAATATTAATCAAAAGATCTCAGAATACAAATTGCATTTCTATTACAAGATGGATTTGCAAAATAAATAATAGGATTTAGACGTTTAGACGTACAAAAATCTCATAAATTGATTATGATTACATCCTATTATATTCCTGTCCTGCACTTAAATCAATACAAAATGTCTCTGGAATAAATAAGAAATCTTATATAATAAAATTTCGACTATAAGAATTTGAATTGAAACGAATATATAATTTATACCATGAAATTGAATTTCATGAAAACGATTTCCCCTCATTTGGAAGGAATTATATTCTCGTTGAAATATAATTTTATTGGAAAGATATTTAATCTTTTAAGAAATCCAATGGAACAAAGAAAAGGATCTGAAAATTTTATTCATTTTGTAAATGTATTTTTATTGATGAATTTTTATGAAGCTATTGTTCGACAACAACAATACTGCAGTCATAAGAAAGAAGAACCTAACTAAAAAAAAAAGTTTAACAGGAATAAAAAAAAATATCACATGCATCAAAGTTTTGATACTTTAAAAGGCTTTTATTGCCACCTGCATCAAAGTTTCGATACTTTAAAAGCTTTTATTGTCACCTGCATCAAAGTTTTGATACTTTAAAAGGCTTTTATTATCACCTGCATCACAGTTTCGATACTTTAAAAGGCTTTTATTATCTAAAAAAAAATTGTTGTTTGGTTTGCAGGTATATAATTTTATTTTGGAGATAGTAAACTTATATGGTAAATGAAAATATAACTATGTTTTTTTATGTACAAATCATCATGGAGTATTTACTTGTCATATAGGGCCTTCTTTTATAAAAAAAAATAACTCGCTTCAAACTGCAGTTATGACCAATGTAGATTTCCCTATAACTATATTTCTATCACCCTATAACTATATTTCCCTATATTTCTATCTACTATATTTCTATCACCCAATAACTATATTCCCTATATTTCTATTACCCTATAACTATATTTCCATTTACTATATATCTATCACCCTATAACTATATTTCCCTATTTCTATCACCCTATAACTATATTTCCCTATATTTCTGTCTACTATATTTCTTTCACCCTATAACTATATTCTCTATATTTCTATCTACTATATTTCTATCGCCCTATAACTATATTCTCTATATTTCTATCTACTATATTTCTATCACCCTATAACTATATTTCCCTATATTTTTATCTACTACATTTTTATCACCCTATAACTATATTTCTCAATATTTCTATCTACTATATTTCTATCACCCTATAACTATATTTGACTACCATAGGTTTCACGCGCGTTAAAATAATGTTACCCTATTAGTTCGTTCTCCCCGTTTATTCCTTTTCTTTTATTTTCTCGAAAGCAAAATAACTGGTATACTGTTCAGACATATCGGAATGTTAGCTTTTCCGTTAGGTTCCCGTTAAAGCATAATTGCCAGAAAGTTCTATTTCGCCAAAGCAATTTTTTGACGGCCAACTTTCTATTGTTTAAAACAATAAATATATATATAAATTTAGTTTAAAGTATTTCATTGTTGCAAAGATCTTCTGACTTTATAACAATGAAGATAATATTTTTTTAAATGACCATTTAAAAAAGGAGCTTTTAAAACCCGCTATAAACGGAAATGGGCCACCAAGTGATACAAGTCACAAAAATCCTAAACACGAACTAACACCATTTACATTTTCCATTACTATACAGCTAGATTTGTTATTTGGCAAAGTGGCGAAACTCTAAATTCAATAAGTTGTCCAATAACGAATTGACTGTCATTTCACTTAACATCACAGCTAAGACGAGTTTCAGAATTTAAACGCTCCTGTTTCGAAACTCCTGGTTTTGGACATTCACTACTTGGCTGCTAAGCAGTCCAAATATGGAGATACAGTTCACAAAAACATTTTTTTTAATTATTCTATTTTATACTTTAAAATGCTTCATATTAATTGAAAGTCAACAGCACTCAAATCATTAATCTGAGTCGCTATTATTTAAACAAAAATGTTAGCAATAATATTTTTGACAGTATTCTGTTGGCTTGTCGCGTTGAAACACCCTTTTTTCAAAATAGGCTGCTTATTAAAATCAAAATAAATATTGTTGAATATTAAAAATTGAATAAAATTCCGTACAAGGGAATTAAAATTGATCGACATATATATATATATATAGTAGAAGAAACTTTAAAAATGTTTGATTTTGTTGATTTCTTATTTTTTCTCAAAGTGCTCAGATCCGGATTGACGATACCCTTTGTTTGATCCGGATAGCTAGAGTTCGGATAATTAGAGTTCTACTGTACTTAGAAATAGGCCAACATGAAACATTTATATTTATGTATGATTTTATTAAAATTCTAATGTGAAATAACTTAAAAATAAATCAATGAAAATAATTATCCACACTATTCAAGCTTTTGTCACGAAAGTGTATTTTTGATACACAAAAAACAACTAAATTTTACATTTTTAAAACTGTATTATAAAAAAAACTACACTTTTGATTATAACATTGACACCCCACTATAAAACTCATCATCATTACGAGTCCACAATTCAGAATTTTCCAACTCCCCGTTAATGTACGCTCTTATTATCATCAACTCTAGTGGATAAGTAAAGCAGTAGACGACAAAACTATTTCGAGAGACGTTTCACTTCTGAACTTTTGTCGGAGCTCACAGCTCATTAAAGTAGCAGTGCAGAAAGCCAGAGTTAAGCCGAGATGGGTGCTTGTGACAATGTCAGAAACACGATCGTTTCTCGCTTGAGGTTAATTAACAAAAAAGTGGATCGACTAACAGCGCTCATTAAGGTTAATGTTACAAAAGGGTGTAAAATGACGCGAATGGAATTATACACTGCCGAGTATCATTAATTGTTTACGTTACATGGTGTTACATTTTGACGTGTAACGCCTTTAAAATCGGTTACTGATGCATGTACACCGTTAAAAATAGGTATTCAAAAATAAGTAAAATGTACTTATTTTTGAATACATTCGATGCTTATCATGACTCTGAATATATAAGTTTCAATTTTGAAAAAGATATGTACTCAAAAATGAGTACAGAAAGGATATAAATAAATAAAAAGAGCAGATACTAGCCTACATAAGCTGCCACCATAAATCACTTTAAATAAATATCGACATTTACAACCAAGACTTACAGAGAATGGATCCCATACCCTAAGGCACCGCAGTCCAAAGCTTTATCCATTATACTATAAGGGCGACGTAAAGCAGTTATAAACAGAATAAATGTTAAAAAGTTGTGACACAACTATTCTTTAACAGATGTAATACATCACTTAAGAATCCCACAATTAATAGTCTTTTAAAAAAAATATTTTTATTATTTTTTTTTTTAAAGTGAATTGTTAATTGCAACATTAAAACTTTGCAACATTTTTCAAAACTGAATTGTTAATTGCAACATTAAAACTTTGCAGCATTTTTCAAAACTGAAAAGGAGAGTTATATCGAAAAAAAAAATGATTATTTTTATCGGAAAAGAAATACGAATATTCACCATGTACCAAAATATTAATTGAATTTACCGATAGAAAATTAAATACCAACTACTATTTTGAATTAAAAAAAAAACAATTACAATTTTTAAAAAATACATTTTTTAAAAAAATACAATTTTTTAAAAAAAAATACAATTTTTTTAAAAAATACAATTTTTTAAAAAATACAATTTTTTTAAAAATACAATTTTTAAAATATAAGATTTACGAGTAAAACAACGACGAAACAAGAAAACTAAAATGCGAAGCTGTTTTGTGAGAAAATAACGAAACCCTACAACTCAGAAAAACAGTATCCCCAAAATAGTTCCGCAACTCAATTTCCCCCAAGTTCTACAACGCCCCCTTGATCTACCCTTCCACGGTTAAGTGAATTCTAAATCTCGCAGACAAAACACGGAGGAACGTTTTCAGAGGTCGCCGTTGTTTGGCAACAAACGCATTGGTGCCGTGACCTTGATGCGGTCGAGGGAAGCGAGAGAGAGAACGAGGAAGGATCCCCTGCTATAAAAAGACACGCAGAGGAAGTGTAAACACAACGTTAATTTAATGTGTGTTTTTAAGTGTATGCAGCAGTTTTTCTTTCTATTATAAAATACGAAATATAAAATTTATGAATAAGTGGTTATCGGGTCGAAATTTAGAAGGGTCATGATATTGATGTTTTTCTAAGTTTCGAGACCCCTTCCAGTAACTTAAGCGTTTTATAAAAATTATTATAAAACGCTCAAGTTATACAAAAAGATTTTACAAAATGTCTCCGTTGTTAATTTGTTTTATATATTTTAGAAATTTCTCAAAATCAGCGCTAAGTATTCTTTCGAAATTCCAGTGTCTAGTTATAATACGATACCATTAAAAAATCAAATATTTTATCAACTATTTTAATAATTCATATAGCTAGTTACCTTTTATATGTAAAAGTCCCCAGTTGCACCAAAGCTATATAGAAATTTTAGAGAGAACGAGATACAATTGAAGGGGGAGGGATCTATTAACAGAATCGTATAAAATATGTAATTACACTTGGCAAAAGTTGTTAAAAAATTATAGGATAATGCTCAGTATTTAAAAAAAAAGCCCAATAGGTTCAAACGTTGAAATGAACACGGATACAAAGTTAAATCAATTGCCAGATTCAATTTTTAATAAATATTTAATAACTAAAATAAAAAATTCTAAACGTACCAGCTATTGTATAACATGTCTTGAAGTAATTAAAATAAGTTAATAAAAATATAACAGCAAAAGTCTTAAAACACATTCTCTTTTGCAAAAAAAAAAAAATATTTTCGATCTTAAATAATAAATGCCCCATACAGAAATAAATTTCAGGAATTAAAACCAATTTATTTTATATATGTTCGTATTTCTTAAAGATTTACATAACTTTATGGTAGTCTTAGTATAACAACAAAGTCACTTATAGACCATAAGCTGGGAATCCCTAATGCATCACGATCTGTTTTCTGGCTGTATGCATTTTACAAGCAAAAGTTTTAAAATTTAATTTTCGCAAAATTGGACGAATTTCGGAACATTGCTTATCAATTCACGCGTTTTGTGGAATATTGTCCAAAGCGTAAATGTGCACATTATCATTAAAATGTCTGATTATGGTAACGAAAATGTGCGAATATTAGACACACAATGAATATTAAGAGAAAAAAAATTGAAGCAATTCTCTTCAAAAATAAGTCATGCGAGTTTTTCGAAACTGTAGGGTATTTCAACATTTATTCGTACATTCGAAGTTATTAGAGTTATTCGATTTAAATTGGAGATCGAAAAAGAATGAAATATCTTGATGAATAAATGAGTCATGCAATACGATATCTGTCAAATATTATTAAGGTGAAACGCAACTAATACCCATATATATTTAATCTCATTGACAAGTGAAACGGTGTCCATAGTTTCTAGTTCCTTCGTTGTAATAATACAAATAATGAATGGTAAAACATCAAAACTACAATATTAAACAAATAAGATAAAAATAAAATGTATTTATAATTTAAATTGTTGAAAAAGGACCAATTTAGAAACAGTTAATCGATTTTAACAAACATGGGTTTCAACATCCAATTTCACAAGGTCATGACCTTAATGAAGTCTTTAACATTTCTACTAGAATTAAATCAATATCCAACGCTTAGGATTAAGAAATTATTTAAAGAGATTATCTGAGGCAATAAGTAAAACACAATCGTAAAATTTCAACAAGAAACAGAAAAGGATAGAACAGAGACAAGAGTGAAGAAGAACCAAGTCAACTGAATATGTATTTCTCTTTCGGCAGCGTTAAGTTCTAACCAGAAAACTTTCATCAAAAACAACGAACAATTTAGCTTATTATTTTAAGATAAATTGCGAAAAGGAAAACCTCTGTTTTTACACATTGGTCCTTTTTTTTAAAAGGAAAAAACGGAAAATCAATAAAACAGCTGATTTGACTTTCGTTCACCACTTCAGTAAAGACGAACTTTCATAAGTTGTTATTTGAAGAAGTCAAATCGGCCGTTTTGTAGATTGGCCCTTTTCTAAATAAAAATATAAAATATTTAAGAAAAATCCTAAAAGCTAAATGGAAAGAGATAGAAGAAATATATAATAACTAATTAATTAAAAAGTAACTAAAACTTTAAAAGCAAAAGATAATTAAAGCACAATACCTTTTCTCCAGAATCACTGTCCGCCATTCTAACCATCCAGGTATAATTTAACACACAGAAGATTAAAATTCGAACTTTTTCGATAAACTCCCACCCCCCAAAATAAACTTTTTTCTTAACACAAAAATAACACTATCTGTTCCAAAAAGAGAAGAAAAAGAGAATTAGGAAGACTAGGACTGATATTTTTCAACAAACAAAATTAAACTTCGACAAGTAACAAACAGGGGGCTAAAAGGGGAGGAGAAGTCGAAAAAACGGGCAAATCGGATCAAACGCGGAACTAACAACGCTAGAAGTTACAACTATCGTCTGCGCTCTTTGCCGGGAAGCTACTGATACTTGCGGAAGAGGGGCAAAGACTTGAAGGGGATGATATCGTCCGGTAGGGGGCGCTCCGATCGGTCATTCTAGGATGCATGGCTCAGGCTGAACAAGGGGCGATTTGGAATGGGGTATTTGCATATCAAAGCAGTCAAGGGAATTTTCGGATAAAATTCTGGTGTGTGTTCATGAAGATTATTGATCAGGTATTGAATGAATAGTTATGAATAGAGGGTTTATGGGGGAGTATTTAATAACGCTTAGTAGACCATATTTGTTTAACGTTATTGAAGTTGCGGTTTTGGAACTTATGGCTAAGCAACGATTTTTTTTTTTAAATACCTGATTGTGGTGCATATTTACATCCTATTTTTTCAGAAATTAAAAAAACGGGCATAAATTTTAATTGAAAGACTGGCTTAAGGTTTATTTCTAAAGTCGATTCTTGGCTTTATGTCTAAAGACTGGTTTAAGAATATGTGGCTTAAGTTTGATTTCTTATTTTAAAAATGAAATGCAAAAAGTTTAAATATAAATCATATTAAAAAAAAAATTAAATAAGGAAAATTAAATGAAACGTAAAATTTTGGGTAAACTTTAATAACTAATATTTTCTAAAAACAAAATATTTATTAGAATAATACATGGACAGACACTCGAAATAAAACGATCGCCAATGAAAATCAAGCTGTTACGTCTCTCCTCACTCCTAACCGAGATTTTACATGCATCGGCCCAGAATTCGGTTTATAATGGATACCACACTCATGTCCATTGAGCTATTTTTCCCGGTTTTTTTATCAAAATGTTCTTTATACCACCAAATGTATCATCAAATGTTCTTGTACCATCAAATGTATCCATCAAATGTTCTTTGTATCACAATGTTCTTTGTATCATCAAATGTTCTTTGTATCATAATGTTCTTTGTATCATAATGTTTTTTGTATCATAATGTTCTTTGTATCATAATGTTCTTTGTATCATAATGTTCTTTGTACCATAATGTTCTTGTATCATAATGTTCTTTGTATCATAATGTTCTTGTATCATAATGTTCTTTGTATCATAATGATCTTTGTATATTCGTGTACGTAATGTTCTATGTATCACCTTAAAAGCATAACATAATATTTTCATATCAATACCCCCAATGTAACTGATTTCTGATTTTAAAGACATTTCTAGACAAAAAAAAAACTCTTAAAAAAATAAAATATAACGTTTATTATTCTTATGAAAATGAAGTGTTAAAGTGAAATGAAGTGAACATAAAGTATTCACGTTCTTGTTATAAATCATCTAATTCCAAGAATACCAAAGAAAAAGAAATAAACGCCTTTCACAAAAAATCCTATAAGAAATACAATATAACGTACATACGTCAGCTTGCAGAATATATAACACCCTTGAGAAGGAATTTTTGAGAAATGGAATTTCAAAACTTTTTTCGAATCCCAGGAGATCAAAAAATGCATGGAATGCGATCCGAAAAATCCGAAGAAAAAATAAAGAATTTCCCGTTAGAGGAGACGAGACTATATTTTACTTCGCAACTAAAATTCAAACTGACTGTGGAGAAAAAATATTTTCACTAGGCAAGTCTGAAGAAAATTAGAAACAAAGATTTATTTCTAGATAGGTATAAACATCAAACAAATTTTATTCACCCAGATATTTCCCTTTCATCTTTGCTTTCTGGAGCAATTGCTTCTAGTTGAAAAACAAAATGGCTGTTTTATTCTAATGTCAGTCGTAAAAATTTAATGCTTAGGCTGCATAACTATTCATAGACATCATTACTCAACGGAATAGTGTTTTGTTTGAAGAAATTTTTGATGTAAATATGACAAGTAAATGATTTAAAGTGTAAAATTAAATGTACTTATAATTATTGCATGACAAAGTTTTAAAATTCTAATTATTTTAAGATAACTTTATATTTCTTCAAACGTTAATATTCTTTCCTATCTTGTTCTAAAAATTATCTTTATAAAGATTTTTTAAAATCAAACAAATTTTATTCACCCAGATATTTCCTTTTCAGATTTACTTTCTGGAGCAATTGCTTCTAGTTGAAAAACAAAATGGCTGTTTTACTCAAATGTTAGTGGTAAAAAAAAATCATGCTTAGACTGCATAACTATTCATAGACATCATTACTCAACAGAATAGCGTTTAGTTTAAAGCCATTGTTGGTGGAAATATATGTAAATGATTTAAAGTGTAAAATTAAATGCACATAGGTATATATGAAACATTAACACATGACAACATTAACACATGACAAAACATTGAAATTCCAACTATTTTAAGATGACTTTATATTTCTTCAAACATTAATTTTATTTTTTCCCTTGCTCTAAAAATTATCTTTATAAAGATTTATTTTTTTTAGCTTTAAAACTTAATTCTGAAGAATTTTTCGAAAATATATAAATGAAGGGGTGGATGGAAGAACCAGACAGCTCCAGATTTCAAAATTGTTCAGAAAGGGCGAAGAAAACTTTAACTGAATACTGAACGTTGTTTAAAACTTATCAAATTCGGGGAAAAAATAAAAAATACCTTACTCTATCACAGGCTAGTTTTACTTTTTCAACCTTTTGATTGTTCTTTTTTTAATTGAAAAAAATAATGGAGCTGCCTGGATTTTTTAACACATAACACTGTAATTCTGTGGCCAGGCTTACCAATAAAATCTTTGTAGATACTTCTCTGAACTCGTCAATGCGACTGTGAACTTAAAACAGTAAAAAATATTCGTTTAATTTAAGAATTGCATAATAAACTACATATAAATATAGTCTATCTCTAAATTACTTCATTTTAATAGAATTTCTGTATAACACACCTATTAGCTAGTACAACAATCAACACACCTTCAACAAACGAGTTTGACAAAAGACTAGCTAATGCAACACGGACAGCGAACCAACAAAGAGACCAAACGTTGAGCTAATTTAGTGGAAGAAACAAGACAGCTCCTAAAGCTGTACGTATCTTGCACTGTATGAGGCAACAGTACAGGTTTTTCCTTTATATCTCTATAGTCATTGCTTACAGCTGTCTAGTTCTCGCACCAATCGATAGAGTATTATTTTCTTAATATGAATAAGTGAAAAGGGTTAAATCAGAAAAAAGTGGAGCTACCTGGTTCTTCCGCCCACCCCTTCAATTGAGCACATCGTCATATATATGAAAAGTCAATAGATTTTTTTTATTAAAAAGAATCGTCAAGGACGATTTGTGCAGATAAATCGCTATATTTGACAAAAAGTTTAATCAGACCGTAATTAATGCAGCAAGCGTCGAAATACATAATATAAATTTTACACAAATATTTCATACAGACTAATGAAACATTAAATCCGTTTCGATCAGACGACGTAATTTACTATATACGCGCAAATATCTGAACACAGCCAAAAGTTAGAAATATTCTAATCATTTTCTCAGCAATTAGAAAGACATATTTCGAAGCCATTTTCAAAACTTTATATTAATTTCTACTGCATTATCAAAAAGTATTGAAATACAGAGAAGAACTCTTCGAGAGAATAATTTCTCTTTCCTAGGTCCCAATTGAATATTAATGAAATAATATTAATGAATATTAATTAAAAAAATAATAGAGATGTGTATTTTTTTACACCTAACACTATAATTCTGTGGCCAGGTTTACCAATAATACCCTTGTAGATACTTTTCTTAAATCATCAATGCGACTGTGAAATTTAAATAACAAAAAAAAATCATTTAAGTATTGCATAATAAACTACATATAAATATAATATATCTCTAACTTACTTCCATTTAATGGAATTTCGTTATAACGCACCTATTAGCTGGTTCGAAAAACACACCTTCAACAAACGAGTATGACAAACGATGCTGATGCAACACGGAAAGCGATCCACCCAAGCGACCAAAATTTGAACTAATTCGGTGCAAAAACAAGGCACCTCCTGGAGCTGTACGTTTCTTGCACCGTATGCGGCAATAGTACTGCTTATTTCCCTTCATATTTATAAAGCTATTGCTTACAGCTGTCTGGTTCTTGCACCAATCGATAGAGGATTATTTTCTTTGTAGGAATAATAAGTGAAATAGTGTAAATCAGAAAAAAGTGGAGCTATCTGGTTCTTCTACCCACCCCTTCAATTGAACATACCGTCATAATATACAAAAATTCAATATAATTTATATTTTTTTTTATTAAAAAAAATTGTCAAGGACGATTTGTGCAGATAAATCGCTCTCTTTGACAAAAAGTTTAATCAGAGCATATTTAACGAAGCAAGCGTCGAAATTCATAGTATGAATTTTACACAAATAATTCAAATAGACTAATGAAACATTAAATCCGTTTCGATCAGCCAACGTAATTTACTAGCTACGCGCAAATATCTGAACGCAGAAAAGGTAAGCAATATTCTAATCATTTTCTCAGCAATTAGAAAGACATATTGCGAAGCCATTTTCAAAACTTTATATTAATTTCCAGTGCCATATCAAAAAGTATTGAAATACAGTGAAGCACTTTGCAAGAGTTAAGAATAATTTCGCTTTCTCAGACTACATTTGAATATTAATGAAAGGCATGTATATGTGAAACGGGAACTAAACACAGTTTTCAGCTTGATGCAAAAGTTTTGTGAGAGGGAGAGTGCCATACAAAAGAAATTCTCAGCAAACAAATTTATGTTACATTTTCGAAAAGCTTTCGATAAATTTTTAGACTTTCAAACTCTCTATTACACTGTAAAAAAAAGTACTTAAAAATAAGTATAATTCTACTCGGTTTTCAAATATAATTGTATCGCAAACGGCCGTATGACATTATCAAATACAAGTAACCGTACTTTCTCGAAAAGTAGATTGCTAATCTCAGCCTTTTTTCTAACCATCTTCATGAAACCTGACAAACTTAAAATTATAGTTCTGAAATAGTTTTCCTCATTATTTGTTGTTGATTGCTTAAATAGAAACTGAATTTTTACAATTCAATTATCTTACTTCCCATTCTTTATCACATACCTTTTTTTTTTTTTTAAATTGTTTATAACTTCTTAATATTGCCCTTGTAGTTTATCGGATACGGCAAATTCGATACTTCATCATAGCTCCGAAAGAATATGTTTCAATTTTGAAAAAGACATATACACAAAAATGAGTAAAATGAATAAAAAGAGCAGTTGCTTGCCTACATAGGCTGCCTTCATAAATCACTTTCTATAAATATCAACAATTACAACCAGGACTTACCGGGAATCGAACCCAATCCGTCAACCTGATATAGTCTGCACCGAAGTCCAGGTCCTCATCCGTTGTACTATCAGAGCGACGTGACGAAATTATAAACAAGAAATGTTAAAAAGGTGTGGAAAACTATCTTCTGAACACTTATTTTAGGTTTTTCAGGTCGCTTTGCTAAGATGGCTTGAACAGAAGCCGAGGTTAATATTAAATCACACTGCTCATTTTTGAGAAAGTACGGTGACATAAATTTAAATAAGTCAACACACATTTACTATGCAATTGTACTCAAAGAAAAACGAATAGGTTCAGGTACACATTTTTAACTGCTACTTTTTTTTTTACAGTGGTTATAATTGGATAAAGGTCTTTTGGA
Organism: Troglohyphantes excavatus; assembly: GCA_963932185.1. Lineage (NCBI taxonomy): Eukaryota > Metazoa > Arthropoda > Arachnida > Araneae > Linyphiidae > Troglohyphantes > Troglohyphantes excavatus. Next base: position 24,424,599 of record OZ010677.1, on the reverse strand, counting down.
GAAATTATGCGAATAAAGTTATTATTAATATAAATTTAAGGTAGACTGAAATAATCTGCTTCAAATGTGCATGCTTCAATTTTCGGAAAATCCTCTTTTAGTGGCATTAGGTTCGGTTTGGTTTTTTTAATTAACGTCGCACTAGAGCTGCAGAGTGGGTTATTGGCGACGGTTCGGGGCCTATCTCAAACGAAAGACCCGGGAACGATGCCTCGTATTTTTGAACCATGGTCAGATGACGAGGACAACACCTGAGCTGGCACCCGCCGCAACCTCAATAGGCGCCAGGACATTGGACCCCGATCAGATTTATCGTGCACAAGTCCCGTATACACGCCAGTATAATTTGTTGGATATTCTGGACGACTTTCTAGTATTTTTGTAGCGAAGCTGCCAACCCTCCGATCACAAGATCACTACTTTTTTACATTTTTTTTGTCAAGTCCATCGCACGGATTCGAACCACCAATCCTTTGATTAGTAGCTGAACGGTAACTGGGGCTCTAGTGACATTATGTTAATAATAAAACAAACTGAATGCACAAAAAAAAATCAATTACGATATGATTTTCCTGTTGGGTCGTATGAAACAATTTTGCAAAAGATAAATCCCCCAAAATGCTTAAACACGAATATTTATAAAGGATTTTCAGAGAAACGCAATACTTCTAATTAGGAGCCAGGTAATTATAACTCGAGCACGTAAATAAGTCGCAGCATAAAGAACTCATGCAGAGCAACTTTCCAAGCTGTGCAAATGAAGAAGACCCAGAGAGAAGTTATTATTCCCCTGGAAACAATGCAGCTGCTAATCCCAACATGCTATACTAATTGGCTCAAATAAAGCCTTTACACATGACGTGTTTCGGTGTCGCCTACACGCGCCAAAAAAAAAATACTGAATAGTTTAACGCCCTCTTGCAAAACTTTAGTTCCAAGCAGAATTTTATATATTTCCTTTAGAAAGACAAGTTATATTTCCTTTATATAATAATAACGTTTCCCGCCATTTTACTTACGAGATCAATAACTATTTTTAAATTGTAGCCGAGTTAAATTCGTTTCATAAATATTTCGAAACAATTAGGTTCTTGTTTGCCAATGTTACCTGTACATTGGCAAACATGCAGCAGAGTGTGGTAATCAAACTAACGAAAGAGGCACTTTGAGACATCACACTATTTAATATTAAGACGCATTTAAGTAATAAATTACATTAAATATGTCAGGACAACTAACACATACGTACATATTCATTAAGAGCAGAGCTTATTCTAATATAGTTCTTATAAGGTCCGCGTTAATCGCCAGTCTTCAATGGTTGGCGGCTGATCGCCCTTTTGGCGAGCGAACGTTACAATAATTTTAATAGGTATTTAAGCAAGTAAATAAGTTTCATAAGTGAATTTGTACAATATAAAAATTAATTTCAATATATTAGAGTTATCTAGAGTAAATACATTTTCGGATACGCTGAAATTCATAAATTTATCTTGGAAAATTTTATTTACTAGTTTAAATGTTACATTTTCATTTCAGTACCCCGTCACACCACTGCGTAAGCACTTCAACTTTCACTATTCATGGAGCGACACCTAGCGGTCAGCGTGAACTTTGAACACTCCAAGAGAAACCATTAGTCCTGTCGACGTCCTTTCGAATTCCCTCTGAGGTTAAAATGTTTGTATCTAACGTTAGTGTACATTAAAATTTATTTATGTTAATCCCTGAACAATGTTTATTTCAAACACTAGGGGGCTCCACCAGCTGCTCCGCTGACGCTTTCGATCCCCTATCCAACAACAACACAAAAAAATTGTCAAATATCTGAATTAGAACAGAAATATTGAGCGGATATACGTTAAAAAAATGCATAGCAGTCATTTGATAATTTCTCTCATTTGGCTGATATTAGTTGGCGCGCTTTAACCCTTTGTACTCCGATGTCACCTCTCAGGCGCCAACATAACAACCAGTTCTTTCGTTTCCCTGTTCTGCAAAATAAACAAGAACAGCATGATCTTATGTTTAAAACATCAATCTTTTTTTCAAATTGTTCTCTTGCAAATACAAAACAGATTAGGGTTTTTTTTCCCTTAGTATAAAAAAAATCTGTGGAAAAGAACGTAAAGAGGAATAACTGTTCCATAGAAAGAACACAAATCGCAAAGTGTTCTTGGAGTGCAAAGGGTTGAATCGGTTAAAAATAGCTTTTTTTTTTAAGTAGATAACATTCTCTGAGAAAATTGCAAAATAAATTGCCAATTAACGTGTATTTCTAAAGATATTCGAAGAAGGTCGCATCATTAATTCTTTTACGTGATTATGCTAAATCAGTTTTCATTTTTTAAAGAAACGAAACGTCATTTAACAAATTACATAAAAAAAACGTAATGATGCGACCTTCCCAAAATTTCTTTTAAATATCTCATTACCAAGCATAAAAATTCCACTTGACCAAAACATAATAAATATATTCCTCATTTCCATTAACCAATACTCAAAAAGATCTGTCCTTCAAAGAAGCACAATTGAGTTTTCTCTCAAAGTCTTTATATCATGACTTAAGCTGAATGAATACAATACATTCGTCTTCTTTTTACATAAAAAACAGCTAAAAGAACAGTAAATCAAATTGAGCTTTTTATTTCTTTACTTAAAACAGATTTAATAGGCAAAAGACATTTTGCTTTTTAAGTAAAAAAAGAGACAAGGGCTGGAATTTCGTCCGAAAATTAATCGTTTTTTAATCAAATATTTCCTTGTTGGGGCCAAGCGTTAGTTAAAGCAATTATCTCTCTTTAGTCCTATGGTGATTGAAGTGAAGTAAACGGACCCTTCCCTTCGAAGTCTGCTTCTTTGCACGAAGATTGACTTATTTTCTTTAATAATAAAAACGTTGCGTGAGGGGCGATGGATGATAAAGACAGAAATTATTCGGGCAAAAAACAATGATGGCTAAATATTGCTTTTTGAAATTAATAATGTAATTTATTATTAAAGGTAAGAATGCAATAGAAAAGGTACGTGTAAAAGAATCGTTTCTGCAAACAATTTTAGGTTGAAGTAATTAAAATTACTTTTAATAAACAAAGTTTTTTTTTAACTTAATGTCTTTTGTTAACTTAATGTCTTTTGTACGTGATGAAAATGTGTTTTTAATTTCCAAACTTTCTTGAAATATCTTCATATTCCTTTTGACGTTATTCTATTTTTCGACGAATAATTGAGGAGGTTGTTTATCAAAAAGAAATATTTATTAAATGTTCCATTTGGGAAATGTTCCCTTTTGAAAGTAAGCTATTGAATTGTTCCGAATGAATTATTTGTTGAATGTAGTAATGTGTCTTTTTTAATTTAAATATAAGTCAAAATTTCCATTTTTCTCCACGCGTGGTTAAAATAAAAACAAGGCACAATAAAAAAAAAATAAGCTTATGACCTAACTAAATAAAGAAGCACTTAATATTATCCAGCAATTTTTTTTTCTCTTAAAAATTCCTAATTTTATTATTTCTGGAATTTTTATAAATTCTGGTGATGACCATTCATTATTTAAAACATTATCAAAATATGTTTGTGCACACAGTAAAATTACAGTAAAAGTAAGTGCGATCATAAAAAAAGTTTGCTACAGAATGAGAAGTAAGAAGTTATAATAACTCGGTTCCTTTTTAAAAATACGACACAAAAGCAAAGAGCAAAACTTTTCTTTTGAACTACTTTTGTAAATAAATTCCCTAAAGATCGGTCCAGCAGATGCTGAAAAACTCCTGGCAAAATTTTACTTTTGGGGGATTACAAATATAACCTTATAAGAGAACCATTTTTATAGTTATAGCTCATTTTCTCTAATTAAGTTCTCCGAAATGAATTGACATTAAAACGAATGGAAATTATTATTTTAACCATTCTCATCAAAATTGGATCCTAAGTTTGAGAGATTAACACGGACAAACACAGATCTAAACTTGACAAATTTCAATCAAAAGGCTGTAGAATTAATCACTGAAATCTGATTTGCGGATTTCAGCTAATACGCGGAAAATCACAAGGCTCAACATAGATATTTCATTTTAAATTTTTGAGGCACAGGATTATAACGAGAAAAGAGGCGCAAGTTGCACATCACACCAATCATAGCGGATTTTAACTTTTGAAATTTTGTTTTTTACTTATTTATACATTTCCCGTTAGTTCCTAGTATGGATAACTGGATTACAAACCCATAATAAAATATGGAACTTGGTATTTTGAATAATTCCAATTGGTATCCCAAGTTAATTATTAAAGAAAGAAGTTAAGGGTGGGACAGTCTCTAACCCACCTAATCCTAAAGAGTTAATAAAACTGCATAGTTCCCACTCTTTCACTTAAAAAAAATTCAAGTACTTTTCAAGGACCCATATTTTTTTTTTCAAGGACCTGATGTTGCATTAATATCAGCGCAAGATAAAAGTTTTTCGAAATACATGAAATATTTTAAAACATAAATATTCAAGAACATTAAGTTTAATAACAAATTTATCATTACTGTATGTGCATTACAAAATCTCTAAAATAGGTCATTAAAACATTTAGTAGGAATTTTATAAATTTACCTATGTCTAACTTTAAAATTTTAATAAGGGCGAATAGTCAGGAAAATATCATCCTTCATCTTAGCTCTTAATAGATATTCAATGAGTATTAGTTTATAAAAAATATACAAGTTTACATGCTAATTACAAATATCAATAGAAGATTTAAAATTGTAAAATTTAATGAAAATAAGAAATACTTATTTTTTTTACTCCGAAAAAAAAAATGACTGCACAAAGAGAAATTAAAAATATTTAATTGAAAAACAGTTATGTCAGTCTTCTAGCAAATGATCGACTTTATTATGAATGCTTTAACAAACTTCATTTTATTTTTTTTAGCTCATCAACCATACTATTAATCTTATAATCTATCTGTTTCAGTTCCAGAATTTTTTCTTTTGCAGTCTCCCTAAATCTGTTTGACTGGATTATGAACTTTAAACATTCAGTACTTTCAGCCTTATCAGCTAATGCATCTGCAGATTTTTCCAATTCATCTGCAGATTTCTGCAAGCGAGACCTTTTCGACTTTAATTCCACTAATTCATCGTGGAACCCTTTTCTTTTTTTTATCCTCTATAAGATCCAATTTTCTTTTCTTTTGCTTTCCTTACCTTATACTGGATTTCCTTCAGAAAGGCCAAAATTTTCTCTTTTCTAAAAGCCTTTTTTTAAAGTTTGCATAATTCAGAGTTTTTTTTTTTTTAAATGTTTAAAATTTCACAAGAAAATAATAATTAAAAAAATGCACCATAAAATCATTATATGAAAAATCTCTAAAAATAAAAAAAAATTCTCTCTTTTCAAAAATATCTCTCTTCAAAATATCTCTAAAATCAATCTCTTTTTAAAAATAAAATTGAAATTGATTTTGCTTCAGTTAGAACAAATCTAAAATTCATATTGCGCAATAATATTCTTTTTCTATAATAAATTAAGTCCTTGCAAAGAGTCACTACCTTTAAAACAATAGTCCTTTTTTTTAATTTAATGAACTTCGGTGGCCATTTATATAAAGAAAAAATTCTTAATTATCAATATAATATAATTTCTCGCATCATCATCACCACACTATACTTACATATAAACCAAAAAAATCCAATAAAAATTTTATCAAGAAACAGTTTAACCCCAAGTAGGTAAATATTACAATTACAGACATAGTACAGGCTAAAAAACAAAAAAAAAATCTTAATTTTTTCGAAACAGAAAATTTTGAAGTCCTCAAATTTTCTAGAGCTCCCTGTAAAAAAGTTTTTACAATCTCAAATTTCATAAAGGGAGGAGGGAGAATAGTTTCAAATAATGAAAAAAAAATTAACAAAATATATAAGCAGTAAAACAAATTAGAAGATTAATACAACACAAACAAAAAGAAACAAGCTTCTTCCAAAATTCAATTTTTATAACTCCAAATGACAAGTCCTAAACTTCAAATTCGTAAATTAAATTATATTTTCGAAAAATTTAATACAATTTTGTTTAGTAGTGCACAAAAAATCATGATGAAATAGAATGTAGTGAAGTATAAACATTTATTTATCAGATGCAAAAGGATTGAAAGTCTTTCAAAAGAGATCGCAGCAGATCGCGTTTAGTGAATTTCTACAATTTTAAGGTTTTCATGAATGAAAAAATTCTTAAAAGAGTGCCATTTGGAAGTTGCATACGTCAGATGCAAACGAAATTTAGTTAAAACCATCTCAATTTTCGTGTGATATCCCCGTTTGAGAAAGATCGCAAATATTCGAACAAATGGGATAAAAAAATAAAAAGTTCACTATTTTGCTGAGGCGAAGATTGATTCTAGGGATGGGCTCTTTCAAAAAAGGGGAGGAAAATTCCACCGGCAATGTGAGAAGCGAAGAGGATCACAATTAGGGGCGTTAATGTTTTGACAGGAGTTTTCCTTTATTGAAAAATACCTTCTTTCAAAGCAGGCAATTTTTGGATTGATGTATTGTGAATTCCGGCCGATTGGGGTACCAAGAGAATCTTACAGACCTACGTTTTTGCGGAAAAATATTTTTTAAACCTACGGAGCGCAAAGAAGATACTGAAAACAGGAAGGACACATTTTTCACTTCTAAAAAGGTCAGGGCGCATCGGCACTTGCTAAAAAAAAGGGGGAGGGGGCGCCCTTTGAAAAACGAATAACAGGAACACTAACTTATTGGCTTTTAGACAGTTTATTGAAGATTCATAACAGTCAAGTCAAATAAATCACGTTTTACTTATTAAAAAATAGCATAGAGTGAAATTCTAATGCTATAGAGTACAAACTTTTATTTTAAATGAAAAAAAAATCATGACAAAAAACAAATATTTTGCAGTACAAAGCATTTTAAAATACTAGAATTCACACAATATCCTCAGCACTATTTAAATATCCTAATTTATAAATTGAAAAATTTCTAAAGTCCCGATTTTTGACAAAATTGGCATAACTAATTGGATCTTAAAATAGTTTTAAATTTTTTTTTAATAAATTAAAACTCAAAATCGCCTTTCAAAACCAGAAAAAATGGCTTTAAATATAATGCAAAACAACTTTTTTGACTTTAAAGTCGGAAAAACCATCGGTCTAAAATACCGATTTATAGCAAAATAAAAGAAAATGTAATAAATAAATGTTTGGTGCAGACTTTGCATCTGGGAATGACCCAGTTGCGGCCGAAGGGAGCCGGGTTACCATATTTTTTGAAAAAAGAAAAACTATGCGATTTTTCCTTGCCCCTCGTACGATATTGAAAAGAAAGTGTACGCAAGGTCGAAAGACAGCCATCTTTGAACACAATGAGTTAACCTTCATTTGTAACACAAATGAGTTTACGCAATCTTTGAAAGTTTCATGCATATCAAATAGTAAAATAAATAAATAACTTTTCCCAAGAGAGCGATAAAGTAAAATATTGAATTGCATTTATGAAAATTGAGGACAAAATAAAACGTTTGTCTGACATAGATCTTTAAGTTTTATACTAGGTTCTCAGAAGTATAAAAAATTAATCTGACTGTAAGTGACAAAATGTACCTTAAAAACTTTTAAGCACTTTATTGGTTATTTATTATATAAGAGTAAAATATAACAAAAATATTAAAAAAAATATTTTGTGGATAATTAATTGGACTATGCTTTAGGTTTATGCAGTAAGTAGTTGGGATAGTACTAAGATATCAAAACATATAAAAATCATACTTATTGATTTTGAACAAGACTAATTTAAAAAAATTCATCCTGAAATACTAACTATGTGTATAATTCCTATACAAAGTACTACTATTCATCACGCAATGCATATAAATAACATAAAATATAATAGATATTTATTCTCAAACGGCATTAAATAATTTACAATTTGGATTAATAATTAATTTTTTGACGTGAAACACCTTTAAAATCACCTAATACTTGGAGCATCAGATTGAACACCATATATTACTCTTTTAGGATTATCCATTCCAACACTTTTATTCCCTGAAAAATATAACTATGTATTTACATAAATTTGTTTTTGTTCAAAAGGAAATTAGCCGCCAATGCGTGTAAAATGTGGTAACAATGCAAAGCGTGTACGGAACGTGGATGGGCGTGGACAGTTTGTTTATCTTTATTTATTGGATATGTTTTGGTTGGCGACTCTTTCCTATTTTTGATGATATTTGCTAAAATTACGTTTAACGTATAATCCTTCTGAAAGTGCTTCAACAAAGCCACATCGTAATTTTTTAGGATGAAATAATTTTATATGTACAATTTATGTCGAGGAGACTAGCACCCCCGTCGGCGGAAGTCAGCCTCCGTGCCCACCGGGGAATTTCTGGCGCCACCACTGTCCGAGCAGTCGTTTTTGCCTCTTAACCCCATTTCGGATAGTCGTTTTGAGAGTCTTCTATAAGATTAATTTTTTTTCACTGAAATTACACCTAAATTAAATCCAAATTAAATTCTGCAAATAATATAGAAAAAAAACATGTATAAATTCAATAAAACCTCCCGAAAAACGCATTTACAACTTTGTTACATATTCCCTCGTAAAAGGAAATACATTTAAAAGATAAATTTAGTGTGTCCAAAAATGGCCGCATTTCGACCGTGCAAAAATTTTCCTTCCAAATAAATTATTTTCAATACAAGGGGGAAGGAAAAACAGGTGTTTTTTATCGCTCAGGAAAAAGGTTGCCAATAGCCGCAACTGGAAGTTTCCGTTGCATCTTGCTTTGTGTCTATCGTCTGTTATTGGTTCGATCCAGAATTTATATTCGTCGTTGTTCAACCAAAGTTTATTAAACAAACACACATTTTCCAGGCATTTTTAGTGCCACTTAAAATAAATCGACACAAAATTAATAGGCATATAAAAATCTTTCGAAAAAACAAGTGGGCGAATATCGAGGGTAAATCGGCGAATTGAATTATGAAATTGTCCTTTTGTTAGTGTTTTGGCCGAATGCCGGAAATAAGACAACTTTTAACATGACGTCAGTCAAAGGGAGGAGACAACTGAGTATTCTGCGCGAAAGAGAAGCGCAATCGCCCAAAACAGAATTTTTTTAGTTTCGTTTTTCACGGGAGTTTGAGACTGGAAAAAAAATTCAAGTACTTTTCAAGGACCTCGCGCATTTTTCGCAATTATCAAGTACTTTTCCGGGGCCCCATGTTCGCCAAATTAAATTCAAGAACTTTTCAAGGACCGTGGGAACCCTGCACTGAGCTAGAATATAACTATTAGCACTGGAGCGAGGACTGCCATCGAGAGACCATGTAATTTACCGTCTTGCGCGGAAGCATAAATCCGGAAAAAAAATTTAGAAAACATTCGTCCATGCTTATGCAGGAGTCTCGCATGACGTCACAGAAATGTTTAAAACTGGTTTTTTTTCGGTGCCTTTTGTCTTATTTTTCATGTAAGAAAATAAGTATAGAAAAACATTAAATATGTAATATTTAATGTATTTTTGTAAGCCAGAAATGCGTTTTTAAATCTGCGCAAACCCATGCGAAAGGACTATTTTTTCAACCTTCGCTCAGAAAGGAGTAAAGAGGTCGGTGACGCTTAGTCTTCGTTACAGTGCTTATAGTTATATTATTCTATCTCAGTGGCTAATACACGCTTTGTAATTAAAGTTTATTGAAGCTTATATACATTCATTTTTATTCAACTACGAGAAAACAACCAAATGCACGGAATAGTGTTGTTTTCAAATAGTCAGTCAAAAATGTGTTAACGAATCGAACTATGACACGGTGAAAAATAATCCTTAACTATCAAATCTGAAAAATCTTAAATTAAACAAATTTTTCTTTATTAGAAAAAATGGCATATCAGAATCTTAAATCATTACAAAATTAAAACTTTACATCTTCTTATATTTATTGCACAACCTCAACTGAAGTAAGTGTAAACTCACCGAAATGGTTAATATATAAAATAGATAGAAAGTAGCACAATAAAATATGCATAAAGCGTAAGAAAACTTTTAGAGAAACATGATACTTAGTAACATTAATATATCACAACAAAGAAAACCACTTTCAGAAAGAAAAATATTGATAGCCACTTATTTTATAATGCACGATGATGCGTATAATTGAACACATTGGAGCGATGGGATAAGAAAATTCCCAGCTACTCACAGAATTCAGAAAATGAAGTTTTTATAACACCTATTAACTGTTAGATGATCCGTTTTATGAGAGGGTATGCGAAACTATGACGATGATATGCAATACTATGTAATCACAGTATAATTCCGTAAAAAATATTTAAGATGCTTTGAATAATTAACTTGGTCATTGAATTGCTATCTATAAAAATCCGGTAGTTTAATATTTTTCATTGTAAAATCAATCACTTGGCCAGTTTGTCAGAATTCAGATTAAATATTATTTTATGGTTTAGTTCTGTAAAAGTAACTTGATAATCAGGATATTGAATACAGAATTTTAAAATTAAAAAAAAATTATACACTAATTCCTTTGTGGGCAGATCTATATACGAAAAATGTATTTAATTATTACGACTATTTATTTATTTATATAAATATACTTATTTATATACTTATTAATATACTTATTAAATATACTTATATCATATAAGATTGTTCCTTTATGCAATATTTCAAAAAATGTTAAAATCCTTTTAAAAACTAAATGGAATTTTACAAATCCGAGCCTCAGGTGCACATCTTAAGGATGAACAGTACTTGCATATTAATTTTCAACTTCTTATATGTAGAGAGGAAGTAGGTGTTCTGTGATCCAAAGACCTCTTACTATTATAGATGCCAAATACTGAAATTTGATCAAATAAGCGAATAATAGGAGGGTTTCTGCTTGCACACCTCCCAATTGTGAGCGCGATATTTATTATGAGTCATACGGAAACGTTGACATTTCCAGCAGGAAGCCAAACTCGATGCCAGGAGACTATTTTTATCCCGCTTTTGAATATTTCACCTCTCAGCTGTCTCATTTATTCTGACACGGAGGGAGAATCAGACACGACGGTATGCAGAGATCCGTTATGAAACACTTGTTAAAATATCAATGTTCGCATGTTCCTGTATCCAAAAGCACAAGGCATTTCCCATGCACGCACTGTCAATAATAGGTATTCAAAAATAAGTCAAATGTACTCATTTTTGAATTCGATGATTGGCTCCGAAGTAGGATAAGATGGGGTAAAATGTGTAGTGGGGTAAAATGGGTGACTGTGATACTGGGGAACTTGTGATAGTGTGATGCATGAAAGCTTTTACAAACAAGAAAATTCGAATTTTTTATCAATATCTCTAGGTTTAGTACAGAAAAAAACCTTTTAACACATTCCAATGAAAAGTTAGACAAAAATTTACTTTATTACGATTCCCACTGACTCCCCATTTTACCCCACCTATAATTGGAAAATGACATAAAAAGAACTAATAAATTTTATATATATTTTTTTTAATATTAAACACATTTAAAGATAATATTCCATTGCATAAATACACAAAAAAAAATTCGTATTAATAACATTTTAAAGTAAAAAAAAATTATGAAAAATTGGAAATTTTCCTATCAACCCCACTTTTCCATATAGACTTATTTATATATATAGAGCGTCTTCTGAAATAGTCAGGGGCAAAGAACGTGCATTTTTGTTAGTATGTCATAAAAGGAACAACGTGAAAAATAGGTACTAAAAAATAAGTCAATAGTACTCAAATTTGAATACATTCGATGCTTATCATAGGTCCGAATACACAAGTTTCATTTTTGAAAAAGACGTGTACTCAAAAATGAGTAAAAAGGAATAATAAGAACAGTTAATTACCTACGTAGGCTGCCTTCATAAATCACTTTTAATAAATATCGACAATTACTACCAAGACGAACGGGAATCGAACCCATATTCTCTGGCACCGCTGTCCAGAGCCTTATCCGTTAAGCTAACAGGGCGACGTGAAGAAGTTATAAACAGAAGAAATGTTAAAAGGTATGTCAAAGGAATTGGGAGTAAGATAATTGGTACAACTGATGAGGCTCCGGATTTCGGTGCGGACGACATCAGGTAGACGGATTGGGTTCGATTCCTGGTAAGTCCTGGTTGTAATAGTTGAAATTTATTGAAAGGGATTTATGAAGGCAGCCTATGTAGGCAAGCAACTGCTCTTTTTATTAATTTTTGAGTACATGTCCTTTTGAAAATTGAAACATGTATTCGGAGCTATGATAAGCATCTATTGTAATCAAAAAGGAGTACAATTGACTTATTTTTAACAGTGTATAAAGCAATCGATATCAAACAATGTGGAAAATAATCTTCTGTACTGCTATTTTAAGTTTGGCAAGTTTCATTAAGATCGCTTGAACATAAACTGATATTAGCAATATTAAATCACATTGTTACGTTTTGAGACATTTTTAAGAGTAACAATATTATTTAATATCGCTGATATCAATTTCTGTTCAGGTGATTTAATGAAATCTGACGAACTTAAAGTAGTAGATGAGATGGTTTCCACATTGTTTGACGTCGATTGCTTTATAGAGAAATTGAGTTAATACAACTCAATTATCTTACTTTCCATTCTTTTGGCACATCTTTTTTAGCATTTCTTTTGTGTATATTCTTAATGTCGCCCTGGTAGTTCATAGTTGTATACACCATCCCCTTTTATTGTTACATTTTTCTGCTGTACCGTTAACCGCACCATTTGTTACAAAAGAAAACATCAATCCATCGGTAATTTTACAAACTTCAAAAATGAATCAAAAACAATAATTGAAAAAAAAAATACGAGTTAAATCCACAAGTCCCGATCCAAAAGTTAATGGAACTTTCTCAATCCCCCCGGACTACATAAATCGATGTTCAAAACAAGAAAATGAAGGGCGAACAGAAACAATTTAAAACTTTTTCCTGGATGGTAACCCCAAGGTCCTTACACACAGACTTCCATCACGCGATTTTATCATCAATAGACGAGTTTTTTCACTTGTACATCCCTTCTGGTAGCCATCAACCACATCATTAGCTTTAAGCAAAGCTATATTGTGACAAGACACAGAGAATAGATTTCATAACTGGCTATGTTATTTTCAATGGAAGGTCTTTGTCAGAGGGCGTTTTGGAGCAAGCCCTAACATTTTAAGGTATTATTAAACTCAGGGCCGCCCTTAGCAGATGCAGAGCCCTGTGCAAAGGAAGACCGTGGTATTACAACTCCATTCGGAAAGTTCCAATTGCGGCCCATGTCAACCTTTTGTCTGGGCGATAAACAATTGTTTTCTACTATGAGAATATGGTAAACCCGGCTCCCTTCGGCCACAATTGGGCTATTGCCACTCGATCATCTTATATTAGATTCTTATGACACGCCTTTTAACATTTCTTCTGTTTATAATTTCTTCAAGTCGCCGTGGTAGTATAAAGGATAAGACTCTGAACTGCTGTGCATGAGGATTTGGGTTCGATTCCCGGTAAGTCTTAGTCGTAATTGTCGATATTTATTGAATGTGATTTATGAACTCAACCTATGTAGGCTAGCATCTGCTCTTTTTAATAAATTTTGCTCATTGCACTCATTTTTGTGTACATGTCTTTTTTTAAATTGAAACTTATGTATTAGGAGTCTTCGAACATGAATGGACTGTAGTAGAGCGAATATGACGTCATCATGGTAATGCAAACATCTCAGACCTGATGGCACCAGACACGTGACTTACTTTCAAAATTTATTAATGGAAAAACCTTCGCGATTGACTTGTGATTTGGAAATAATAGTAAATGTGTTACTTCATGAAGTACACGATATTTTTATGAATGAACTAGAATTTTTTTATGAATGGATGAAGTAGTACACCACGTGTCTGAGGCCATATAGTTGGCCTCACTTTGATGTTAGCAAGATTATAACCTTATGATTTCTCTACTAGCTCGAAGTTAGAAGTCTTAAGAAGTCTTAAGTCGAAGTTAGAAGCATCAAATATACTCAAAAATGAGTAAATTAGTTTTTTTAGTACCAATATTTAACAGTGGTTCTATAGAAAATATAAATCCAATCAAACACACAAATCAAAACGAATAATAAATCGGAACAAATACATCAGATCTCCAAATCCCATGCACCAGCAGATTTCCGGTCTGATAGAGCCTCGGAAAAACAATATTTAAATTCCATTTTCTTCAAAATTCAGGAAACGGAAAGAAAAATAAAATGTACATTCACGCAAAAAAATAAGAAAAATTCTAGAACGCAGAAAACGGAAATGAAGTACGTTCTTGCCTTCGAATTGGAATAAAATAGAATTATCCCTCTGCATTGACGCCATGTATTCCTTATTTTGCGAAATCACAGCTGCGGAGAAATATATAGGGCTTCTCCGGCTCTGAGATTGTCTTTTTCATAAACCCTGCGACACGTAAACAAAGAATTACGACTTCCTAAACGAAGAAGGATGGTAGTCCTTCAAATCCTACTTGATTACGGTTTGTTTCGCATCACACCATCTAGGGCAGTGTTTCTTAACCTGTGGTTCATGGACCCCTTGTGGGTCCATGGGTCATATTTTGGGGGTCCGCCGACTGATCCTAATTTTTAAAATGTTTGCATCAATATTTAGCCAGCAGTGGTAACCCAGACCTACTTCATCCTTAGCGCGCTCTGTATGGCAACCCTGTTTCTTTTTCCGCTCCTCCGGAGAAGAGAATTTGAGGCGCTTTTTCGCGCATGCTCATTTATTTCTCTTTTGTTTTAGCCTTTTCATTGGTCGATAATTTGTTTGAGTTCGAAATAGCGGTATAATTTTAAACTTGATTCACGATTTTATTTCCGTTGGATCTGCCCTGGAGGTAAGACGTACATTTATTTTTGTCTTTCATCTGTTTGTGAGTAGCATATTTTTTTGGTGTTTTCTTAGCTTATATTATTGCTAAATGCTTGATTTCACTATGGAATTAGCTCTTGCTGAAGTTTTGAATGCGAAAAATAAATATTCAGTTGGCTATTTTAGTGTTTTACCAGTCATGGGTAAGAAAGCGTTGTTAGAATAATGTATGAAAGAGGGAATGATTTCATCGATGTATAAATGTCCAAAATGTGGATCACAAATGAGTTTGAAGCCGAGACATAAGGGTATATCCTCCATCGATACAAGATTCCTTGCCGCTTTTTCAAGTGTTTTTTTGTGTCTTAATGTTTGTTCTTAATGTTTCATTTGATTATTTGAAATAAAACTATTACTATTACTATTGAAATAAAAATATTAAAATAATTAAATAATAAAACAGAATATATTTTGTAATAAATGACGTTTAAGCAATTTTTTTTTCACAGAGGGGTCCGTGACATATTTAAATTTTTTAAAGTGGTCCATTGTGCCAAAAAGGTTAATAAACACTGATCTAGGGTATAGGAAGGCATCTTGTATGTAGAATACAACAAGATTATTGATTATATTTAATAAAAAATCATTACAATTTTATATACTGGGTGGTGATAAATCAATGAGGGTCATTGATTGGATGTATCACATTTACTGTATTGGCTTTATAAAATTATTTTCGAACAACTAATCCTCTTACAAATAATTACAAACAAAGTAAAGTATAATAAAAAAAAATTAGTTTATTATGCGTAGTTGATTGAGTTTTACATTTCCAGCTGCCTAATTCTGTCTTTGTATTGATACTTATAGAAGCCAGACACACACTCATACATGTACCTCGTAAATTTTGAACCAAGCTCAGATGACGATGGAACATCTGAGATGGCACCCAACGCAACCTGAATAGGCGTCAGGACATTGGACCCCGATCAGATTTATCATGCACCACTCCCGTATACACTCCAATATAATTCGTGGCCGAGCGGTTAAAGGCGCCAGCTGGGAATTCGAAGATTCCTGGTTCGGTCCTAGGCGATGGACTTGACAAAGAAAATACTAGAAAAGTCAACCAGAACATCCGCAAAAATTAACTTCTTATATGCGTATACGTGTATACGGGACTGGTGCACGATAAATCTGATCGGGATCCAAAGTCCCGAGGTCTATTGAAGGCATTGGGTGCCAGTTCAGGTTTTTCCTCGTCATCTGACCATTGTTCTAAAATAACGAGGTGCATGTATGAATGTGTGTGTGAATGTGTATGTGTTCCCGGGTCTTTCCTTCGAGATAGGCCCCCGAACCGTCGCCAATAGCCCACGTGCAGCTCTAGTGCGACATTAATTAACCAAAACTAAAACCAATATAATTCGTTTGATGTTTCTAGACGTCTTTCTAGTATTTCAGTAGCGAAGCTGGCAACCATCCAATTGCAAGATCACATTTTTCTTAGTCAAGTCCATTAGTCGGTCCCGAACTAGTAATCCTCTGAGAACTAGCCGAACGCCTTTATCCACTGGGCAACTGGGGACCATAAACAGACAATAACCACAATTTGTGACTGCCCTGTACTATAAGTTTTTAACTTAACATTACAACTTAATTAGCAATTAACTTTAACAATTTTTACTATTTTTTTCTTCCTATTAACATTTCTTTTAAGTTGAATTAACGTTCTACTGGAGCTACACAATGGACTTTTGGCAACGGTTTGCGATCAATATCAAACGAAAGATTATGCCTCATAATTTTGGATCATTCCATTGTCAGATGACTAGGACACTACCCGAGTTGGACGCCCAACTCGGGTAGCAACGACAGATTTAACATGTACCAGATTTAACATGTTTGTGCAAAGACAGATTTAACATGTACCAGATTTAACATGTTTGTGCAATGACAGATTTAACATGTACCAGATTTAACATGTTTGTGCAACGACAGATTTAACATGTACCAGATTTAACATGTTTGTGCAACGACAGATCAATCGCATTCAGATTGTTTTGAAAGTGTATTATGTTAAAATTTATATATTTAACTTATTTTTATTTTAGTTGTTATTAAAGCAATTACTGCTTAAAAAATAAACTAATTTAGAGATGTCATCTAGCATGACGTTTGTGTTAAAGATGATTATTTACAGAACACAGACGAAAACATTTTACCAATTATTTAGATATCAAAACGTTGAACAAATTACGATCCATTCGAGCTTCAAATAAGAAATAAAACTCAAAAATGTCACCGAAGATAACGTAATTATTAATCCATTTAATTATAGAAATATTTGTAAAAACTGTGAAAAAAGAATTAAAAGAAAACCAGCAAAGCATAAATTTTTTTAATTAAAACATGTCTTCATTTAATATCGAGAATAAATCCTTTATTGTAGTTACTTAAAAAAATTGTGCATAATTCCATCCTTATTCCGCAATGTCGGTTCGTTGAAGAATTTAATTATAACATTTCGGTTCGCGGCATTTAAATGCCGGTTTCATTTATTTCTTATAAAATATTCTTAACAATTCGAAATCTACAAGCATTTGTGTTGACAATTATGACTCAACGAAATGATAAAACATTTCGACGCAAAAAAAATTAGGTGTGGCTGTGTCGGAGCATGGCTAAAAAAGTTTTATGTGAAACGTCTATTCAGCAGATTATAAAAATCAGAATTAGTCGCCGACGAAAACTTCAACAAAAGGAAAATAAACTCTTACGTCTGTCTAACAGCACGCACTCCCTTCCACACCATACATGCTTTGCTTCGGTTTTTACTTTTATCGGAGACTAATTTCTTAAACGAAACCAAATTTAGGTCAATCGTGCTGTTTAACGCAGTATTATAGTGTCATCTAAAAGCAAACGTGTTTTTTGGTCTGTCGCTTTATACTATGTAGGTGATTTTAAATACAAATGATTTTAGATTCAGTAGATTATAGGAATAAGAATTAGCCTTAAACACAAACCTCGCCAACAAAAATAATATAAACAACTCCAAACCCCATACGTGATTTGCTTTATTCTACAATTTAATTGCATTGGAGTATAATTTCCTATCGAAAGAGTCTAAATTTTGTCAATAGAGCTATTTCTCATGGAGTTAATTAGAATGGATTATCTCAAAAGTCTTAACAAGGCGCTTCTATCCTGACAGCCCATGTGATTTTAAAAATATTTCACATAAAAACCATACAAAACTTAATTCAACTGCAACAATTTATATTATAAACACACATAACGCCCACTAGTTGAAGTAACGAAACAAGATCAAATAAAAATCCTCATTCTCTAGATATTCTTCCAATCACATTAGCGGAACCATGCTGCTGACATAGTTAAACCTATAAGAAACCAGAAAAAAGCGTGGGCGGGCCATGTGGGACTTCCTAACCAATAAAACTTGCTGTTTCTTCCTGATGTTTAATTTCCTCATTTATTGAGCGACAGGCGCAGTAACCCTAACTCACAAGAAAAGGGAAGGAAAATGCAATAAAAACGGTTCTTATGTGAGCAGCCGGGAATTCCTATCAATACACAATGGCTGAGAATGGCCGGCATTCCAGTGTTCTATGCTTATGGCAGTTTTGAGGGAACTCGCGTTGGTATTCATGGTATAGAAAGCGTGCCATTCATTGGTTCTTTTGAAATACGTTAACTAAAGTGATTGGTTAGCTCGAAATACGGCTCGCTCGTTATTGGATATTTTCGAATTCATGGGTAGTCGGAGTTGTTGTGAATAATTGATTGTAAATGCTCGGTTTGCGTTGAGATAAATTTAGGTGAAGGAAATGTACGGCATATATTTCGGATTTGGGGCTTAAATAATTGAGTAGTTGTGGGTGGTGGTAGTGAAGTAACACTTCTAGAACAAATGCATCTCAGTTAAAGACCAATTTTAAAACGAACTTTTCCTAAAAATATGGAAATTCTAAATTATTAAAAAAGTACTCGCTTGTTGACATAGAAAGTAAGTAATTTTGACTATTACTGTTTTAGCATTGCCTTTTATTGAACGTCTGTCAGTATCTATATATTCTCCAATGCCATAAGTCATAATTATCTAATTTAATTCCATTTAAACTTTAGAAAAGGTGAACTTTACTTAAAAGTTATTTTTGCTTGTTTTGTTACATTCCAAAAGTATCCTATGAAAATATGATTATTTAATATAATTAAGAATGTATTATGAAAAAAAAAACGCTTGATAACAATTGGTTAAAAATCATTTTTTACGTTTTTTAATATTGCGATTCGAACAGACACTTTATAATTAACTCATAAACGTAAACTTGTTATTGAAAACACCGTTCTATACATATCTAAATGAACCCGTTATTTTAAATATGTTTCGCGAATTAACAGTGACGAAAAACAGTGTGGTTTACTTCTAAGCAGAAATGGAACTTATATTTTTGATTGCAATTCACCGATTAAAAAAAAATTTGAATAAAATATGACAAATCTGACATTCAATTATTCGAAATGTACACTATGCAAGACCTCGTGTCGAGATTACATAAAATATGATCAACACAACTTTTGCATTTGTAAAAAAAAAATTAGCAGACGGTCAGGCGATACTTTTTGACACAGTATACGTAACACGTGCTTTTGATTATATGATTGGTGACGTCATATGCATTGATTGGTGACGTCATATGCATTAGAGTGCATTCTCAAACAACCAGACTTTATAGAGACAATGCAAGGTCTAGTTTCGAGATTAAAAGTTTGACGGATAAACAAAATCACATGGTCGATTATCCTATGTGAATCGTGAATAACATAAGATGTGGTCATCACAAACCAATAACATCACGTAAACATTAAATTGACGTCACGTGTAATCTCGACACCAGGTCGTGAATGGTATCCATTCGCTTCAATTCCGATATTTTTTTTTTATATAAGAATCGTCTGCGAATATTCGAAAATATTAAAACGAAAATTTCTTTTTTATTATTTTTAATCTCCAATGTCAGAAGTTATAATAATATAATTTAAGACACAAGATAAAATGTTTTTAAGAAATATAAATCCATGTTACCCTCCAAACATGCGTAAACAAACAAAATTCGAAATATTAAACCACCGAAAAAAAAAACCTTCCATTATCCTAAACTTCAAAGATGGCAATAAAAATATATTTTTTAAAAGAAGAACGCATTAGATTCATAGATATACAGCGAGTACTAAATTCTAGAGGAATAAAATTTTGCTGTACGATAAATCTGTTTCGAAATTTCGGAAGAAAACATTTAAACTGGAAAGTAGAAAAAGAAACAAGTTTTCTCCTGCCCAAGATAGTGACAGGCTAGAATAACAACCATGTGAATGTTGTTTCTCCTGTCTATTACTATCTTCGTAAGAAAACATTTCGCTGCAACTTTTAAAAGATACGAGGGAAAATATCGGAAAGAGAGGGACATTTTAATACAGCTTCGCTATTTATATTTCAAGAATTCTTTTTTTTAGGAAGATATTGAAGGAAATATAATATTACAATTTTGTTTTAATAAATCAAAAAGTTTTCGTGAAGATTTTGTAAATGGAGAAGTGTGCTGAAATTCCTTTTAAAAGTCTTAAATGGAATATAAGTTTTCAAAACTGCAAAGTTTTAAATTTAAAAGAAGTTTTGAGAAAATCGGCAGCTTAATGTTTTTTTTCTTATCAAGTTATATATCTTAAAAAGTTAAAACATGATTAGTACGACGTTTTACTTCAATATCTTAATTATAAAATGAAGTATAATTATAAAAATATTAGTTATTCCAAAGAAAGCTTTACCACTTTATTTTAAGCAATATTTTAAAAATTAACTGAGTTATTAAAACTTTTTCCACTTATTTGGCATACTACATAAGGTAATTCCATACCGAAACCATTCCATATTTATCCACATGAATATCAAGTTTTTCAAAATACAATAAATATTTGATAAACCCGTATTATTAGGGTTTTCTTAGAGTAGTGTAAGGTGGGATAAAATTTGGCGTGGGGTAAAATGGGTTATTGTGATAGTGGGGTACTTGTGATAGTGTGATGCATGAAAGCTTTTATAAACTAGAAAAGTCGAATTTTTTATCAATATCTCTGGGTTTTGTATAGAAAAGAAACCTTACCATACATTCCAATAAAAAAAATTAGAAAAAAAAATCTAATTTATGATCTATTATTACGATTTTCACTGACAAACCATTTTACCTCATCAGTGGTTGGAAAATGACATAAAAAAATAATTTTTACAATTTTTTTTTTTTTTAAATATTAAACATATTTAAAGATGATATCCCATTGCATAAATACACCAAAAAAAATTCGTATAACATTTTAAAGTAATTTTTTTTTAATGAAAAATTGGAAATTTTCCTATCTAACCCCACCTTCCCATATAGACTTATTTATTTATATAGAGCGTCTTTTGAAATAGTCAGGAACAAAGAAACTGCATTCTTGTTAGTATGTCATAAAAGGAGCAATGTTCAACATAGCCACTAAAAAATAAGTTAAATGTACTCATATTTTGAGTACATTCGATTCTTATCATAGGTCCGAATACACAAGTTTCATTTTTGAAAAAAAGATATGTACTCAAAAATGAGTACATTGAGTAAAAAGAGCAGTTGCTTGCCTAAATAAACTGCCTTCATAAAAAAAAAACTTTCAATAAATACCAATAATTACAACCAAGACATACAGGGAATCGAATCTTTATCCTGTGGCACCTCAGTCCAACGCGTCATTCGTTGTACTACCAGGGCAACGTGAAGAAGTTATAAATAGAAGATATGTTAAAAAGTGTACCAAAAGAATGGGAAGCAAGATAATTGAGTTGTAATAACTCAATTTCCATTTAAACGATCGACGTCACATAATGTGGAAAACCATCTTCTGTAAAACTATTTTAATTTTATCAGGTCGCTTTGTGAAGATGCTTGAACAGAATCTGATATGAGCAATATTAAATCACACTGCTCATTTTGGGAAAGTACGATTGCTTAAATCCGAGTACGTCCCCGCTCATTTACAATGCAATTGTACTTAAAGAAAAACGAGTACGTTCATTTTTAAGCAAATAACAAAAACATCCTAAACCAAATTGCATACCAAATACAATTAAGAAACTTTTACAACTTCATAGCAACCAAATTTCCGTTAATAAGTTAACAAATGGAGGGCATCCAATTGATGAAACGCAATGCAAAATAACAAAGAATGCAAAGGAACAAAGAATGCAAATTACAAAGGAGAAAATACCTGGCGTGCATGAATATACAATGAGGTACTTTCACGGCTAATTTAGAAATCGCAGAAGTGGCTGGGAATTCATAAAATCATAATTTAGGGCCACATTCCGATGAAACGACGTAAATATGCTGCGATAACGCAATTTGCTTCTGCAGAATATTTTAAGTGGAAGCGCGCTGTCGTATACTTTAATTTGCGGACCGATTTTGGAAAAATATTTGTTTCAATTATAATGAATTGTAAAGCTTTGAGAATTTCAAATTATTGTTCAAGCAATTTATTAAGTGCTTGTGGAGTAAAACCCCAATTAGTTGACTTATTTTCTGCTAAAATTATGTACTGGAAAATAAGTAAAATGTACTCCTTATTTAATACATTCGGTGCTTATCATAGCTCCGATTACATGTCTCAAATTTGTAAAAGATATGTACTCATTTTTGGGTACATGCAGGAATCGCTTTGTGAGTATATTCGTTTTCAAATTTGAATATATACTCAATTTTGAGTATGTACATCCACATTTGAAAAATTACATTCTTCCCTTACAAATTTATAATTTAATGTACAAAATGCATTTATTTCTTTGTTTTAAACAATTGTTTAACTATATACAAGTTTTTTCTTTGAAGAAATATGTAATTTTTTATATCACCAAATTTAAGAAATCTTTTTTTAGAATCAAATTTTTAAAAATCTTACTTTTCGTGTTTATTACTCATACTATTGAAAATACACACAGAATAATTCGGGAGAAGCTGATATACAATATATATAACATTTGAAAAAAAAATCATGTTGTTATCATAAAATTTCAATTCGAAAAATGTATTTTTTGATTTGATATGATATTCATCTCATTTTGATTTGATTTTATTTGGTTGATGGCAAAAAATTAATATATTATGTATCAAAAAAAGTAAACATACATGTCACCGAACACACTCTTCTAACCATACCACCGTGGTACAACCATTTTTTAAAGATTGTTCCCAAAAAAAAAAAAAAAAAAAAAAAAAAAGGCCACCCTCCGAAAAAAAAAATTTGCCCAAATAATTACAGCAGGACTCCAATTATCTGGTTCAACTGAGACCAGATCCCACCCGAATAATCGAACATCCGGATAATTAAATAATACACGAAAAAATTGTTATTTCTTGACAAAAAAAAAACGAACTTTGCTCTAGTATGTAATTACTTTTAATGGTCATTGAATTACCATATCATTCACCGATAAAAAAAAATTCAAATGTCTCCACAAAACAATCTAGATAATTGAAGTTCGGGTGGCAACAAAATTATGGAAAAAAAAGTTCCCTGATATTTCCTTGATTTCCACGATGGTGCTACAAAAAATTCCCTGATTTTACAATGACATTAAGAAATGTTGCAATACATACTTTGTATAGAAACACAGTACCTACGCTACAATAATACAATAAATATATTGCATTATATATTAAAAATTATAAGCAATACTTATTGACAGTAAAATAATAATTTATGGATACAACAAAAAATATACAATTGCGACAGGCATCATAGTAATTAAACATGTTCTCTGGAAGCAGATAATGCAAAAAAACACATTTTAAAAAAAAAAAAAAAAAAAAATTAAATGGACGCTTTATATTTCCAGTTTGCATATTCATTATCTCCCCTCACATGTTTCTTACAATCTAAAGTCCAACACACTTTTCCTCCAGAAATGGTTCACGTTTTTACAAAAATAAAAATAAAAATGCGCATAATCATGCTTTTTTTTTAAATTCTTTTTCAGAACTAAAAGGAAATATTGACAACTAAATAATCCAGAATAAAGGTCATAACAGACGATAACTACCGTTTTAATTATCCAAATTAAAAAAAATCCCTGATTTTTTGTAAAATTTTGAAAAATTCGCTGATATTTCCAGAATTAAAAAATTCCATGATAATTCCCTGATTTCCCGGTTTTCCAGGTTACGCTGCAACCCTGAATAAGGAGTTCTATTGTACTTTTTTACATAAGATCGCAGTCCACTACTGAATTATTCTATATCACAACCCCAATAAGCAATTAAATACACACAGACTCAAACACTCCCTTTCATCAACACCATCCCCGCCTTCCACGCTTCAAACCCAAGATTCAACTCTTAACCCATCCCCACCCAAGTCACGTGTTCGTTCACAACGAATCGGGAAAAAAAGGAAAACCCACTCCCAGTGTAAAACCCTCAAAATTGAAACCCGTAAAATGAGCGGGAAAACGTGAATCTTTTAATGAGTGAAATGGAGTAATCCTCCGGGAGAAACGGGATCGGGAAAAACAGGAGTGAGATATCTTGTGCCGGGCCCTGGGGCTGTTTGAACGACCCCGGTCAATAGAGGGAATTGCTTTGTCAGAGGAGAAATCAATTGCAGAGAAAATATCAATTTCCGAATCTAGTCCAGTCACGTAGGATATAAAATCGGATAAGAAATCGGGTGAAATCGATAAATTCTCTGCATTTTTTACGGTTGGTTAGTTTTGGAATCGGTAATGTCTAAAAAAGATACATGGTTCATACAGATTTTCAAAAGTAAAAATTAAGTAGTTCTTAAGGACTTTTTAAGGACCTTTCGATAATTTTTAAGGACCTTTTAAATTTTTTGGCGCCGAGAATCGCACATTGTTTGGTGCAAAATCGGCACATAATCACATGTCAGTGGGGTTTTGTAGCAAGTTTGCACAGGATACCACTTCCGGAAAACTCTAGCGCAGAATTCCTATCTCTTAAAGATGCTACATTCTTCTGAATTTCCTCGTTTTTCTAGAATGAGTATCGATTCTTCACAAAACGACAAACGAACTGAGATTTTCCAATGACGAAGTGTAGTGTATTATAATGAAATACCACCGACTAAAAAATCGAACAAAAGAGATCAAAAGTTAACTTTTTTTTCTGACACTAAATACGTCCATGCATGCCTTTCTCACCTTGCCGATTTATACTTACGTAAAACGGTCAAAAGTGTGGACACGATCAACATAAAATCCGGAATTCTACATTTCAATAATTTTAATGCACCCGGAATTCCGAGTTCGAAAATTAAAAAAAAACTCAGAATTTCGGGTTAGACACGGAAAAGTACCACCCATGTGAATTAGTAAAAAAAATCACGTTTGACAAAAAATTAAGGACCTTAGTCAAACATTAAGGACTTTAAGGGCCCTTAATTCAGGACCTACTTAAATTAAGTAGTTCTTAAGGACTGTGCGAACCATGTAATAGTTTTAACTAACCTAATACCGGGTATTTTTTTTTTTACAATTTTATTTTGCTTAGAGCCATTTGAGGGTAATACAAAAAACGAAGAGTGCAATATTTTATTGTCATTTTCATAGAATCCAGAATGACATCGCACCTGGAGATTCTTTGAAAGCGTAGACATTTTGTAACATCGCATGGGAATTTACAAAAAAAAAACACTGTATCCCAATTTCATATGTACACTTAAAAATAATTTAATTTACAGTTCTGGAACATATACATTAAAAGACAATTTCGATTTTTTTTTAATTTATGACATTTAAAGTACGGCACATCTCCACGTCCTAGTATATGTTTGAAAATTGAAGTTCTATATATAATTGTCGTATATAGTATTCGCAATAAGTTAACATTTTTTTTAAAAAAATTCAATATTTTATAATACAAGGTTTCCATCAAAAAATTATTATTGAAAAAGCAGAGGGGTGTATCATACTTTTGTTAGAATTGTTTTTAAGAATAAATCTAGAATGTTTAATAAAAGTACATGCATGGCATTGACTATCCATGTTAGCAGTTATCCAGTGTTGAAATCAATGGAATGAATAGTATGAAAAAAATTAAGCTAGTTATCCAAAAGATGGCGCCACGATACTTTTCAAACAATGCTCTTTATACTTAATATAAAATTCATATCTTAGCCGATTTTGAAATTTAACATTTAAAATACCCAGTAGAAAATTTAACATTTAAATCATCCTGCAGAAACTTTAACATTTAAAATTTCCTAATAGAAAGTTGTAAGAAAATATCGACTGTGTATATATCTAAATCACTTTTATACGAAACAAATATTGTTTGTCTAATCCTTCGCAGCGAAATTTCAGTAAGTACTTATGAATACTTACTATTTTAAACTAGTCTCAGAAATTAAAGTTACAGTATTTGTGATTTCTGGCTCCAGAGTAACAAATATGTCCGTAGAAATTTCATGCATTTTACATGAGCTTTTCAATGTCAGAGCAATAGAAGAAGAAAATACTTTTGAGTTTATTTCCAAATCTTAGTACTAAAATCTACCCTTAGTAATGTGTAAAAAAAAAAATTCCTTCTCAAAAAATTCCATTACTTTTTTAACAATAAAAATAAAACTCGTTTTTGATATCGTGAAAAAAATGGTACTTCAAATAACCTTGCAATGCAAAATTTAAAACCCTGCTGCCATTTTAAATAAATTTGGAAAGAAAAGCCATTTATACGAAAATACCCAAAGCTTTATAAGTAAACTTGCTCAACATATTTACATGTCAATAAATTTAAGCTGGATCTTTCATAAGTATAATATATTGATGAATTTGGTAAAAGAGAAAAGTTACAAATTCAGCCAGTAGATGGCAGCATGTAAAACCCACTATAGTTTACGATTATTTATCATAGATGGCAGCACGATGCAGAGTCGTCGGACAACAAATTTTAAACACCTACAAATGAGAGTTTATAAAGAACCACCGTTAAAAATACTTAAAATATTTCATGATATTTTAAAAACCTGATAAACCATAAAAACTCTCTGGAATTGGTTTAGGTCTGACTTGGTTTACATCTTAACAAATCTTTCTATTTGTCTGTTGCTTCATTTCTCGTGAGAACTACAATTTTTTTTTTTTTTTCGAATTAAAATAAATTTGAAACACGATTCACCATCGTCTTTAGCTAGAGGGTAAACAACTTTTTTTTTGTCAAGAAAAGAAATTTCATAATTATTTACTGTTACCTAAAGAAATTTTGTAGGTTAAACTGTATCGAATATGAAAATAAGTTGGGTTTTTTACCTAAAAAAGTACATTATTTACTAACTTTGCACAACTTTAACACTAAAAAGAACCATTCCAACAAAAACTCAATGAAATAAAGCAATTTAATTTTTTTTTCCTTCATTATTTATGTTTCTTGATGCTTTTTTGGAAAGGCAAAATATAGCACATTTCAATCAAATGAAAAATACATTGAAATATGTACAATTTTCGAAGTTAATATTCCATAAAGTTTAAATTCCGTATATTTTCCGTACATTACGTACAATTTACAGGCGTATGAAAAATATAATAATATTCAATACATTCCTCAACTGGACTGAAAATATTCCCAAACATTAAAGAAAAATAATTCCAAAATACCTTCTTCAAACGATTCGGTTCGATTAGCAAAGCTTTCGTATCGACCGCGGGGAAGCATCTTCCCGGTAAGAGAAAGCGCAGGCGATTTCCGTGGAAATCGTCTGACGTAAATAATACGCAGATGATAATGCAGGGGTGTGGGAAGGCATAGGACAGTTCCTTGTCAAAATGTCGACTTTATGTGAGACTGCCCAGGCCCAAATCCGATAAGGCATCTATTTTGGGAGATTTGGGTATCGGTTGTATGTGGTATCTGAGAGGGAGGAGTACGAGGACATTCAGACGGTTGGTTGGGTCAAAAAACGTCGCACTAGGGCTGCACAGTGGGCTAATGGCGACGGTACAGGATAAAAATTAAAGAAAATACCCGAAAAATTGCCTCGTATTTTTTAATTATAATCAAATGCCGAGGATAACACCAGAGGTAGCATCCAACACAACCTCAGACGTTTATAAAGAAACATATTAAGGCAGAGTGTACGTTTACAATCAAAATGTAATTTTCATCTAATTGGTTGGTTGAAAAATTGTCGCACTAGAGCTACACAATTGACTATTTGTGACAGTTGGATATATCCTAAAGGAAAGACCCGGTTTGGTTTGATTTGGTTTGGTTTGGTTTGGTTAATTAACGTCGCACTAGAGCTGCACAGTGGGCTATTGGCGACGGTTCGGGGTCTATCTCGAAGGAAAGACCCGGGAACACATACACATTCATACATGCACCTCGTTATTTTAGAACCATGGTCAGATGACGAGGAAACACCTGAACTGGCACCCAACGCCTTCAACAGACGATAGATACTTATTAGTTATTAGTTGACAGATACTTATTAGTTGTATGTGGCTTCAACGGAAACACTAACATTCGGAGATGTACCCGGGGGTGTCTGAAAAATAACCCAGTTGTTTTACCGTCGAGAAAATAAAAGAGGAGGAATAAACAAAGAGAACGGACCAAAGGGTAAAAATTTTTTGAACGCATGTGAAACCGCGGGTAAAATAGACACTATAATTAAATAATCTTTCTAAAAAAAAAGGAAATCCGACTTTAAGGAAAATGCGCTAAAAAGTAAAAAATAATTTTTAATTTTACGAACGAGTTAGAAAAAAATTGAATTATTTAATATCAATTTTATACATTTTAAAACTTTTTTTAAATCGGCGTCAAATTTAGGTATGTGTTTTGTAAATTGGCACCAACTTCAAAAAGTTCTAAAAAGTATAAAATTGATATTAAATAATAAAAAAAAATTCCAACTCGTTCGTAAAATTAAAAATTATTTTTTACTTTTTAGCGCATTTTCTTTAAAGTCGTTTTTTTTTTTTTTTTTTCGAAAGATTATTTTATTTTTCCCTTTTTAGTTTTTAATTCAGCGGGGGGCTTTGCTCCCTGCTTTTATTCACCAAGAAATTCAAGTAACAACTTGTGCTTACATTTTGTCTCAACAATGTATATCGTAAAACAATCCCTATCCACGGGAATAAATGCTGAGTAAACGAAATGTCATTGTTGTACAAATTCTGTTAAACAATGAAAACATTTTGAAACGGATAAATTGTTTAAAAAAGAAACTCCGGTTAATCGACATTTCCGGGTATATAACAGCCGGAAAACCGATTTTTCTCTATCCAACAAAAAAATAATTTTCGAAATCGAACAATATTTTTTTTTTCAAACGGTCCGGTTAATTGAGAGTTCAGGATAATTAAATGCCGGATAACCGAATATTTTTTTTCAAATTGCTCCCAACTGAATCATCCCCTATCCAACAATTTTTTTTCTCGAAATATCTGAGGTAGAACCGAAATCCCGCGCGAACATACATAAAAAAAACATATCAGACGAATTGATAACCTTGATAACGACTTGGCGCGCGTTGGCGGTTTTAATTTAAAGTTTCTGGCGGTTTAATTTTGTAGTTTTGGTAAGCGCGCTGGGAAGTCAGTTAAAAAAAACGTAAATGAAGCTGTATATTTATTCAAACTAAACGACACTATTAAACTTTTAAGTTTTCATACCTAAATAATTTAAAATATAAACCAAAAGCAAATGTACAAAAAATATTTAATAATAATTTAAACAAGAAATAAAAAAAAATCTTTACTAAAAAAAACGTTTGTATTTTCAAATCCATCAAAAAGTGCTATTAATATTCCATACTTGTCATCAACTCTGACTTTCAAATCCCAATGCCACCGAATTGCGAAACTTCGGATTTCAGCGAAGTTACCAAATGAGCAACTGTGATTGGCGGCGGATGACGCAATTTGACTTGTGACGTCAAAATAAGGGTGATTAGAGTTTTATGTCAAGATACAGGGTTTCAGCGCGATTTTCGGATGATATTAGGACGCTTTCAATCACAGATGAAATGAGATCGGGCTTATGTAAGCGCCTTGGTAATTTGAAAGGCAGATGGGGCTGTCATAATCAGAAGTCGAGTTAGCACATGCCGAATTTAAATCAAACGTTCGAAATATTTTAGGCATCTAAGCGGAGAATGTTGTGGAAATTAAAGTAAAAATATGGGTATTTATTGGCATTAATTTGTACAAAAATTCGCAAATAATAAATAATTCGCAAAAATATACAAAAATGCATATAAGAATGATAATGGTAAAAATATTGGGTAGTTTTGTTCTAATAAAACGTGATAATTTTAATGTTTTTTTTATTCTTCTTATTATTATTCATTATTATTTATTATTCATTATTATTTATTATTATTATTCATTATTATTTATTATTATCGTTCATTATTATTATTATTATTATAAATTATTATTATTATTATTATTATTCATTAATATTATTCATCATTATTATTATTATTATTCATTATTATTATTATTCATTATTATTATTATTATTCATTATTATTATTATTATTCATTATTATTATTATTATTATTCATTATTATTATTCATTATTATTATTATTATTATTATTCATTAATATTATTCATCATTATTATTATTATTATTCATTATTATTATTATTCATTATTATTATTATTCATTATTATTATTATTATTCATTATTATTATTCATTATTATTATTATTATTATTATTCATTATTCATTATTATTATTATTATTCATTATTATTATTATTCATTATTATTATTATTATTATTAATAATAGTAATAATAAAAATTATAATGATAATAATAATAAAAAGAATAAATAATAATAAAAATTATAATAATAATAAATAATAATAAAAATTATAATAATAATAAATAATAATAAAAAGAATAAATAATAATAAAAATTATAATAATAATAAATAATAATAAAAATTATAATAATAATAAATAATATTAAAAATTATAATAATAATAAATAAGAATAAGATTAAATAAGAATAAGAATAAATAAGAATAAGAATAAGATTAAATAAGAATAAATAAGGATAAGAATAAATAAGAATAAAAAGAAATAAGAATATATTCTTATTTATTCTTATTCTTATTTATTCTTATCCTTATTTATTATTATTATTATTATTATTTGTTATTCTTATTTGTTATTCTTATTTATTCTTAACCTTATTTATTATTATTATTATTTGTTATTCTTATTTGTTATTATTCCTATTTATTCTTATTTGTTATTATTCTTTTTTATTATTATTTATTATTATTATTATTTTAAGGCTGACTCGTTTTTCCCCTTTTCCGTAATACAAGGGCTTTCCTCAATTGCATTTACTATCTGAAAAAAATCACTTTATATCCTTTGCCACAATAATAACTAATAAAGCTATTTATAAATTATTTAACAAATTAAAGGGTTGGTTGTCAAGCTGGATTCGAAATTAGCCGTCGTTAGTCGTATTTTGTACCTAAGAATTTCAGTTTGACGACCGTAAATTTACACACAGTCATCATTTTTGACGCCTAACTTTTTATAAAAATTTCAGTTTGGTGACAGTATTTTTTTTTACACCCAGTCGCAATACTTTTACGTCAAACTTTATATATTACTTTTCACTTCAAATAACTATACATAATGCTTGCAAAATCTCTTATTCGGATCGATCTCTAAAGTTTTACTTTTTCGAGCTTCGAACAATTGACACACGTCGGGGCCAACAATCGAAGAATCCCGGAAACGCTGTTGAATGCTCCGTTTTCGTAAAGGCAAAAAACATTCGTATCTGTATTCAATCGGTTGTTGAACTTTAAATCCCAGTACTTTGAATGTTTACTTTTAAATGAGGAATTTGAAAAAGTTTAAGCCGATTAACTCATATTTTATTGCATCGAGCGCTAATGAAAATAAGATAGGCGATAGATAAAACGAAAGAAAATAAGTTTTTAATAATAAAAATTGATTGTTATACACTGTAAAAAAGTGATCTTCAAAATAAGTACATGAACCGACTCGTTTCTCTTTGAGTAAAATTGCATCGTACATAAGCGATGGCGTACTCACATTTAAGCAACCGTTTTTTCTCCAATATGAGCGGTATGGTTTAATATTGCTCATGTCAGCTTCTGTTCAAGCCATCTTTAACCTGACAAACTCAATAGTTGTTCCGAAAATGGTTCTCTACATTATTTGATGACGATTGCTGAAATTGAAACCGAGTTATTACAACTTAATTATCTTGCTTCCCATTCTTTTGGCACTCCTTTTAACATTTCTTCTGTATATAACTTCTTCACGTCGCCCTGGTAGTACAACGGATAAGACACTGGACTTACGTGACTGAGGATATTGACTCAATTCCCGGTAAGTCTTGGTTGAAATTGTCGATATTTATGGAAAGTGATTTATGAGAACAGCCTGTGTAGACAAGCTACTGCCATTTTTACTCCTTTTACTCATTTTTAAGTGCATATTCTTTTCAAAAACGATTATGTATTCGAAGCTATGATAAGCATCGAATGTAATAAAAAAAGAGTTAATTTTACTTATTTTTGAGTACCGATTTTTGATTTACTTATTTTTGAGTACCGATATTGAATTGAAAAGAAGCCACGACTGCATTTGCCTAACAATAGAGAGAATGTCAATCTTCACTCAAACCCAAAATACGTTTTAATTAAGTTTTCTCTTATATTTACCGTAAAGCTTTTTCTTTATTGAATAATCACTTTTATTTCCTACTTAAATATTTCCTAGTATCATACACATACAATAGGCAAAAAATTACATATTGTTTTATATAAAAAAAAAAAATTAAGGTAAGATAATATATACATATGAAATCCTACTAAGATGCATTTTCATTTTATATTAATTATGTATTTTGATATCCAATTATTCGGAGCCATGCTATTTATGTTACTACGCCATATTGGATTTATGCTACTAGAACCTATATAACACTCGCAGAACCGTGACAATTCAATTTAAATTTAATTTACCAGAATCGATCGGGTAGTAAGAAACTCACCTACATTAGTTTTAATATAAAAACAACCGCGAAAATATTGCAACTAGTTTATAAAATGTGTTTCAATACATTATTGAATAAAACCCAAAGAAAGCCCTCTTACTTTACAAATGACACCTGCTCCATTTCCTATCAGAATTTGGAAGCAAGGGGGTGGAAAAGATTTCCGAGTTGAGAGTAAATTCTATTTACAAACGGGACTTGAAGTACAGTTGTGAAATATTTCAAACTACTTCCATTTCAAGTTAACTTCGAAGGTGAATGTCAAGTCGGGAGAATGTTCAGTTGCCATGGCAACCAACCAATTACTTAAATAAGAGATTCATTAAGGCATAAAATGAAATGCTGGTCTTAATAAGGTTCCTATGCTCTAAATGGAAAATGGCCTCAATAGAAATGACTTCATCAATGCTAATAACACCAGTCTGAAAATTGCTTTGTAATGTAGTACTTTTTTTTGCTGTTACATAGCATACAACATGTGGATGTGTTGGATCCAATTTAATATTTGTGCAACGATGTTTCGATTTCAAATAACAATATTTAACCTTTCGCGATGTCACCTCTAGGACGGGAAAAGAATGACTCGTTCTTTCGTTCCATGTTCTTCAAAATAAAACAGAACCTGTTCTTTCGTTTGATGTTGTTCACTCGTTGGTTTGAACCCCCACTTGTTATTTTCAACTTGAAAACACCCTTATTTATCTTATTACCTTAAGTAACTTATTTTATTACTGAATATATTTTTTCTTTACTGAATATTTTTCTATACAGAATATTTTTCTCTACAGATTTTTTTTTTATTCAATTAACGTTTATTTCTTGAAGGGTTTTTAATAGATTTTTTTTATTTATTGAACGTTGTTTCTACCGGAAAGTTCCAATTGCAGCCCATGGTAACCTTTTGAAGGGTCATAAACAAACGTTTTCTTATTTGAGAATATGGTAAACCCGGCTGAATTGGGCAACTGCTGTTTCTACACTGAATGACCAACATATTATGGCCATTTAATGCTTTTATGTAAATGAGCTATGACGTCACACTGCTTATACCGATTATACCATTGGGCGAGGAAGGTAAAAAAAAAAAGGCGCTTGCTTACAACGTTCACAGAAGCGTTTTGTTCAACAGGTATGGGTAAAAATGGACTTTGAACGTGGGATAATTGTAGGTGTCCGGAGTTATGGAATGTTGTCAAGTCTCTGTGTTAATATGCCTTGAACAGAAGCCGATATTAGCAATATTTAACAAGACTGCTCATTTTTGCGAAAGTACGATTACATAAATTTCAGTACGTCATAGTGGCGGCCCGTGGTCGAAAATGTTAGTGCAGCCGAAATAAACACTAACACTGGAATAAGCTTCCGCAGTCTAGCAAATCTATACCCAGCAAAAAAAGTCAGCATAAAACTTTCATCAAAACTTTGAAATTGAAGGTTTTATGCAGGAAAACTGAAGTTTTTTGAAGATCTATAAAATTAAAGGTTTTTGTTTCAATGTCCTTCATAAAAACTGCAAAAAACCTTCATAAAAACCTGCAAAAAAACCTTCAATTTTTAATCATGAAGGAAAAATGCAGATATTTTAAAGGTTTTATGCAGGAAAATTAAAAACTTTAAAAAAACTGCAGTTTTTTGTTTCAATATCCTTTATAAAACGTTCAAACAACCTTCAATATGACAATTTTGATTAAGGTTTCATGCTGACTTTTTTTGCTGGGTATTACTAGCATAACGAAAGAATAACAAACAGAAATACGACAAACAGACGGCATATTTACCAACAGAAGAGGAAACGAGTTGTTTGGTCATTTCGTAGGAACACACACACATACTCCCTACCTTGGAAAATTGCGGAAACGGCACTCAGGTAAATATAGCTCCAAATATTGACTAGAGCCGAGACCTTGCCACGGAAGGTAAATATGAAGGGTGCGAAACGGCGAACCCGCAGAAACTGTCAGTCGATTTCTTTAGAGGCCATGACTAAGAGAAGAGCGGATGATGATAAAATGGAGTGTAGTGAAACATGTGGAAACAAATGAGCTCGATTGCGAAGTTAAAAATCCGACGTGTGTACATATTTATCTTTGGGAAGGTGGTTTTATCGAGGGAATTCTGAAATGTGAGTAATGGGAAGTAGTAAATTCTTATGTTCTTTCCATGAGTAAAAATTGGGTTTCGTAACAGTATTTGATGGCCCCCCTTAGAAGCTGTGGGGCCCCTTTAGAGAGGGGCCCCCCTAAATGAACAAAGCAAACTTCCGTTATCCGGATCAAATAAAGCGGAACAACTATTATTCAGATCGCTTTGAGAAATAAAAGAGAAATCAGAAAAATTTACATTTTAAAAGTTTCTTATGAGTGAATGATATTGTTTTTAATAGTCATTAAGTTATTTTGCATACTACAGCAAAGTTCGTTTTTTTACTAAAATATAACCGTTTTTACTAAGAAATAACCTTTTTATACTAAGAAATAACCTTTTTTTTTTACTAAAAAAAATCGTTTTTATTCAAAAATAACCGTTTTTACTAAGAAATCGTCATTTTTACTACAAAATAAGCTTTGTTATTAAGAAATAACCTTTTGTTACTAATAAATAAGCGTTTTTACTAGAAAAAATAAGCGTTTTTACTCAAAAGAAATAACAGTTTTTACTAAAAAAAAACAGTTTTTACCAAAAAATAACTTGTTGCTAAAAATAACCTTTTGTTCCTAAGAAATAACCGTTTTTTCTCAAAAATAACCGTTTTTACTAAAAAATAGCCTTTTTTTGCAAAGAAAAAATCTTTTTACTAAAAATAACCTTTTTTTTACTAAGAAATAACCGTTTTTACTAAAAAAAAATAACCGTTTTTAGTAAGAAATAACCTTTTTTTTATAAGAAATAAACGTTTTACTAAGAAATAACCGTTTTTACTAAGAAATAAACGTTTTTACTAAAAAATAAACTTTTTTTACTAATAAGCATAAAATTTTCGTGAATTATCCAATTATTCGATTATTCGGATGGGATGGAATCCCAAGTGATCCGGATAATTGGAGTCCTACTGTATTTCCAAAAACTTGCATTTCCATCATAAATTCGCAAAAGGAAAATATAATGAATAAATCTGTATTATTTTCTTTTCGATAAAAAACATTCGTTAATTCTCTAGACTTGATAGGTGAGCTAATAAGTTCATGGATACGAGTAAACATAAATTTAAAAAAAAATACAATCGCAGTTTTAAAAATAGCGACTCATTTTCTTCTAAAATAATATTAATATTTATTTTCTTTTACTGTATGCGGGCCCATCTCAAAGCGCCGGGTTATGTGCGGTAGCACACGTCGCACAACCCCTAAGGAAAGACCCTGCTTTATTTCTCTATAGGCGAAAACATCGGCCACAGGAGACAATTGAGTGTAAAAGATTGCTAAGATAAGATTTTGAAAAAGAGTACTTTTAACAATTTCTTAGAAATAAATACTTCAAAGAAAGAAGTACATAGTTTTGATTATATTCATTATCATATTATACACAATATCAGGATTCATTCATTTTGATCACACACATTTTCAGGATCAAAAATATCCTGATAATGTTAAAGCCGAACATTTATTGGATGAGAAAAGACAAATGATGTAATAAAACCCGAAAACAAGCTTGTTTATTATTTTTTATTTATTTTTTGAAAATCTGATATTTATTTTTCTGATGATTACAATGGCCAACTCTATAACGCAATACATACAATTCTATTCCCATCAAAATCATATCACAACTATCAGAACAATCAATAAAAACAGACTAGTGGAAACATTGGAAAATAAAATCAATGAGCTACGGTGAAAAGCTACATCGCAAATAACTAAAAAGAAATATTATTTAAACATTGAATCGACGAAAACTACATCTGGCTAAACAATACATTTTAAATGTAAGATTAAGACTCTAGCTCCAGTTATAGTATTTCCATCTCCAACCACTGAACTCTAACTGTAACTTCTGGAAAGCTCAAAACTTGTTTCCTCTATGGGTGCGTTCAAGCCAATGTGGAAGCAGCCATACTGTGCCCAACATTTTTTTTAACTGACTTAGTGGTGTTTTTTATTACCATAACATTGTAGAAATATTAAATGTACTTAAATATTATATTTTCTCTTCCTATAGAATTATTTTTTGTATTGCCAAACACTTAGTTTTTGCTCTTGCTTTTCAACTACTACGACTTTGACTTGCAAATATTTCTATTTTAATAGAATATTGCATTTAAAAGGATTTTCAAAAGAATATAGAAAAAAGCTCAGTCAAGAGATACATGTCGGATTATTTTAACATAAAATATATAAGTGGAACACAGCATGGCTGCTTCCACATTGGCTTCAAGTCAACAAAATGTCTTGCCCAATCCAGAAGTTACAGTTAGAGATCAGTGTCTCCAACTCATCCCTCTTAATACCCAAGCTCTTAATGCCCTGGTATTACTCAAAAGGCAAGTCGTGAACACAAAGTCCTGATGTTTGGATCAACATGCATATATTTAATTTCATGTATAAGAGATATTTAAAGAAAAAAATAATTAAACGTATTACTGTTAAAATCAAAAAAATATAACAAACAAACTAATAAGAGTTTAACGATGATCTTGTATTTGGGTGATTTGCTATTTCACCCCTAACAAAGCTCGTGGCATTTTCTTCCTATATTTCCACTAATGCGTTAAAGAATAAATGATAAATGCAACTTACATGAGCTGTGCGCTGAACCCAAGCTGTCCGTGGAAGACGCCGAATGGGACCGGCTTCGGTTCTGGTTCCGGAATCGGGCTCGACCCACCACACCTCCTTCCTGCAAAGAACCGAGACGGGAACGGTGAGTATTCGGCGGCAAAAGTCCCCCAACAACGCCGTTCTTCACACTCTTGACGCCGTTAGTCAACCCCTTCATAGCGATCACTGGCAATCGACTGAAGTCAAGGTAAGTACACACTGAGAAACCGGTATTTGGTTGGACAGTTAGGTTTTGAAGAAGTCACACCAATAAAGCAAACACAATTATATGGACTACAATTGTGGTGCAGGAAGCGAAATCTCGAAATAAAAATCACGGTATTCCAAGGGTACTTTTAAAAGTATCAGATTTACTGAGATGACTTATTGAAAATTCTAGATTAGACTGTCTGTACAAAGCTATAAAGTTACTATAAGACAGCAGCAGTCTCAAGAGAAGGACATCCAAGTGTTCGGTAATCAATCACAGTTATTTAAATCAAAGCGTAGCACTTATTTCAAAATGTAATGATAGCCACTAATCTTGGAATAAATTCTTTTTGGTTTCGCAAAAGACAATGTAATATCTTTGGTATTCCTAAGTAGTTTTTATCAAAGAATAGCTAAATGCGATATGAAAAAAAAAATACAATGATACGTTGGAGGCAGGACGAATATTAAGAAATATTTATATACAAAGGAAAGCTATTGCGTTGATGCAAGTGAAAGTTATATTCGTTATCTTTGCTCTTGAGGTAAAATTGGTTTGCAATAATCAATTGATAAGCAACGAGTAGTTTCAAAGGCAATAAGTTACGTATATAAAAATCGTATAAATATTTTTACTTGTAAACAAGTCACCGAGTTGCAATTATATTTTGGAAAATAAATGGTAAAAAGAATAATACTGCATCAGCTGCAAAGAATGCAAATCATAAAATAATGCAAAGGCAGTTAAATTCGAAAGTCAATAACAAAAAGCCAGGATTTCCTGTATTTATGAAACTAAATAAATTCCGCGTCTATATGTCGCAATATACCAGACAGCGATGAGGTCGCAGAAAAACTACGAAAAGACAAAGGTTTTCCCAAATTGCAATACTTCAGAATGGCTTTGATGAAAACCAGAAAAAGCTAAACAGACGACACCACACGCTTCTCACAAAAATTCAAACGCGTTCAATATTCCAAAGTCTCTGAATAATTAAATCGCACAGAAACTGCAAAATAACGGTGCACAAATCTCCGACAGCTGTCGAAATCTTTTCAGTTAAGTAACAAGACCAGAACTGTAGCATAGATCAACTCAAAGTACAACTCCTTCAGCTACATCCAAGACTTCAAATGAAATAATCCTAACACATCGATGAAGCCTCTACCAGGCTCGAGGTAATTGTAAAATCCAAACAGCACAGTCCAACTAACGCAGTTGCAACAAGTCCAAAAAGCACAGATCTTTTACTAACTGCCTTCGACACCTTCCATCAATGGGACTACCCTTCTTCCTACTCAAAAGGAACAGGGCACAAAACAAAAAGGAATAAAAATCACGACACTCCGCGGAAGACAATGGCAAGAGAGACGAAAAACCTTGCTCAAACTTCAAAGATGGGGTGCTCCCGACACACACGAAACGATCCCATTCTAGTGTAATTTCTTTTTTTGGAACCGATTCCAACCCTGAAATATAGGGTTAAGGTAGGCTGTTGGCCCCGTCGAACAGAATTCGGGTATCTGTTATGCTTGGTGACTTGGCACCGCTACATCGAATAGTGATGAACGCACTGTTTATTTTGGCAAGGGGGCTTATTTTATGGGTGCGCTGTTCAAATAGTCATTCAACATTTTAAGTATCACAAACTAAAACAATGCTACGGAGTCATTAAATAAAATTGTGTTCACACCTATAACGAACAAAAACAAATAGTGATATATCGATTTTTATGTTAAATATGTAAAACACAAAAGTTTCCATGTATGTAGGATGGTCATTGTTTGGATATTTAACTATACATGATAAACATTCTTCTTGTGTTTTTAACTACTTTGTGTGTTGCTACAAAAGCTAAGCGGCTTGTTTTAAACATAAGCGGGGTAGTTGGGCAACGCTGGCTATTACGGAGCAGGCAGTATGTTCTGTCCGGCAATAATTATTTATATTAACTTTGTATGACAGGCTTAAATATTTTTTTTTAATAATTGAGGTGACGATCAAACGTTACGCAAATTATAATACACTGTTACTATTAGGTACTCAAAAATAAGTCAAATGTCATCATTTTTGATTGCATTCGATGCTTATCATAACTTCAAATTTTGAAAAAGACGCGTACTCAAAAATGAGTACAATTAGTACAACTTAATAAAAAGAGCAGTAGCTGGCCTGCTGCATAGGCTGTCTTCATACATCACTTTCAATAAATATCGACAATTATAACCAAGACTTACTGGGAATCGAACCCATATCCTCAGCCACTGCAGCCCAGTGCCTTATCCGTTGTACTACAAGGGCGACGTGAAGAAGTTATAACCAGAATAAATGTTAACAAGGTGTGCCAAAAGAATGGGAATAAGATAATTGAGTTGTAATAATTCAGTTTCCATTTAAGCAATAAGATATCAAATAATGTCGAAAACTATCTTCTGAACAACTATTTTTAGTTCGCAAGGTCGCTTTGTTAAGATGGCTCGAACAAAAGCTGATATTAGCAATATTAAACCATACTGTTCATTTTGCGAAAGTACGATTACTTAAGTTTGAGTACGTCATAGCTCATTTACGATGCAATTGTACACAAAGTAAAAAGTACGTATGAAGTCATTTTCAAGCTAATTTTATTTTTACAGTGTGCATTTTCGTTGCATGGGCCGGCAAATCTGCCGGACCGAATTAAGTAAAAAAGTTCCAATTGAAAAAAATTGCATTCGGCGCTTTCACCTGCTTCGGTTTTGACCTTTTTGACGGTGTATGGAAAAACAGCCCGTTTCTATAACCAATACGAAATAAAAGTGGATGTTAGGAAACAACGTTTTAAATTAAATTCCCAAAGTGTTGAAGGAAATATAAATGACGATTTTAACATACACAAATAAATATTTCAAATATTAATGTTTTTTTATTATAATGCTATTGCTGGAAAGAAATTGACATTTAAATTCTTAAGAATTCACACTAACCTTTCCATTTATAACACTCAAATCCAATAACTAGCCAATAAAAACTTTAGGTAAAGCCATTTCAGGAAAAAACATAATCCAAATGCATTCCAAACTCTTTCCATACGTCTCCAATGATAAATTTCACAGGTGAATCCACACTACGCAAGAAAAGCCATAATATACTGGAGCACTTTCTTTTCGCAGACCCGATCCAATTCTTTTCAGAAATCTAATTTTAGTTTATTTTCAATTTTCCGGCTGAAACAAATGACGTGGGTGGGAAGAGAAAAGAAAGGAATTCGGAAAAGTCTTCCCAAAAATAAGGCCCTTCTCCTGTTTCTGATGACGCAATGGGAAATATACTGTATGTACTCCTACATTTTTAAAATCACTTTTCTCCAGAAATGAGGAAATGCTAAATGTTTCAGATTGAGTTACATAAAATTAGAAAAGCCCCACCCTAAAAAAAAAACACTGTAAAAAAAGGTACTTAAAAATGAGTACCCGGAACTACTGATTGTTCTTTGAGTCCGATTGCATCGTAAATGAGCGATGACGTACTCAAATTTAAGAACCGTACGTTCTCAAAAATGAGCAGTGTGATTTAATATTGCTAATCTACGCCATCTTAACGAAGCGACCTGACGAACTGAAAATAGTTTATCAGAAGATGATGTTCCACATTACTTGATGTCGATTGCTTAAATGGAAAATGAGTTATTACAACACAATTATCTTACTTTCCATTCTTTTGGCACACCTTTTTGACACTTTCTTTTCATAACTTCTTCAAGTCGCCCTGGTGGTACAACGGATAAGGCTGTGGACAGCGGTGCCTGCAGATGTGGGATCGATTCCCGGTATGTCTTGGTTGTAATTGTCGATATTTATTGAAAGTGACTTATGAAGGCAGCCTATGTAGGCTAGCATCTGCTCTTTTTATTCATGTTTACCCATTGTACTAATTTTTAAGTACATGTCTTTTTAAAAATTGAAACCTATATTCGGAGCCATGATAAGCATCGAAAGTATAAAAAATGAGTAGATTTTGCTTATTTTTGAATACCTATTTTTAACAGGGAATTCATTGACAAATTTACCTAGTTTATGTAAACTGTTATTTTGAACCTTAATTGAATTTAACAATACTTAATAGTACAGTAAAACTCCAATTATCCGGATCAATTGGGACCAGATCCCGTCCAGATAATCGAATATCCAGATAATAGGATAATTCACTTAAAAAGGTTATTTCTTAGTAAAAATAAAGCGAATTTTGCTTTAGTATGTAATGTAGTTTAAAAACAATAATCTTCATTGATAAGAAACTTTTAAAACGGGGATTTTTCCCGATTTTTTTTTTTCAAAGCGATCCGGATAAATGGAATTCGGATAATTGGAGTACCTGTACACACAATATTTTCAAATGCAAACAGAATTGCGAAATCATCAGTTTTCTGGAATCTAATCATGACTTTCTAATTATATACAAGGACATTTACTATTGTATTTTTAATGAATTTCATGTAAAAAAAAAACCTTGGCAATCTGTTACTGCAATGCTTTATTACATTTCACACTTGGACGGCACTAAAACGTTTTTTTAAATGTCTCGCAAGAAAGGATTTAAAAGAAAAGGAACGTCTTGAAGACATACGCAACGCAGCGAAATAAGTTATTTCAGAAAAGCGGTAGTAAAATATCCAATTTATATCAATCTCTGTTTAACCGACTGAAGAGCGCGCCAACCAAAACTCCAAAATAAAATCTCCAGAAAACTTTAAATTAAAACCGCCAAATCGAGCGCCAAAGAGAGAGGTTATCAATTCGACTATTATGTATTTTTTTAACAGTCAATAACAAAAGAATCGAAACTATTTGAGCTACAATTATGAATAGGTTATATAGGGTTATCACAAATTGTTTAGCGATGGTCATTGTTTGGCTGTTTAATTACACATTATAAACCATTCTTGCTGCTGCACTTTTAACTACTCTGCTGTTCCTAAAGCTAAGCGACTTCGTTAATCTATACGCGAATTAGTAGGGCAAAAAAAATTTAAATGACAATACAGCTAAATGTGACGCAGCCAAACAATCATCGCCCGACGATGTGTGACCAAACTGTATAATGGCAGGCAATTTTGAACCAAAATAGAGATTTCCTATGTCCTAATTTAGTAATAATCTCTATTTCCCAAAGTATTTTTTTTGCATGCAAAACCAAATAGGTCTAAAAATATAAAATGAAATAAAATTGTATTTTTTTTTAAATGACTTTTATTGCAAAAAAAAATTATTTTCAAAAATAATCTTTAATTTTAAAACTTGAAAATTCGAAGTTCCATAAAAAATATATGCATCTACCAAACGTATTTGCGGTTTTCTGCGATTTGTGATCGGACTGACAAGTTTTTTTTATGCGATCCACGTGTATTATGGGACTATTTATAATTTCAAATCCACCAATGCGTAATTAAATGAGAAAACGTGTGTTTTGCGGGCATAACAAATATATTTCCAAAATATCGCGAAAATTGGGTTGTGACATTTTAGTGTGTCGCCGTCAATATCGAAAATTTTTAATTCAAAATAACATCAAAAACATTTTCTACTTTACAAACTTATTAGAAAGCAAAAATATTTAAAAAATTTAACAATAATAAAATTCGTGACTTTTTTTTTAAAGTATTAGCACGGACTTGCAAATAAGAACTAACTTACGTGTCCCAAAAACAAGGAATCGCCGAAGAATATCCGTTGACCATCCACAAAGCATATTCCGTTCCTGCCTATCCTGGACATCAGCAGATTGCCGTTTCGACCAGCATGAGTGGCCGGCGACTGCTGGTAAGACTGGTCCGCAAAAACGCGATTGAATTTCAGCATGCTGGAGCCACATAAAACGCTTCACTTACTTATCCTACCTCTCAAGACACAACTTGCAGTTTGAGCAATTAAAACAAATTTAATTCTAAGTCTCCTGGAACTCTATTCTCCTAAGGACATCACTTAAAATGTAGAATATATAAGTCAAACACATCTTCAATGGTTAATCATCTTCAATGGCGAACATATAATTTTGCGTGCAGTAAGTCTTATATAAATCAAGGAAATCTGGTAAAACTTTGAAGACCTCAAACATACAACTCTTCATTAAGGCAAACTTAAGGATTCATTCCTATCAATGTAACAAAATGATGCGAGTTTGTGTACATTGTGAGTATCCAATTCGAACAAATTCACATAATGCATCTTCATATTAACACATTAACTTGGAAAATTAAATATTTTTCTACAAGGCACACTCACTGATCAAGTTTCATATGATTTGCTTCAATATTAAATTTCAATAAAAGTTGATTGAAACAAAACCGGGTTGAATTTACGTCGCATGAGCTGTTGGCGGGAAAAGAAGCAGGATTCTTGGCGTATAGTACAGCTGTTAAAAACACAAAATCTTTGTATCACTTAAACCGGAAAAATAGAAGGAGGAACAAAACACGATGGGACATTACATCCAATTGAGAATTAATCCAAAAATCGCTCTTCAGATACTGCATTCATAACATTAAGCCCATTTTAAAATGGTTTGTCG
This sequence comes from Troglohyphantes excavatus, assembly GCA_963932185.1. Classification (NCBI taxonomy): domain Eukaryota; kingdom Metazoa; phylum Arthropoda; class Arachnida; order Araneae; family Linyphiidae; genus Troglohyphantes; species Troglohyphantes excavatus. Next base: position 24,380,053 of record OZ010677.1, on the reverse strand, counting down.
GCAGATGGTTTGACGGCAGATGGTTTGGCGTTGTCTTTTTCGACGGTTCCACCAAACAAAACGATGCTTCTCCAAACAGGCAACTACGATTCTCCAGAACACATACAAATAAATCTTCCGATTCTAAAACAATCATCTGAAGACCTTCCTCGAACTTAGGATAACGTTATGAAAATGAAGCAACAATACACTGTAAATGAACAGTCCGCCCTGAGAACCTTGAAAATGGCAAAATGTACTTCATTTTTTTTGTTGGTTAAATATCGTACATGAAACTTTTCTAAAAAAAAAACTTCCGGAGCCGTAAGAAATTACGGCCTCTGCAACAACAACAATGCATTGAGGAAATGAGACATCGGAAAACAGAGTAATTAGATATTAAAAAAAACTACACCGTTACATGTGGTTGCAGACCAAAAGGGAAAGTGCTCATTCAGAACGAGACCGCACGACAACTTGTCGTCAGGTAAAAAAAATAATGTGTTCACTTAAGTGAGACTAAGTAACCTTCTTAGCCAAGCTAACCGTGGTCGATCAATCATGGTGGAACAACATAAGCAAGATTATTCGATTTTTTTAAGATATGCAAAAGTTAAAACATGGGTTTGGGTTGTAAGGGTCGACCTCATAAAGAAATATAAAAGTTTGAGATATTTTAATGACTTTAATTGACATTTAAAATAAAATTAAATTGAAAAATTGGTTTGATTAGAATGGTTATGGTTCGATTGGCGAGTTATTGTAATTAAAGTTTTCTTTGTCAACGATTCGTTTCTGATTTACTTGATCATTTATTTGGAAGCTTAATGTCTATATGTTCTAAAGAAAGGTAAAATATATTAGCGAAAAAAATTAATGAAGTTATAGATTTTTGTCGACAAGAAATGTCAGTTCTGTTGGGTTGAATATTTATAACACAAAGTTGAAATATATTTAAAGCATAAAATATTGCAATGAACAATAAACTATTAAAAGTAATGCTAATTACTCTAAATTTCATTAGGATTCAGAAACATTTTAAATGTATCAGCCGATGTTAAAACTTCTCCATCTATGAATATATTTACCAACTAAATAACTACACATATAAATAAAATCTCTTCAATTACAATTCAAGAAAAATAAAACATATATTAGTAATTTTAACGCTAACATTTAAAGTCAAAAATCCAAAAATTCCAAGAAATTTGAAAAATCGTGAATATATTATTTAAAAAAAATGTATGTTTTCATAACTATTAAAAAATATTTTTCACAATTATACATAGTTCATAATCAAAGGAAAGAAATCCGTAACATGACTAATTTAAGAATGTTAAAATTATGTGAATTGATCAAAAACTTAAAATGAATATATTTAAACCAGCAAATCCATGTATTTACTAGGATATTGAACTCCTTTAACCTTAATGTAACAACAAAACATAACCACACACTTAACCCATTTCTAAAAGAAAATAAATCTTTATAAAATGCATTTGTGTTATGACTAAAACAAATAAAAAAAATTAAGTATCCTATATTTTTTAATACAGCGATAAAATTAATTTAAGTATTTTCTTATTAGGGATAAGCTAAGTACCAAACAAGTTTTGAAAGTTACAAATAAGAGACATAACTACAAAAACCGTTCTTTAAACTTTAAAACAATAATAAAATTGACAGACTTTTCTTTTTGAAATACGTTAAGTCAAATAAGTCTACAATCACTCAATGAATGTTAAACATTTTACAGTTTACTAAAGTAGGTTGAAGTTGAAAAAAAAAAAAAGAGGAGATATCAATGCCTATTCTAAACCAAATTTACAACTGCACAATTCAGGCATGAAGCTAGGTAATTTGATTTTTTGGGGGTTTTGCACTAGAACTTCATAGTGGGCTATTGGTGGCGGTTCTGGGCCTATCTCGATAGGTTTGGTTAATTAACGTCGCACTAGAGCTGCACAGTGGGCTATTGGCGACGGTTCGGAGTCTATAACGAAGGAAAGACTCAGGAACGCATACACATTCACACACACATTCATACATGCACCTCGTTATTATAGAACCATGGTCAGATGACGAGGAAACACATGAACTGGCACCCAACGCCTTCAATAGACGTCGGGACTTTATCGTGCACCAGTCCCTTACACATGCCGTTAATTTTTGCGGATGTTCTGGACGACTTTTTTAGTATTTTGTAACGAAGCCGGCCCTCCGATCACAAGATCACAACCTACAACCCCTCATTGAAAAAATATTTGCCTACCCTATAACAAAAAACATATAATAACTATTACTTTTCTTCTTGACCTTGCTCTTTAAAGAAAATCAAAATAAGCCTACGATCGCTCAAGGTAACCTTGAGTAAAAAAAAATAGTGAAAAAACCAATAAGAGTGATTTAAAGTCAGGTAAAATACTACATTGGCCTGTTCTGGTACTGCAACCTCAAAACAAGAGTGATGAGCTATAATTACGATAATTTCGGAGAAATTTAGCAATGGCCATTTACGAATTTCTGGGAGTATGTATCGTTTGACGGGGGGTCGCTGACTTTTTACAAATCACCACCCAACTGCACCGCAAAACCGCAAACCGCGAAATCGGCCGAGTCTGCGGCTACACCACTCACGAAACTCCAGAATTGGAAATCCTAGATACACACTGTAAAAAAAAAAAAACTTACTTAAAAATGAGTACCTGGACATACTCGTTTTTCTTTGTGTATAATTGCATCGTAAATGTGCGTTGACTTACTCAAATTTATGTCACCGTACTTTCTCAAAAATGAGACGCGTGATTTAAAAAAGCTCATCTCAGTTTCTGTTCAAGCCATCTTAATAAAGCGATCTGACAAACTTTAAAAAGTTGTTCAGAAGATAGTTTTCCCAGATTATTTAATGTCGATTGCTTAAATGGAAACTGAGTTATTACATCTGAATTATCTTACTTCCAATTCTTTTGGCACACCTTCGTATCATTTATTACATTTATAACTTCTTCACATCGCCCTGGTAGTACAACGAATAATGCCCTGGACTGTTGTGCCTGAGGATATGGGTTCGATTCCCGATAAGTCTTGGTTGTAATTTCTGATACTTATTGAAAGTGATTTATGAAGGCAGCCTATGTAGGCAAGCTATTGCTCTTTGTATACATTTTTACTCATTGTACTCATTTCTGTTTGTTTGTTTGTTTAATTAACGTCACACTATAGCTGCACAGTGGGATATTGGCGACGGTTCGGGCCTATCTCGAAGGAAAGACCCGGGAACGATGCCTGGTATTTTTGAACCATGGTCAGATGACGAGGACAACACTTGAGCTGCCACCCAACGCCTTCAATAGACGTCGGGACGTCGTCAAAAATGAGTACATTTTACTTATTTTTGAGTACCTATTTTAAGCAATGTAGGATTATACTGCATCTATAATTTTTTTTTTGTAAATCACTTTTTACTAAGAACCTATGAACTTCAGAACAGACCTTGGTTCTATGCATGACGTCCTCTAAAATCCATAATTGGCTATATTGTCCTGAATGCACTCTTAACCTCAACAATATTCACAGCACTACAAGCTTCTCTTCACTCAAGCGATAAGGCTTTATGGTACTATTAAATCATGTTCCCGTACAGATTAGGGTGTATACGGAACTGGTGCACGATAAATCCGATCATAGTCCAATGTCCAAGGGCCTATTAAGATTGCGTCGGGTACCAGCTCAGGTGTTGTCCTCGTCTGACCATGGTTCGAGGACACGATCAATAATCCTTAATTGGAGGATAGAGTGACCGTGGAAGTCCCTTCGAATACCCTAAGCTAACTCTCGAGATAGAGTAATTGCTTTAGCTCTAAGTTCAAGTATAGACGTACTGTTGTCCGAGGTTTGATTCGGGGAGTCTTTAAAATATATAACGCTACACTTCATAAACATTTTTGGCGTGATATGTATTTAAGATCAGCTACACATGATGGAGAATCAATATAAACTGTTAAACATAAATTTAGTCGCGTTAAATTTTAAACTAAGACTAGATGCGTATAACATTTTGTAAAAAAAAAATGGATAGGGGACCCCAGTTTCAAACATTACAACATGCGTATCATTCATTCTTCTATTGTCGAAGTTTTGTTGACGACCACTTCATATTTCTATAATCTGCTGAAATGACGCTTCCCGCAAAACCCTTCTGGCCGTGCGCTGACACAGCCACACCCAAAGTTTCTTGGTGATAAATACAATAGAACTCAAATAATCGAAATTATCACCACAGACAAAAGATCAAAAAAGATCGCCTTAGCTTTGTGACAACTAAACTCCAGTCCGAGATCCGGATCATAAAAGTCACGATTCCAGATGGTCATTACGACTTATGCACATGCCATCGCGTCGTCAAATACCGAGTGTCGAAGGGGAATCAATCGAGCACGGAAGGTTACCTATTCTAGTCCGCCGATAAAGAAAAACTCGAAGCAACTGTTCCTTTACCTTCAGGCCGAGTCCTTCAGAAACTGCGGGATGTCCTGATGTAACTGCCGCTAAGCATGTTGGGAATCACTTCTCTCGTTAAGTTGCATGCATTACTGGTGTAACAATAAATAGAAACCCTTTTTATTTATGTAGGCTTGGAACTAGTTATTGGCTACAGTTCGAATTGATTGAAACGGAAAGTTCCAATTGCGGCCCGTGGCAACATTTTGTCTGGGCGATAAACGATTGTGTTCTTCTTTGCGAATATGGTAACCCGGCTCCCTTAGGGCCGCAATTGGGCTATTGCGGATGGAAATACCATCGCATAAGAGCTACAAAATGGAGTATTGTCCGCAGTTTGAAAACTACACAAGGAAGGGCCTATGTATTCGAAAAATATCGAAACTCCGGAAGTGAAAAATCATCGCGATTTCGATTTTGGCATTTTCGACTTGGCGATTTATCGATTTGGCGATTGTCGAAAGTACATTCGGAAGTCCGGAAGAACACTTTTGAATGCCAAACGTGAAAAAACGTAATTTCCCATTGTCGAAATGTATATATCAAGGTTATCGATATATTAGTAAAATCGATTAATCAGAAAATATCGATTATTGGCGGGCGATTAATTGCGATGGCTAAATGTCATCATCGCCCAAGGCTAATGTTTTGTTAGCATTCAACAAACAAACCAGTATAGAGGGTGGATTGGCTACACCATGGGATATTGGCTACAGTTCGAAAACTATACAGAAGGAAATGCCTATGAAAACTGCCTCGTAATTTTGAGTTGACCTGTCAGATGACGTGAGAAACCTCAGCTATCACCCAACGTTTCCCACATTTTAGGCTAAGCACTAATTTTTAACTGTAACTTCTGGCTTAGGCAAGACATTTTGTTGACTTAAAGCCAGTTGAAGGAATAACAACCTAACCCCACTTTCATTCGCTACCGCAATATTTCGTATATTTTCATGTTAAAATAAGCCGACATGAATCCCTTTTGGTTGAGTTTTTCGTTTATATTTTATTTTAAAACCCATTTTAAAGACAATCTGCTATTAAAACAGAAAGTCATTTGCAAGCCGAAGTGGTTAAAAAACAAGAGCAAAAACTATTTGTTGGCAATATAAAAATTAATTCTACAAGAATAAAATATAATATTTATATACATTTAATATTTCTACAATGCTATGGTATTGAAAAACTCCACTAAATCACCTATAAAAAATTTTGGGGGTACAGTATGACTGCTTCCACATCGGCTTCAACGCTCCCATAGAGGAAACAAGTTTTGAGCCTTCCAGATATTACAGTTCAAGTTCAGTGACATCACAGCAAATGTGAAGCATTTGAGTCCATAAATATATAACAAGTAACCAGTTCCTTCGAACACGGTGTCTTTGGTTGATCGAACGAAGCACCTAACTTAAGATCTTCCAATCGCGAATCCTATGCCGTGTCACCAAGACTATCACGGCCACTCGGAGAATAGAATGGGCGAATTTAATAATGGATAGTTTTCTAATTAATTCACTATGATGTAGTTATTTATAGAAATTTGGAAGCTATAATTAAAAACAATTATTAAATTTTTGACGGTTTGAAAATTAAGCATTAATTTTTCCAGGTAAAAAAAAAAGGGGGATATTTTTAAAATTTCTATTCTTAGGATACTTTGTCATATGCCAACAATGACATGCAGACTGCTCGTTAAGCCAAAGAAAATTACAAAACCCGAAATGTTTTTATTTCATTTAAGAAAACTTTGTAATCTCTTTTTTTTTTATCTTTAGAAAATGACATTCGAGCATAATGAGAGCAGTTAATTAATTCATAAAAAGAAGGTTAATCACTCTAATAGAATAAGATTATTTTTCGTAATCCGGAAAGCTTTGTGTGTTTGCTATTTAGTTTACAACAATTATTTATCTTAGTAACGTATTAAGTTTAACTTTAAAAAAAAATTAAATTAAAAGTGTGGCTTATAATTAAAAAGAATGTAATCTGAAACACTGAGTATTTTATAAAAGACAATCATAGTTTTCAAAAGTGAAAAAAAAATTAAATTAACAAACTGCAATGATTCGCTGTACCCGTAAAAGACGCGTTTTCAAACCTCATTTTATCAAGGTATAGGTCCGGCGTTGCCCAAGAAAAAACTGGATGGCATTCTTATATATATTACATGTATAACACATAATGTTCACATATTTAATTCAATTAGTGATATATTCATTTATTTTGCAATTTAATTTTTATTTGGCGACATTTTTATTTAATTGGCGACATTTTTTAGTCAAAGGAGATATTTTCATTCATTTAGCGACATTTTGGCGATATTTCCTCATTAGCCAAACAGAATGATGCATCGTTTATCCATTCTCATGTAAGATATGTTATAAGGTTAAAAATTGCATTGTTACAGTATTGCATTATCATAGTGAATGGGGTTAAGCAATTTAAGTGGGGTGGGAGTGGTTGTTCGAAATTTCATGTAGACAGTGACCTTCAACTTTCTTTGAAGGTCAAGTGTATAATAATTCATCACGCTTAGAATAAAAATGTAGATTTGTATAAAAAACAAATCCACACACATACTACCAGGCTCTTTATATATAGAGATTAATTAAAATTTCATTGTACGGTCATCGGGATTAAGCAAGTACTCCCAGTTTCAAGTTGAAAGAGGATTAAAAACAAACACTTTCATACTTATAGATAAATTACGAGCTTTTTTGTAGCATATTTTAATTCTAAAGTAAACTGTTTATTTCCAAATCCGAACTTTATACCCAAAGAAGGTTTTAATAAACTAATATTTATCTTTTTATAAATAAAAATAAGTCATACAAAGACATCTATTTAGCATTACAAACACGCAAACTAAAAAAATCTAATTCAAGAGAATATTTTATATGAAAATTCCCACTTCAGTTCAATTCCCTATAATTCATGCAGATTCTCATATATATATGCTAATTTAGTCAAACATCTCTCTCGGAAAAATCATTTTATTTGAATTAGAAAACTTACCCATTCAAATACTGTGGTAAGAGGGAGTGAAATATTAAGATATAATCAATTCAAGTTTATGCATCAAAACTTGCCAAATAAATTATTTTCGCTTAAAATATAAACATATCATAAATGAAAACTTTAAAACAAAAATTAAAAGGATTTATTAAATTTCAAAACAAAAAATATATAATTAAAAATATTTCAAAAGTTTAACACACTAATTAATGAGTTAAAATTTCTAAAATCAACAAACAGTTCATTAGTCGAAAAAGTATTGAAGAATTTTTATAGCCATAAATGTTGCTGAGAAAACAACTTCTCATGTCCTGTGCTTCATGCTATACAGATACTGAAAATCATGATGCATCAAATTGCCTTGATATTAAAAATTTTACCGAGTAACGGAAATGTAATCACAGGGGAGTCCTTCGTCCTCAAACTAATGATCCGATTTTGATGAGATGGTAAAATTAAATTTTTCCGTTCGAAAGAAGATTTTAATGTAGTTTTTTAATATCTTAATTAGAAGATCAGTAATAAATGTAAGATGTTTTCAGTATGCATTTTCTAAAGCATGGGGCGCCGAAGTTTAAGGTTTTAGGATATCAAAGTATGAGCGCCCATGTTTTTACTTTTAGTCAAACAATATTTAGTTTTTGCGTACATTTAAAGGGCGGAAAATACAAATAGACCAATGACCAATTTTCAGGAAACGAATTTTTGAATTTTCCATACATTAACATGTTGGTAAATTTATATTCCAATCCCGAAGTGCTTAACTTCGATAGACACAAAAACTATCCCTCCCCCCTCTTTTTAATACTTAAAAAAAAACATTGCGAAAGGAACATATTTATAAAAAAATAACAACGTCACAAAATGAAGAGAATTATAGAAGCATGTTCTGTCTTGTCCACAAAACCTTTTTTTAGAGAAATTAAATTAATAATCTCATTAAAAAAACTATTATTTCATTAAAGATATTATAACTCCATTCTTATGTATATTGCATCGTCATATGATATATATATATATATATATATATATATATATATATATATATATATATATATATATATATATATATATATATATATATATATATATATATATATATAAAGAGAGAGAGAGAGAAATAGAGAGATAATCAATAAAATTAAAAAAAAATTGATTTAAATCAAACAAATCAATTTAAATCATATAAATCGATTTTTTTTAATCATAAAAATCGACAACCCAGGTGTAGACTTATACATCAATAACTAATAACATTAAAAAATTGGAGAGAGAGAAACAACAAAATAAAAAAAAATGATTTAAATCAAACAATCCGATTTAAATAAAAAAAAATACGATTTAAATAAAAAAAATGCGATTTAAATCCTATAAATCGATTTTTTTAATCATATAAATCGATTTTTTTAAATCATATAAATCGATTTTTTTTAATCATATAAATCGATTTTTTTAAATCGTACAAATCGATTTTTTTTAAATCATAAAAATCGGCAACCGAGGTGCAGACTTATATATCAATAACTAAAAACATTAAAAAATTGGATTTGGCCTTTTTATTTTCTCACCTACACCATTTAATGCAAAGGTTTTTTTTTAAGTACTTTTTATATTACACAATGTCACAAAGAGTTAACAGAAAGCAAAAAAAAAAATCCAAGTTATTTTTCTATACAAGACGATTCCTTTTACTTCCCATTCGCCAAAACATCCTACTAGGCTTCACAGACTACAATAGTCTGGGCCAGTGTTTGCTTTCCGAAGCCCTACTATACAAGTCCCGAGTTTGTCTAGGGCGGTAAATGGAGGCAAGGCCAGGGAGAAGGTAAAGAACGTCTCTGTTAGGAATTGCCAGGAGTGTTTTTACCTTCGTGTCGCGAGTAGACATGGGCAGTCAACAAAAAATTCTGTCTGTGAAAGAACAATACAACACTATACAGATATGTTATTGACAAACACTTAAAATGTGACTTATGTATTTAGACATAGAAAATAAGAAGCGCCTAAGCTAAGGGTTTTAAAACCATTCTATATGTCAGGGCCTTAAAATGTAAGTTTAAAATATGGGATCAATCATGTTTTAGTAACGAAAAATATTCCTAATGGATCAAAATAGTGGAATTATCTTTGCAAACCTCATATAAAATAGTTGTGAATACTAAAAAAAAATAGTGTGGCTGGGTCGAAGCACGGCCAAAAGGGAGAATGCAAAGAACGTCTCTATTAGAAATCACCACGAGTGTTTTTACCTTTGTGAGTCAACAAAAAAATCCTGTCTGTAAAAGTACAATACAAAAAATACAGATATGTTATTGACAAACACTTAAAATGTGACTTATGTATTTATATATAGAAAATAAGAAGCGCCTAAGCTAAGGGTTTTAGAACTATTTTATTCCAGGGCCTTAAAATTGAACTTTAAAATATGGGATCAATAATGCATTAGTAACGAAAAATATTCCCAATGGATAAAACTAGTGGAATTATCCTTGCCAACCCCATATAAAATAGTTGTGAATACTAAAAAAAAAATAGTGTGGCTGTGTCGGAGCATGGTCAGAAGGGAGAATGTAAAGAATGTCTCTATTAGGAATCGCCAGGAGTGTTTTTGCCTTTGTGCCGCAAGCAGACATGGGCAGTCAACAAAACATTCTGTCTGTGAAAGTACAATACAACAAAATACAGATATGTTATTGACAAACACTTAGGATGTGACTTATGTATTTATATATAGAAAATAAGGAGTGTCTATGCTAATGATTTTAAAACCATTCTATTTCAGGGCCTTAAAATTTAACTTTAAAATCATTGCAACCATGCATTAGTAATGAAAAATATTCCCAATGGATAAAACTAGTGGAATTATCCTTGCCAATCCCATATAAAATAGTTGTGAATACTAAAAAAAAATAGTGTGGCTGTGTCGGAGCATGGTCAGAAGGGAGAATGTAAAGAATGTCTCTATTAGGAATCGCCAGGAGTGTTTTTGCCTTCGTGTTGCGAGCAGACATGGGCAGTCAACAAAACATTATTTCTGTGAAAGTACAATACAACAAAATACATATGTTGACAAAACACAACACTTAGAATGTGCCTTGCGTATTTCTAAAAAGAAAATAAGGAGTGTCTAAGCTATGGATTTTAAAACCATTCTATTTCAGGGTAACAATATTGAATTTTAAAAAAATGGGATGCATGAGTAATGAAAAATATTCTCAAAGGTCGAAAAGAGTGGGTTTATCTTTGCACCATATGAGATAGTTGTGAATACTAAAAAAAGAAATTGAGTGTGAGAAATTTTTTACTGTTTTTAACAGATTTGTACAAATATCCTAATAGGTACCCTCTTATGTTCTTTAAAACAAATATGTTTAATTTGGGATAATAACAATGGCATAACTTTACTTTTTTGTTTTTAGAAATCAGTTTTTATTTTTCTTACATTTTTATTGTGGAATACAAAGACATTTGTAACACAAAGACGAATGCAATATTTTACTATCATTTTCATAGATTCCAGATTCATTGATATTGTGTAACATAATACTGGAAATTTATATAAAAAAAACAGTGTATCCCAATTTCATTTGTACACTTTAAAATTATTTAATTTGCAGTTCTTGAATACATAATTGAAAATAAAAATCAGACACCCTGACCCCTTTATTTTACTAAGGGTATTCAATATCTCCTCTCCCCCCCCCCCCCACACACACACCTGTAATTGGGGGTGGGGTTGGGGGGTGCACCACATATTCAGCCTAGGGGCCCACTAACGCTAAATTCGGATCTGTCCCTTCAGTTGAGATTAATAAAGGCCCATACAAAATGTCGAAATGAGAAAAAACAATAGACTATACCACTACTTCTTAATAAATTTTTGGAAGTAATTTTTCATCATTTTTAATTTCGGTCAGAACTAAAAGTGTAACAATTCAAATATTCCGTATAAGGTTTTATAAGTGTGCATATTCGGTTCTTGCAACAATAACTCTCTTTCTAAAATATAACAATAAAATAATAAAAATTCAATCTCACATGTTTACATTTTGAGCTTAACAAATGTGACGAAGCTTAACATTCGATTATATTACAAATTCTCGGTACGCTACCTAAAAATTCTAAATTACAGTTCCGACGAAGACATGGCAAAGAAAATAGATCGTCTTGAAAAAATAAACCGCGGCAAAAATCTCACCGAAAGCGACTTGGCAATTTTAATTAAAACCGGGGAGATTCCACGGGAAATTAAATTTATTCCGAGCTAGAAATGGCAATTACGAAATATATCACAAGGTGAGATACGTAAATTATCGATTAAAGCATTTTATAAGAAAATAATCGAAACTACGGCGACATTATTACGAGATAAACAAAAATCGTACTTTATAATAAATTATTAAAATTTAAAAAAAAGGTACAGATGTAGTATTGGACATTTGGCGCGCGAGTTTTTTTTTGGGGGCGTGTTTTATAGGAGCGATAAATTTATAGTATGGCAACTGCACCTGACATTTTGGCATTTTCCGATTCTTGTAGTTACTTTCGATCTGGCAAACCTATGCCGTCATCATTCTGAGTAATAGTCCGACTTTTTTCGTCGCCAAATAAAGAAACTCGCCAAATTTCCTATACTACATCTGCTCCCCAAAAAATATATTAAAATATTTAAAAAAAAAAAAAAAGTTAAATTAACGTTGCACTTACACTGTAAAAAAAGCCCTTAAAATGAGTACCTGAACCTACTCGTTTTTTTTTTAGTGCAATTGCATCGTAAATGAGCGATGACGTACTCAAATTTAGGTAACCGTGCTTTTTCAAAAAAAAGCAGTGATTTATTATTGCTAATCTCAGCTTATGTTCAAGCTATCTTTAACAAAGAATAATCTAAACTAAAAAAAATATTTTTCCCTTTTTAGTTTTTAATTTAGTTTCGCCCCTGCTATTATTCAACAAGAAATTCAAGTTGTCGCTCATATTTTTCCACGTCTAGGAACCGATTTAATAATTGCCGGATAAACAAGACTATATTGTCTGAACAATGTATATTGTTAAACAATCCCTACCCTTGCTAATAAATACCGGATGAACGAAATGTCATTCTTGTGTACAATCTTTATTCGACAATGAAAATATTTTGAAACCGTTAAAAAAAGTCCGGTTATAATCGATATTTCTGGATATATAACAGCAGGATAACCGATTTTTAAAAATAAATGCATATGTTGATTTTTCCATGTTTAACAAAAAAAGAATTTTCGAAATCGCATAATATTTTTTTCAAACGGTCTAGTTAATTGAGAATTCCGAATAGTTAAATGCCGGATAACCGGATATATTTTTCAAAAGGTGTCCAAGTGAGACATCGCCTATCCAACAAAAAAAAGAATTTTCCAAATATCTGAATTAAAACAGAACTCTTATACGAACATACATAAAAAAAATACCTAACACTCGAATTGATAACCTCTCTCTTCTTTTGGCGCACTTCGGCGGCTTCGTTTGGCGCACTTTGGCGGTTTTGTTTGGCACGCTTTTCAGTCGGTTTCAAAAAGAATATAGTTGTGGCTAATTTAAAAATTTATTATTTTAGAAATGAAGATAATTGCTTCAAATGGCGAAAATCCTTTTATCTAAGAAAGCGCGACCAGACAAAATATTCGGAGCGCAGACATTCGCAACCAGCAAAACAAACTGGGGATGAAAATATCAATTTTTAGCATTCCACAGTCTAGACATATCAGTATTAATTTGCCGCATTTCAATTGTTGGGCAATTCTGTTAATGCTCGAAATGTAAGAGAGTCCATTTGTTTGATCAAAGATTCCTCAGCGAATAAAAATCAAAACTCATTAGGTTCGGACAAAAATAATTTTTATCACAATACTATATGACATATGTAATCAAATCCCTTTAAGCGTAAAATTAGTACGAAAAACAAAATTATTTGACATATTTCAAAGAAAATCCAATTTTCCTTATTTTGATATCCAACGCGGTAAGGCAGCAAAAAAAATAACATTTGATTTCTCGGTTTTTCTTTAAAACGTACACCAACAATCATGCCACATTTAACTTCGTATTAATTTAAATTTTGGAGAACTAACGCTTGTTTGGCACGCTTTTCAGTCGGTTTCAAAAAGAATATAGTTGTGGCTAATTTAAAAATTTATTATTTTAGAAATGAAGATAATTGCTTCAAATGGCGAAAATCCTTTTATCTAAGAAAGCGCGACCAGACAAAATATTCGGAGCGCAGACATTCGCAACCAGCAAAACAAACTGGGGATGAAAATATCAATTTTTAGCATTCCACAGTCTAGACATATCAGTATTAATTTGCCGCATTTCAATTGTTGGGCAATTCTGTTAATGCTCGAAATGTAAGAGAGTCCATTTGTTTGATCAAAGATTCCTCAGCGAATAAAAATCAAAACTCATTAGGTTCGGACAAAAATAATTTTTATCAAAATACTATATGACATATGTAATCAAATCCCTTTAAGCGTAAAATTAGTACGAAAAACAAAATTATTTGACATATTTCAAAGAAAATCCAATTTTCCTTATTTTGATATCCAACGCGGTAAGGCAGCAAAAAAAATAACATTTGATTTCTCGGTTTTTCTTTAAAACGTACACCAACAATCATGCCACATTTAACTTCGTATTAATTTAAATTTTGGAGAACTAATTATGATTGTATATAATGGAAAGACATGTTTTAACTTTAATATTTTGCATTCAAAATGGGGTTATACTCTTTTTGATAAATTCCTAGTATAAAGTACAACTTGGCGCAATTCTGAAAATTGACGTCAAGTCCAAAATGACATGTTTTTCGTTTGTCACCAAGTCAAAATGGCAAACAATAATAGCTGGTTAGTTGATTAAATAACATCGCACTAGGGCCACACAATGGGCTATTGGCGACGGTTCGGATACGACAATACGCAATTAATAAAAATACGACAAAATCAAAAATCTTAAGCGCACGCACCCTGCGTTAATGTCACAGACTCGTAACCTCGATTTAAGGAACCGGGCAACATTGGTCTACGGCCTAGGGCTACTAAGGATCAAAGCTGGTACCTCCTTCGAGCAGTCGATTATGGCGCTTACATGCAATCCTCCGAGCAATCGGTTATGTCAAAAGTCATCAGAAACATCCTTACGCGGGTCAAGCTCCATTTCCGCATTTCGGACAGCGACAAATCTTTGTCACCAACCCAGCATTGATACACAGCAATCAATGATGGCACGTTTTACTACATGTTTATTTTGAGAATTATAATTTGTTTTAGTTATGCAATCAAATTTCAGGAGACAATTTCTTTCTCATTACTTTAAATTTTTGCGCGAAAATTATTTTTCTTAGTTGCTTCCGCAATGGATTGATTCTTTCAATTTACTTTTCCATATTAAGTTTACACACATAATGAATATAGAAATTGAGTCAAAAGGAAGTATCCCAAATGCAAGACTTTTATACAAAAACAAATTTCAAAACATTAAACACAACAATTAAAATAAAACAAAACTCGTTGCTTGGTTACAGCAAGCTCAACGATAGGATTTGATGTAGATAGACAACGTAGAAAAAATATTTAATAAACATCAACCAACACATCCTCAAAAGAAACTGAGAAAATCCTTTCACTTTCTTTCTTATCGAACGTGACGGTTCTGACCTAAAAGGAAATACGTTGTGTGTGTTTTTTTGTTTACAAAATAAGACCATTATATAACGCAGAAGAAAGCTTCCTGCTCGCTTGGCTGGCAGCTACGAAAATGCAGTTCAACATAAAGAAATATTCTTACGATTTGTCGTCCGTTTCTTGAAATCTGATTCAACTCACACTTTGAAAAAATGGTGCCAAGAGAAAAAATAACCAAAACAGCTCGTCTCACTGTTTGATGGTTCCACGTTTTGGACAAATTAAATACAAAAAAAAAAACATGTGTGGCTTTTTTGAAGCACGACCAGAAGATTTTTACTAAAATAATTACGGCTAATTATAAAGATTAATCGTTGACATAAGTGTCGACAACAGAAGGATAATAAACAAGCTTTAGGTCCGACTCAGATAGCATCAATCCTCGCCATGTACTAACTTGCTTTTATTTCAAGATTTAATTTAAAATCAAATAAGACCATATTTATGTCAAACGAGCCATTTGTTATAGTGTCGAAATAGATCACCATAAAAGTGTAGCACAGCGTATGTCCTGATATCCCATGTAGTGGATTTTGTCTGAAAGTTGATCGGAACACACCGGAATTAGTTGAGTACTAAGAATGCCATTACCCAAGATTGTCATTACCCAAGATTATCATTACCTAGTATTGTCATTGCCTAAGATTATAATTACCTAATATTGTCATTACCCAAAATTGTCATTACCTAAGTTGTCATTACCTACGTTGTCATTACCCAAGATTTTCATTACCTAATACAAGATTGCCATTACCTAATATTGTCATTACCCAGGATTGTCATTATCTAAGTCGTCATTACCTAAGTTGTCATTACCCAAGATTATTATTACCTAAAATTGTCATTACCTAAGATTTTAATTACCTAATATTGTCATTACTAAATATTGTCCTTACCTAATATTGTCATTACCCAAGATTGTCATTACCTAAGATTATAATTACCTAATGCTGTCATTACCCAAGATTGTCATTACCTAAGTTGCTATTACCTGAGATTGTCATCGTAGTAACATTTAAGCACATTTGGCTCTTGGGTACAGGTACATTTTACAATTCATTTCGTTACTTTTTAATGTAACACGCATTTATCAAAACTTAGCACTAAGAACAGAGCAGAGATTAAGATAAATTACATCACCGTATTCATTTTAATAGAGAAAGAAAAACTCCAAAAGTTATGTCATCCCTTTCAACACATGTCATTTTACAATGACTCTCGCATCAAAATGTTACACAAATGTAACAGCGCAAACATACAAATTCCGTTTGTTGAAGGTCTCTGAGAATTACGACTGGGGAGTCTTGAACTGTCGCATTATTATCACATCTCTCCATGTCGAAAATCTTTAATTCAAATGGCGATTTCGTTACTACGGCATTGTCTTGCTCACCTTCTTTTGAAGGTTCATAAGCAACACGGAAAAAGCATTAAAAATAATTCACTTATTTTTTTTATTTCATTGTATTAAAAAAATGGAAAGGGTTTGAAATTGATACTAGAAGAGGGATTTTGAAAGCTTTTTTAAGTTGTAGATTTTAATTAAATCACCGAAACGATAGATTTTTTTTTCCTAAGAACGAAGAATACGAGATGAAATAGTATTAAAATAATGGAAAAATCTGCAGTATTGTAGAAATGAATAGCATCAGTTGCACCAATGTTATCTTTAATACTAGATGCCTGGGCTCGGATTTTTGAGGCTACTGTAATGTGCATTGATTTATTTCAATATATAAGAATTGGATGTCTAACCCCCCTGTACCTATCATTTAAAAAAAAGGTTTTATATTTATATTAAATTCTGTCCAATAACACGAGAAATATTTTTAAATATTTTTTTGACAAATAAAATATACAAAATGTCAAATTGTAGCTTTTAATATTTTTGCTCACACATGTATAACTCGGAGCTTTCATTTATAAAAAGAATCGTCAAAATCGGTATAAAACAGAGACAATTTAGCTACTGACCGAAAGAAAATCTAATTTTTCATATATAAATAATAAAAAAATATACTTCATTGTTTTTTTTATTAACACATTAACTGTCATACGAGATGTATGTAAATCACACCTTCATTAGCCAATAGGTTCCATGAGATAAATACAACTCCTAACAGAAAAAATTTAACGCTGGGCTACTATAGCCCATATTTAACTTGATGCTCAGTGATTTAAATACAACTGCTAAAAAAATTAACGCTGGGCTACTACAGCCCATATTTACTTGATGCTCAGTGATTTAAATACAACTGCTAAAAAGAAATTAACGCTGGGCTACTACAGCCCATATTTAACTTGATGCTCAGTGATTTAAATACAACTGCAAAAAAAAAAAAAATGCTGGGCTACTACAGCCCATATTTAACTTGATGCTCAGTGATTTAAATACACACGTAAGTCATAGAATTTTTTTTTATTCTTTTTAAAATTTCCACAAATGTTGATATATTTTAATAATTTTAAAAGCAAATCAAGAAAAAAATTGTGGCCACATAGGCACCATTCAATTGGGCTATTGGTGACGGTTCGGAATCTATACAAAAGAAAATACCCTGGCAAATTGCCTCTTTAAAAACAATATCACTGAAATTCCATACTACCACCAACGTGAAGGCACATTTGCGACAGATTTTTCCTGCTTCAGATCTCTTTACAGGGTATGTCTTCGGTTGACCTTACCTAGAAACGAACTCGAGACGCTCCAATCTCGAATCTGGCGTTGTAAAAACCGGCTATCACGTTCCAGATATATACATGCAGAATGTTCTTTAGAATTTCTTCAAATAAAATCGTTTGAATGATTATTATAAAATGAGGGCCTTCAATTAAAATGGCCTTAATTGTATATTAAATAAAACTGCCTAATTGCAATTATTGGAACGTCATTAAAACGATTTTCTTTATCGATAAAGCTATCTAAAAATAAAAAAAAAACACGAAGGAATTTCGTTTCATTCAATTTCAGCGATTTCAAAAACATTTTCCAGCTCAAAGCAATTTCGTTGAAAACAAATGACAGTAAAGTAGTAATACACAAGAATAAATCTCAGCTTATAAAACCCTGGAATCTCCGAATATTACTTGGAGATCAAAGTCTAAGAATTTGAAAGAAAACTGGCGCGGAAATGGACTTTTATTTGCATTCCCTTGCATTCACCAAAAGTTCCAAAGAAGAATATTTATTTGATTCAAACACTATTTACTTCCGAAGCAGGAATAAAAGAACTATATTAACTCAATCTTTTTGTGCCTTTCATGCGATAAAAGCAAATCGTAATAGGTTTTTAACAGAAACTTTTGTAAAATATCCACAAAACATTCAATTATAAACCAGTAGTTCGAAAAAAAGAATAAATAGTGGCGAATATAAGTTGAATATTTTAAACAGGTGCCATAAATCACCTCTCGATCTTACTATAACTCGGGGGCAATCTGATTTGAGCCTAAAGCAATTGAATAGTTATACATATCACAGCTTCCGCTTTAGGTGCAACTTAGGTTGTCCCCGTGTAGAAATAAGTTCGAGTATTGTTTTTCAAATGGTACAAGCATTCTACCACAAAGGGTAAAAGGGTTGGGTTAAAGTGTTAATATGTTTATTACTGATATTTTTAACTTTCTATTTATAGAGACAATTTTTGTAATTATAAAGTTGTTTTCACGCCTTGGGAATTTAAATAATTAAGTTGTACCTCAAACCTACCGATAAATTTTTAAAAAAATATTCTAAAATAAAGTTTAAATAAAGTTATTGTTAAAAAAAAAGAGAGAGAGGAAGAGAAAGAGAGAAAAAGAAGGAAAAAGAAGGAAGAGAAAGAGAAAAAGAGAGAGAGAAAGAGAGAGAAAAAGAGAGAGAGAAAGAGAGAGAGAGAAAGAGAGAGAGAGAGAGACATTAAACCTCTGATATCCTTATCTCGATTTGGAAACAAGAAAATAATACTACAAATTTCTACATTTTAGATTTCTTTAAAAAAAAAATCGTTTTTTAAAAAAAAAAAATCTCATCAAAAAATTTTACGGAATAAAAAAAAACAGCACAAGAAAAAATTTCCTTTTATAGCAGTTTAAATCCGTTAATTTTCGAAATTTAAATTATGAAAAATGTATACTGTGCTGGAAATTTTCACTTGGTTTTGTGCTAAATCTAATTTAAATTGCTCGAAGTATATTAAAACATTCCACTTTTTGCATTTCCGATTAAAATAAAAATTACATCTATTTTCCCCTCTTTTTTTTTAAATAATTACACTTGAACCTATAATAAACCTTAAATTACACTCTAACCTGTATTGAATAAAACACTTCCAATTTGCTTTGCAACACCTTTAATTGCTTCGGAACAAAAACTAATTACTTACTCCCATAAAAATTACAATCTTAAAAAACTTACTTTGTCTAAAGGAAGATATAATTGCGCGAACTTAACTGAACAAATGATGCGACAGGTGCAAAAAATCCCACATATAACAAAAAAGCTTCTTTTTTCCTTCAATTTCTCGAGAATTCAAAGGTAGAAAAAAACATATTGCATCGAACTATTTGAATTATATAAAAGAGGGGGTTGTGGAAATAAGACTTTTTATTCCCTCAGATAAAATTTCGGTTTTAGAATAGGGATGGAACGAATATTCGGTTCGTATTCGGCCCATATGCCGAATATTCGGTTAGGTCGAATACTTTTGATATTCAGCCGAATAGCTGTCATAGAAGCAGGGCGTTAGAACAGGATTTAAAAAAAAATCAGATTCGAAAAATTGTTTGCTTGTAATTATAGTAAAATTGTCATCTAGAAGAAATAAAATAAGCGTCTGTGAAATGTAATATTTTTTAATCATTTTCAGAAATATCATTCTTTTTTAATCGTTGTGCGGGGTTATTTCATTTTGAAGGGGAGGAAATAGTATCACTGCGGAACAGTGTTTATTAGATACTAACTTTTTAAGTTATTTATAATTTTTATATTATATTTTTAATATTGTTTTAAAAAAATTAGGCTAGAATGGGTTTAATAAGGTATTCTGACTACTATCATAAATTTTATTTATAGGTGAATATTTATATTAAGAAAGTAATTAATTTAGTATAAAAATATTTTTTTTTCATTTAAATATTTTTAAAGAAATTTTTGTGTTGTGTCTTTTAAGTTCAAATTAAATTGACTATATAGATTTAATATTTATTATTAGTAGTAGTAATTATCATATATATTATTTCAGTAAAAAAGATCCCTTTTGCGGGTCTGACACACAACAGATCGTAAAATGGGAAATATAAAAAAAAGTTATTTCCCGGAGCAGTGAAGAATCGTACTTTTGTCTCATGAATATTAACGTTTTTTTTTTTAAAATGCGTTAGAAAATAATTAGTTTTTAAGCAGTTTTTAAACGAGCCGTTAGTAGTGCTGCCATCTATGGGAAGAATTCTTGAACGGAGGTATATCTATGAGTAGTTACAACAAAGGTGTATGAGTGTGAGGGGGGGGGGGGGGGGGGGGCGTTGTTCATGCTATAATTATCGCACGGGTTAGTTAGATTTAATAGTAATATTATTCTATAGTAAATAGAAATAATTTACTAGATATGCAGTTTGTGGGGATTGCTACGAATGAGGTTCTTGTACGATTAAGCCAATGAATAGTCATTTGTGTTTTATGTGTCCAAAAGAAAAAATTTCATTAAAACTAATCGGTTTATATATTTTGATTATTTACAGAATTTTTTTATAGGTTAATTTTAATAAACAATTACTAAAATAATTTTGATATGAAACAGTAAAAGTAATGTTATAATATCATAACGTTAAAAATTACTAATTAAAAACTTTAAGGCAAATGTATACATTTTTAATAGAAAACAGGTTCATTTGTTTTTTAGAAAAAAGGATTAATTAACAATATGCTAAAACAAAACACTTATCTAATGACACGATTTCAGATTGTATACGGAAGGTAAGACCCGGGAACACGGCCATGTAATTTTGAGACGATGTAATTTATATGACGACGACAACACTTAACTGTCGTCCTATTCCAGAAACTTCGTAACTATTATCAACGTGAGCATATCACGGCAGGTTTAAAGTACATCATCCTTCTTTATACGACTCTTAAGTTGACTTGACTGAACTAGGACTCAAGACCCTCCAATTCCGAATCCGGTACCGTGATCATCAGGCGACCCCGTGACCCACATTTATTTCGGATATATCTCGAACCGTTGCCAATAATATACCTATGTAGATCTAGAGCGACGTTAACCACAATCAAATAAGTTTATTAAAATTAGAATCGGTGTTTGTTAGCTACGTTAAGTTTGTACGGGAATAAAAGATCGTTTAATATACAAGTCAAATATTTTAAAAATCATTTAAAAGTATGTTTAATAAAGAATAAGAACTCTAAAAACGATCATCAAAATCGGTCCGATAGAAGTCTACATTTTTATTTCAAAAAATTAGCATGGTTAACACAGACATATGAAAAAGACAAAGAGCACTTGGCCGTATAAATATAAACTGGACATCTTTTTTTTTTTTAAAAAGAAAAAGACATTTACAAAAATGTAATTTAAAAAAATAATGGTTTCTACGACTTTTTTTATGGTTTGTTCGATGTTTCGTGACTTGTAATAATTTGCTATTTTAGTTGAAACTTATTTTTTGAATTATACAGCCTATTTTCTGGGGATTTATGTGTTAGATAGAAAAAATCCTAGATATAATCAACTCATTGTATAGAAGAAATTTTAGTTTTATGTTAATTGATTTTGGACTATAAGTGGTCCAGATATAAGACAATAATAAATACTTTATACCAAGGAGATTACAAAAATAAATCAACAATACTGTTCAATAATGAATATATATAGCCAAAATTTCTGCTGATGATAATACAAACATTTTATAATTATGGGCGGGATTTTAAAATTTCTTGAATTTCACCTCAACCAGTTAAAAAAAAATCAGATTTTAAATATTAATTTCTTAAAAATAATTTTTTTAAAAAAATCAAAAATTATTTAATAATTGAAACAAAATTTTATCTTAAAATAAGACAAGACTGTCACACCTCAATCACCCAAGTAAACCACGTGTCTAAATCATAACAAAACTATCACAACGTCACGCAGGTGGGCGGCGACACCTCCTTAAGACAGCACCAACCTGTTGTGTGCAGTTAGGTGGAAAAACTATCATCTTAAACTACTACTCACCGACAGAGGCCGACCGTTATCCATGCCTTCCGGCCGTACACCGTGACCGGCCGCCCCGTTCATTCTTCGGTGCTCGCCGTTGGTATCCATGGGATCGCGAACATTGTTATTGGCCGCACCGTTCATTGTTATTTATTTTGAGTTAATAATCCGATATTTTGAGTGTGGGAGTCGCAGCGAAAACCACGTGGGTGCATCTAGACTGGCTTCTGCTCGGAAGGGATGTTGTCCGGTCTGGCGAAAGCACAACTGTGACAAGTTCCGAGACGGAGTGATGTCATAGTGACGTCGCGAGCAGTGGGCGGGGTTTGGTTACGTCACGGCTGATTTTCCTGGTGTGTTTGGGAAAAGTTGGCCGAACTCTTGTATGAAGGGCGGTATGGTGGTGAAAGGGTTAACGGGACATCAAAACATTTTCCATGGTTTTTTTATTGTAGCTATTTTCTTTTGACAAGTTAATTTTGAAAAATTGCCCAATATTAAATTTATTTTTAATTGTGTTACACATTTTAAACTGAATACTTCGTAAAATCACAGTTTTCTCCCCCCAAAAAAATTTTAACTTACATTTTTACTTAATTTATTTTTTTTACTTAAGACTGAACTGATGTTAAAATTCAAATTTTATACTATACCCACATCTTAAATATACATAAAATGCATTAAAATTGTATTTTAACGTTAATACAGTATCATAACTATTCACATTTAATCAGAGAAAACTAGAAATATATTTTATTTTAATTCTATATCAGAAAAAACAAAACAAGATAGGGCAAATGTACCGATTTCCGACCAATTAGCGAATATAAAAAATCCCTGTAACTACTGAACTCTCATTAGACTGTAAAATGAAATTTACCTAAACTTTCAAATCCCTTGTGTAACATTGACAACATTCCGTGAAGTATAAAAGTTGATTGAAGCTACTTTTAAAAACACGATATGATTTTAGTTATAATTTTTTTTTAAATGGTCGTTAACTGGTGCATTCACCCTAATTGGTAATCTAAGAGTCTCCGGAAACTTGAACTGCTGTATGATTTGTCGAATAAACAACAAATAACCCCAGAATGGACAAAAAGCTTAATGAAGCCAAAATTTAGTAAAAAGATATTTCCTTTGTAAAATAGTTTCAATACAAAAAGCAATTTTATTAACTAGATTATTTTTTCGTGCGATATAAATATTTAACGATTTTTTTTATGGAAAAAAAAAATCAGCAAAAATATAATTATTCACCCTATATGCATTTACTATTAAACTTAAAAATTATATATATATATATATATATATATATATATATATATATATATATATATATATATATAAAGATCATTTGCATCACTCTTTATAAGAGTTAGAAAAGGAATAATTCAAATCATGCAAAAGTACATGCAGGGCTGATGTACAAGTTTAGGGGCCCAGGGCAAAAGAACATTTAGGGGTCCCCTGACATACATTAAAATAAAACGGCTAAATTTATGTATAAGCATACAATGCAAAATAACGTTATCAATCAACTTTAATGAAAATGTAAACACATCAAAAACCCTATATAAGAGTTCGAATTAACGTTAAAGATACAGTAGTTTAACAGTTTCTTCATACGGTTGTCATGCTGAATGTCCTTCCCTTTTAGCTTTTTTTTAGTTGAGCCAGATAGGTATACTCTACTTATTTTACAGCTGCCAGAAAATTTGGAAAAGGACAAATTTATCCGCAAAACAACAAATTCACGAGCAATTAGAGTAAACACTATAAACAGTTTGTTTATAGTCTTGCCCACATTGAATTTCGCAAGTGATCCAAAGGACAGTCCTTGGACGAACGCGATTTGAAAGATGAGACGCATCATGAACATGCAGAAAAGAAGAAAGTGATTGATTTGATAAAATAGTAGAAGTTTTGCAAAAAAAATAACAAAAAAAATCTATTGATTTTAAAGAAAAGTCGTTAGTAAATTTAATTTTAATTTTTTTATTTTAGCTTTAAACATTTTTTGGGGGGCCCCTTAAAATAGGAGCCTTGCGCAAGTGCCACGAATGCTCTACCGTAAATCAGTCTCTGGCGTACTTGACATTGAAATGTAACCTTTAAAGCTAATAAAATCTTTTTTCAATAACGAGAATAACAGATTTCCCAGAATTTCATCACCAACGTTTTGTAAATTGAAGTCAGACATAGGAAATAGGATCAAACAATAATAAATGTTACGTAAATCGAATCATCTTCTGCATTTCCCTGTTTCGAAAATACCCCCCCACAAAATTATTTGTGTATGCTTGTTGCACCAATATTGGAACATGCACCAATATTAGCACAAAAGTGTTTAATCGAAGAAATATAGATATATAGTACTAAATTTTTATTACAGACAGAAATATTTAAAACAAAAACAAAAAAGACGTCGTTAATAAAAGTTTACTAACAAAAGGATATTAATTTTTAACTTAAAAGCTCAAATTTGAACAAGTAACCCCATACAACTAAGCCCTCGAGTGTTCACTCTAGAAATAAAAAAAGGGCAGGGCGCTATTGGCAGGTACAGGGTACTTCTTGCTTTTAAAAGGGCACTTCTAAAAAATAAATTTTGGGGTGGGCGTGTCCACCAACATATCGGGATGCCTTTTGCTAACCAATGCCCTTTGCTTGAAATTACCGCGTATACATCGCGAATGCGCAACACGCATTTTGTTTTTCTGCTGTCATAATTAACTTAATTGCGATTTACACTTAAAATCTTACAATAAATGCTTTTTTTTTAAAACTGCTAAGGAAGCAAGGACGCTTGTGCTTGATTAGAAAAGCTAGGACGCTTGTTGCTGGACTGAAAAGGGCAT
This sequence comes from Troglohyphantes excavatus, assembly GCA_963932185.1. NCBI lineage: Eukaryota > Metazoa > Arthropoda > Arachnida > Araneae > Linyphiidae > Troglohyphantes > Troglohyphantes excavatus. The sequence continues at coordinate 24,354,781 of OZ010677.1, read as the reverse complement.
GAGGGCGCTATCAAGATTTCAAAAGGGCGGGCAGGGCGGGCCGCCATTCAAAAACGCCTAGACTGCCTTTACAGAATATCGTAACATACAAAATATTCCAGATACAAAAAAGGTGGAAATAGAACATCACAACATATGCAAAACTTGCAATCCATTATACAAATTCTGCAGAAAAAATCACCAATACATCAACCGAAACTACTACAAAAGGCAAAATAACCAATTTCCTGAATAGCGGGCGAGACATCACATAAATCGGCAAAGCAAATAATCCGATCTGGGCAAATGGCAATTAACATTAAAAAAAAAGTTCGATCTCTCTCCTTTCCTAACTGAGATATCGTTAAAGGGATACACCCGAGTACAAATGTAACAAGGGAACGCCCTAAGCCCCAAAGTGGAGAAATTAATAGACCGAGAGGCATGGAAACAGACGACCGATATAATCCTATCATCTGATTGGACAGGAAAAGGGACAAATAACACTCCTTTAGCGGAATCGAAATATGTACTTTAAAAAAATCGGTCAAGTACGAGCGTTCTGAAAAGTTCCATGAACTAGTAGAAGTAATACTAAGAAACACTCTTTTAATTAAATGGGAAAATAGAGTGGCGACATCTAAAGTTCATTTACGAAGACTTGAATTTAAAATATGTTGAAATAAAACGTGTTTTATTGGTATATTTTGAAACGTTCCACGAACTAAAAAAATTTAAATTAGAAAATACTAGAATTTAATTAAAAAAGGATTATGGTGGCGCCATCTAACGTTCATTTACGAAGACGAATTTAGAATATGTTTAAGCCTAAATAATTTCGCAAGCGAAAATAATTTTTAGAACTAATTACGGTGTACAACATCAGTATTTTCATCTTATTATTTTTTTTGTATGGGGTAAAAGTATTTGTGAGGGCAGCATAATTAATTGTATAAAATTAGATTTTTCACTTAAATAATAATAAATATTATTGTTTTATTTTAATCTAGTAACCCATATCCTTAATTCAGTCTAATTTAAACAAATAAAAAAACAAGTTATTTGCATTTGTTAAAATTACAAACATTTGATTGCGGAATTCATACAATGGCTAATTTAAAAATGAGTTTCCAATTACCACTAAGAAACAAATCCTTTTATATTTTTATTTATAAAATAAATATACAAAAATTATATTTTATCGTCTCTAGAATATAAAGAATATTTAAAAGCTAACGCTTAAATTATAAACTTAAAAATTATAACGCTATCTTGATTGGAATGATTAAATTTAAAAATTAAGAAACTATACATTAATTATGGGGTATCTAGGGTTTCTTGGTGGGGGGGGGGGGAACAGATGCTCTTGGCACGCCACTGATATTGACTGAGGTGAATTACCAAAGTGCAAGTGGGAAAAGTATTGCAAGTATCGATCGGATTATAGTATATGATGGCGTAGTAAAGATTGACTAAATGATTTCACTCTCCAAATACAACTCCAATGAGTGTTCGATGCGTCAAAGCAGTTACAGTATATTTTTTGAAAATAATGAATGGCAGCATCATGGCCACTCGTTGTCCAAAATCTAAAACTCGTGTAAGGCATTCAGGCCCGTCGCATCGGGGGGTTTTGGGGGGATAATCTGGAAACCCTGAAACTGGGGAATTTAAACTTCTAAAATTCCACTAGTTGGGAAAATACATAACTGAAGAAAATTAATATTATTAGCAATTGGAAGCTAGGTAAGATTAGAAATTGACCAACTTGTATGATCACATTTAAAGTAGAACTCTGAACGACACTGCATTGGAATATGGGTGCAACAAATCAATGCTTGTAAGAGAACTGTTTAATATTAACCAATATATCTAAAAAAAATATGAAAAATGTCGATAACTTGGAGCGAGGAATTTTCAGCACTGTCGAGTTGGGAATTTCGAATAGTTAAGTTGAGAATTTCCAAAATGTTAAGTTGGAAATTTCGAATCGTTAAGTTGGGAATTTCGAATTGCTAAGTTGGGAAAATCCCTTTTTCAACCCCTCCAAATATTTTGTGCGTGACGGCACTGAAGGTATACATTACGTTGTTTCTGTTATCCAACTTTTGCTATTGAGAGAAATTTATATGTAAACTTCTTACGATATTTCTAAGTCTTAACTTTTCACCAATGGATAAATCTGTGCACAAATTTGTATGGTATGCGAAACAAGCTGTAAAAATATATTTTCCCCAATGTCTGGCTTTAGGTACTACGGCATTGAGCTTAAGTAGTTTAGCATGTTTTAGCATCAATATAATATAGAGAGGTAATTGAAGAAATTCCCAGAAAATTCTGAGAAAATTGTACTGTATAACCATCACGAAATAACTATTTAAAAAATTTTGGCATTATGGAATACTGGTTACAATGACAAGACCTTTTTCTAACTCACTTTTTAAAAAATTATTAACTTAACAAGTGTAGTATTAGATCAACGTTAAAAAAAAATACTATTTAAAATTTAAACTGAAATTTATGTTTATTAGAAATAGCTAAAAAAAAATAGCAATACAAATTTATGTAATTGTGTAGATTTATATAATTTTCAAAGAGCAAAATTAGGCATAAAATTAAAATTTAATTTTCGGCAATAATTAAAATACTTAAATAGTTTTAATTTTTTTAGTTCTTAGAATGGGAAAAAAAATAGTTTAAATTTGTTTATAAAAATAAATATATATCCGAACTCCAGGCAAAATATTAACCGAACTAAATCTTTAACATACCATTCGGAATCCGCAAGGCATAAAATGAAGTATCGCAATTCCAAACTGCATACAAAAATATGACTACATTACAATTTATAAAAAAAAAAAAAAATCTCAGTCACCAAAATAGAATAAATATATATTCCAATAATGAAATTTGAAAGCTCGAGCGAAGAAAATGTTCAAAAACACCCTGAAAACCGATTGCAGAGATCAATTGCGCAATAAAAAACCAAAAATTACATAACATTTGTCTAGACCTGCAGGTCATTTTATACTTAAAACGTTAAAAGCAGTGAAAAGACGACTTTGTATGTTTTCTAGAGAACGTGATTTGAAAATAGAAGGGAAAACGTGCATAGCAAACGTAATGAAATAATTTTACAAGGATAAACTGATATTTTGATTCGATGTCAAATGCGTTTAGATACCGACATAAGAATAGCAACGTGATTGCGTCGTTTTCAAAATATCGATTTCCGAAATATAATTTGATAGAGAAACGATTAGATATTTTAATAACCAGAATTAACTTCATTTAAGTGTGTTTCAATCAATTTAAAACTACTATACACCTGGTTATGGTAATAAACTATATAATGTTATTACCTGCACTATCCGTTGTACGCAGTAGAAAGAAATGACAACATTTATCGATGAAAAAAAATACATATATTAAAACGATAGAAGGACAATCGAAATATGTGCTTCATTCCTTTTACGTAGACAATAATAAACCTAATATATTTACGAAGATTTTTACTACGTATAATTTACAGAAAATAAGAAAAATCCTGAATTTGAATGTTTCCCTCTTTCGCATCGCATTAATTTTATAATGGAATACCTTTGATTGCATAGCATTTCCTTTTAAAATTAACATATATTCATTCCAAAACTCAGGGAACGTTCATTTATTATGTCACGCTATTTTTTCATTCTTTAAAAATCTCTCTCTCTTTCTCTCACTCCCCATGTCACGGACTGTGACGTTAAGCCTTGCCCCCTTCCCCCTACACCCATGTCACATCACGACAAATGTTTAGGGTTAAAGAACATATTTAAAAAAAATCAATTCCGTGTACTTTACCAAACATACCATTAGAGAAATAGTTTCTATAAAAAGTGACATATCAAAGTGTGTGAAATAAATGACATTATTAATTTTCTAAAACGTGTAGCTACGTAACGCAGCCCCCCCCCCCCCCCCCCCCCCATGTCACGCATGAAAGACCACCTTCCCCCAAAGAATACGCAACGTAATAAATGTATGGCCCCTTAGGCAAATTACATACCCAGCAAAAAATGTCAGCATGAAACCTTCATCTAAATTGTCAAATTGAAGGTTTTATAAAGGATATTGAAACAAAAAACTGCAGTTTTTTTGAAGTTTTTAATTTTCCTGCATAAAACCTTTAAAATATCTGCACATTCACGATTAAAAATTGAAGGTTTTTTAGTTTTTTTTTTATGAAGGTTTTTTGCAGTTTTTATGAAGGACATTGAAACAAAAACCTTTAATTTTATAGATCTTCAAAAAAACTGCCGTTTTCCTGCATAAAACCTTCAATTTCGAAATTTTGATGAAGGTTTTATGCTGACTTTTTTGCTGGTATGTGTATACAGCAGAATTCAATTATTCATATTTCAAACAGACCAACATAAAATATTGTCCCCCATTCAGATATCTATACCCTCTCTAGTTAAGGTTCCAGCAAAGCAGGGCTTATACGAAACAAATGTTTTATATCAATAATAGCTGTTACCCGCGGTTTCAAGCGGGTTAAAAGAATTTAACCCCATGGTTCGTTCTCCTCGTTTATTCCTTTTGTTTTATTTTCTCGAAGGCAAAATAACGGTATATTGTTCAGATATCTCTGTGTACATCTCCGAATGATAACTTTTCCGTTAGTTTTTCCGTTGAAGCAAAATTATCAGAAAAAGTTATTTGCTCTAAAGCAATTTTGATATACAATTTTCGGTTGATCAAAACAATAAATATATATAAATTTATTTTAAAGAATTCCATTGTTTTCAAGATCTAAAGATTTTATAACAAAGTAGATATTATATTTTTTAAATGGTCATTAAAAATATAGCTTCAAAAACCATTATAAACGGAAAACTAAACGTAATTTTAAAATATAAAGCTCAGGTGCGCAATAAAAGTTAAATAGTATACATAAATTTTTAGACACGTCCGAGCAGTGGAAGATAATAGTGTTTTCCGTGTCACAGATTACACAGACTTCTTTAATTATTATAAATATTTATGATTGGTTGGAATCGTGACTCAAGTGATAATACTCCAAAAAGAAACATTCAAAAGCACAAGAAACATGCTCAATACACGATTGTGGCCCTGTAGCAATGCTAAAGTCGCACTTTTTCGCCAAATTTCATCACGACGCAAATTGCGACCGTCGCGACGTTCGCAATTTGCGTCGTCCCTATTTGGCACAAAGCGCATCCGGAAAATCGTCCAACATTTGAACTTTCGAACAACAACTGAAGGTTAGTGGAACATTCAGAAAGTTATCCAAACATCCCCTATGCAACTGAACTAAATATTGTAAACGGCACAAACCTCTTTTTAACTGACCGAACAGCGCGCCAACCAAAACTAAAAAAAAACAAAAAAAAACGCCAGTAACTTTAAAACTACCGCCAAATTGCGCGCCAAGTCGAGAGGTTATCAATTCGACTATTATGTATTTTTTTTATGTATGTTCGCGCATGATTTCGGTTCTAATTCAGGTATTTGGACATTTTTTTTTTGTTGGATAGGGGATGTTTCACTTGGGAGCCATTTGAAAAAAATATCCGGTTATTAGGTATTTAACTATCCGGAATTCTCAATTAACCGGACATTTTCCTTAAGTGGGTTTTCCTTTTTAAAAAAAGATTATTTTTTGCGTAGAAGTATTGTTTGTGCAATGGGAGAAAAAATCGCTACAGTGAATTTAAGTTAAATTTTCGTAAAGAAAGAAAGGGAGGACATTTTTTTTTTTCGGGAATTTTTATATGACGAGCGAGACCAAGAAAAGCAATTTTGTTGGACTCGATGGAGAAAAATTTACATTTCTACAGGAAAATCTGATTTTACTTCAGAATCTGGAAAAATGACAATGGAAACTTCAGGTAAAGTGTGTTGACCTACAGTATTCGTCGAAAATCCACCGATTTTTTTTTTCTACAAAACGGTTTGAAAAAGTTTACGACAATTTGTAAGAAAAGCACAGTAAAATCGCAAGAGAAAGACAACTCGTAATTTATTATTTAGTAAATAAAAACTTGATGACCACACATCGGCTTTATAGAAAAAAAAATTCTAAAACGGATGTGTTTTTATTTAATTTATTTTAAATAAATCATTTTATTTATTTCTAACAAAGTTCAATAATTTCAGCACAATATTTTTCAGAATACAATCAAAACACAAAATGCACTTCTGACTTTCTCTCTTCCTGTAACTATCTATATTTTTGCATGACCAATATTATATTTCTACGAGACCAATATTATATTTATACGATACCGATATTATATTTATACGAGACCGATATTATATTTATACGAGACCGATATTATATTTATACGAGACCGATATTATATTTATAAAAGACCAATATTATATTTATACGAGACCGATATTATATTTCTACGAGACCGATATTATATTTCTACGAGACCAATATTATGTCGTCTAATTTACAACTAATTATTTTTTGAGAATCCGTATTAAGATTTGGTACAAGGTTGCCTGAATTTTTAACTTCGAACTTATTTTTTGTTAGAGATTTTTATATAAAGTATTAAAAAAAAGTTTAAATTTATATAAGTTCAGATGTATTTGGAGAAATTGCTTCAAATTTGATACAGGGAGTTTTCAACCATATTATTTTAATTTGTCTTTAGAGATTAGTAATATATATAAACTATATATTTTTAGTATTGTTTTAAAAATAATTTGACAGAGAAATTAGTGGTTTTTATCAACTATTTTTTTTAAATAATTATTTTGCAAATAACGAAATTTTTTTGAGACAGTTAACACATTTCTTTTTTAGTTATTACAAATACAAAATTAGTTTTTCAGTTAATATTTTCTGGACTTGTATCAAAAATAAGAAACGTACCACTTGTGGTACTTTTTTAATTTATAAAAATTTTAAATGTATTGACAATGTGATTATATGTTTTGCTTTGCATACACAGGTAGGGAAAAAATCATTTCTTTCAATTTTTTTTTAATTGTCCCATACCTTGAAAACCTATCATATGTGAATCCTATAACGACTTTCATGCAATTAAAATACAGATATGTAATGCATTATGTACTTTTATTACCACCAAGGTCAGTTTACGCAGGTTAATTAAAATTTGAATGCCCCAGATACTAACACAGGATGGTCGAGAAACGCAATGCACTTACGTCACTATCGACAAATTAAAGAGTAATGTTTCACCTTACATCATGAAGGTCGCAAGCAAAATGCCGACAATTGGGCAATCGCTGAAATTATTTCGTGAAATCAATTAGTCTGTTTTAATATTTTCCTTTTGCAAATTTTTAAACTAATTAACTAAAAATAATATATCACATTTGAGAAATCCTTGAGAAATCGCGGCCAGCTGTTGCAGTTGTGGAAGTTATTCTTATTGAGCAAACAACTATCCAATTTCTGTGACTTTGGATGAACGAATGTGACCTTCCAGTGGAGTAAGTCTCCTGCTTGTAGCTAGCGTGTTTCTCAGAGAGTAAAATACAGTGGAACTCCAATTATCCGGATCAATTGGGACCAGATCCTATCCATATAATCGAATATCCGGATTATTCACGAAAAAAAGGGTTATTTCTCAGTAAAAAAAACGAATTTTTCTGTGGTATGACTATTAATAACAATATCATTCAATGATAAGAAACTTTTAAAATATGGATTTTACTAATTTCTAACTGTAACTTTTTGTGTACATGTCTTATCGCAAAAAAATTCCCGGTAAAAACTAAGGATGTAAACTATATATCTACTTTAACTTGAGCCAGGATTGAAATCCTGGATACCCAAGTTTGTGCGAAAGCTTCAAGTTTGTATGGAAAACATCCGTACGTGCGAAATATATTTGCATGAAAATGTTCCTTACATGCACCCCAGTTTTCTAATTTTACTCAAAGTTAGAAAATATTTCGGCAATTATATCTACATACAAACTCAATAAAATCCAATTATATATGCAGTGTTCGCTCTAGAAATAAAAAGGGGCAGGGCGCTGTTGGCGGTAGAAGGGCACCCCGGTTTTGAAAAAGCACTTCTTGTTTTTAAAAGGACAAACTTTTCTTTAAAAAAAAATTGGAGTGGGCGTGTCCAGCCGTTGACACATTGGACCAAACAAAAAAAAGTTCCGATTTCTTGGTTGACATTGCGCTAGAGCTGCATATTGGGCCATTGTTGACGGTTCAGGGCCTACCTCGAAGAAAAGACCTGTACAAAATGGATGTCTCTTTATAAAGACACTACTTAAAATCCAAAATTTGACTTTTAAAAATTAATGTTTTCCCTAAAAACCAAAACTGTAAGTAGCCCTAATCAGCTTACAAAACTGATGAAAAGGCTACTTAAATCAAAAAATAAAACTTCACCTAAATCAAAAAATAAAATGCCTAATTTTGTAACCCCACCCCGAACCATCATCTCTTTAAAAAAACTTAGAATTTCATATGCGGGCACAGACAATCAACAGAATTCGTGAATGCCCCGTGATCGAAATTACCGGGGAATCATCACGATTGCACAACACGCGTAGTTAAAACGGAGTTTGTTTTTCTACTGTCATAATTTGCTTAATTCCAATTCACACACAAAACAAATTTAACAATGTCTTTTTTAAAGACGGCTAGGGAAGCTTGTGCTTGGCTGAAAAGGGTAAGAGGGGCGGAATTTTTCAAAAGAGGGCGGCATGTTTTAAAAAGGGGCACGAGGGCGCTATGTAGATGAAAAAAGGGCGGGCAGCTTGGACCGCCCTTCAAAAAACACCTAGAGTGAATACTAATATATGCTTGGTAAACATGGTACGCCACCTGTATAATGTGTGCCCAAAAATGTGGACGCCAGATATAGGATACTGGTGTTCTTGAAACAAATTCATCGGTGGTTTCAGCAATAGTCGCACTACAGCTGTGTGTTTGGTTTGATTAATTAACGTCGCACTAGAGCTGCACATTGGGCTATTGGCGACGGGTTATGCAATAGGCTATTAACATATCCTTTTAGAAATGTATTTTATTTAAATGCAGAGTACAAAGTTTCCCCACCTTCTTGCCGCTCGAACAGCAATCCAAACCAAATCAAAACATTCACAAATCTTTTCCATCGTTTTTTGGCGGCCGCCAATCACGCCAAAAGGGTCGGTGCTCCCGAAAACAGAGTAGTAGCGCGCTCGACGTGCGTCAAAAACCCCTTTTCTACCTGTGTTTTGTAGCTACAAGGGCGCAGCTGATACCCTGGCGAGTGGAAAAAGCGGTCAATGGTATGGAAACCAGGTCACGAAACAGAGAGAGAAAAGAGCGCACAGCCGTGTGTAGTTAGGTGAAAACAGTGAAACGCTGAATAGGGCGAAATTGTGTCTAACAAGCGAAATTGTTTTTATCGGAGGTTTACGGTTCAAGAACCTTGGGGACTTTTCAGATTATACCTTCATGGAGGCCCCTAATCAGTTTTAAACTCTGATTTATAGGTTAGAAACTAATTATTTAAAAGGCATTTTTTTATTATTATATTAACCCTTTGCACTCCAAGAACTCTTTGCGTTTTCCATTCTTTCTACGGAACAGTTATTCATCCTTATGTTCTTTTCCCTAGAGTTTGTTATGCTTATAGAAAAAAGAAACCCAATCTGTTTTGGTTATGCAAAAGAACGAGTTGAAAAAATTATCGATGTTTTTTAAACACAAGACTGTTCTCGTTTATTTTAAAGAACTGGGAACCAAAAGAACGAGCCGTTATGTTGTCGCTTGAACGGCGCCAACGGAGTGCAAAGGGTTAAATTCTCCTCCTGACTTGGTTTTAATAACGTCACACTTAAAAACTTCTCCATGAAGAAATCAATTCAGAAGGAAAGACCCAGGAACACTACTTTTTAATTTTAAACCACAGTCCCATGACGAGAACAACAACTCGATCCTCTCCAAACTTCCACATCACGACCACCGTGAGAACATTTAAGCCTTGCTTTAAGGACTTTTAAGAACACTCAATTTAGAGACAACTCTTGAGTTTCTAATTATCTTTAGAATAGAAATAGGAAATATTTTAAACTATTTCAAATGAAACACCAAAAGTTCGAAAGACAGGGAAGACTGCATCGTTTTTAAGATCAGATAATCAGAAAAACTGACACCTACTCTCCAAACTTCAACACCACGACCAACGGGAGTACATTTGAGTGACAGTTTTAACCAATGGAATCAATTTAACGACAGTTTTACATCTAGGATCGAAATAGAGAGACCTATGCAGAGACGAACGCACGCCATGCCAACCAAGATTTCACGACCTCCTAATATTAAGGACTTTTCGTAAAACTGCGATGAATTTATTTTAATTATTCTCCGTTTTAATAATCTATTGAATATAATAAGAGGTATTTAAACACTTTTATTAAACTACTTGTCGTTAAATGAAACGAGAAAAGTTTCAAAGCACGTTTTAAGCAGAACACTAAGGGTTTGTAAAAGCCAAAGTCGTATAATATTTGTCGATAAAATTTTGCAACTGGTAAAAACCATCGCCGTGTTTAATAAAATATCTCAACACTTAAGACAGTGAATAACGCTCCAGTTTTATATTGGTTTTTTAGGTCCCTTCTACAAGAAAGAGACAAAAGTGCGCTAGCATTTGCAGATGGCTTTGCGATTTGTCGATACAAACCACGTGGTTTGTATGTACCAATCACAAAGGCTTCTGCAAAATACCACGCCAGTTTATTACATTCGTGTAGAATGTGCCTAAGCTTGATATTTTTTTTTATATGAAGTCTTTAAGAGCAGGCACATAGGGTAAAAGGACAGAAACACTATATTACGCTTTTAGAGAAATCAATTCCGACACTATATAACCTCGTTAAAAATAGCACGATGGACTTGTTCGATAGAAATGTAGGCGTCGTTGGGTGTAAAATTTTGGAATAAAGCAAAACAAATACGAGGCGCGTTTGACAAAACAGCTTGTTTATCTCTCTTTTAATGGCGACTAATCCTTGTTTCTACAATCTGCTGAAATGACGTTTCACGTAAAATCCTTCTGACCGTTCTCCGACACAGCCACACGCGATTTCTTCTTTTTCCCACGACTGCTTGTTACATTACCCACGTCCCAATCCTCGTAAATTCATAAAATCTGACGCAAAACTCCCAGAAAAACCGGAGCAGCCTCAACCCAAAAGAGGCTATCGACTCCAACCGGTCCAACCGAATAGGAAGGTCCCCTTCCCAGAGTTTATTGGCCAAGGATATCCACCAACTACTGCGACGACAGAAAAAAAAAAAAAAACGAACGAACCCCTTCGAAAAGCAGGGCCTTGGCCTTGCCCAAAAAGCGTCGAACCCGAGAGACTCGGTTCTCGAACCCGGTCCGGGACCCCACGGTTCCGATGACCCTCGGTCCCCACCAAGGCCAGGGATCCGAGTGCTGTGGCCTTGGGAAGGGGGGAATGACCCCCCCCCCCCCCTTCGAGTAAAAAGGGGATTCCCAAGGAAAAGGGAAAGTGAGTAACGCTTGGCAACAAAGTTCATTTGGAGAGGTTGGTGGCCACCTCAAGGCTATGAGAGAGGAGGGGTGATTGAGCTGCTTCCCATACAAGGTTGAAATACCCTGAAAACCCGCGTTTGGAATATAAAGGCAAATCACAATTGACATGAAAATAACAGCAGGAGGGTTCATATCGATAAGTAATGAAATAGTAAAAACATTTCGTATTATAGAATATTTTTAGGAACTTTTGATAAAGAAACTCAGTTTTTACATAAATCGTATTTTTTCCGGGTTTTTTAACATTAAAGTAATCATTTCATAATTTCAATAGCGTCAAATTTTGTATAAGAAAGCGTTAATTTCTTACGTCAAGTTATTTCAAGCTGTTCTACATCTACCCCCATTTGTTAATTAACGTCGCACTAGAGCAGCACATTGGGCTATTGGTGACGGTTCGGGACCTATCTCAAAGGAAAGACCCGGGGAAACAATGCCTCGTATTTTTGAACCATGCCCAAATGATGAGGACAACATCTGAGCTGGCACTACACGCAACCACAATAGGCGTCAAAACATTGAATCCCGGTCATATTTAACGTGCACCAATCCCGTATAGACGCCTAAGAAATTGGAAGTAAGTTCGGACGACGTATTGTTACTTTGCAGCGAATCTGGCAACCCTCCGATCACAAGTTCACTGCATTTTAACAATTTTATCAACTCTCTTGTATCAGACATATTCGAACTCGCAACCTTCTGGTTGCTCCTTCCTTTACTCCCCATGTCACACACTTTTACGTCAGTCTTGCACCCTCCCTACCCAATTTCACGTCACAATTATTTTTTGTAATTAAAAATAGTCATTAAAAATAGCATTCTGTGTATTTTACCAATCTTCCTATGAAGGATAGTGATTTCTACAAAAAGTACTATCAAATTTTACGAAAGAAATTGCAGCATATTTTTTCGACAAACTTTTGAAACATACGTCACGCAACCACAAATAACCCTCCCCCCATGTCGCGCATGATAGACGCCCTCCCCCGCAAGGGTACTTGACAATATAAATAAACGGGTGCATAACGTGCGTAGCTTCCATAAGTTGCTTATAACTTCCAATTTAAACTCGTTCAGTTGAAAATGCCTTATTATATTTGTTATGTACCAAAAAACAAATATTGTCTTTAACTGAACAGTTAGTTTGGACGAAATGATGATTGAAAAACGATTACGGCAGGATCGAACATATTAAATAAGGGAATTCAGAACAAAGTTGAGGTGTTCAATTCCTGCATCTGCAGGTAGTTTTTATAATTTTTTTTTAAATGATATGAAATGCATTTGTCTGATAAATAGTCAAACAATAATAAAAATGAAACAGGTAAAAGAGAAAAAAAAATACTCGATTCTGTGTTGACCATATTTTGTGTTTAAACAGAACTTTTAACGTATAATAAAATACAAGTACGGGCTAAAAATTGGCTCTATCAATCGAAAATGTAGGCCACATTTAAAACTTCATTGAAAACTTGCGCACCTTTTATCTAATGCAAAACTGTTTTTGTAGTTATTAAAAATAAAATAAAAATTAACTCCCATTGCGAAATTAATTTTAGTAGTTTTTAAATTTCAAGACAAACATCGTTTTCAAATTTCAAGACAAACATCGTTTTCAAATTCCAAGACAAAAATAGTTTTCTCTAGTCAGCCATCGAAAGCACGTTAATGAATTATCTGCTTCTGAATTTGTAACAAAAATAGCAAAATTACCTGGATAAATGTTATTTACAAAAAAACATCAAACGAGTAACTGTATTCTATGCCATTAATGATTACATTGATACACACAGACTGATTTATAGCACGGCATTCGGGACCAAGGCCTTCATTTTAAGGGGGCCCCCCAAAATTATTATGGAACAAAAATTGAAAAAGTTTAAAATGAATTTATTAACTTTTACTAGTTTTATTAAAATCAAGTTGTTGTTTTTTTCGTTATTTTTCTTGTTGTTTAAACGTCTACTATTTTATCCAACCAGAAATAAAAAAAATTACTAGTTTTCAAAATATAAGTTTCTTGCAGTATTTACACTTGCATTAAAGCTGATTTATTATGTTATTTTGCATTGAGTGCTTCATAAATTTAGAGGTTTTATTCTAAGGTACGTCGGGGGGCTCCAAATGTTATTTTCCCCGGGGTCTCTTAACTTATAAGTCAATCTCTATGGAAACATAAATATCTAAAACTAAGACAAGCTTGACTTATATCATCATTCAAAGAATTTTTTTTAAAGATTTCCTAGAATTCAAACAACACTAATCCTTTTACGGCAGTGCGGTTAGACACATTTTTCCAAGGATATAATTCTCCAATGTCTGTCCGACATATAATAATTAATTTTAAAAAAATACTTCATTGATGGGCCATGAAACGCTCAATAGTCTGGACCACTAGCATCTCCATGTAGGCTCGCCTGTGTGAGGAAAAGCATCTTGGCGCGATAATTGTTTGGCGGTGAGGGGATAAATTGCCAAATGTTGCAACCTTGTATGGCATTTATTCCCTACCCCTGGAGATTCAAGCTTACAGCATATGGTTGTTTAAATTGATGTTTTTTTTTATTGATATTCAACTGTTTGGCGTAGATGTGTGGAGGGAGGGGGAAATTTTCTGCTTATTAATGAGGAAAGTGTGGGCGCTCGAAATAAAGTGTAGTATTTATTTCAAAAATAGTCTTATAAAACATTAAAAATTTGAACTATAAACAAAGTATAATATCTTTAATATTTTGTAATTAAGTATTCTGTAGAAAAAAAATTAAGAATAAGAAACAGAAAAAAGCAAGTAATTTATGGAAGATAAATAAATGCAGCAAAGTAAATTTACTTTTATATTAATTAAAGTTCTAACAAAGTGAAAGTTGTAAGTTTTTTTATAATAATAATATAAGGTTAATTTGAAATACATAACGAATGTTTATAAAGAAATTAAGAATTTGTATTTTTTATTCATAAGCATTCATTTTCATAATTAATAACTCTCATTTTCAGTAATTATAAGCAAACTAAATTTATATTCTTTAAATATAATATGTAGAAAAAATAGTTTCATTTTAAATTTCGGTGTGCGCAGTGAGAATGGTATAACAATATATTGCAACCTGCAGTTTTAAATACTTAATTTTGAGAATATTTACATTTATTTCTTTTTGCAATGCTTAGCATTTTTATAATACAGATAAAAGTGTGCACTTGTATGATATTGTATATTAACTGCACAATTTTTTTCTGCTTAATTAAGTGAAATTATACAAGTTTATATTATAAGAAGTTACTGTTATATGAAGTATATATAAAGATAATATTACGCAACGTGTGAATATACTATAGGGCCCAACGCGTTACAAATATCACGGGGTGGATAAATGGCTAACCTGGTTGACGCGGCTCACCTATGGTATGTCCCACAATGGTATAATATAATTTCTTAGATATTCGTAAAATCCTTTTTATAATTACAATAATATTAAAATTGCGAATTACAATCAAATAAATAAATTAAAATATATATATATCAATAAATCGAATGCATGTTCTTAAACCGTGAAATTACCATGGTCGCAATTTATTGCGAAAAAACTAGCTCTTCATGCTACAATTACAATGCCATTTAAAAAACAAAACAAAAAAGGTCAGTCAAAATGTCGAACAGCAATTCCTTCCACAGGGTTGCGAAATACTAAACTTATCAATATCGCCAAAGCTGGAACAATTATCGCGCCAAGATGATTTTCCTCACACAGGCGAGCCTACATGGAGATGCTAGTGTCTGGACCAGACCACTAATCAACAAACGGACACAAAATAATCAACCCCAACTGAGACGATACCCGATACACAGCAGACAAACGAACAAAAGCAACCCAGACAAGAAGCTACAATTTCACGATAAACACAACTGATATTCTTCCCACGAAAACATTTAAAAGACAGAGACGAAAATTAAAACAATCCCAAAACAACGACCTTTTCATTGTAATTAGTCAGCACTGAATTCAGTGGTAGTCAAAACTGCCAATTAGAAGGCAGGGGAAAGATTCGAGGAACAGCTGAAAGAAGTCCTTCAGAAGAGATGCAATACGCAAAGTAAAGAAGATAAATGTTACGTAAAAAGACATTAACCTAAGATGGATGCAGATCCTTTCTCATCACTTATTCAAATAAATCCGGTAGATGGCGGTACGAGATAGAAAATATTCAAGTCGAAATTTTACTTCTGGAATCGGAAACTTATACACATTTCAAATTTTTAATTTTCGGAAAGGAATAGAAATTAGAAATACGGAAAAACGGAGATTTTTAATTAAAAATATCGTACCAAAATTACCCAAGTCACAAAAAGCAGTTATGTAAAATTACAATTTAGTGCGGAAAATATTAATTTAAAATGTCCTTGTGTTCTAATATTTTTCCTTTCTTAGTATTTTAAATTTTTTTATAACAATTTAGTTGACCCAATTTTTTTTAATTATTCAGTTTTGATTATACACTAATACGTACTAATCTACTTTATCATTGAATAATTAAAATCATTTAAATGCATCGGGGCAAAAATTGGATGTAATTCAAAACGAAAAGTTAATAATTGTTTTTAAATGTGTTTTAAAAGTTAAAAAATTCCCAAGATTTTTTTTTATTCAAAATCTTAATTTTAAAGTATAAACTTTATATATCTATAATTAAAGATAAAAATTAACATATTTGTTTCAATATACAATTTCGATTTAACATAATTGCTATAAAACTAATATAGGTAAGTGAACCGAGCCGAAATTAAATTGTATTGCAATTAAAAAATTAACATGGATTCTGCAATACAAAGAATAAACAATACGACCTGCTGCCCACTGGTCAGATACCATAAAAAAAAATTAGGAGCCTGTATGCAAAAAAACACATGTAACGAATTCGCAAATCGAGAAAAACCGCAAAAACGTTTAGTAAATGCGGACGGAAAACATACGGAAAATATATTGAATATATATATATATATTGGAATATTTATATATATTTCCTCAAAATGGATACTCCCTTATCACATTGTATTACACGAGATTTCCCCTTATAACACCTAGAGAAATAAAACAGGATAACGAGAAAAAGGGCAATATTGGAAAATTGACAATTTTCCATACACAAAGATAGAAAATATATTAAAAATAAACATTTTGAAAGAATCTTGCAGAATATTTATTCAGCTTTATAGAATTTTAAAAAAAAATAAACATCTGAAAAACGCATTATAATTTTAAATACGCGTATTTTAAAGAAAATGTAAAATTAAATTTTAAGAAATCTGCGAATCTCTTTCAAAAACCGTGAAAAGTTTAATTTGGGGCAAAAAGTGAAGACTAAGTTAAAAGAAAATTGTTAGAATAATTGTTTGGGGGCGAGGGATTTTTCATCATAAGCAAACCTTATAAAACTCCAAACATACGAAGAAGCTGAGCCACCCTCACGTGTGTGCGACGCGTGCCACCGCACAGGGCTCCGCACTTCTGGAGGAGCCCTGCGCTCCTCAAAGAAAAAAAAAACGTAAAATAAGAATGTTACAGGTAAAATTAATTTCTTATTTTGTTTTACTTTTGACAGATAACGTCTTAAAAATCAGCTACATGAAACATCAGTATAGAAACATCGTGTTATAACGTACAATGTTCTTCCTGAAGTTTGGAGAGCACAACCTATAGGACTAATCTATACTATCATATAGAGGTTTATGCTTTTTTCTAGTAGTACCACTATCAAATTCTTAATTCATTTTTAAAAAAAAGTTTAAAAATTCCGACTGTAATTTTTTGTGTGTGGGTGTGTACAAAAATGCACCCGGAAAAACTTTGGTCTGTACTTTTCTATCACTAACCTCATAGATGAGTCCATTCCGTGACAAATATCACGAAAGACATAAATGTGATCTCGTTCGATAGAGAATTAAGCTCATAGTGAAATAACAGAGATAAAGAATTAAAAAAATAATAATAATAATAATAATACAGACTTTATGTAACGAAGTTTTCTAAATGAATATTCTATTAAATGATATATATCCGCATCAAATATTTGTAGTAGATAAAAAAATTCGATGGGCTTTTCAAAAATCTGAAAATTTATTCGAATGTTTAGAAATGCCCATTCCGTTAAATAGAGAGGTCCATTCCGTGATAAATATTAAGACTGTCATAAATTTGGTCTCGTTCGACAGAAAATTAGACTTAAAGAGAGATAAAAATAATTTTAAAAAATCACAATAATACAGACTTTTATGTAATGAAGTTTTCAAATGAAAATTCTATTCAAATGATACGTATCCGCATCAAATATTTATAGTTGATAAAAAATCTGATGGGATTTTCAAAAATTTGAAAAATTATCCAAATGTCTCCTTTAAATGTATTTATAAATTCGTGCGGAGGTTAAAAATGAGCCCTTTACTTGTTTCGCACAGGGTCCTGCGACTGCTAAGGGCGGCCCTGCTGAGGAGGGGGGGGGGGGGGGGTCATTCGAAAATAAAAGCTATATCATACCCAATCAGTGCCATTACACAATAAATATTTTGGGGGGTTGAACAAGAAATTTCCCAACTTAACGATTCGAAATTCCCAACTCAACAGTGCTGAAAATTCACAGTTCCAACTTATCGACATTTTTCATTTTTTTTATATACGTATATATATATATATTAGGTAATTTTAAACAGTTCTCTCACAAGCATTGATTTGTTGTACCCCTGTTCCAATGCAGTGTCCGTACCGAGGTCTAATTTAAATGTAATTGTTGGGCAATTTCCATTCTTCCCTAGCTTTCATTTGTTGTTAATATTAATTTACTTCAGGCATAAATTTTCCCAACTCGGAGTTAGTTGAAATTCCCAACTTTCAGGGTTTCCAGATGATTGGGTGGTGCCACGGGCCTGTCCCCAATCAAACCCATCATCAAACAAACAAAAAAGCACTTACTTTAGGAATGTCGCCATTTTCGGGTTCTTTTATTTCCGATACGTCATCCACTGAATTCTCTTCGCAGTCGGAATCCCTTGGAGTGTCAAGCAAAACATTGACAGCAGAAGCAGTGTCTGCCGTCGGCACTCTACGATATCCCCTGAACCTCTTAGCTAACATCTTGATTAAAGTTGTTACTCTATCGTTGTTTCTCATTTGATTGGGTTTCGCCGAAACCGATGTCAAAACCTCAAAGTCCTCAAGCGAGTGCTCGTCGCAAATCATCTGTGGTGCCTTTAAAAATTCCACAAAATTAACGCAATTTGAATTCCAAAGTTCCAAACAAATTCGTATCTAAAACGGATTGTAAGTGCAGGCCAGTTATTCAGCTATAGGACAAAACGGATTAAAAAAAGCCATAAAACCGCCTATTTTATTGTCGACTGTCGTGGGAACCTAATTAATTATACATAATGGCAATTCTCGGCTCAAATAAAGCGAAAAAAGTTCTCGAATCAATTTTAAACCCTGCTTAAGTTATTTTAGAGACAACATCCAGATAAAATGGCTCTTTGATTGGATATAAAACAGAAGGCTTGAGAATGAGTCTAAATCAATCAACGCGGAGCACGAAATCAGTCAACATTTAATTTTAAAATAGAAACCACACGCTAATCACTCAACACTAAATGCAATCAATGAGATAGTTGCAGAGTTAATTGGCCACTTAGATGGCAATCACTCACCAAATATTGGATGATCGCTAGTTCTAAATCGTGATTAGATCTCGGATAAGAACACTTTAGTTCCGAAACAGTTCTTCCCCTCCAAGTACTGATGCCGAAAGTAAATTTTACGAAAACTTTTATGAGGTAATCAGAATCAATAGTTCAAAATGAAAATAAGGCAATTTTTTTAAATGGTATGGGGCAAATATTTGATACTTCTTTTTCGGTGATGTACGATTCTGTAACGTTCCAGAAGCAAACAATCTTCAAACGATCAAATCAGTACCAACACTTAAATATTGCCATCTAAATATCACGAATCTTGTGCGAAAGTTCTTTTCTCACGAACAACGCAAGAATTACAATTCTATCTTAAAATTTGCTGCAGATATTTTACTTTAGTAATGAGCAATTCTGCAGCGTTCCAGAAGCAGACAATCTTCAATCGATCAAATCAGTATTAATACTTAAATATTGTCGTTCAAATAAAACGAATCTTGTTGGGAAGTTGGTATTCTCGCGAACAACATAAGCATGACAAGTCTATTGAGTTTTGCTGCAGATATTTTACTTTAATAATGTGCGATTCTGCAACGTTCCACGAGCAGCAAATCTTCAATCGATAAAACTAATGCCAACAGCAAACTTTACACGATCACTATCACATTCAAATAACACGAATCTCATGAACCAAACACGAATCTCATGAACCAATCATCACAAACAACACAAGAGTTGCAATTCTATTTTGAAAATAGCAAGGTAGATATTGAACTCCTTCAAAAGCGGGCGATTCTGTAAACGTTCCAGAAACAGAGAATCTTTAACGATCAAATCAATACAATCGTCAATCAAATAACACGCATCTTGTGAACCAATCCTCACAAACAACACAAGGCTGGCAATTCTATCTTCCAGCAAAATCAAGAATCCGCACACAAACCAGGTACACAAACACCAGAGATCGCAAACCACAGCCCCTTCACATCCGAAGAAGCGTTGTTTGTGCCACACCAGCGCTACAGTCGCACCGGTAATATTTCCCACGCACGAAGATCACGGAGATAAAAAAGTAAACAAGAAAAGATGAAGAAAAGGAAAAGAGGGCGACCCTCTCAAGAGGCCCGCGAAAGTCGATTTGGAAATATTCTCTGTGATGGAGGGATGCGGGAAGATAAGCAAAGGGGGGATGTGCCAACAACCGGCCACAGTTGAGGATGGAAACGTAATAAATGACGGTCAACAGAGAAATGAACGGATGTGTTACTTTTTTGTAACTCGTTTTTTGATGGACGGGCGGTTGATATTCGTCACACAATGAAAACAACCGGTATCGCTATAGATAAAGGTACAAAATCAGGCTTTAATTTTTTTTCTAATTTCTTTATTGTAGAAAATAAGGTAAAACCGTAGAATGTATGCCAAACATTAATTTCGCGTTACTAGTACAGTAGACCTTTACAACGACTTTTCGATATAGCGACCCCTTAATTACGAAACCCCCCCCCCCCCCTTTGAATTATAAAATTTAACTTATATTGAAATAAATGCCTGAATTATTTCAATTATATAATTAAAAATTGTAAAGTATACCTGCAAAAGAACTTATCTCCATAGACTTTTTTTTTTAATTTATGAGGGAAATATTTTTTATATTACAGTAAAAACCGCTTATAGCGGTTCAAGGGACCATCATAATTGGATCGTTATATCCGGAATCGCTATATTAACGTGGACTGCTATAGAAATCCAAACTTCCTTTGCATTTTAAATTGTTATATCCGGCGTATCGTTATACCCGGCATCGTTATATACGGATTTTACATTGTTATTAAAAATACAAACTTTTAGAGAAGTATTCTTTATCTTATTTCAAATCAACTTAATAGTCTTTTTCATGTTCAACTAAATTTAAACAACTATTAATTTCTTTAAAATATAGTGACATCAGACTACTAAACAATTTTGGTTCATTTACATAAAATATTTTTAAAAATGCTAATAATGGTGGATATTTCATTCGAAAAATATGAACAGGTATATAAGAAAATAAATTATTATTAAAACTTTACATAACGAAGTCAGGAATGAAGTCAATTTCTATACTAGACGCCCTATTTATACAATTTTAATATCTACGTTTTCAATGGCACAATACCAAGTTAAAAAACTAAAGTACTAGGAATTTTTCAACAGATTAAAACTAATTATAAGTGTAATGAAAAGTAATAAATTCGAAAACATCCAAACATAAAATGTTTATATAATGCAACGATGAATAACTTTATAATTTAAAATGTCCATTCTTACTACTAATACACTGTATAAAAAAATGTGCTTAAAAATTAGTACATGGACGTACTCGTTTTTCTTTGAGTACAATTACCACGTAAATGAGCGATGACGTACTTAAATTTAAATAATCGTATTTTCGGGAAAATGTTTTAGTATGCAAATATCAGCTTCTATTCAAGCCATCTTACCAAAGCAACCTGGCAAACTTAAAATATTTGTTCAGAAGATGGTTTTCCACATTATTTTATGTCTGTTGCTTAAATGGAAACTCAGTTATTACGACTCAATTATCATACTTCCTATTCTTTTGGCATGCCTTTTTAACATTACTTCTGCTTATAACTTCTTCACGTCGCTTTGGTAGTATAACGGATAAAATCCTAGACTCCGGTGCGGAATACATCAAGTGGACGGATTGGATTCGTCCCGGTAAGTCCTGTTTGTAATTGTTGAAATTTATTGAAAGTGATTTATGAAGGCAGCCTATGTAGGCAAGCAACTGCTCTTTTTAATTCATTTTACGCATTTTTTAGTACTTTTTTTTTTCAAAAATGAAACTTATGTATTCGGAGCTATGATAAACATCGAATATACTCAAAAGTGAGTACATTTTACTTATTTTTAAGTACCTATTTTTAAGTGTACCTATAAACTATTAAAGCATTGCAACAAATTGCAACGATATTAGGAATATTGAAGGAATTGTATAATTGTAAGATTTTTTGTGTGCTTATTATTACTTATGCTATGAACTATCGCATGTATAGTAGAGTAGGAATCTCCACTTATAATTGTATAAATTATATTTCTATTAAAAAAGTTTCTATATTTCGCATCTGAAACGCATATCTTTACATACACCTCTACATTAGCTCACCAATATTGGATGACTCAAGGCGAGAGCATTATATCTGGACATCTTCCATCCAATAAGGAAACGAATCAATCTATCAATCTGCGGCTTATCTAATAAAAATAATCACTTACACAGCATTGCAATTACAAACATGACGTGGTTATGCAATCCTGCAAACTACCCAAGGAAGGTTTTTAAAAGTAAAAAGCTCTAGTCTCCTTTCAGTAAGTCATTTTTTCTATAACGAAAAAATTAACAGCAACCTTATTATGTATTTTATATATATATACTATATATTTAATACATATACTATATATTTTATAGATATACTACATATTTAATACATATATTATGTATTTTATAGATATACTATATATTTACTACATATATTATATAATATATATTTTATACATAACTATAGATTTTATACATATACTATATATTTTATAGATATACTACATATTTAATACATATATTATGTATTTTATAGATATACCATATATTTACTACATATATTATGTATTTTATACATAACTCTAGATTTTATACATATACTATATATTTCTATATATTTTATAGATATACTACATATTTAATACATATATTATGTATTTTATAGATATACTATATATTTACTACATATATTATGTATTTTATACATAACTATAGATTTTATACATATACTATATATTTTTATACATATACTATATATTTTATACATAACTATATATTTTATAGATATACTACATATTTAATACATATATTATGTATTTTATAGATATACCATATATTTACTACATATATTATGTATTTTATACATAACTCTAGATTTTATACATATACTATATATTTCTATATATTTTATAGATATACTACATATATTATGTATTTTATACATAACTATAGATTTTTATACATATACTATATATTTTATACATAACTATATATTTTATAGATATACTACATATTTAATACATATATTATGTATTTTATAGATATACTATATATTTACTACATATATTATATAATATATATTTTATACATAACTATAGATTTTATACATATACTATATATTTTATAGATATACTACATATTTAATACATATATTATGTATTTTATAGATATACCATATATTTACTACATATATTATGTATTTTATACATAACTCTAGATTTTATACATATACTATATATTTCTATATATTTTATAGATATACTACATATTTAATACATATATTATGTATTTTATAGATATACTATATATTTACTACATATATTATGTATTTTATACATAACTATAGATTTTATACATATACTATATATTTTATACATATACTATATATTTTATACATAACTATATATTTTATAGATATACTACATATTTAATACATATATTATGTATTTTATAGATATACCATATATTTACTACATATATTATGTATTTTATACATAACTCTAGATTTTATACATATACTATATATTTCTATATATTTTATAGATATACTACATATATTATGTATTTTATACATAACTATAGATTTTATACATATACTATATATTTTATACATAACTATATATTTTATAGATATACTACATATTTAATACATATATTATGTATTTTATAGATATACTATATATTTAATACATATATTATGTATTTTATACATAACTATAGATTTTATACATATACCATATATTTTATACATAACTATATATTTTATAGATATACTATATATTTTATAGATATACTATATAGTTTATACTATACTTTATATTTTATACATTTTTATATATTTTATGCATATATACTATTATGAAGGGTACAGGGGATAAATGCGCAATGTCAACTTTAATGATTCTTTAAAAAAAAGGGGGAGGGGAAGCAACTTGGTCCTAATACGATTAAGGATGATTAAGGACCAACAAGTTTAACAACGCACCTTTTACTTCAGTATAATAAAACTTTTCTCGTTATTTACACTTGACATAACATATTTATTGCCAAAATGAAACTGCACACTTTAAAAGTTTCCTTCGAATGCTACTAGATGGTAGAAGAATCTCACATTTCATACATATACTATACACTAACATATACTAACTATACAGATTAATTCCTGAGCAACAGCAGGGAGTTTTTACTAGTCAAATCGAAAACTCAAACTTTTCATTACACTTTCTGAAAACTTGAGAGAATACGTTTATGTTTCTGAGCAACGATATGATCTCATACCATCGAGAGAGCACCACGATCTGGGACTTATATAATCGTAAAAAAATACCTGATAAAAAGTCTCCGAATCTTCAAGAATATCCGGGAAACTGTTACACCCCAAGGGCAGAATGGGTGCACGGAACATCGTTGACCAACACCCACAGCTAACCTCAGTGGAAGCCGGACCCAACAAGGTATCCCACAAAGCAGCTGATGGCACAGCCACTGGTGCAATATGGACGCTTTCGCGACTAGCAAAAAAATGAATGTACGGAACACCAATAAAAGTGAAAACAGACGTAAGAGCGGTAAGATAATCTTTACCGATCGCAGCACAGTCACAACAGCTGTGGGTGAGACATAAGCAAGCAATAGAACACAACAAGAGCACGTTTCAGGCAGGCTATTGACGTACCCCGTGACGTAGGTTTGCACGTGGCTTTCATTGATGTAAATGTTTATTGAATAGAAGATGATGTTAATTGCGACCGGCCGATTAAGACTTCAGGAAATATCTGACAGGTGAGATGCGAGAAGTTGTGTCGTACGTCGAAAATCAATCAACTGTGGATTCCGGACTCGGTTTGGACAAATGAGGACTTCAGACATGAAAATCGATCAAGTTCTTTTGATTGACTTTACAATATTGTTACTGTATACACTCAAACCTGTTTTTGTGCGGTCTTTTTTGTGCGATTTTTTTTGTGCGACTTTTTTTTTTATGCGATTTTTTTTGTGCGGTATATGAAAATTTCAATCAAATTGGAACATAATTGATTATATGGCTACCGAGACATATACAAGCGTCTAGTGAAACAACAGTCGTCGCAAAAACTGATCACTGACTACATGGTAACTGAAAAAAAGTCAACTCTAAACGAGTGCGAGGTAGTATCTTCAAGTGACGAAAGCGATTTTGAACCGAGTTCGCGTATTGTCATACTACGAAGGATAATGGTTAAACGTTTTGAAAAGTTTGTATGTGTAAAATAAGTACATATGTAAATAAAATATTTTTAAATGTTCGCGTGTGTATTTTCAAAATCAGATTCCAAAAGGTTTGGCGAGATTCCAAGTAGCTGTCAAGCCTCGTGTCTTGATTTCGTTTAAAAAAGCAATTCCTAGTTATTTCGTAAGGTTTTGAGTTATTTTCTATGTGAGACTTTTTTTTATGCGGTCCCTATCCACCGCATAAAAAAAATATTTTTTAATTGTGTTGCTAAAACTATTTTTTATAGCTACTCGTGAAGTTTTATGGAAAACATTTTTATGCGTTTTTTTATGCGGTCCTTATCCACCGCACAAAAACAGGTTTGAGTGTATTAATGTCCGATTAATAAATATATTGGAATTAAAAAGAGTTGTTGTAAGTTCGACTTTGATCGAAATCCGAATTGCACGCTTCAAGAGACCCTGAAATTTTGAACTTGACTGCTTGAGATCAGAGTAAACAATAAGGTGTTAGGTTTTTAAAATTAAAAATTAATTACTATAATTTAATATTATTAAAAATTACTTAAAAGAAGGCGGATGAATCATAATAAAAATCCATGTAAATAGTTATTAATGTTTAAAATTCTTCAAGAAAAACACATACAAAATTTCGAATTTAATTTTTTTTAAATAGGTCAAGCAGAACTATCCACTCTAACACAGACATAAAATAACCAAAAAGCTTAAATTTGACCTAAAGGTATAACCGTTTAAGACACTAAACATAATCAAAAACAAAAATATAATAACTATTTTAATTCGCGAAGTTAAACTTAATTTTTATAATCTTGAAAGTCAAGATTAGTTAGACACGATCTAATGTGTGCAACCGATAACTACGACTTCCAATGTTAATCATTAAAGTTATAAATTGGGGATGGTAGTTAACCATCACTCATAATTTGCGAATATAAATCCAAACTTAGCTCAGACGAAGAACTAAATTTCTAAAATTTGAAATACAGCGTGTCTGGATTAAGATTATTTTGGCTCCCGATAATAAATACAGGCTGGTCACAAATTGTTGAACAATGATCATTGCTTGGTGTTGTATCACATTTAACTGTAATAAAACATTTTTATACTACTTTGCTTATTTCTTAAACAAGTCGCCTAGCTTCAGTAGCAACAATCGAAGTAAAATACAGCAAAAATTATTTATTATCATATATATTATTTCTGTAGTAAAGATCCTTTTTACGCCCATTAGACGCAACGAATCTTAACACATGAGGTATCAAAAGAAAGAGAATTTCATGGACCAGTGACGAATCGCATTTTCATTTCATAAATATCAAGTTTTCTTTAAATGCGTTTAAACTAATTCATTTTTAATGGTTTTTTTTAAAGCAAATGAAAATTCTACCATCTATGCATAGACTGTTAAACATTTTTATTTTTTAACTCTAACGAATGGATGTGTGAGTGAGGGGGTGGGGGGGGGGGGGGTTCATACGATAATTATCGTACGGGCATGCTAGTTCGTTAACCAGCCAAAGAACGCCGAAGAGTTATATAACACAGTTATATAACAGTTATATAACACAGTTATATAACACAATTATATAACTCAGTTATATAACACAGTCATATAACACAGTTCATATGTATAACACAGTTCATATGTATAACACAGTTCAAATGTATAACACAGTTATATAACACAGTTATATAACACAGTTATATAACACAGTTATATAACACAGTTATATAACACAGTTATATAACACAGTTATATAACACAGTTATATAACACAGTTATATAACACAGTTCATATGTATAACACAGTTCATATGTATAACACAGTTATATAACATAGTTATATAACACAGTTATATAACACAGTTATATAACACAGTTATATAACACAGTTATATAACACAGTTATATAACAGTTATATAACACAGTTATATAACACAGTTATATAACACAGTTATATAACACAGTTATATAACACAGTCCATATGTATAACACAGTTCATATGTATAACACAGTTCATATGTATAACACAGTTATATAACAGTTATATAACACAGTTCATATGTATAACACAGTTCATATGTATAACACAGTTCATATGTATAACACAGTTCATATGTATAACACAGTTCATATGTATAACACAGTTCATATGTATAACACAGTTATATAACACAGTTATATAACACAGTTATATAACAGTTATATATCACAGTTGTATAACACAGTTGTATAACACAGTTGTATAACACAGTTGTATAACACAGTTGTATAACACAGTTGTATAACACAGTTGTATAACACAGTTGTATAACACAGTTATATAACACAGTTATATAACACAGTTATATAACACAGTTATATAACACAGTTATATAACACAGTTATATAACACAGTTATATAACACATATGTATTTTATGTATTTTACAGATGTATTTTACAGATACAAAAGCGTAAGTTATGTTCATATTCGAAAACATAGGAAATTCCATAGTTTTGGGAAATTTCAAAATAAGCTTGCCATTTCCATTAAAAAATTATTCCCTACAAAAAGCTTACTTGTCATTTTCAAAGGTAATCCCGCATAAAAAAAATCCCATGCTAAAGCTTGTTCACAGCTTTTCTGCATTTCTTAATCGATTGGGGAACCGTCAAACAAAAAGAATTTAAATGGTTGACGGATTCAGCGTTAAAAAATACCAGCGAAACATTTTTAGATTTAAAAATACATTAAAAAAATATTTTTTTTATTATTTCGCCGTGTATTTTAATTGTCCATAGTAAATATTTAAAAAGCAACTTAAAAACCCTACTAATAAATAAATATATTAAAAAATAATATCAAAGGTACCACGTTATTCTTTCACTTATATACATTATTTTATTGTGTGTGTAGTAGGGCTCCAAAAAAATATCCTGTACTTCATGAAGTAACACATTTACTATTATTTCCAAATCACAAGTCAATCGCCGGATTATTATTATCCGGATTAATTGGGATCAGATCCCATTCGGATAATCAAATCCGGATAATTCGTTAAAAAGGTTATTTCTTAGTGAAACAATGAATTTTACTTTAGTATGTAATGTAATTTAGTGACTATTAAAAAAATATCATTTATCGAAGAAACTTTCAAAATTTGGATTTTGCTGGGTTTTTTTTCTCAAAGCGATCCGTATCCGGATAATTGGCGATCCGCTTTATTAGATCCGGATAACATGAATTTAATCCGGATTTACTTTTTATTGCTTGTATTTATTTTAAGTAAGGCAATGTATGTTAACTGCAAGTCAAGAAACTAGGGATGAACCGGATAGTGTTTTTGCCGGATTTATTAAAATAAAGCAATGTATATGTCATCTGCAAGTCAAGAAACTAGGGATGAATCGGATAATGGGTTTGCCGGATACCGGATATCCGGTGCACATTACAAACCGGATAACGGATATCTGAACTGGATTTTTACGAGTAGTTATTTTTACGAACATATCTTCTCTTAACAGTTCTTTCTTAAATAACATTTTACTATTCTTAAATAGACAATTAGAATTAAAGAAAGTATATGCTTGTGTGTGTATACTAAACTCCAGATTTAAAAATAATCATCACCATACTTATAATAGAGAAATAATGTTAATCCTAAAGATATGAAGACAATTTTTACTTCGATACTTTCTTTAGTTTTTAAATCGTTAATCATTAAATCGTCAAAAAAAAAAATCTCTCGAGTTTCAATTACTGTGAGACTCGTTAAAATTGCATTCCGAACGATCAAAAGCTTCGTATTTTCCAGATAATAAAAACACATAATCTAGATTTGGATAAGGTCAGCAATATAGAGAATAAAAGAAATCAAGATTCATAAATTACAGCCCAGCTTCATAAACTTGATATACACCTTTAGAGAATCAGCAGTTTTATCATATTTAACAACTTCATTATAGGGCTCTCTAAAAATGAAAGGTGATTTAAACTAGTGCCCAAATAAAAGCGGCAAATAAAACAAAAATCCACGTCAAGATTGAGGGAATAAAGTTCAATGTCAAAGAAACAGAAGTCCTGTTCTCAAGATTTAATGATGGCAGTTTATGGCACAGCCGCGCTGTTTTTATTGCCCTTCGTTATTCAATACGTGTTCCTTGTCTAGTGAGAGCACCCTAAGATGTCCTTTCACAAAGTACATCAACACCCCAAACTACATTTTCCCAACATTTTAAGAAGCGTTTCACTCTATTTCGATTCAAGAGCGACATCCTTCAAATTCAACGGCGTATTTCTTTTTTTAATTGGGCCACAACTTGCCACGTGACATTTTTGTGTGATAGTAGTTGAAACCTTCGAGCATGAATGGACTGTAGTAGAGCGAATATGACGTCATCATCGTGATGCAAACATCTCAGACCTGATGGCACCAGACACGCGACTTCCTTTCAAAATTTATGAATGAAAAAACGTTCGCGATTGACTTGCGATTTGGAAATAATAGTAAATGTGTTACTTCATGAAGTACATGATATTTTTATGAATGAACTAGAAAAATTTTATGAATGGATGACGTAGTTAACACATGTCTGAGGCTATTCACGTTGGCCTCACGTTGATGTTAATGAGATTACAACCTTATGATTTCTCTACTATGAGGGATCCATGCTCGAAGGTTGAAACCACTGATCTCTAACTAACTTCTAGATTGGGCAACACATGTTATTGACTTGAAGCCAATGAAAGGGGTAACAACTGTTCCCCACTTTCACCTCTACAGCAATATTTCGTATATTTTTTATGTTAAAATAGGCCGACATGTATTGCTTTTGGTTGAATTTTTTTCTATTTTCTTTTGAACACCATTATAAATGCAATCTGCTATTAAAATAGAAAGTCATTTGCAAGTCAAGGTGGTTAAAAAGCAAGAGCAAAAACTATTTGTTTGGCAATATAAAAATTATTTCTATGAGAAGAAAATATAATAGTTATATACATATAATATTTCTACAATGCTATGGTATTTAAAACCACCACTAAATCATTTAAAAAAAAAATTGGGGTACAGTATGGCTGCTTCCACATTGGCTTCAACGCGCCCATAGAGGAAACACGTTTTGATCTATCCAGATATTACAGTTAAAGTTCAGTGGTTGGAAGGGTAGTTAATAAGGATAATAATCATTTAATATTTTGACAGACGTGGTCAATTTCTATTGGGAATCTATTTATTTCAAACAACTAAAAATGCACTATAGTGCGCCATAGCAATTAAAAGAAAGTCGTTAAAATCTATTTCCAACAACACTTCAAAAAAACGAAATCGAAAAATAGAAGTTGCAAATTGACACTAGCTTCGGATAGATACTGCCAACCTGTATATAAAATTTATTATCGTGACATAATCCCTATTTATGACACATTTTACCGTTGTTTGTTCACACACGCACACGCATAATAATCTATCAAAAAAACACCTTGTACAAACAAGTCAAACCATAGAAAATCCGATAACGAAATAGTAGTTGATATATACTATAAAATCTTTTCTCTATTAAGGAGAAATACTTAAAGTATTTCTAAGAATAAAGTCATTTGCGTAATCTAAAGAAATGCATTCTA
This sequence comes from Troglohyphantes excavatus, assembly GCA_963932185.1. Taxonomy (NCBI): domain Eukaryota; kingdom Metazoa; phylum Arthropoda; class Arachnida; order Araneae; family Linyphiidae; genus Troglohyphantes; species Troglohyphantes excavatus. The sequence goes on along the minus strand of OZ010677.1, from coordinate 24,323,626 downwards.
ACTTTTAAAAATAGGTACTCAAAAAAAAGTAAAATGTACTCATTTTGGATTACATTCGATTCTTATCATAGCTATGAATACATCATTTTCGTTTTGAAAAAGACATGTACTCAAAAATGAGTAAAAATTAATAAAAAGAGCAGTTGCTTGCCTACAATGGCTGCCTTCATAAGTCACTTTCAATAAATATCAACAATTACAACCAAGACTTAAAGGAATCAAACCCGTACCCTCAAGCACCGCAGTCTAGTGCCTTATCCGTTGTACTACCAGGGCGCCGTAAAGAAGTTATAAAAATAATAAATGTTAAAAAGGTGCGCCAAAAGAATGGGAAGTAAGATAATGGAATTGTAATAACTCAGTTTCCATTTAAGCAATCGACATCAAATAATGTGGAAAAACGTCTTTTGAACAACTATTTTAAGTTTGTCAGGTCGCTTTGTTATGACGGCTTGAACAGAAGCTGAGATGAGCAATATTAAATCACACTGCTCATTTTTGTGAAAGTACAGTTGCTTAAATTTGAATACGCCATCGCTCATTTACGATGCAATTGTACTTAAAAAAACGAGTATGTTGTTGTACTCATTTTTAAGAACCTTTTTTTAAAGTGCAGGGTTTGAAATTAGAAAATAAAAGTTGGGCGTCAATAAAGTAGCACCTAGCAATTTTTATTTAGTAGCTAATATTTCCTGCTTAGGCGTAATTTTAAAATAATTCAAATTGCTTAAGCAAAGCAGCCAACTGTTACGATATTTTTGTAATCGTTAAAGCTACTTATGCAAATAATAAGAACCATGATTCCATTTGTACTCTAAAAATAATCAACGTTAGGCTCAATCGACACGAACGAGTAAAACGCGCGCGAGGTTGCCGGTGATTCGATAAATCGTACCACGTGGTATGATGACTCGAATCACCGAGAAGCTCACACGCGTTTTACTGGTTTGTGTAGAATGTTCTTTATACGTAAAAAATTAAGTCGTCAAACTGAAATTTTTATTAAAAATAAGTCGTCAAACTAAATTTTTTATTAAAAATAAGTCGTCAAACTGAAAATTTTATTAAAAATAAGTCGTCAAACTGAATTTTTTATTAAAAATAAGTCGTCAAACTGAAACTTTTATTAAAAATTAGGCATCAAAATTGACGACTGAGTGTAAAATTAAGGTTGTCAAAGTGAAATCTTTAGGTTCAAAATACGACTAACAACCGTTAATTTCGAACCCTGTGCATACAGTACTAGTTCAAAAACATAGATTACTTAAACTTAGATATATTATTCTTAATGAGAAAAAGACATTTCAACACTTAAGCATTTTCTCAGTTATTCCGGTGTTCCAACTTTCAATGTGAAATTATAATTAAGCTACGGTAGACATCAGTTATTTAATTGCAAATCTAATTTCATTAAATTATACAGATCGAACATGCACGACGAAGGAAATAAGTCACGCTATTTCCGAAATTCGACATTTCATTACCCGGATTTTATTGCAGGAAAACTAATTTAGTAGGAAGATGAAAGACCATTTTAATTACATCCGGGATGAAGGAGAGATTACAAAATCAAAAAAAAAAAAAATAAAGTCACATTAAAATTGTTCAAAAAAAAATATCGAATCTTATTTAGCTTCTTACATAAAATTTCATTAGAACTGTTTTAAAACACCTAATTTCATAGAATCATAAACTTTCAAATAATTACGATTTTGCATTAAAATTAAAAAGTAACAGTATAATAATCTAGTAATGATATTTTATTAGTTATTATGCAATTAGATATTGGTAACGGTTATACAAATAATTTTCGAATTCTATAGAATATCAAGTCCTTTGTCGCATACAAGCTTTGCTTTATTTCGAGATTTTACACACAGCGGACCTTAATTTCCTATCGAACGAGACCAAATTCATGGCAATCGGGCAATTCGTAACGCAGTCATAGTATCGGAATGGATCCTCCTAAAAGCATAGATTATTGTTTATATCCCCAATGACCACATCAAGATTATTTCTAAAACCTTTTTTTTCACATGGTTCCAAATTAGCAATCAATAATCGTATTTTGCATTTAACATTTTATGTTTGACGACCGTAATTTTACACCAGTCGTCATTTTTGACGCCTAACTCTTCATAAAAAATTCAGTTTGGTGATCGTAAATTTACACCCAGTCGTCATTTTTGACGCCTAACTTTTCATAAAAATTTCAGTTTGGGGACCGTAATTTTACATCCAATCGTCATTTTTGACGCCTAACTTTTCATAAAAATTTCAGTTTGGGGATCGTAAATTTACACCCAGTCGTCATTTTTGACGCTAAACTTTTCATAATAATGTCGGTTTGGCGACCGTAATTTTACACCAGTCGTCATTTTTGACGCCTAACTTTTCATAAAAAATTCAGTTTGGGGACCGTAATTTTACATCCAATCGTCATTTTCGACGCCTAACTTTTCATAAAAATTCCAGTTTGGGGACCGTAATTTTACATCCAATCGTCATTTTTGACGCCTAACTTTTCATAAAAATTTCAGTTTGGTGATCGTAAATTTACACCCAATCGTCATTTTTGAAGCCTAACTTTTCATAAAAATGTCGGTTTGGCGACCGTAATTTTACACCCGGTCGTCATTTTTGACGCCTAATTTTTCATAAAAATTTCAGTTCGGCGACCGTAATTTTACATCCAATCGTCATTTTTTATGTCCAACTTTGTTTTATATATTTTACTGGTAAGACGCAAATTCGATTAACTCGGTATTTTATTTCGTCGAGCGCTAATGAAAATAAACATTTTATGATTGATACGAAGAATGAACGTAAAATTGGCGATAAAACGGGAGGGGGGGAAAAACCTTTTAATAATAAAAATTGATTTTTAATTAATTACTCTTATACTTTTCAGTCATTTTGTCGGTAAGACGGTGATATTTTTAGAGTACAAATGGAAACATGCTTCTAATTTTATGCAAAAGAACACTGTTAAAAATAAGTAACATTTACTCATTTTTGACTGCATTCGATGCTTTGTCATAGCTCCAAATAAGTTTCATTTTTGAAAAACACTGTACTCAAAAATTAGTACGAGTAAAAATGAATAAAAAAGAGCAGTAGCTTGCCCCCAGTAGCAGAAAAATTCTTAACAGTCTGCGACAAGATTTTAGCGAATAAGATTTGTCTGCAACTAAATTTTTTATATAACTATTGGTATACCTTTCATGAGCAATAATTCGATTAAAGAAATCATTTCAGCAATAGTATTACTTTGTTATTCACGGTTTTATTTTTCATGCGCTGTTTAATCATTGCTGGATTATAAGTATTCATCACTTAAAACATATAGTACCAATTATTTAAATGTTTAACATTTTTATGAACAAATACATACCCATTTATTAAATAGTTTTAGCATTTAAAACAAAAACTCCTTATATTAACAATATTTTCTATGAAAAGGACAATATACATTAAAATTTTATTTCATTGTTAAAATTTATAAATGAAACAAAAGAAAGATTATTTTTATAATTTCTTTGGTAAATTAAAATTGGAAGTATAACTTTAAAGTATGGTAACTTCATTAAATTTCAGAGTTCATACTGTAAATAAAAAATGGGGAAGGTGCTAAAAGAATGGATTTTTTTTTTATCTGCTAGTACTTTAATATGCAAATATCAAAATAGAAAAAAATAACTTCTAAAGAAATTTAAATTATTATTTATTATGGTTTTAAACATTTAATATAAGTTTTATAACTTGCAAGTCTGATAAATTATACTTTCCTTTTCATTGAAGAACAGGAATAGTGAATAAAATTTAATGCAAACTAACTGTAAACTAATGTTCAAACTGTCCTTTTACATGTAAAAGAATCATGACATAAAATCAAATACATTGCAGTATAAGTTTATTTTAAAATACTAGAATTCACACAATATCCTCAGGAATGTTCGAAACTCCAATTTATAAAGATGGAGAAATTAGCGAAGTCCGATTCTTGACAAACGTGGCATAACTAATTAGATCGCAATAGTAAAAAAAAATTATCAAAAAAAATTAAAACTAAATAAATGCCTTTCAAAACGAGAAAACTGACTTTAAACATGTATCAAAACAAGTTTTATGTCTTGAAAATCGGAAAAGCCACCGGGCTAAAACGCCGATTTCGGATAAAATCGGCAACTGTGGTTAGCTGATAATAAACAAATTCCCTACAAACCCGATAAAAAAAAAGTTAAGAAAACCATGTTAAAGCTAGACCTAAATTAATAAATCCGAAAAAGAAATGAATTTTTAGTCGCCAACATCGGTGTAATCGCGAAGTCAAGTTGCCGATTTTTGAAAAACTTGCATCTTTGATTGCCTATTGACTATGAAATAGATGAGATAGGAATGAGTAAAAAGAAAGAAAAAATGAGCTATTAAAGTAAAAAATTGAGCTCTAAATCCAAAAGAGAAAAAAAATTATCGACAAAGTCGGAAATCTGCAGTGGAAGTTGCATAAAATACCGTTTTCGTTTAGCGCAAATTCCATTCTCAAAGAAGGTTCTGCTAATTATTTTCTAGTAATGTAACTTTTCAAAGAACAGGAGTTGACAACAAAGAAACGTCTGCGGAGATTTGTTCAAACACGTGTAACTTATCGCGATTGCAACTTTCTATTATCGGGATTCCTCACCCATCCCCTGACTTTCTTAAATGACTGAAAAGTAATTTTCTAACATAAAAAGAATCTGCAGAAAATGTTCTAAAGTAGTGCAGATATAAAAAATTTCTATGGTAGACTTCTGCAAAAATTTGTCTGCAGACCTTTGAAAAAAATCTGCGTCGTACGACGCACGTCACCGCGTTTCTGCTTCAGGGAGATTGCCAATATAGGCTGCCTTCATAATTGACCTTCAATAAATATCTACAATTACATCCAAGACTTACCGGGAATCGAACCCATGTAATCAGCCACTGCAGTCGGAGGCCTTTCCGTTGTACTACCAGAGCGATGTGAACAAGTTATAAACAGAAAAAATGTTAAAAAGGTGTGTCAAAAGAATGGGAAGCAAAATAATTGAGTTGTAATGACTCATTTTCCATTTAAGCAATCTACATCAAATGATGTGGAAACCATCTTTTGAACACCTATTTTATGTTGGTAGCTTTGTTAAGATGGCTTGAACAGAATCTGATATTAACAATATTAAATCACACTACACCTTTTTGAGAAGGTACGATTACTTAAATTTGAGTAAGTCATTGCTTTTTTACGACGCAATTGTACTCAAAGAAAAACGAGCATGTGAAGGGTACTCATTTTTAAGTACCTTATTTTTTACAGTGAACCTTTAACAATTTCAAAAATACCGTTCTCGCCCTTAAGCAATTTGAATTATTTTAAAATTACATCTTAACAGAACATTTTGGCAACTAAAAAAAACTTGCTATGTGCCAATGACGCCTAACTTGTATCTCGTTATTTCGAACCCTGATTTTTTACATGAAAAGAAACCGAAACAGATGTAGTATAGGACATTTGGCGAGTTTCGTTTTTTGGCGACGAAAAAAGTCGGACGATTACTCAGAACGCAGACGTCATAGGGTTGCCAGATTGAAAACAACTACAAGAATCGGAAAATACGAAAAAAGTCAGGTGGGGGTTGCCATTCTATAAATTTATCGCTCCTATAAAACAGGCAAAAAAAAAACTCGCGCGCCAAATGTCCTATACTACATCTGTACCAAGAATCCATATATAAAACCACTTTTTTGCGGAAGCTGAAGAGCAGATGATGATGAAGAATAAAATCCAAAACTTCTTCCGCTTTGCAGACCGAACAAAACCTTGGCGAGGGTTCTCAGACGAACTATAAATGGGGCGACAAAGGAGAGTAAAGGGTGATAATCTTCACAGTGACGCTGAGCAAGGTCGTGCTACGGCAGTGACACACTTTCAGCACACAATGGGGTAGTAATTGGCAGGGGGGGGATCTGTAGTAGGTTTTTCTTTATTTTCCACTACACTCACTGCGTGGATCCGATCCAGGAACTCTTTGGGATCAATGAAATCGCCGAGCAAAGGATTTCGCTTCAAGCGTCGTTAAGTTTTTAAGTGTGAAATTTTGTTTACGCACAAGAAAACAGATTGTAGATGTTTCAACGTATGGTTTGCAACAATGAAGTGAGTAAATAGAAGTGCCGATTCTGCGAATCTCTCGCACAAAATGATTCTTGTACGCTTTTAGTAAAAGAATTTTCGAAATCGGACAATATTTTTTTTTCAAACTGTCTGGTTAATTGAGAATTCCAAATAGTTAAATGCCGGATAATCGGATATTTTTTTTCAAATGGCTTCCAAGTGAGACATCCCCTATCCAACAATAAAAAATATCCAAATACATAAAAAAAATTTAAAAATACATAACAGTCGAATTGATGACCTCTCCCCTTGGCACGCGATTTGGCGGTTTTAATTCAAAGTTTCTGGCGGTTTTATTTTAAAGTGTTGGTTGGTGCCCTGTTCAGTTGGTTAAAAAAATCATTTTAACACCTTTCAATACAATTAAGCCCAAAGTAAATTACGAGACCTGGATGCTTGAAGAATATTTTAAATTGAAAGGGAGAGTTATGAAAAGTTTATTACACAAACAGTATAAATTTAGGTTTTCCATTTGAACAAATGGAGCAAGAGCAGGTTTAGCTAGGACAACAAGTCTGGGTATTATTAAATTTTGTTACCGAAAGTCTGACTTGAAATTGTACGAGAAGAAACTAAAAAGAATATTCTACAAGTGGAAGGAGGAGTTGACTAAAAATTTTGAAAAAAATCTAATTTTTATGTTGAGGAAAGCTTTAAGTACATATGCGTCTTCCCTCAAAATTGTATGGCTCTGCTTAATTTATTTAGGCAGATAAAAAGCAGTAAAGTATGTCTCACTTATAATGATTCGATTTCACTAAGCGAACCTAAATGCCAAATGTGCGAAAATGCAACAATTTTGTTAACCTACCACCGCTCATCAGGCTCACGGTCGATGAATAGGAAAGAAAGTATTGAGCCAATATTTTCCTTGGCGATAAATAGTAGTTGGTCAAAGGAAAGTCACCCTTTTCTTCAAGATTGTTGTCGGTGAAAAAGTAGTTAATCTCGGAAAATTGATTTTTGTCAGTTAACCCCGTCTTGCAATTTCAATTAAATATCAGATATCATAACCCCCCTAAAATTAAATATCTTTAGCTACCTATCAATATTTAAATTAAGAGTAAAATAAAAGACACCAGTAATAAAAAAAAATAAAAAAAATCGCACAAGGAAAATATGAAAGCAGATTTCTATAGTAAGATACCAAAAACGCAAGAAAAATGAGAAAATAACTAAATATAACAATTAGTTAAAACCTCAAGAGAAAGTTACACTTATCAGAAGAGTATTGAAAGGAAATTAACACAAATACACGCAAACATATTTGAAATATGAAAATAAAAAGTTTACGAAAAGAAATCCTAGTTGCATTACAGTACACATCTGTCCATTCGAGGAGCAAAAGTTAATGAAATATTCATAAAAGTAATAAAAAATAATTTCAACAGAGATTAATACGACGTATTTTTCAACAAATATAGCCTTTATTCACTAGAAACGACAACATGTATAAAAAAATAGAAGGAAAAACATTACTATCATTATAAAAGCGTCTGCACAATTAAAAAGACAGTACGATTACATGTATTGTGTAACAGATAAAACAATCGCCAAACAAATTTCAATTAAATGTGTTTTTGAGGAGTGAGGAAATTTCAATTTTGAGATAGTAAAAAAAAATTCAGTTTGGTTTTAAACTCATAAACAGCAACGTGTTTTAAATGAAGAATGAAATGTATTAAAATTTAATTAACATATTAAAAATGACACAATATATTTAAAATTACATAGGTACATAATTTTAACAACATGTATTTTGATAACGTAACGATTTTTCAAATCGTTAATTATGCAAATTCAATAAAAAAAATTATCGGTTTTGCACGATATTTAATTTTGCTAAGGGTCACACTTTAAGCATAGAACACTGTGCTAGGGCAATTACCAGGACCGGATTTAGGTATAGGCTACTTAGGCTGCAGCCTAGGGCCCGCACCAATTGCGGAAAAATTTATTTGGAAGAATTGTAATCTAAATTCAAATGTAAATATTATGTTACAATCTTTCTATGATGGAGACACATTCTATTTTTCTTAACAGATTTGTACAAAGTAAAAGTACCCGAATCTAATACTTTTATTTTCTGTAAAGAAAATTAATTTGTGATCATTATAATAGCATTGTTTTACTTTTTTTGAAAGTCGGTTGTTTTTATGTTTCTTATATTTTTATTTTGCTTAGAGCCATTTGAGGGGCAAATACAAAGACGAGTGCCAAATTTTATTATCATTTTCATAAATTCCAGAATGCCATTGCACCTTGAGATTCCTTGAAACCATTGACATTTTTTAACATAGTATTGGAAATTTACAAAAAAAAAAAAACAGTATCGCAATTCCTTATATACACTTAAAAATGTTAAATTTGTAGTTCTGGAATATATATTTTAAAAAAATGTTGATACCCACCCCTTCATTTTTCCGAGGGTATTCCATTCCATACCCTCACCCCCTGTAGTTGGGGGGCGCACACCACATATTCAGCCTAGAGCCCACTAACTCTTAACTCCGGCAATTAACAGGCACTCATGTTAGGGAATTTTTAAGTAAGGCACAGAATTTTGAGAAAGTCTTCTTCTGCAATCGAATTTTTATCTAAACAGACATTTGTTAACCAAAAACCTCTCAAAAAACAAAACAACGGACTTGCTTCCAAGAAAACGAAGGGTTTACCTATACAAGGCTTGGGAAACGGTAGATTCGACTATTGAAAATGATCGATCACACCCGTTGTCCGTAGTTACAAGCCCTCAAATCGGAGACGTAAATGAACTTAATAGTAGCTGAAAACAGATCAATAGAAAGTATATTTCCCCAAAATTCTGACAATAGAAACTAGTTTTCTCTCGCCACTTTTAATCCCTATCAAAGGGATTTTCTAAAACGAGGCTTAACTATACTCGGGGACAACCTAAGTTGAGGTTAAAAATAAACTGAATATTTATACATATCATAGCTTCAACTTAGGTTGTCCCCGAGTAAGTTTTAGATAATATGTTCTTTTAACTATACTCGGGGACAACCTAAGTTGAACCTGAACCGGAAGCTATTACGTAGACGCTCGTTTTTACGAACTCGTAGGGAACAACTAAATTGTTCGTAAAATCGAAAGTTCGTAAAATAGATTATCGTGAGAAGTAGATAAATTTTATGTTTATTTTTATTAAACTGTCTTCACTTTATAAATAAAGCATTATTTAGAGATATTAGGAAGTAAAGTTGTATATAGTTATTCTATATAGGAAACAATTGTAAAATAAAATAGTTAAATAAAAAATAATAAGTATACCTTTATTGATGAAAAATCAAGCATCAGAATATCGCTAGTTTTTCTGTTTTAAAACAACATTTTTGAAAATAAATGTTTTCTTTTTATCGATGTTTGAAAGCATTTCACTATTGTCCTTCTCAAAAGAGGCATAATCTTGATAACCATTCAGCTTCCTGAAGCTCAAACCGTATCTGGATTTAAATTTTTGCAGCCAACCGTCCGATGCCTTGAAGTCTTTGATGTTGAGCTTTAAAACAAAGCAGTTCAATTGTTCTTTAAGCACATTAAATTAATCGGAATGTTCGTTCCTATAATTTTCCTCATTCAAACAAGCAAAGCTTTTTCCAGTTTGGGAAAATTTTTACTGCTCTAAATTGTTTTCGAGGGGGCACTCTTGCTGGTCTTGTTTGCATATCCAACGATTTTTTCTCCTGCACTTAAAATTATCTATAGGCTATTATTTGGAATTCCATATTTCTTAGAGATTTCTGTCTTGCTTAAAATTTTCTCTTCTACCTCTTTTAAAATGTTCTTTTTTGCCTCAGCAGATAAACGAGTGCGTTTCTTCAACTGCGATATGACTAAATTTCCTCAACTAAAACTGGCTCAAACTCCCTCTGGACTCACATGAAACTTGAGACATTGAGGGTGCAGATGAAAATAACCAGCTACAAAACATAATCTTATAAAAAAAGCACCCCTTTCCCTGCTCGATATTGACACGTGCTTATTGAATGTAAGGGAGGGGTAAAGATTGACGTCAAAGTGCCACTCTCCAATCACATGTCTTCTACCCACCTGTAATTTTTCCTGTAATTGGCCCCTGTAATTTTTCACAGAATGGCCTTGAAATGTTTGTATTTGTTGCTTTGTTACTCCCTAAACATATGAGCTTTTAAATTTTGTCTGATGTAAACGCTAACAAAGTATGAAAATGAGTTCGCAAAAACGAGATTTTTCAAAATTTTAGTTCGTAAATGGGAATTAAAAATAACACTATGCCTATGGGACCATATTCGGGACCAGACACTAGTTCGTAAAATCCTGAGTGTTCGTAAATTAGAGGTTCGTAAAAACGAGCGTCTACTTATATGTATAAATATTCAGTTGATTTAGGCTCAACTTAGGTTGTCCCCGAGTATAGTGAGTGATGTTTGAATTGGGCCTAGTTTACTTTGGACAGATGTTACGTTGCCCACGAAAAAAACTTCCATGTTGTGCTACCTCATCTGCGAAATATTTCATTTCCGTTAGATATTCTTGCATTGAAAGTCGTCTGAAGTTTTGACTAAATAGACGAAGTAATTTTATGAGATTTTAGTCTACTAACCACGCATCGCAGTTGCAAAAATTAGCTGTTGAAGAAATCCCGGCAATGCGTTAAGCGAATTTTCCCGCCAAAAAAAACTTTCAATGAGTCATGTGTACGGGTAGGCCTTCGAGCATGGATCCTTTGTAGTAGAGGAGTCATGACGTCACTCTCTCTAACATCAAAGTGAAGCCAACATGTATGGACTCAGGCACGTGGTTAATTACGTCATTCCATTAATAAATTTTCAGTTTCACATTTCCCGATTCATCAGCCAATCGCGAGTATTTTTTTAATTCATAATTTTGAAAAGATGGCACGTGATATGGGCCTTTCGTTCTGAGATGTGGGCTTCACTATTATGACGTCATATTCTCTCTACTACAGACCATTCATGCTCGAAGAGGTAGGCTGCCAAGTGATGCAAGTCCAAAAGTCCTTCCACTGAGCTCAAATATAATAACTGAAGGGAAGACTCCTTTTGGAGGAGCTCAGGTGTTGTCCGCCTGGTTCAAAAATACGAGGCATTGTTCCCGGGTCTTTCCTTCGAGATATACACACCAACGCCAATAGTCCAATGTTCAGCTCTAGTGCGACGTTAATTAACATACCAACCAACTTAACAAAGTTACCCTTCTCACCTGTCCATCATTGAAAAAAAGGTAGGGTAGATGGCAATTAAAGGACTCAAATTGATGACATTTATAAGGTGACTATTGATGACATTTCTTATTTTAGATCTTTTCCGCACTTAGCAATATTATTTTCGCTTACCCCCCAACCGGACTATCACGCACTAACAAGGACTCGCGTACCACATGTAAAGAAACTCTGTTCTACAGGATGATAGATCATTTACCTTCACAGGATGATTCCTCTTGGAGCCATCCAACAACCAATACCTCCAGAGTAGCTGGATTACAAGACCACGCAACTGGTCCCGGTCAGAAGCGCATACTGCAGCCAAGAGCGAAGATCCGCCCACAGAAATCAGAATGAATTAACTGGTCGACGCATCTCACTATCTTCTACACGATGGTAGGTCATTTATCCCCATAGGTTGATTCTAAGTAGAGACATGGGGATTTTACAAATGTCGTTTATTAGGTTACGATCCCACGCATACCGAAAGGAAAGGCGTATTCACGTCAAAAACTAATTTTTAAAGCCTTTTTAATTGTAATTAATCCTTTAATTGTATTATATCCATTGTTAAACTTTGCAATAAGAGCACACTTGTTGGACAATAAAAATTAAATAATTTTAACAGGGAACTAGCTTCTGTAAACTAGCAAAATACAAAAAATACACTAGCAGTTACACAAAAAATATGTATAAAATTCCAATTTAAAAATGTGCTCTTTTCAGCACAGTAATTCCAAACATGTGAACGAAAATAAAATAGCCACCATCAGCCATTCAGCCAAATCATTAGCCATTTTGGTAAAGTAATATTAAAAATAAAAAATCATTTTATACCATATTTTTAAGTATCCCCGCCCTAGTATTTTAAAGTATTTTTTGTATTGTGCTAGTGAACTTTGAGGGTAGGAGGGGGGATACTTAAAAATATGGTATAAAATGATTTTTTATTTTTAATATTACTTTACCAAAATGGCTAATGATCTTACTTGCTGAATCGCTTTTTATTCTCACAGTTTATTTTACACTGAAATCCTATACCATCATAAAAATCACATTGACTATTCTTAACCAAATTAATAGCAATGCTAGTTGACAGTTTAATTTTAGTTCCTTAAAGTTAGTTAAAATGAATTATTAAAAGATAATTTAATTAATTTTGTTCAATTTGCTTACTGCAGACGGGGCTTAGTGAGTTGTAAAGTCTAGTCATTTGTATGCAGCTGTTTTAAAATCAAAAATTACTTCTTTTTACGATGCCAGATACCAAATTTGATTGCACATTTCAGTTTGTTTACCTAATCTGCATGCTTAAACATTATGACAAATAAATAAACATAATTCAATCTGAAAACTAAGTGACTTAACACACCATTGCATGCTTAAAACCATTTAAGCATGCAATTCCAACAAAAGCAGCCAACAAACAAATGATAATTTTAAATCCTAAAACAATTTGAATAAAATTTTCAATATAGTAAAAGTTCAATGTATTATGAAAATGTGTTTTATTGAAAAACAGATAATTTAGAAACTTTCTAAAAAATAATTAGTCTAAAAATAGAACTTGGAAAATTTAATTACACTTGGTTTTGAAACAAAAATATATTTTTTAGAAATTTAACATTCCAACAAAAGTTTATGGCACATTGAAAACTATGTATAACATTGAAAACTAATCAATATTTTTTAATGTGCATAAGTAAAAGCTAAAATGTGAAATGTATTATAATAAATTACATAATATACATAAAAATTTATATTTATCAAACGTTATATCTATCATGTATTTATGGAGTACTTATAAAATATTTTTTAAATATCTCGAAGTTAGTGGACGATAAACTTGAGTTTCTAAATGAATATTCTAAAAAGAAGTTGCAAAACTACAATCTGCAGTACACTGTTTAAGAACACTATTCTTAATATTGCCACTTAATTAACATATGCTCTCGTAAAAACTATATATTCAAACCCCTAGTTTTGCCTTTCTTACAAATACCCCCATTCATTTGGAACACCTTTCCCTTCTTATTGTAAATGTGATACAGTTACAACTTTAGTAATAAACAATTACACAGCAAGTTAAGTTACAGTCAAGTTGTTTATGTCGTTCAATTAGAAAAAAAAACACTAAACATCATGCTCACTATAATTTTTGCTATGAAGCACAGATGAACACATTTAGCTAAAGAAGCCCCCACCTTATGTGTTCTTGGCACGCTACATCATCAATTCTATATTGCAAACATGGATTATGGATGAACGATTCTGTATTGTCAAAAAACCATAGTATTAATTCTCAATACTTTCTGTAAAGCCGTTCACAAAGAAGACCCAAGGTAATTGCGACAATAATGATAATTCAAAGCTTTTACCGCCGTCCAATTTTTTTATGTACAACGAAACTCAACATTAATTAGTAGAACAACTAAGTATACTATGATCGGTATACTAACTAATGACAAGCTAAGACAATACTCAACGTTGGTTGTTACATACATACATAACTTTCGTTGTTAATATGAAATTGCCAGATTTGATGATATGACAACAACCGAAGCTGATGTTTATGAAGTAACGGACTATCCTTGAGTTCTGAACTGTACTTATATATATAAATTCAGAGGCAAGACCGGGAAATGACCATAATACTAAACCCTGCAGTTTAATAAAATACTTTAAACATTGATTTGTAGTTCAGGAATGGATTTAAGTTAGTTGAAATCAAAGTTAAGTTGTAAAGTCATTAAAAGGACTTAGTTAAAAAAAAAGGGCTGAATTTACATTTAAAAATATTTATTCAGTCTAGTCTCCTGGGCCCATCCATGGATAGTAATGCAAAGTTGTTATTTAATGTTAATATCATATAATTAGTTAATATTATAAAAAATATTGCCGATATTATTCTTAAATTTAGAATTGTGATTACATTTTAAAATAAAATGCTGCTAAACAATACACCGGCATTGGATACCCAACGGACACCAACTGATTTTTCCATTCTCGCATTTTATTATTTTATAAATAGACCCAAACTTAAAAGGCACTGAATAGGAATCATACAAATACACCTTACACAACGAAAACTCATAACTATATAAAAAGTTTGCCATTAGTATAAACATGCTTTCATTGAAAGGTAAAGAACATGAACATATTTTAACAAGGTAAACTTTATAACTAGCAATTCTGGAAAAAGTACACCTTGCAACCCCCACAAAACAGCTTAAATGTTAATTTTAATTATCACTTCAAGGTACATTCATGCCAAATTTGAAGAAAATCGAGCAATGCGAGTGGCGGTAACTGCGTAACAAACATGTGCTGAAAGGTCGAGTTAAAACAGAGACATCGCTCTGTCACTCTGTCAGTGATAGTCTAAAGGTAGATAAATATAGGCATTACATATTATTACACTTGCTTGTTAATACCTGTAAATATTTTAATTCACATGTTAAATATTAAATTTTTTTACATTGGTACCAACATTTACAACACTATTCAGGTATAATGCTTTAAATTAATTTGCGGATTTTATAGATTGCATATTGATTTCAGATAGATAAATGATATTGATAAATAACTTGAAGTATGGACATAACCTGTTTAGAAGCAATATAAAGGCTTGGTAAAGATGTAGTATAGGACATTTGGCGTGCGAGTTTTTTTTCTGCGTGTTTGATAGGGGCGATAAATTTACAATATGGCAACCCCACCTGGCAGTGTTGGTATTTTCTGATTCCTGTAGCGACTTTCAATCTGGCAACCCCATGCTATGTTTAACGCAATTTGTCGTCGCAAACAAAAAAACGCGTCAAATGTCCTATACTACATCTGTTCCAAAGGCATTCCCTCTTGTAATGATAATTTAACAGAAATTGCAACTTCTACTTGTGATCTGGGTAACCGGGACAAGAGTTTATTTACATCATGCAGCAAGCGTTTAGGAATGGGAATTTTGAATATCTGGTACTGAAAAGTGCATTAAAATAAAATGCAACTTACCGCTCCTCCCGAGATACTTCGAAATGAGGCAGCAACACTTGTACTAGGCTGGGGCTCTTCTGTCAAAATTGAAGGCAAGCTGAGACTAGCAGCAGCAACCTCGGTCTCTTTGCTTCGGACGGACATTTTGGAAATCGACTTCTCGAGAGCCGACGAAGACGCTTTGGGATGCGAAGAAGCAGCTCCTTCCATTTTAATTGGAAAAGATTTTTCTTCAATGGGCATTTCTCAGCATATACAACACTGAAAAAAATCAAAGAGAAGATTATAAACATATTAGGGTCAGATTTACTGTACAGTCACCCTTGGCGCGATTTTTTCCACATTTGATAAATTTTATTTAAATGGCAACACCCCTCCGACCCGACAAGGAATTGCTACAACCCTATCGGACAACCGTTGTTTTCTTTTGATCTCACTCGTGCAAAAAGTTGCCCAAAATGGCGACTTTTGGCGAGATTTTGAAAAAGTCGCCAAGGGTGACCGTACAGTAAATTTTTAGCACATATTATATTAGAACACAAAGAAAAAATGAACAAAATGCTTAAAAGATTGAATTAGAGCTTGAACACTTACACTCTACAAACGAGAAATGTAATGAATGAAATAAAACGAGCAATCTCGGTTTTTCTCCTTAATGAGAACTGAAGTCATAAATGACAGTTTTACAAGGTTATAAATTGGCTGTTCCGAAGCTCATTAGCTTTGTAACAATAGCCAAATAACACATTGTAACACCATGATTAAAGTATTAATTTTCGTGATTCAATAATGGTAAAAGAATATTAAATTTCTTTCAGAATTCAAAGCTTTGGAATATATACTCATTTGGATGATGAATCACTTATTTAAAATTTATAGGTCTAAAATATTATTTTTATCAACTAGTAATGCAAAAGATTTACAGTTCTGTTAATTGTGCTAACTGCCAGATAAAAATTAATTCAAAAGATTATTTTTATAATAAATTAAAAAATATTCAGGGTAATTTCGGCAAGAACTGTTAACATTGTTGCTTTATTTATAATGTTGCCAAGTTAATATGAAACCAAACCCCGGGTTTTTAAAAATTTTAATAGTTTGGTTACCAGCACAAGGGATTACCAGAAACAAAGGTTGGCCACAAGAAGCAAAATATTGCTAAATTTAGTAAAATACCTATCATAGAAGATGACAGAAAAGGTTAACTCAAATAAGCAGAAGGTAAGGATCTTTTAAAAGGACATAGATTGAAACTTTAGTAAAAAACTAATCTTTTTAACATTGTTTTCAAGTATAAACTACGAAATTTTTCATAATTTTCAATAAAGAAACTTTCAAAAAAATGTTTAAATAAGAATGCATGCAGACTATATAATCTCTCCCCAACTATTCTATAAAAAAAAGTTACTTACTATCATTGTTTTGGACCCGTTCACCCGTTTTAGGTTTTATTAAACCTAATAAAAAATTTTAGTTTCTTAGAATCATTTGTTATTTCTTACTTGACTTTAACCCTTTGCACTCCAAGAACTCTTTGTGTTTTCCATTTTTTCTACAGAACAGTTATTTATCCTTATGTTATTTTCCTTAAAATTTGTAATGCTTATAGAAAAATAAACCTAATCTGTTTTGGATCTGCAAAAGAACGAGTTGAAAAAAATATCGATGTTTTTTTAAACAGAAGATCATGCTGTTCTCGTTTATTTTAAAGGACAGGGAACCAAAAGAACGAGTCGTTATGTTGTCGCCTGAGCGGCGCCAACGGAGTGCAAAGGATTAAGTAGTGTATTATACTACATATTAGATAAATATATATCAGTTTGATATTATATAATTATTTTTCCAACTTCAACATAAAGAAAAATCACTTTCTTTCCCAACTACTAATATATTAAGCTTTCCTAATAATTTCAACTGCAAGATTTGTTTTTAACTAAACAGTTTTTTTTAAAGAAATACAAGTTTAAATGGAACAGATGTAGTATAGGACATTTGGCGCGTTTTTGTTTTTGGCGACGAAAAATTGCTGTTAAACAGCGCTATGACGTCATAGGGTTGCCAGATTGAAAGTCGCCACAAGAATCAAAAATACCAACAATGTCAGGTTGGGTTGCCATACTATAAAATTATCGCCTCTATAAAACACGCCAAAAAAACCTCGCACGCCAAATGTCCTATACTACATCTGTACCGTTTAAATGAACAACCAATATTAAACATATCAAATATAATATATTGAGCATAAAACTATAGAGTGCAGCAGGCAGCAATAACTTAGTCTTGTTTCCCTTTAAATAAATAACTTTTCCAATACGAATAAAATATGCCAGTATCAGTATAATAAAAAAAATGAATTTATAATAGGATTATTTTGCAATCAAGGTTTTCTTTTAGACTAAAAGTGTTCTATTTTAAAATAAAATTTATAACCCAACAATGCTATTTTAAGTAAAATCAAAAAATGCATTAGGACCCACCTGGGTTGCCTTTTTAAAAAACAAGGTTTTTTAAACCCTTGTTACTACATACATACAACATTATGAGTTAGGAAAAAACACTTGGCAATTACGCAGGAGGAGAAAATTATACATTTTTAACAGTTATAACTAATGATAAAAACTAAATGAGCAAAGAATATTTTAAGATTTTTTTTAGTATGAAAGAATTTGTTGACTTCTCCTCCCCTTATGGTTAAAGGTTGATGAAAAAAGTAAACTGTGTATTTTTAAAAGTGGATTTTAAAGCATATCTCATTATATGTTTAAGTGACAATTCAATTTTTAGCGTTGTCCTCATAAAATAGGGAATATTTTATATAAAAATAAAGCAATTATAATATTGATATACATATATCGTTTGTTAACGATTATAAACTCGGAAGTTCTTAACAAATAACTGTTGTACATGTTTCCAAATAAACTATAAAATTTAAGTAATAATAAAAATTAAACAGAGCATTCCTAAATTAATAACATAAACTGTTTATTGATGAGAATATTGCTTTAATTCATTTTTAAGCACCATGAAACAACTATTACTCGGAAGTTATTTTTTTCATTTTGTTAAGAAACTAACGGTTTGCAAAAAATACAGCGAAATACAATACAAAAAATAGCGCAAAACGAAGAAAGGCACTTATTAATATCAAAGTAAGGCAGAACTTCCAATAAAATTAATAAGGATAACAAATAAATAAAAGTACAAGTTGTATTACCAACAAGTTGTTTCGGTTAGTTTAGGCGCTATTTTTAATCAAATAACTTGGTAAGTACTGCAAGTAGTGTCAGTAACGACCAACACTAAAGTCCGGTCCAACGACTGATTTGCATGGGTTTCAAAAAAATATTTTATGATTTTACCGGCAAAATAATGCTTTTTTATTAATAAACACCCTTACTTCAAAATGTAAACACTTCAATGACAGCAGCTAGGACAAAAGAAAAACAAAATTCCGCGGTGGCAACCAGAGATGCTGAGTGTTTGAAGTTGCAGTAGGTATTATTTCACGCAAAAAAATAATGGAGGTTTGGTTTGGTTTTGTGAATTTACGTCGCACTAGAGCTGCACAGTGGGCTATTGGTGACGGTTCGGGATCAATCTCGAAGGAAAGACCCGGGAACACATACACATTCACACACACATTCATACATGCACTTCGTTATTTTAGAACCATCGTCAGATGACGAGGAACCACCTGAACTGGCACCCAACGCCTTCAATAGACATCGGGACTTTAGATCCCGATCAGATTTATCGTACACCAGTCCCGTATACACGCCAGTATAATTTTTTGGATATCCTGGACGACTTTCTAGTATTTTTGTAGCAAAGCTGGCTAATTTGAAAGAAAGGACCGGAAACATTGCATCGTATTATGGTAAGATGACGGGGACAACACCTGATATAGCACCTTACGCAACCTTAATAGGTTAACCTGATCAGATATAACGGTACACCAGTCTCATATCGTATGCATGCCCAGTGGCGGCGATTCGGGGGGGCGCAGGGGTTCCCATAGGGGGGGATCATGGCGCAAGTTGCGCCATCAGAAATTTTGGGGGGGGGGATTTTTTTTCATTGCTTTATTATTATTTAATTTTTAGGGGGAAATGTTTTGGGCAAAAAATATTTTTGCAACATAATATGTCACTGGAATTTCCAGCCATTTCAAGAAACGCCTCTTCGACACAAAAGCTGACGAAATTGTAAAAAAATTATCTTGCTTGAAAATGCAAGTCTTTATTCTGTTAAAACTAAATGCCATTTTACCCTTACGGAAATTTTTATATCTGGCCAGATCTGAAGAGTCAGATCTGAAATTGGCCCAATTTCAGATCTGGCCATATCTTGGTTTGTCCAGAACTGGCCAGATACAAACCCAGATCTAGATTTGGGTATATCAGAAATTGGCCCGTTTTCAGATCTGGCTTTATCTGGAACCAGATCTGGTTTTATATGGATTCAGAGCTGGCCATATCTGGTTTTATATGGATTCTGATCTGGTCAGATCTGGTTTTATATGGATTCAGATCTGGCTATATATGGATTCAGATCTGGTTTTATATGGATTCTGATCTGGCCATATCTGCAACCAGATCTGGCTTTATATGGATTCTGATCCGGTCAGATCTGGTTATATATGGAACCAGATCTGGTTTTATATGGATTCAGATCTGGCCATATCTGGTTTTATATGGATTCTGATCTGGCCATATCTGCAACCAGATCTGGCTATATATGGAACCAGATCTGGTTATATATGGAACCAGATCTGGTTTTATATGGATTCAGATCTGGCAATATCTGGTTTTATATGGATTCTGATCTGGCCATATCTGGAACAGATCCGGTTTTATATGGATTCTGATCTGGCCATATATGGATTCAGACCTGGCTATATCTGCAACCAGATCTGGTTATATATGGATTCTGATCTGGTCATATCTGGCTATATATGAGTTCAGATCTGGCTATATATGGAACCAGATCTGGTTTTATATGGATTCAGATCTGGCTATATATTGACCCGAAGTTATGGTTATAATATATGGATACAGATCTGGATTTGTATGGAACCACATCGTTATATATATTAACAACACAGATCTGGTTATACATGGATCTAGACAAATTACTTTTTATTTATATTCCTACTCTGTGTATATATCAATATTCAAAGTTATATAATGATAAATTAATTCAACTTTAAATTCTTCTATATATTTGTCTGACATGCAAATGTGGTGATATACATAACATAATCGCATTGTGTTATGTACACAATATTTCAATGTTAATTTTATGTTATATATATAACTGAACATTTAAAAAATCAATTTGTATATTAAAATAAAAAAAGTTTCTAATGATTCATCAAAATAATTTCAATACATATCAAAAGTGCGAGTTCAGAAAATAGAATATTGCTAATGCCAGCTGTTAAATTACAAAGATTTTTATTTTTAAAAATATGAACAAATATAAAGAGGAATCATCGAATTAGTAAATAACTAAGTCATTTATTAATACACAATATTATTTGTATAAATAGAATATAAAAGAGAGCAATTGAAAAGAAAAGGTTTATTGATTAAGTAATATTGACAAAAACAAATAAAATTAAATTTATCCCCCCCCCCTCTCTTTATATCATCTAAAATATTCTATTTTGTATTATTAATCAATTCATTAGAATATTTAACAAATCATTGTTATTTTACAAGAAAATTTAAGTTTTCCAAACTTTAAAATCTTATATATTTTTTTAAAATGCAGCAGAATAAAGACCTTTATCAATAAATATGAATTTAAAAATGACATGTGCAAGTGAGAGTGAAATGTAAATGGTAAAAATGAACAAAGTCTTCCATATACTTTGTCATCCATGAAAAATCAATATCCACATACTCAAGAAGAAAAAGGTAAGTTCAAGAATTATTGTAAAGTTATTTTCTTGTCATAGTTATTGTACTTTCATAGGCTTTCCTATATAGCACATACTGATGTTTTATAAGCCTTTGCAATCTTCTCTGCAGGACATGGCCTTGTTGATACTGTTGCTTTAGACATGTAGCTAGGACAGCCAACAAAATTCTAAAAAGCCACTTTATCTCTCAAGATTGCATCTTTGGGTAAAATAACGTTCACAGACCTAAACATACAAAAAATAAATGAATTTATTTTAGTACAAAATATATTAATATAAAAAGTTTAACTATAATAGGAGTAATAGTTTATAGTAAAAATGGAATTAAATGCTTATTTTTTGTTTAAAATAAATATTACAATAAATGCTATTGTAATTTCTATAACCTGTTATTAGATTAATTTTTTAATTAATTCTTTACAAAATCAAATAATAACAATACATTTACAAATCTAAATTAAAGAATCAAAATCATAGCACTGATTCATATAATATGAAATAACCTAAAATATTAAACAATTAAGGATATGAAATACCTGTTATTGTTTAATTACAGTTTGTTAAGGAAATGCAATAGGTACTTTTTTTGTTTAAATAAATAATACAAGAAGTGTCATTAATAAAATTTAAATTCGCATATATAAATTACTAGCTGAAAGACTAGTTCTACGCACAGGAAGGAAATAAATTACAAAATAGATACAAATACAATATTTATAAGCGAAATAAATAAAATTCTTAATTTGTCACCCATCACGGAAAAACCAAATAAAGTATTAAAAGTTCCAATTTGTAATGAAATTTTATTAGCAAGGTCCCACACGAACTGGAAAGATTGATATTATAAAGAAGTTGGCTATACATATGGTACTCCCGTTGATCAACGTCCATATTTTAACCTTTAGTAACATCCCAGAAATTAAGAGATGACTACTATTAATAACTATTATAAGAAAGACGAAATTTTTATTTATTTGGCAACATTTAGTCATCAGCCAATCAGAATGCTCCTCATAGTTTACATAATATTAAAAATTTTCATTGTTTCTATCTTGAAAAATCTTCTCCATGTTAATCGTATGGAAAGGTTTTTAAAAAATTGTTATAGTGGCAGTTCGAGTTAGAATTTTAAAAAATCCTTTCTTAGTGCACCCCTACGGCCCAAGATGAATATGTGTCTAAATTTCAGCACTCTAGGTCTTTTGGATCTATAAATATCCAAACTAACGTCGCTTTAACATCGAAAAAGGGGTTTTACTCCCCCTTAAATACGATCGGAACAAAAATAGCTTACTTTTCCTATTTAAGGTACGAGGAACAACTTTGCTAATTTTTTTCTACATAGGTAGATGGGAAGTTGGAGAAAGTGATAAGTGAATGAGTGGGGGTTTTCGCATTTATATATATAGATTTATGATTCCTATATAATACGGAATTGCATTAATTTTCCATTTAATTATTTTTAAATGTTAAGCATATAAGGATTTGAAATAGCTTTTGTGGTTTAATTACAACTTGTAAACAACAACTAAAAACATGTTACTAACCTTTCAGTTGGATGCAATTACGTAATCGTCTCAAAACAGCTTTTTTGCCTGAATAAGACCTTTACAATCTTTATTCCAGCCTTTTCCTGGATAAAGCTGTTTTCACAGTCTATAAAATAGAAAAATATATAGGTAACTAAAATAATATATATATTAAAAATAAATGTAACGAGCACAATCTGAGATCCCTTCACAAATGTTTTACGCAAAAGTTAATTTAATAAAAAATTATTTGCCGGTATAAAGTATTTATACAGAAATTGAAATAAAATTTCTTTGATTAATCTACTTTAAGTCTTTTTGGGTTGCTCATTAACTGGGGGGTTTTTACACAAAATCGGAAAACGAAACCTTGAAATACGTCATGATGCTAACTTTTTTTCCGATGACGTATTTCCGGTTTTAATTTGTTTTGTTTAGGATAGCATTATTGGCGCCATTTGCAATCGTCTTATGCCTTGAAAACGTGATTCTTTTGTTTGCGTTACTTATTAGTGATGCTATTGTTTTTATTTTGATTGCTTTTCTATTTATTTGTATTTTTTCCTTCAATATTTGTTATTAACGATGAGTTTTTGTTGTGACTAATTGTTTTGGGTTTTTAGTCTTTCTTACGCTTCTAAAAAAAATATCTTAATTTTGAAGGTATTAAATGTGCTCTCGATATATTTTAATTATATTTTGTTATAAATTATAAGTGTCCCAATTTGTTAACGTATTTTTTAATTTGTGTTCGTATTGTATCTGGGTCGTAAGGATTGTTGTCCTGAATAATGCAATCCCAATGATATGTCAGGATATCTACTAAATCAAATGCGAATTAAAAAAAAACTTAATATTAGTAATTTCAAATGACTAACGTTTATCAAAAATGATTTTGATCTAAAGTAATTTATATCAAATTGATCGAAAAAGCTCAATTACATTTGTGTAGTGCAGTGATTTTTTTTTTTGGGGGGGGATACCTGAAATTAAACCTTCCTTATTGTGGATGCTATGCCTTTACTGTACTGTCCAAAGCAATTGCTCATGTCTGAGAGTAAGTAACATTTATTTGAAGTTATTCCCTTACTCCAGACCATCCCCAATTTTTACATTGATATTTCGGGGAAGATAATAAATAACGTACTCAAGCAAACTACTCTGCTTGCAGACAGAAAAGTTACTATATCTTAAAGATACAAAAAAAGTAATTGCATATTAAAAAGCACATGAGTAAAGAGAAGGTTGTAATATTAAGCAGTGGTTTCGGAACCGGTATGGCATCTTTCCTACCTACTTTCAGCCAAGTAATGTGTCGTTAAAAAGATGTGTAAATTCCTAATTTATGGTACCCCTGGCACAATTATGAAATTGGTATCTTGCCAATAGTTTTTAATATTCGTCGTTCCGTGCGCTAATATCACAGACGTCAATTTAGAACATTGTACAATGGAGAATAAAACTCATGGTATCGACACAACGAAAGGGTTGGGAGGAGTATTCTTTCTTACTGAACTGATGCAGCCCGTAACGAAAGGTAACGCTGACCCGGCTCTTTTGAGACAGTTGGCCCTTGAGATCATTAATGAAATCTATGTGGATGATATTCAAATGTATACTAACGACAGCCAAAACGAAGACAACCAATCCGGTAGTGGAGTCTATATTAAAACTCCTAGAGAAATTAAAACGGAAACCTGGATAATTGTTCGGTATTTAGAAGTGAGCTGCTGGCTATTGAGGCCATTTTGGAGGAGGACAATTTCAGAGCTATCTGGATTCTATCGGATAGTAGAAGTTCTATACAACACTTGCGAGACGAACAACGTCGGTGATCGTACTGGCATCTCCATTTTGAACACGTTGGGACTCCTCGGTCCAGCACATGTCGATATCCTTGGAAATGAGATTGGCGAAGAAATGCTCGGCGGAACCATTTCGCTCGGACTCCTCCCTCACATTTGATGAACTTTTCTCCATCAGGAAAATCAAGGACATAAAAGTGTGGAGGGTCCCTGCCCCACCCCATGGGTCAATTGTGGGACAGCCCTGGTAGATCTATTGGCCTTTCTTGTGATAGAAACAATCAGACGACATTGTCTAGATTTGCTAGTGGCCACTTGTGAAGATGTTTTTATGAAAACGGCGTTAAACAGTTTCCGGTATGCTCCAAGTGTGGTGTGGAGTGTGCGACCCCGGAACACATTCTATCTTGTCTTCGGCTCACCAGGAAAATTTTTTAGACGGATCCTTTGCATGCCCTCGATTTTTTTTAGGTTGTGGGGCCTTGTGGAAGCTGTATAGCTGCTGCTAGCCAGCGAAGGACTAGTAATAGTAAAAATGGAGAATTGCCACATTTTATTTTCTTGTTTTAAATCGATTGAAAATGACCGAAAAATTTGTTTTAACATTTTTGCGACACACATTAATGTTTTTATCTAATATTAAAAAACACTAGTTTTGGAATCGCCCTGAAATAACAGTGGCATACTCTAATCCAAAACAAATCACCAGCATTCCTTCGACCATATTTTTTTTTTCTTCTTTCTTTAGAATCGGATCTTGGTACGTCACGACAATTGGAGGGCATTTGCATCACGTTTCTGACAATTTTTGATGAATTTAATAACTTTAAAAATAAATTTGTCACGAATATATAATTTGGATATATTGGTGGGAACTTTTTTTTGTTAATCTGGCTCTGTTTGAGACATTTATAATATGTAGCAATTCTCCATTGCTGCCTCTGTATACTCAGGATAGCTGTTTCTGGTACCACCTTTGAGCTGTCGATTATGTTGCTTGCACTGTTACTGTGCTCTATGCGTCACCAATTAGGGTTGCCAAAATAGAAACTTTTTAATAGAACTAAATTTTTTTTATTTTATTCTAAAGATTACGGTATGTGACTAAATGGGACTTGTTTTTGTGTGCTCATATACATGACACCGATTATAATTTTTTTTTAGTTAATAGTGATAATAAAATCTGTATTGTTAATTACATTTATGGGTTGCCTTTAAACGCTGGTTAAAATGCATTGACCGATCACCTTGGCTGTTCGTGAGATCTGGTTGGAGGGAATCTGCAGTGGACAAAATATAGTTCCTTGGCAGCAAAATTGGTTTTTATTGCCAATAATCTGTTACAGTTGCAAACAGAAAAGTCGCAAGGTGTGACATGTATTTTAATCTGAACCCTGTTGTAGCTATGTATTCTAGATATTATTTATTTTTTCAGATAAATAAATGTTGCTGAGAAGTAATAGTTGCTTTGAAACAGTTTTAATTAAAAACATAGCATTTTCCCAGTGGATGAAATGGATGGAACCACAATACAAAGACCAAACCTGCAGCTTCCCATCGAGTTATGTAATAATATATTATTGCAGTTTAAAATATCAGACTTTAATACCCAATATAAATATTAAATTATGCTCTAAAATGCATTTTTAGAGCATTCATTGTGCTCTAAACATATGCATTGAAGCATTAAATACCCAAAACATTATGCATTAAATATCTACACACAAATTGCAGTCATGATCCTGTAACCTCCTTGTATTTTTACGTTTGAAAAAATAAAATGAAAAGGATGATACCAGGTACATGTTTTATGTTGAATAGTGATATTTGTTATTAAATGATCAGCTGCTTACATAAATGAATTGAATTGTCATAAGCAGTCATGTAGCTTAATAATAATTCTAAACCAGAAAGTACAAAAAAGGGGAAATTTAAGAATCTTAAAAAATATATATTATAAAACACTGCACAGAAGGAAAAATAGGTCACATTTTAGTATTTTGTTTGCTTTTAAGTGATAATACCCATAATATAATTAAGAGAAGGGTTTTAAAAGTTTAATATTTTTACTTTTAGTACTGATATAATATAACTGGTTTTCTATTAAACTTAACCATGTTAAACATGATCTTAAAGCTTTCCATCTATTTATTTACTTTCTAGAACTTCCCAGACACATATGTTTAGTATTTCCTCATCACTAGAAAACTAATTTTTTAAAGCTTCAAGGTTTTATATTAACTTGATTAAAAAATAAGCATGTATAAAATTGATGCTTTTAATTTTACTGTGTACCTTTCTGCAAATTTTTTAATAACATCTATTGCATGTAGTTTCAAGAATATGAAATTAAATGCTATTGGTCCATTTTTTCAAAGAATTTGTCGACTAATAGTATTTGTGATTAGTATGTAATTACCCTTTGTGTGATAAATTTTGAGTTGGATCCTAATTATCTAATAAAATAAAAGATATATATACTGCTATAAAAATTAACCTAAATTTCAAATATAAGCTGTAGAAAATATAGCTATGGTGGAAGTGGACAAAACTAAAAGTTACCTTTTAATGAACACAATATCTTCTTTCAAAATTTAATTTGATTAGTGATTGTGCTAAAATGTTAGTATTATAAACCAATTTTATATTTTTAAAAAAGTTAAGTTTTCAGCATTTAGAACATAATTTACTTTTCAAATATAGCCATTGCAATATTTACTTGACATTTTAAATTTTTATATTAATTTTAAAAATAAAGTTGTTTTCGAAGGGGGTCTTTATTTAAAATGCTGTTGGAGGATAAACTGCAAACTAACTTTTTTGTTATTTTTTTATTTTCGTTGTTGAAAATACAAATGTTTTGTACAATGACAGTGACCCTTGTCGATAGTCCTATTTTATTTATAATTTAATCAATATTATTTTTTTAAATCGCTATGACGAGCGATTTTTTAGAAATTTTCTTTTGGACAAGGAAATGAATTATGCAGCAAAAAAGTTCGGATGCCGGTAATATGAATCGTATGCTTCGCATCAAAAAGTTTCTTTTTAATATTTTTTTCCCAAGGATAAAGGTTAATAAAAAAAACATATTTCGAAGGGTTTTTTTCCCCTTAATTTTCTCATATATTTTATGGAAGAGGCGTTTAAAATTATAATACTGGTTACGGGGGTTACACTCGAGGAAGGGTTCCACTTAATAATAAGGCATACGATTCAGATATAATGTGACAATTATAAATTACTTTATTATACAATTGCGCATTTCATTTAATTATTTCAACTAATCATGTACAGTTAATGACATAATGTTTCTTAATTATGCCCACATGAATAATTTTCCTTTAATAACACTTATTTGGAAGGGCGGGTTGAGAACCCCTTTAGAATTTTCCCTTGGGTCCACCCTTTTACTATAATAAACGTGAATAAGTCACTTGAAAAGGACAAAATATGTTATTTAAATGCCATGTGTAATTTATTTTGTAAAAAGTATGAGAATCCGAAAGGATGAGGAGTTGATGTATAATGTTAATAGTTCATTCATTGCGTTAGTCTCAAATGTCTGAGGAATTTTCCAATTTCTTTTTGAATTAACTTATTAACTTCGCATTAAAAAAGCTGCAGAATGAACTAATGGCGACGTCTTGACGTTTATCCCGAAGGAAAAACCCGGGAACAAGGCCTACATCTGTTTTTTAACTATGATCAGATGACGATACAGCACTGAACTGGTACCCGACACAACCTCTATAGGTGTCAAGACATAGGACCACGATCAAATTTAACGTGCACCAGTTCCATATATACGCGTCGTTAGAAGAAAGGGTAGTTCATACGACTTTTTCGCAATCCTCCGATACGATAATGTACCCTTGGGCCAATCGACCCCCAAAATTACGAGATAGTGTTCCCGGGTCTTTCCTTTGAGATTGACCACGAACCGTCGTCAGCAGTCTAGTGCCACATTAACCAATCAACCGGTGCTGAGTCAGAAAACCAGACCAATTTTTCTCATTTCAATGCTATAAAAAAATATTTACTGTTGTTATTTGGTTGCATAACAAAATTTAAAGATACTGTTCCTTTCTTCCTCTAAATTTAATAATTATTTATATTTTCTGATTTGATTCTGAAATTCTTAAGAAATAAATACCTTTCCAAAATTTTATAAATTAATTTTACTTTTACACTGATTTTAATACAATTAATAATAATTTCGCTTTTACACATTCATTAATATATAAACAGTTAGAATGTCAATATTGTTTGCAACCGCGTGAACGGAACATGCTTTGTGACCATTAATGGTATATATGATCCGGTATGTGACCATTAATGGCCGCAAACCTGTTCGGAAAAAAAGTTAGCATCGTGACGTCAGAGGGTTTCATTTTCCGATAATGTAGCTCCACCCCACTTCGTACCTCGTGTGTTTTTACCACTTTTACAGCTGAAAATATTTTTTTCACGTGTTAAAATATTGCTTTAAAAAGAGTCTGAATATAAAATTAACTTTGTATTCTTTTATGATTGTTTTGAATTTACTTATTTTTTTATAGGGAAAATTTTTGAATAACTAAATTTACACAACTTAATTTTTTTTTTCATATGAAAAGTGCCGGGCTTGAAAATAATGCATTGAAACACTAATAAAATAATTAACTTATTCAATAGTACATGAGCGTTTTGAAACGCGTTATCAAAATTTAAAGGTTAAACAGAAAAAAAATTGAAGTTTTTAAATAATTTACAAAAAACTTTTAAAAATTGTGAAAAGTATGCAAAATAAATATTATCTTTAATAGAATTTATGATAAATTCTGCCAAACACAATCCACCTTTTTAACACACAAGTTTCAAATAACACAATTATTTAATAAAGGTTATCAAAATACATAAATCTGCAAAACAATTCACTATTTTGGTATAAATATTAAATAATTCAACTTTTTAATTATTTATATTCTAAAGGAAAAAGTTTTTTTAAAAAATTAAAGATTTTTATTTTAAAGAAAATTATTTAAATATCAAGTTTGCTTGAAATATATATCTGATTTCATTTACATTGATACCTATATAAATACAAACTTAAAAGTACTCTATAACATCTCATTCAAACTATATCTGGTACTATAAAGTTTTAGATCAAGTTACACCAGATAACACCAGATCTGGAATTCTCCAGATCTGGTTGTAAATTCTTCAGATAAAACCAGATCTGAAAACACCAGATCTGGAATATTCCAGATCTGGCCATATATAGAGTGCCAATTTCTGATATAAGCCAGATCTGGTCAGATATAGGCCCATATCTGGCCTTTCCGTAAGGGACGTGGTGGACCAATCGCAGAGTTATCTGCAAAAGCTAACGTGCGCAAATAACGTCTGTGTAGAATGGGGACATTATTAAAGCGCATTAGCTTTTGTAGATGGCCCTGAGATTGGGGAATACAAATTATGTGGTTTACATATACACTCGTAGAGCCACCTGTATCTAACGCGCGTAAATAACATCAATTTTATTTCTTTGATGTCATGATGTGTTTTTAAAAAAAAGCTGTTTTTTATATTTCAGTCAGAAAGCTTCTCTTTCTTATATATAAAGTATTTAAGCATTTTCAGTGGCATTTGGCTGATATGTAAGAGGCAATTGTTTCTGAGCATTTAGGGTAAAACCTATTTACATCATGTGTTTCTGCTAATTAGAGTGATTTTGCATATATACCGACAAATGTAATAAAATAAAATATTGTAGGTAGTTATTTTAGTCTAAATGGAGCGATACAAGGGTTTTTCTGAAATTGAACAATCAGAGATTACCGTCAGCATTTCTACAGTAACTATTTTTAGGTGTTTACGAAATTGAATTCCAAAATCGGGATTTAAGATTTTGAAAATGTCCATTTGTAAATTATATTTTCTGGTGGAATTGAAATTAACTTCTTAGACAAATCGATGACATTTTGTAGAAAACACCAGATCGATTCTTAGCGGACAGACAATAACAAGTTCTATGGAATTTATTAGGAATTTTAACGGCTGTTTTAACAATTAAATAATTTATGAAATTACAATTTTATTCGACAAAATTATGTTATCCGAACCTCCGACCATATATTTTACCGACGAACCTGACTTTAAGCACCATTTGTTTTTATCAATGAAACGCTATAAAGAGATGCGGAGAGGAAGTTTAATGCAATATATAAGTTCCATACATATAAGTGAATGTAAAATGTATATAACTTAAAGTATAACCAAATTTATATCTTGATTTTATCTCTAACTGATTTATAAAATACGAAATGTGGAGCATTGTGTGGATTCAGTTGAAAATTTTAGATTCTAATAAAGTTATAGGCTTTAAATTGGAGGGGGTAGATATTTTTTTTTGTTGGGGGGGATTTGCGCCATTGAGCTTGGGGGGGATGGGCACCCCTGGGGGGGCGGTTGCCCCCGCACTTTTTTTGGATGTTGCCCCCGCACTTTTTTTTAATATTGCACTATTTAAAGCTAAGTTACAAGTCAATTGTTTTACTGCATTTCCGAACAAAGAAAACATTTGGAACCCCAACTTTCTCCCACTACCACAGGCACGTAAGTAAGGGATGGGGGGGGGGGGGGGGGTTCAAACTCCTCACATTGTAAGTAAAATAAACCGAATCATAAAAATAGAGATTTTTTGGGGGTTGGGGGAGGGTATTCTGTCTTGATACCCCCTCTGTGAGCATGGGGTATTGGGACAGAAACCCGATGACGTCATGTTAGGTTTAATTTGAAATACAAATAAAGATAACAAAGGGAAAATATCATTAAACGGGGTCGTATAAACAAGATGCTCCAAAACATGCTATGGAAACCATATTGTGGTATGGCTGTTTGAGGAAAGACCACATAATTTCGTTAACCTTAAAATACTTCATTATAAGTTGCCAGTTTATTCTAAAGCAAAACCATCTCCCATGTTTTCTATAATAGTTTTAAATTTATTAGCCCGCGAAAACACCCAGCACCTGCTCTTTGATTATTATCTAACTTTGTAATTTTTTTTTTTATTACTTTTTGTAATTTCCTCTTTAACTTAAATCCAGGACCATAGAATCAACCCAGACCAGTCGACTAATATAATCTTTTTTTATTTAGTTCTAACTATAGTTCAAGATCAGACATCCTTTTTTTTATCAAGCGACTGTATGAAACTTCTTACATTAAAATGTAGTATTGCGCAATCTATAGGCGCCGAACGACTGAGCATTTGACGTGTTATAAGGGTAATAATTCTTGTTTTATTACTGTTTGTGCATGTGCATGATTTGCGGTTTGTTTCCCCCCCCCCCCCCCTCTCCCTAACTAATCTGGAATCCTTAAAAGTTGGGAATTTCGTCATCCGTCATTTAAAAATCCCTGATTTATGAAAATGTAAGCCCAAAGAAATAGCAAAAGAAAGCGAAGGAAGGTTAGATCACCCAACTTGCCTTAAACTTAAAATAGACCTCTGAACGGACCTCTCATTGGACGTCGCCGCAGTACAGCATATTGGACTATTGGCGACGGTTCGGGGCCATCTTGAAGGATAGACCTGTGAACAATGCCTCATATTTGAACCATGGTCAGATAATAACCATGGTTCAAATATGAGGCATTAACCATAACGAGGACATTTTTGATGGGCCGTTAAATCAATCTATACTACAAAAATGTGCAACATTTGTAACAGTGGCAGATTTACATAGGAGATAAAGGGGCTATACCCTATACCTCCCCCCCCCCACCTCTCCCTGAGCTGTGGACAACTTTTTTTTAAAAAAAATCAAGAAATAATTATTTTTCTAAATATTTTTGGAAAATAATGTCTATGAGAAGAGGGGCTATAGACCCTCATATAGTTAAAGTTTTCAGGTAGTTGAGGAGAGGACCAAGTTTTATTGTTCTCATACTTAGTTTTATCTAAGACCGGGGGGGGGGGGGGGGGGGGCTGCACGTTTTGTCGCTCTATCAAGGTGACCTTGGACATTCACATTGCCTGGATATTTGTAACATGGTTAGCTGTAACATTTTCCTGAATAACTTACATAAACAGACCTTTGTAAAAAAAAATCACCTCATTTCTGTTTTCTAATCTGTTTGAAAATTTGAGAGTGGGAGGAAAGTTATATAATATATACGTAAGATTAAGAATATTCAGTTACTTTATATTAATGTATTTTAAAACATTTTATAGAATACGGTTCATTTATCCTTCTTCAGAACTAAAGGGAAATATTGACAACTAAATTACCCAGAATAAAGGGCATAATAGACGAGAATTGCCGTTTTAATGATCCACATTTGAAAATGTCCCTGATTTTTTGGGAAATTTTGAAAAATTCCCTGATATTTCCAGAATAAAAAAAAATTCCATGATAATTACCTGATTTCCCGGTTATGTTGCCAAAATGTGTAAAGGGAAGATAGAAATATTTCTTTTCGGTTCATAATCAGAAAAATCGACAAACGTGACTGTACAATGCATTTCAATCCTTTTTCTTTGTGACTTCGCGGACGCCTTAACAGCGACTCGCGGACTACCTTTACGGATTACCACTGGTCTAAAAGTTAGTTAACTTGAAATAATATCTTAAAAAATCTAATCTGATGTATTTCCGATCTTCATAAAATTAATGCGATTTATGCAGAAGGTTTCCAAGGTAAAAATAAAGAGAAAAGACCAATTTACTTTCGTTTCGAATTAGCTAGTTTAAAAAACATTTAATTTTTAAATGTAAAGCAAATTGGTGCTGAAATTCCAAAAGTAACATTAAAAAAAAAAAAGTTGAAGTGACAGGTTGTAATTTTAGATTTAATTTAGAGGTAAAGCTTCATGTCACATGTATTTCCTTTATTTCAAAGTTGTGTAAGGTGTACATTAAATTTTAGTATTCTTTTTATATATCATAACCTTAAAGATATGTTTAAATAGAATTAACAAAAATATATAATTACACGGATTTAATTCATAAAATGCAAAAATCTAAGATTAAATATGTATATTTTGTGTGTCGGATTATATTCTTTGTTTTAATTAAATCCAACAGAAGAATTCATTTTTGTGTTAGTGTAACATATAAAACAATAAAAATACCAGATTGTACATTTCCATACAACAAGTAACATATATTTTTTTTGTTGTTATAAAACTCTTTAATCGCATTTTCCAGTTAAGTATCTGCATTTGTTAATGAAAGAATTTGCACATCAGTTATAAAAAATAAGTTTATTTTTTATAAAAATATAGCTTTAAAATATACCACACTAACAATTCACCTCCAAATCTATACAGGTTCCCAGGAATCATTCACCGAATACAATAATTCTTTAAATAATCAGTCTTAATCACACTATACTGCCATGTTAACCCATTAGAGCTTGGTGTCTCCTTTTTCGACACTTTTCAGAAAAGGAACAAACATAGATGAAAAATGATATATATAGGTAAAAATATTTCATCTACTTAGTGCCTAAGATTTTATGGGTTTATATCAGTTACAAAAATATTTTATAATAAAATTATAGATATTTAAATAATAATATTTTTTTATTTAAAATTAAACTTTATTGTAAATTGATTGATCTAAATCTGTTTTGAATAACTGTTAATATTTCCTTAAAATAAATTGAGTTCAAGAAAAAATATGAACTCTCTCATGCCTTGCATTCCTAAATTGAGATATTATTTATTTAAAAGAAAAATAGTTTTAATTTTAATTGCAATTATTTAAAAAAAAATCTTTTTTGTTTTGAATTTTATTTGCTCTTACTAAAGGTAAATGTCAGACAGGGAAAATACCTCTAAGCTCTTATGGGTAACAGAAAAAGATTGTACCTGCAATTTTTAGGGATATATGCATGTATAGAATTTTAATAGGTTTGTATGTATATTCTATTATTGTTAAAAAGTGTCATATATATATATATACTATATACATATTCCTTTAAAACCTGATTTTCACCATAACCATCTTGCAGATACAACCTTTATTCACAACAGGGCCGTATAGTAAACATAACTATTGGACAAAATATATTCCAAGTAACTCCATAAAACTTATCTGGCAAAATGAGACTCCAAATTCCATAATAAACAAAATTAAATCACAGAAAGTAATATTGAAAATCAGAATGTGACAGGAAATGAATAAATATATTAAGTATATAAATGGTACATAATAAACATAATTTAGTACAAGAATACATTGCGTATTTTTTAGAACTAAAAAAATTAAATATATTGGCAAAATACAAATATTATATAGAACATATGGATAAGTTGTTTGGTATATAATATACGTTTTGCTTTGTAAAATGTCGTTGTAAATAAAAAACATTTTCTCAAAACTTAAATTAAAAAAATCTTGTAAATCCACATAAACTAAAGCACACATTCTATATTCCTTAAAATTGTTTGAAAACTAAATTCTACAAAAAATGTTTTATAAATCAAAAATAATAATAAAAACATGGGTCAAAAACATTAAATGCGAAAAAGTTATTATAACTAAAATATATTAAAACAAATTATTTTATATAACTATTTAGCTAAATAATTATATAAGCTTTTTTTACAAGTTATAAGCTCTTTAATATGAAATAGATGGGTTTTTTTTGGTACTTTAATAAGTCAATCTGTGTCAATGAATGTCTGGCAAATACATTAACAACTAATTATTTGTCAGATAAGCCGATGTGTTTAAAATAATTTGACTCGTACAATGCTCATTATTGCTTTAAATTGCAACTCGCCTTTAGATAATTATAATTTACAGAAATATAAGATTTTTAACTTGAGAAATTTGGTACACTCAGCAGTGGCGGCCCGTGGTCAAAAATGTTAGTGCAGCCGAAAACATGTAACACCCCCCTCCCCATTCGCCTTTTTCACAACCATACACGAACGAACATTCTTTAAAATTTATTACTCACACTCAAATCAAAGTTTCCTTTCAACTTTTATGAAATATAACATGTAAAAATAATAGAAAACACTTACTTATTTTTTGAAAATAAAATCAATCCTCCTATCAAACATGCGAATCGGTCAATTTTAATATTAATTTAAGTAAAGGAACAACAACACACGTGCAAACTTATCGAAAACTATTCCTGTTTGGAGAGATTCTTCGAAATTATCGTTTTCCTCCACCCCGCCTCGCCGATTCAGCAGTGAACCAATCATTTATTCGAAATCCCTAGTACAGCTAATTTGAAAAAATCCTTTTGCGCTACGTTTGTGTCGTCACATCCTCCATTTTAGCGTGCCGGGGAAGTCATACTACGTAAGGTTGCCATGGCAACGATGCAGCCGATTTCGAACTTCGCTTTTTAGCTGCAATTTTATTGAATGGAGTTTTTGTTTTTTCTTTTCCTGAA
Organism: Troglohyphantes excavatus; assembly: GCA_963932185.1. NCBI lineage: Eukaryota > Metazoa > Arthropoda > Arachnida > Araneae > Linyphiidae > Troglohyphantes > Troglohyphantes excavatus. The sequence continues at coordinate 24,287,550 of OZ010677.1, read as the reverse complement.
TTTGTGCATTACGAAAACACGTTTGCAATTTATCGGAGATTTTTTTTTACTTAGAGTTGAAATTTCATCTTCATTTCTAATTCTAATCTTCATTTAAGAAAATTAGTAAAATATATAATTTTAGTTTTAAAATATAATAAAATTAGGTGCAGCCCGGCTGTACTTGCTGTAGTGCACGAGCCGCCACTGACACTCAGTGGTCTTAACAACTTCTGAAATTAAAAACTATTTTTTCAATGGATATGGCGGTTCATTGAGAATACAAATTCTCAAATAGTTTGGGTAAAAGTTTCACGTTTTTACTTTTACGTAATTGTTGAGATTCTGACACATTATATGGAGTGAGTTGTTTAAAACTAATTTCTTTTGGTTAATAGTATTTTTATTGGTATAAAAATCAGTTTTAAACTAAAAGCTTTTAAAACTAAATAAAATAATTTTAACTTAATCAATCAAAAGTAAATAATTATGCTACACATTTTCTTTGGATATAAAGGGATTAAATAAATACATAAAAACATATTTACCACAAAAGTTCACAAGTATATATTAAATATTTCCATAATTAATTATTTACAAGTATTTTTTGTTCTAGAGGCTCATCTACGCTTTTTCCACAAAAGCAGATATTTATATACAATCAATTTGGTAAGGTAAATATTCAATTGGTAAAGTAGGATTAGATAAAAATATACTTAGATATAAACCACAGAATATCTTAGGACAACTTGCAAGGATTTTTATCTTTTTACACAGTAGCAAATATGTAGAGCAATGTATTGACAACATTTTTCAAGTCACTTTTTATTTGCTGTATATAAACCCTCACACTGTGTATAATTTAAATGAGTTGATTAATAATTTTAGTCTATAATACAATCTATTAATACTAAAATTATATATAAATTTAATGAGAAACTCTTTAAATAGTAAGTATAATACGACATAATTTGGAATTATAAAAAAGTAAAATAAAAGTTAATTAAATAAAATTATAAAAAACATTTATAATCAATGTTATTTTAAGTGGAATACCAAAATAAAATTATTTTTATAATAAAAAATTGGAGCTGTATAGAAGTATAAAATAATATCAGATCCCTAACTGTTTCATGCTTCAAATCCAATTTCATTCAATGAGCATTACATTTATGTGTATTTTCTAAGATGGTAATAGTCATACACATTTTAGTAAAGATAAAGATAAATAAATCACAGTTTATGTATACTACAAATTTACTGCCTATAGTAGTTAATAAATTAGAGTACAGTAGAACCTCGATTATCCGTCTTTCTTTTATCCGGAACTCTCTATTAACCGACCATGTCAGGTTTTGTACATGGGTATCAAAATTAGAAAGCCTGCCTATGTTATACAGGAGGCAAAAATCTAAAATAGTTATATAGGCAGTAATCTGAGGGTATTTGTATATGAGGATTTTAAAATGGGCCATCAATGTACACTGGCTAGCAAAATAGCTAATAGAATGTTGAGGTACATCAGAAAAAGTGCTTATCAAAATCTAAGTATATAATCTTGCCATTGTATAGTGATTTGCTAAGGACTCATCTTGGGTATGCTGTACAGTTTTGGTCACCATATTTTTAAAAAGACATTGACTTGTAAGAGAAAGTTCAGCACAGGCCTAAATGTTCCAAGGTTTTTCAGTCATGGAATATGGAGATAGATAAGAAATTTTAAAATGTATACCCTTAAATTTTTAAATGTATTTAAATGTAATTTTAAAATGTATGTAAGAGAGAAGGGTTAGAAGAGATTTGATTCAACTGTTCAAATTTATTAAACAGGGGGATGTCGAGGGTTTGTTTTTAATACAAGTGATAGAAAGAGAGGCCATGGGTTTAAATTAAACACATCTCAAGAGTAAGTCCTGTAATTAATTAAAGAAAACATCGATTACTAGTTTTTCTATTCATTGACAATTCTCTATTATCCGGAATTTTCGATAAACCGACCTACCTCAAGTCTGAATTAGGTCGGATAATCGAGGCTCTACTGTATAATCAATATGCGATTTTAAGTAGAATACCAAAATAAAATTATTGTAGTAATAAAAAATTAGAGATGTATATAAATATAAAATAATATCAGATCCCTAACTTTCCAATCCAATTCAATGTGCATTAAATTTATGCACGTCTTCTCACATGGTAATAGTCATACACATTTTTCGTATGAAAAAGATTAAAATAAATAAATCACAGTAATGCATGCTACGAATTTACTGCTTATAGCAGCTAATAAAATAGAGTATAAAAATTTTGTAATATAAAATCAGAATTTTTTTTCATTATTTTTAGATTTAAAACCTGGAATAAAATGTTTATTCTTATATAGGCAAAGGTTACTTTTGCAGAAGATATGTTTGCTTAAAGCTCATTGTGTACAATAGAGTTATTGCATTTGGAGCCTATACATTTATTCTGCTGTTCTTGGGCGGGAAAGTGTTTTCTAACATGGTCTAATGCCTTTTTAAATAGTCGAAGAAATTCTGGAATGTCGAAGGAATAATTTGTAAACTTTGCATGAGCCCCAAGAGTTGGATGATGACCCTGCAAAATATTCAGTACATATAAAAATGTGGCAACATTAACATTGGTGATTTTCAAAATCATAATAAACAAAAGAAAAGCATTACTACTGAAAAATGTATAAATATTTAAAAGGTCAGAACCATGATATGTAATTCCCAGGGAATATATAGATTGACAACAATTGAAATACACAAATCAATTAAAAATTAGTACACCATTATACTCCTTGATGAATCGTGCAAGTTTGTTGAATGAAATAAATAATTTTTAAAAAATATATTCATTTTCACATATTCAGTTTAAGGGAGTTATAACATTTGAAATTGATCATGAAATTAAATGAATTTTCGTACAATTTATGTGATAGTTTCAGTCATGAAAAATTTTAACATTTGTAATGGATTGGTACTTTAGAGCCTCAAATATTATATAAACTAATGTATTACCTCGTCTTCAGGAAAGAGTTTGTCTGTTTTTTCCCAAGTTAGATACTTAAGGCCTTTCAGTCTTGCTAAATCTGCATAACAGCTTTCGTCTTCACAATTAAAACTGCCCAGAAAAAATAATATTTTTTATTTATATAAAATAAACTTAATTTTTTTTATATAACTTCCTTTATCAAGGATTCCATTAAAATTGTACTTACATTTCAAAAATGGCACCCCATTGCGGCATAAACAGCATATGTGTTAATCCAGCACCATGTATACCAATCAAAATATCAGTATTGTAACTTATCTGTAAATGAAATAAAAACCATTTTGTAAACAAGGGGAATAACATGGATTTAAATTATTCAACTTTTAAAATATTGAATATAGAAAAAAATCAGTTTATCTTATGAGAGTGGCAGTGGCGGATTTAAGACAAAAGGACCAGGCGGCAAAAATGTTTGAAGGGGGCCCGTTTTCTAATAAATAATTTAGGAGCAAAGATTTTAAAAAAACATGATTTTTTTCTACAATTTCTAAAAATAAGTAAATTTCTAAAAACTGTTCCGCCACCCTTACATCAACTGTGCTGTGTTACGGTCTCGCAAAAAGAACTTTCCGAAATTTGTAACTAAATAAACTTGATTCGTCTAATTTAACAAAACAAATAAAATATTTTACAATAATAGTTCGTAAATATCGCTTTATGCCGTATTTTATGCCTCATTGTCCAGGTTTAATTTTCTTACAAGAAAACGTAACACATTCTGAGAAATGCCGAAAATGAAATTACCAAAGGAAATATTTTTTTTTTTTACATTATTCTTATATCTACTTTTTACATTTTTAACGAAGTTGAGTAGATATTCATATAAAAATCTGAAATTATGTTTATTTCAGCTACTTAAATTGATAAATTTTATAAATAGTTTTCAAACTTAAACTTTTTCTGCTTTTAGGAAACATAAAAAGTTAGTAATATAAAAAATATATACGATTTTGCATGAGTAAGAGTTTATTGAGTACAAGAAAAATTTAATTGGATAATGTTTTGAATAAATATAAATTATCAATTTATATATTAGCAAATGAAATAAAAATAATAAATTGTTGAATATATTTAATTATTCAATTGATGCAATAAAACCATTAAAAATTTAGACAATAAAAACCGTATTTTCCTAGTATTTACACTAATTCGCTACATTAAAATTGCATTTATTATATGTAATTTAATTATTATTAGGGATGAACCGGATAGTGGTTTTGCCGGATACCGGATATCCGGCGCACATTACAAACCGGATATCGGATATCCGGCAGTTTATTTTTTATGAAAATAATTTCTCATACTCACTAGAAAAAACGAAAATTGATCAAAAATTTAAAAGTATTTTTTTATTCTGTAATATTTCCCAATTCCTTATCTTTAAAATGATACCAAAATTAAATAAACATTCAAAAAACTTTTTTATTTACAAAGGGTTATTTTAAGGAGCTGGTAGTAATGGTCGTATGTTTTGTACATTTACACTTAATTTCTGAATAATTGTAATTTTACCATATGCTCTTTCATTCCAAACATGAAAACTCAAGTTTGCTTAAACTTTTGAGAAATTTCTGTTTTAATTCAACTTTATATTAGTTGTGAGATGTGATGACCCTCCACCATAACGATTCGTTAAAAATATAATTTTAAAGTTAAAAATTTGAAAAAAAGTGTTTTTTTTTTAAAGTTTCTATTGGTTAAAGGGAGAATCTGCATACTGTGAATACATTGGTAGAATTTTCAGGAAAATACTTAAAGCAAAAACAAAGAAAATTGATCGCCACAAAAAAAATCTGCGATGTTTTATTCATCCGGATATCCGGCATGGGAAATCGGATATCCGGCACTTTACTTCCGGATATCGGATAGTTACCGGATAGATAAAAAGCAGCCGGATAGGCCGGATACCGGATATCCGTTTCATCCCTAATTATTATTTAAGATTAAAATGAGCTTCGACTTGTTTCTATACATAAACATTCTTAGTGTTATTGACCTAATGATATACAGCAAAAACAAACATATTAATTAGAGTCACTGCCAATTGATTAACATAATTACAAAAGCCAATTTCATTAGGAAAGATGTTATGATTTGTAATTGGGGGGGGGGGTCGACCGGATCAGGGATTTTCCCAAATCAGGAATTTTTGAAACTCGAAATTTAAGGATTTCAGGGGTGTCGACTGGAACAAAACCCAAATCACAAAGAGTAATAAGACGACGCCAAATATGCTCAGACTTTCGGCGTCTATAGATTACGTAATACAACATTTTAATGTAAAATGTTACATTGGATAAAAGAAAGGGTGTCTGATAATAAAAATAAAAAGAGCGACACGAGCCGACTGGTCTACGTCCTGGAGTGATGGGTTGATTCGTACAAAAAGAAAACAAATCGCTCGTTTGTTTTTCGAGAAATTTACATAATAATAAAAGGGCAGGTGTTTTCGCGGACCAACAAAAGCAATAAATTTAAAACCATTACAGAAAACATGGGATATGGTTTTGTTTTAGAATAAACTGGCAACTTATAATGAAGTATTTTAAGATTAACGAAATTATACGGTCGTGGCTAGACGAGACAAACCACAATATGGTTTCAATAGCATGTTTCAGAGAAGGTAGCTGCGAGAATCAATAGTTCAAGGATTCTCGCAGCTACCATCGCACAGGGCCCTGCGTCTGGTAAGAGGATCCACGTTTGATCTCTTTACAAAAGCAGGGCCCTAGGGATCGTAATTTTCCCACTTGATATACTAATTTAATATTATTTCAGTATTGCAATTGAAAGCAAAGTTTAACTATTTAAAAAATACTGAATTCCAAAACCAGTAAAATATATGTACCAAAATTTAAAAAAATATTATATTTACCTCCATTTGCTCTGAAAAAGCCATTTGTCGATTAAAATTGACTTTCCTTACTACCAAATCCGGAAAAGTTTTCAAAGACGATATTAGCTATAAAAAAACATGTAAAGATAAATAATTATTTTAACATAATACTTTAGATAGGACATATATTTACTGAAAAAAATATTATTTACCTCATCTTCATTTGAAATTCTCCTATACTGTGTACTTCTTGATATAAGAGTGACTCTCACTTTAGAACTCTGCAGAAAAATATAAATGCATTAATATTTAACGGATACATGTCAAATTTACTTAGTATATATAAAGTATATGTCACATTTACTCAGTATCATACAACTATAAATTTACTGTAAATACTTATAAATAATTTTACACAATACCTTGATTGCATAATGAAAATTAAGTTATTTTAAACAACTTTTAAGTATAAATGGATTATAAAGTATTTATAATAAATAGAAAAAATTGTATTCAATGCATTTGTTCAAATAAGTTAATCAGTCTAAATTTATTAAAATGATCTAACTTTTTAACCTCTTGCTTTAAATAAATTCCAAAGCGACTGGAATTCAAATTTATGGATATATTAACGATACTGCTATATAAGAAATTAAAACTAGAAGTAGTTTCAGTATCTTTAATATAATGACTTTATTAACAACAAAATCGAAATTTAGTCATTAATAACCAAAATTAATGAAAAAAACATTCTTTTTCTGAAATCTAAATATTTTTAAATTAATTTAAGTATTTAATAGTCATTAAAAACTAGTTGTGAAAAAAAAATCAATTATATTTTTCGTTCTACTAATAGGTTTTATTTTTAACCTATACAGTACATTTGGTTGATATTTCAACCAGAAACGCATGTTTAAAACCAATTACCCATCCACTAAAAGTTAAAGACTCTTTCTTGAGAAAGTTTACAAAAGCTAGTACTTTATTTCCTAATCTCAGAAAAAACATAATCAGCATTTGAATATTAAAATTTGCATTTGAATACTTTTTGTAACTCTAATCTGACAGTAAATGAATATTTCACTGAAATTAATAATGGATGATTAAAAAATATCCATTTAACATTGAAATAGAGTGTAAATAACAGTTACTTAAATGTCAATAAATTTCTACAGACTAAAATATTGCACATTTACTTGAGAAAACACTTTTCAATATGTATAAAATACCTATGCTCAATATAAACTAACAAGCAAGAATAAAATAAGTAAACATAATAAAGATAAATAAACAAAAAAAATTTTATACTTTAAAATATCCAGTACAAATTTTACAGAAAAAAAAATAATTTTGAATTATCTCAATTTAACAATATATAACTTTTAAAATGTTACCTGAAAGTTATCCCTAATTTTCAACCTAAATTTTAAATGCTCAGTAAATGAACGAAATAACCCGCTCCCTTGACATCCAGGAACCTAAAAAAAAAGAAGAAATTGTTAATTATGTACAAGTAAGTAACAGAATACTAAAAATACCTATAAAAAACATTTTGTAACAATTTTTAAGTAATATCAACCATTTAAAAAAATTATAATATTTACGTACTAGTGGCATGTTGTAGTACATTCCAAATATCATTCTTGGTAAAAGGGGAAAAACAGCATTTTTAAAGCACACCTACAAAACAACAGTAAGAATTCTTATTCTTTTTATATGCGATATAAAAAACATAAATTATTGTAATACAAAATTCAGTATTTTAAAGTATTATACTAGAGGATATTCTTTCAACTCATGTGGAACTTTCTGAAATGACTGAAGTATGACATTTTATGAAATGAATTGTCTAATTACTGTTTTTGTGACATATATTTACATTTGTAATATAAAAATTTAATTATTTACAGTATTACAGGGTGGCAACAAAATCCTGGTTAAAAAAGTTCCCTGATATTACAATTACATTAAGAAATGTTGCAATACATGATTTGTATAGAAACAAAATATCCCTGCTATGATAAGCATTGCTCATTTTTCATTTATAATACAAAATATTGCACTATAAATGAAAACTGAGCAATAATTCAGTCTTCTTAAAAATATATATGGGTACAAAACAAAATTATACAAGCGTGACAGGCATAATAGTAATTAAACATGTTCTCTGGAAGCAGAAAATGCAAAAAAGCAGTGGAATATTTATAGAATTATCTCTTCCGTATACTCGAAGAGCATTAATTTCTTTATCTGAAATTGGTGATTTTAAGGAAGTTTTTTCAAATGAGTTATTTTGTACGTACTTATATATGTTTCTTATTCTAATCTTTAATAAATCGAATATTCATTAGCCGTGCAAAAATTGTTTACAATCCAAAGTCAAACGCGCTTTGCTTTAGTTGCTCCCTCCAGCAGTGATCCATGTTTCTATGAATAATGAAACTGTGCATGTACACGGCCATGTTCTTTTTTTTTTTTTTTTTTTTCAGTACGAAAAGGAAATATTAACAACCAAACTATGCAGAATAGACGATAATAATTGCCATTTTAGAGATCCAAATTCTTCCATGATTTTTCTGTGAAATTTTCCCTGGTATTTCCGGAATTAAAAAAATTCTATGATATTCCAGGTTCTGTTGCCACTTTGTATTAGTAAATGTGCAATATAAGTAGTAGTTAAGAAGGAAGTACCTTTTTACCCTTAAAACTACCAAGGTTTTGCAAGGGATGTCGTGTAAATGCTTTCCATGCAATTTCAAAATTACTGAAGTAAGGAACCTACAAATATTTACATAAAATATTTTAAAATTCCAGAATTGTCAACAGTAGATACAAATAATGATGAGTAAATAATAGCTATACTCACTGTATCCCAAATTAGAATACGAATATCAGTAGAGAATGTCTGATTGAGATGCAAGGAGGCATATAGATTTAAAAAATCACAAAAATGGTGATACATGTTCACAGCTACATTGAAGAAAAATACATATATAAACTTTAGAGAAAAATAAAAGCAAAATTTTTTTCAATATCAGTCTTTTTATCATAAAAACCTTAAAAGTTGCAAAGCCTAAAATATTTTGTTGTATTAAATAGATTTTATATTACGTTTAAAATAAAAGAATTAAACTTTTTTTTAGCCAAATCATTGATTTCAATCAGAATTCTGATTGATAAACTTTCGATATAAAGTTTTCAATTACAGAAAACCAATTATTTTAAAATTGGAGGAGCAGGGTGGGTAATATGCATAGCTGCTGTCAAACCTTAGATAGTGAAAATAATGTATTATTAGTTGAAAAGTTAAAAATAATCAAAAAAGGTTCAATTTTATAAAAAAAACATTTATTTCAAAAATTGACCTATCAAAATACATATTTAATACAATAAACATTTTTAATAAAAAAAATTCTGCAAATGTAACTTTGTGTGTTCTCTCACTAAATAACCTAAAAAAACTCACTGAATAACTAAATTTTTATTACACTATCATTAGAATAAATTAAAATAATAATTACTGGCATCAAGTTTCATGATGAATGTAGGCTCATTAATAGTTACATCACAATTTTCAGTATTAAGCTTTTTAGGAAGCTCTGTGAAGTGTTCAAATTCTGCATACCTAAAATGAAGTAAATTTTCAAATAAAAAAACATTGCAAACAACATAAACGCTGGACAACATAAATGCTTTTAAACAAATCAATGCAGATTTTGGTTATTACTGACTGTAAAGTTTGTTGTTATTAAAGATACTAAAACTACTTATAGCTTTAATTTCTTATATAGTTACAGTCTTCGAGCATGGATTCCTCATAGTAGAGCAAACAACGGGATATAATCTAGTTGACATCAAAGTGAGGTCAACATGTATCGCTACACACATGTGACTAATGACGTTATTCCATTCATAAATTTTTTCAAGTTCTTTCATGAAAATATCCCGTATTTTATGAATGAATTTTATATGTCGTATAAATGTTGTATTGCTTAGGATGAGGTGTAAATGGATTTTCGAGATGGTAAAATAATTTTGGAAAGGTTTTCTTTTGGTTTTTTCTTAAATAACGCCGCACTACAGAAGGAAATGTGGAAGGAAAGACCCGGGAACGATGCCTCGTATTTTTGAACCATGGTCAGATAAGGAGTTTTTTTTTTTTTTTTTGGTTTTTGTTAATTAACATCGTACTAGAGCTGCACAGCGGGCTATTGGCCACGGTTCGGGGCCTATGTCGAAGGAAAGACCCGGGAACGATGCCTAGTATTTTTGAACAACGGTCAGATGACGCGTTTTTTTTCCCTTTCGGGTTTTGTTAATTAACGTCGCACTAGAGCTGCACAGTGGGCTATTGGCGACGGTTCGCGGCCTATGTCGAAGGAAAGACCCGGGAACGATGCCTCGTATTTTTGAACCACGGTCAGATGAGGAGGTTTCTTTTTTGGTTTTTGTTAATTAACGTCGTACTAGAGCTGCACAGTTTCCTATTGGCGACGGTTCGGGGCCTATGCCGAAGGAAACACCCGGGAACGATGCCTTGTATTTTTAAACCATGGTCAGATAACGAGGTTTCTTTTTTGGTTTTGGTTTTTGTTAATTAACATCGTACTAGAGCTGCACAGTGGGCTATTGGCGATGGTTCGGGGTCTATGCCGAAGGAAAGACCCGGGAACGATGTCTTGTATTTTTGAACCACGGTCAGATAAGGAGGTTTCTTTTTGGTTTCGGTTTTTGTAAATTAACGTCGCACTAGAGCTGTACAGCTCTAACTATTGGCTACGGTTCAGGGTCTATGTCGAAGGAAAGACCCGGGAACGATGCCTCGTATTTTTGAATACTAGTCGGATGACGAGGTTTTTTTTTGGTTTTCAATTTCATCGATTTGTTCGATTACATCGAATTATTCGATGTTCGATTTATTCGATGTTCGATTTATTCGATGTTCGATTTATTCGATGTTCGATTTATTCGATGTTCGATTTATTCGAATTCATCAATGTTCGACTTATTCGATTTCATCGATGTTCGATTTCATCGATGTTCGATTTCATCGATGTTCGATTTAATCGATGTTCGATTTCATCGATTTTCGATTTAATCGATGTTCGATTTATTCGAATTCATCAATGTTCGACTTATTCGAATTCATCAATGTTCGACTTATTCGATTTCATCGATGTTCGATTTCATTGATGTTCGATTTCATCGATTGTATCGATGAAATCGATTGTATCGATGAAATCGATTGTATCGATGAAATCGAACATCGGTGAAATCGACATCGGTGAAATCGAACATAGATGAAATGGAACATCGATGAAATCGAATATCGAATAAATCAAACATCGAATAAATCGAACATCGGTGAAATCGAACATCGATGAACTGGAATAAATCGATGTAATCGAACAAATCGATGAAATTGAAAACCAAAAAGAAACCTCCTCATCTGACCGTGGTTCAAAAATACGAAGCATCGTTCCCGGGTCTTTCCTTCGACATAGGCCCCAAACCATCACCAATAGCCCACTGTGCAGCTCTAGTGCGACGTTAATTAACAAAAACCGAAGAAAGAAAAAAAAACGCGTCATCTGACCGTGGTTCAAAAATACAAGGCATCGTTCCCGGGTCTTTCCTTCGGCATAAGCCCTGAACCATCGCCAATAGCCCACTGTGCAGCTCTAGTGCGACGTTAATTAACAAAAACCAAAAAAAAAAAAAAAACCTCCTTTTCTGACCGCGGTTCAAAAATACAAGGCATCGTTCCCGTGTCTTTCCTTCGGCATAGGCCCCGAACCATCGCCAATAGCCAGCTCTAGTGCGACGTTAATTAAAAAAAAAAACTCCTCTTCTGACCGCGGTTCAAAAATACAAGGCATCGTTCCCGGGTCTTTCCTTCGGCATAGGCCCCGAACCATCGCCAATAGCCCACTGTGCAGCTCTAGTACGATGTTAATTAACATAAACCAAAACCAAAGAAAACCCCTCGTAATCTGACCGTGGTTCAAAAATACGAGACATCGTTCCCGGGTCTTTCCTTCGACATATTCCCCGAACCATCGCCTAAAAGGCCACAGTGCAGCTTGTCGCTTGTATGTCGATGTATTAAGATTCTATGGTCAATGTTCTACTTAACAATTACACAGCTACTAAACATGGCTTCGTCTAGGTGATGTTGACTGTGCGTAAAATTTTTATGCATTTACTCTAATTTCAACTTTTTACTACAAAAGTCAATCGCGAACGTTTTTTCATTCATAAATTTTGAAAGGTAGTCACGTGTCTGTAGCGATTTGGTCTGAGATGTTTACCTCACGATTATGACGTCATATTCTCTCTACTACTACTATTTATGCTCGAAGGTTACAGTTAAATGAATATATAGTTACAGTTAAATGAACAACAGTTAAAGATTGATCAAAGGCTTACAAGGTAGGAGATTTTAAAAATGCTTATTTTCATAGGAATAATTTGAATATTCATTTAATACACAATGAAAAGATTAGTACTAAAAACTTTTAAAAAACAGGGTGGCAAAAAAATTCTGAAAAAAAAAAGTTCCCTGATATCTCCCTGATTTCCATGATGGTGTCACAAAAATTTCCCTGATTTTACAATTACATTAAGAAATGTTGCAATACACGGTGTTAAATGGAAGGTTAAAAAAAGGGTTAATTTTTAAAAGAAAGTGGAAAATTTGCATCACATTGCCTCCTATAATATTTAAGGAATACAAAAATTTGGTAATTTTTTTTATGTGGAAACTAACAATTGGAACTCAAGTACTTGATAGAAGTTAAGTTAAAATAGATGCATTTTTTATGCATAATAATTTGCTTAGTATCTTAGCCTTAAAGTTGTGAAGATGTAGAAGTATACTAATAGTTTTTTTATTAGTTTATTCTCATTAAAACATTGAAAAAAAAAGGTCTTAACAAAAGAAATGTTTATTCAAAAGATAAAATGTACCCACTAAAATAAAAACCCACTTAAAAAGTTAGTAAATGCAAATATTTGTTGTTTAAAAAGTTCACTTATAATAACTTTGGAACTTTTTAAAATAAATAAGAAAATGATTAAAAATGAAAATGATCATATTTAGTACAAAAGTTAAGCAGTTAAGCATGCCCTTTGCATATAAGAACCTACCAGGACTGCAAAGGACTTTTGTGTTCTCCTTGTTGCTTAAAGAGGGGTTTTTTAAGTTTACAATGAGCGCCTACTTGTCCTTCTCTTATTACATCATCACGATATCTGCAAAACACAAATAATAAGTAGAATGCAACATTTTGAAAGATAATTACAGAATTTCAATAAGTTAATTGAATAGTGTGACACAAGTTTTGTAATTTAGTAGATAATCTGACCACCCTCCAATCACGAGATTGCTACACATGAACTTTTGCCAAAACCTCATGCCGATTCAAACTCTTAATCCTCTGATTGCTAGCTGGATTCTGAACTGGGCCTCCTGATGTTTTAATAATTTTTTATTAATTTTCAACAACCAAAACCGACATTTATCATCACAAAGACCCATTCTTAATGGACGCTTATAGAGCATTAACTTTTGCAGATTTCTGTGATGCTTGGTTAACAAAACGCTTGGTTTGTATTCTCGAATCGCAGGGCCATCTGCAAAAACTAACTCGTGTTAAAAACACAAATGTAGAATAGGCCTAAGTATTTACACATTCCATTTATTTTTTTACAGTTATGATATTAATCAATATTCCCAATAATTTCAACTCTAAAATTTCCCAAGTAGATGTGAAAACCAAGTATAAAGATTAGGCTAGATAGCATTAGGATGAAAAACTCAATTCAAATATACATGGATTTAACACGTATTAAATTCTACAATATAGGACGGAAAAAAAAATTCCCCTCTTGTAATATTTGTGGTTTATCAGATACAAGGTTCTTCACCAAAGGACTTTGCCACCAAGCATCTTCAAACTTGATGTCATTTCAGAAAGTCGGTTTTCATTCTAAGCCAATGATATTTATTATTATCGCACTTTGAGATACTTTTGTTTTCTAGACAAACACTTGGAGCAAGTTTTGAAAACTATTTTACCATGTATATTGAAGTAATTGAAACCATACTAGACAACATAACAATATTTTCATTAACTCATCTTTTAAATAAGGTTATAAGCAAAAAATCCAATTTAATGAAGCACAAAAAACCTCACTGGTTAAAAACTAGAAAGAACCAATTCCAAAAAATTGAAAAGGGGAATTTTGACAGTTACTTAAGAAAACTCATATTACAGCGTTAATTATGTTTACAATCAGTCATCAAATTTTTATTATAATGAGTAGCAAGTTTACGTGATGTAATATGCACTTAATATTATTTAGTAATTTTTCTGTAAATGTAAACAGAACAAGCTTTTCATTAGATTGCAATGAAGTTGTTACAAAAAAGTAATTTTATATGTACTATAATAAAATATCGTAAAATAACAGGAAATGTTCTTGCTGAAACATAAAGTAAAGCCAAACAAAGAATAAATAATATGATACAGAAAGTACATATCATGAATATTTTTTACCTCATAGGTTCAGGTAAGCTTTTCAGTGTATCGAAGTCAAACATGATGTTTCTTGCACGACAAAATCTCATGTACTTAGTACATTCCAGAAACCCACCATTCTGCAATAAACACACACAAAATAATTTTGCCTTTTTATTCATGTTAAAATCTAAACACAATGGAAATAAATAAATTTTTCAGTAAAGTAAATCTATTTACCACATGTTTCGAGATACATAATGGGGTCAATTCATCAAGCCTTTCTCGAATGTACCCAAAATCACCTTGGTTAAAAAATATGTCAGCTTGTTGTTCTTTAGATTTGGCCCTGAAAGAGAAAATTAGATTTGTCAAAGATATAGAAAGCAGGTCACAGTGTCCATTATTAAAATTGGATTTTCCTTTTGTTTAAATGACTAAGAAAGGTGTAAAAAATAATTGAAGTGTTAAAGTTTTAAGTGGAAAGTGCCATTCGTGACCTTTTTAAGACCTCCTTTATTGCTTGAATTCATGGCAAATAAATAAAAATATTTTATGGTCATTGTATACATAATATATAAAATGAACTTAAAAGCCGCACCAACATCAATCCTCCGAGTTTGAATTTTCTCACAAGTACTTTAAGTAGACTTAAAAAAAAAGAGCAAATCTATATGAAATAGCTAGTTTTGCTTTTGCCGTCATGTGTGTTCATAGCATAATGCAGAAAGTTTATTACTGTTAACTATGAATTCCTAAATAAAACTTTAAAAATAATAAATTCATGTACTCATCATAATACATTACTTTTAAAAATCTACTATGAAATGATTCTGCTTTAAGAAAAGAAGATAGTAGAAATATTAATATTTTTTAAAATATACTTTTAATATTTAAAAAAATATCTCACCATCCTTTGCTGCTCTGGTTACAAGCAGGGGAAGAATATCTGAGAGAAGTAGAGCAGTTTTTTTCATAGCCCCAACACTTATTGAGATCCAAAAAGCTCTAAAATTATAAAAAAATCATTAAAAAGAATATCTTATATGCATTAGATATAGGCTTTGCCTTGGCTGGTAAGTGGTTAAGTCACAAAATCAGAAAATGAACTAACACCATTTTATATTACTATCACAAATTTAGATCTATCATTTGGCCAAGTGGCATGACCCTAAATTTTATAGGTTACTTAATAATGAGTTGAATTTCATTCCAATTATTCCTTTAAATGCTCTTATCTTGAAACAGAAGCAGCTCTAGGGCAGTGCGACTGCTCTAGTGCTAAAATCAAATACTACACAGTGAAAATATATATACTCGGGGACAACCTAAGTTGAACCTAAAGCAATAGAATATTTATACATATCATAGCTTCCAATTCATGTTCAACTTAGGTATTCCCCGAGTATAGAACAGTCTGGTGACACGGTTCAATGACAGTGGGTGTATGCATACAGGCACATAGGTATAGATTTTTCTTGGGAGGGGTTCGGTGACTGAGCAACGAATTATTTGTTTAAGCAACTTATCCCCCCCCCCCAACCACCACAGTTGGGGGGAATCCACCCCAAAAATCAACAAACCTCCCCCCCACCCCCTTCTTTGAAAAAAAATATGAACTTTTATTTAAGTAAACAGGAACATGTTGCAGATAAATATCGTAAAAGAAGCAGTTATCTTTTATTTTTAAAATTAGTAAATATCATTCCTTAATTATGCAATAAATTTAGAGAACAAAAATTTTAGGTTTGAGAATCCTTGTTTAGAATAATATATGGTTTTGGAGCAACTTGTTTATACGGTCCCGTTTGGCGATCTGATCCCTTTGTCGTCGAAATCCAAATTCTAGGATAATGAAACACGATAATGTAATGTTAGACCTAGTTTGAGATAGAAATTACTTCAAAACTAGTTTTTGAAGCTTTTTAAAAATTATTTTCCAGGATAGAACCCTCGGAAGATATCAGGTTTTCCCTCGTAGGTAGATTTTCCTATACGAGAAATTTAAAAAATTCTAGTTTTTTTTAAAAGTATTTTTACAGTAATTCGATAGTTTTTATTTTGAATGGGAGGGGTTTGAACCCCCTGAACCATACCCTTACCTACGTGCCTGTATGTATATATGAAGTGTGGACATCACTTTGAGATTTGATAACTATACGTATGTCACTGAGTGTAAAGGTGAATAAAGTTTTAGAAAATTAAAACTTATTTTAGTGATATCTTTGATTATGTGTCAGGAAAGGTTTTCGGATCTTAAATTTACATCTACTGAAAACGATATTGCGAAAGTATAAATTATTCCAACCTAATTCAGGAATTTGTAAATGTTAAGTCTAGAAAAGTGTTTTAATGTAACTGAGATCTAGTGTTTAATAAAAATCTACTTATAGAATAATGGTTTATCAGTGTTCACTCTAGAAATAAAAAGGGGCAGGGTGCTGTTGGTAGTAAAAGGGCACCCTGTTTTCGAAAAGGCACTTCTTGTTTTTAAGGGCGCTTTTAAAAAAAAGTTTGGGGTGGGTGTAATGAAACAAAACAAACCCGTGACTGAACAAAAAATTAGTTCCGATTGTTGGTTGACATTGCGCTTAAGCTAAAATTGGGCTATTGGTAACGGTTTAACTCGAAGGAAAGGCCCGTACAAAATTGATATCTCTTACTTTTAAATTAGTACAAAATAAAATTAAAAATCATTTTTTTCACTTTACCAAATTGGTAAGTAGTCCTAATCAGACCCCTTACAAAACTGATGAAAAGGCTACTTAAATCCAAAATTTGGTAATAAAATGCCTAACCTTGTAAAATCGCCCCAAACCATCTTCTTTTTAAAAAAAACACAGGAAAAAACTTAGCATTTCATATGCGGGCACAGGCAACCCAGTACTCAAAATTACTGCGGAATCATCGCGATTGCACAACACGCATAGTTAAAATTAAGTTTGTTTTTCTAGTGTCATAATTCACTTTACACACAAAAAAAATTGATGCCTTTTTTAAAGACATCTTAGGGAAGCAAGGACGCTTGTGCATGACTGAAAACGGCAAATGGAGCGGAATTTTTTAAAAAGGGGCATGAGGGCGCTATCGAAATGAAAAAAGGGCGGGCAGGGCGGTGCACCCTTCAAAAAACGCCTAGAGTGAACACTGGGTTTATTTTAAACCAAAACACTTATGATAATTCCTATTAATAAACAAAATGCTGTATACACATCGCTTAACCTATACACGGCTAGTGGTCGATATTTCAACCAACATCCAATGCTAAAATCAAACACTCGCCTTCTAAAGGTTAATTGATTAAATGACTTTCATGGTCTTTTGAAATTTATTAGGTGGTGGGGTTCAAATAGGAGATCTCTCACCATCTAGAACATGTTCTAGAACTTGTTTTGAAACTCTGTTTTTGGTCTTATACTATTTATTACCTATAAAAAGTGTAAGTAAACTTTACATCTTTATTTTATGGTTCAAATAAGGAAATATAAAACTCTATAACTTCACAAAGTTCTTATTTTTAATAAATAAATAAAATAAATTAGCCAGATATAATTTTTTTTTAAGCCTGCACATTTATATGCCAGTTTTTTACACACACAAATTTATATTTGAAAGCATCTGGCGTTTGAAATAAAAAGCACTTATTATTTTAAGTTGACTTAAAAACTATTCACAAACTAAAGTACTATTCAAAGTTCTTGCACAATCAACAGTAATTCAAATACATTTTACTTTTTTTTTCTCAGAAGTAACACTGACAGTTATTTAAACAAAAACTCATATAACACTGCAGAAGTTTTAATATATATTTACCTTATATGGACAGGTTTGGGAGTTTTTACAAGCTTCTGATTCAGCTTGATGACTTGTAAAAAAGTACGCCATATGATCCGGGGGCAGATTTATATTATATATTTCAGATTCTGTCGATCCCATGATGATCGCACAAACAATTGAGTTGAAAAGAGATATCAGAAAAGAAAACTTCCTGTGAATTAAAAAAAAAATAAGATCGAAAATAATCAAATGGACGGGACGGAGTCAATAAAATATTTATAAAAATATACTTACATTGTTGCACAGAAAAATTGTAAACAACTTTTTGAAATGCTATTGTAAATTCTAAAAACATATGCGATGATTTTTATAATGAACGTTATTTAGACATTGAGTAAAAGAAAAAAGATAAGTTGCTTAAAAAACCAATGCGTTGAAACTGTAAAGGAAAGTTTTTTTTATAAATAAAAGTGAAACATATAAGACAATTGTGCATAACATTACCGGTTGTTGACATTAGCAACCGGATGTTGTAGGTGGATACAGTTACAGTTAAAGATAAGGGATTATTTTAGTGTTCTTTGAGAACTGCGATTGGTTGGTTGAGTTAAGGCTACTGAGCTAAAGAAGTGATTACTGGAATGAAGAAACCCATTCGAGAAAATATCCCACAGTGGGCTATAGTCGATAGTTAGAGGTTCTAAGAGAAGATTAGCTATATTCTAGGAATGCTGATTTAGTTTATTAACGACGCACTAGAGCTGCACAGTGGACTATTGGCGACGGTTTGGGACCTATCTCGAAGGAAAGACACGGGAACACATACACATTCATACATGCACCTCGTTATTTTAGAACCATGGTCAGATGAAGTGGAAACATCTGAACTGGCACCCAACGCCGTCAATAGACGTCGGGACTTTGGACCCCGATCAGATTTATCGTGCACCTTCTCGAAGGAAAGACCCGGGAATAATGCTTCGTATTTTTTAAACAATGGTCAGATGACAACAAGGGCAACACCTGATGTGGTACCGACGCAACCTCATTAGACATCAGGACATTGGACTCCGATCATATTTTTAGCGAGTACCAGTCCCGTATACATGCCGTAGGAATTTGAGGTAAAATCAGACAAAGTATTGTTATTCGCAGCGAAATTTGCAATCCGCCGAACACAAGTTCACAATATTTTAATATTTTTGTAAAGTCTCTTTTATCAGCCGTTTACGAACCAGCAACCCTCTGGTTGGTTGATAGCCGACAGCGGGATCTGAGTGTTTAGGTAGACTCGGGAACACTGGTTAGAATTTTTCAAATCGCGGAAAGACAATGCTTGAGCTGGTATCCCATGCAACCTGATCAGGCACGTATGTATAGACGGAGCAGCGGATTTCTTTAGGTATCTTATTTCCCCCTCACATAAAGGGGGACAAAAACCAATCCCCCCCCATCCCCCCCCGTCTCTCACCCCCTGCCACAGCCACCAAAATGTCAAAAACAGTCCCTTCAACTTTGTTTTTCAAAAACTTAATAATTTTTTAATAATTAATAAACTTAAACTTTATAATATAAAAACAGCAAGTCATTGATTCTTCATTGAACAGTTACCAATATATTTAACTTTTGTAAACATTCATTAACTATTTATAAAATTAGTAAAAGTCACTCCCTCCCACCGCCAGCTGTCATATAAATGGACGAGTTTATTATATTCTGGGGTGAAAAACCATGAAGAACGAAAATGCGAATTTAGAATTTTTAACTGTATAAGCAAATTGGATTCCATCCCTTTAATAATCCACCATCGGAATTGAGTAAAATCGTCTGCTTCTATGAACAGAATTCTGGCGCTGAGTCTTCTGCTGGCGGTAGAACAGTAGAATGTTATAGTTAAGTCAATTGGGAGTGTTCGCACTGGTATGACTCACGACAATACCAACTTACTCATTTCATCACTTCACATTTATTAATTGTTTTATATATTTTCTTTAGCGCTTTTAAAAAAAACCTTTTTTATTCTGTTATTGAATCACTTTCTTTTTTAATCGACTGAATAGCACGCCAACCAAAACTATAAAATAAGACCTCCAGATGCTTTAAATTAAAACCGCCAAATCGCGCGCCAAGGAGAGTAGGTTATCAATTCGACGGTAAATGTATTTTTTTCAGTTTTACGGATAAAACTATTGCATGACAACAGTTTAATCTGATAAATTTATAATTTTTGTACGTCGTCATGGAAACTACTTCGTGTAATTTGAATTATAGTGGGTAACAATTTTAATTCCATCTATTTAATTAGTAAAACATAATATTCAGAAATGAAAACGAATACGTAAAAAAATATTGTAGAAATTCGAAATTCACTTAATACTTACTTTGAAAAATTGAAGTTATAACAAGGCTATTTTCAAATCTGTATGATGTTCCGTTCGAATGTTATAAACATTTTAATATATTTCAGCGAAGTTAGCATGGAAACTAGATTGCGCATTTTGAATGTAGATCTTCATTTCAAAGATGTGATTGATTGAATGTGTTCAATGTGGACCCAGTCTTAGACCAATAATAGTAGCAACCGAACTATTTTTCGCCTATAATTAACTCACTTGAAATCATAAAAGTAAAAAGTTCGGTTTGAATGATTTTTTCTGATCTTTATTAAATTAAAATATAATTTTTAAACGCGTGTGAAACCAAGGGTAACAGTTAGTACAAATATAAAAATTCTTATGAATACTTTTTAATCATATTAAGCGATATAAAGCAAACAAGTAATATTTTAAATATATTTATTACATATAAATACATACAACATTTGTTATTAGATTCTTTTCAGATTTCGATCCAATGTGAAATAAAAGCACATTTTATATAAACAAAAATAATTTTTGTTTAATATATTTATAACTTTTCTAATTGTTTTAAATTAAATTAAGTTATGTTTAGTTGATTTAGGGTTTTTTAAGTCTCCGTTAGATATTCTAGCATTATTTTGAGCTTCCAAAGAATCGACCAACTCGCTCACAGATACAAAAGAAACCGGCTCAATAGAATCGTGAATCTTTGATTCTTTATCTGAAGCACCATTTAAGTTCTCCTTAAAAGTTGTCCAAGTAGCATCGGTTGCCTCAGAAGTCGAATTAGTGTCTTGTCCATTCGAAACTAAAGGTTTCTTGTGAGAATACTCTTTGTTACGATACTTAACTGTAATGCCGTTTCTATGTCTTTTAATCTGGCTGTTCGAAATCAACCAGGATTTCAAATGTTCCTTCAACACATCTTGCTTCAGTGACTGAAAATAACCCGCAACATTTTGCCCCGCCATGGTCTTGGAGCTGTAGTGTGCCAACTTATCGATAAGATTTGGTTCTGTATTGTTCAGGTCGTGCATGGGACATGGATCTTTTTGCTGCTGTTGTTGCTGTTTCTGACACACGTGTTCCCAGCCATCTGCCTCACTTTCTGGAAGCACTTGTTTCTTTTTTGATTTCCGTCTTGATTTGGAATACGGCACAGAGTTCTGGATCAGCTTGTTTATCCACATGTCCACCAGACTGGGGGTGGGACTTAGCGATATTCTTTGTTGATTGGGGGACGAAGACCGAGACTCTAGAGAATCAGTCGTCATATCTGTAGAAATGGTGGTCATGCTTTCTGTGGATGAGGACTTAGACAACAAACGTCTTTTAGATTTAAGTTTAGGATCCTTCCCTTCGTCCTCTGGTGGAACAGGAGATTTCATAACATGGCACTTTTTTGGCTTATTAGTCAAATCCTTCACATTGTTCTCAGCTAAAGTTTTATCAGGAAGTCCTTTTAACATCTTCGCTTTTGGTATGGAGATGGAACTTTTCACGCTTTCTCCACTTTGGGATGAACTATCTGAGCTCTCTGATTGATTTGGGGCTTTGCAATTGATGTTTCTTCGGGTAAAAAGACCAGGCATCACTGTACCGACACTAAAAGTGGAATTACTGAAAGTGCTAAATTCCTCAGCGAGGTTCTTTTCGATGCTACGGCTGCCAGTCGAGTTGATGTCGGAATGCCTTTTCGCTTCTTTTCCCAGGACAGTCACAGCTGACAAGGAACTGCAAGATGACGTGTCAAAGTCATCCATGTCCCCTTCTGTAGAATTCGGAAGCGTCTGTTCGGTATCAGATGCCTGGTGCATCAAGTCATGCTTGTAGATGTCGTATTCCAAAGCGTCCAGTGTCTCGTTGAGGGTGTTCATCGCATTCTGGATTTCCTTTTGTTCCTGCTCAGAACTTTTCAACGCATCGTGATTGATCTCCACTTTCGTTTTTGAAACCGACTTGCGTTTCGGTTTTCTTGGCGGGATTTTCGGGGCATCCTTCTTAATGACTTCTTCCTGGTCTTCGGCTATTTCCAGTAGCGAAGCCATTGAAGAGGCAGATCCACCATCGGGAGTCGTCCTGGCTTCTTTGTTCGGGGACACTTTGTCCAACTCTTGGTAGAAGTAATCGTCTTCAGGGATACCGATGAGAGTTGGTTGGTATCGATAGCAGCTTCGCAATCGATGGCGGGCGAAGGTCACTGAACTCTGCAGACGTTCCAAGTACTCCAGTACTTGTTGTGGTGGCGATGCCATGAACTCCGGTTCGAAGAACTCTGGCTGGATTTGGAAATCTTGGGCCCTGAATTCGCATCCGGGTTGTCCCATTCTGTCCGTCCACGTACGGTTGTATGTCTCGACTAGAGAAGACATTTGAGACCAAGGATCTGTACTTGATTGCTTTCTTCCTAAAGTGCTAGTGTGATACAACTCGAGTCGTTTGGATGTTTCTATAGGGCTTCGCACAGGTGCCTAGAATAAACAAACCGTTATAAATCATTCAGGAAAAGAAGATTTTTAAAAATGTTCAAAGACTAATATTTTTTCAAGACTATATTTAGACTATAATAAGCCATTTTTAATAATTTTTTTAATAATTTGATGCATCCCTATTGGTTATGAGATTAAGAAATTAATGTTGTAATTAACATAAAGTAAATTTAAAAAAAATTAAAATATAATTTTATGTTTTTAATAAAAAAAAAGCGATTTAACATTGCCAAATAACTACGGAAGCTACTATCTCTACGAATTGTATTAATATTTTCAAACCGACAAAAAATTAGATTAGTATTATAGAAATTGGCCGTTAAAATGTTAAAAATATTAAATAATTCACAATGAAAATGAACCCATGATTTTCAAAATGAACAAATAGTTATGTAAAACATCTTGCAAAATAATAATTTTTATTTCTCATTTTTAAAACTTAAAATATCAAATAATAAAGGAGAACGATCCACCATTTTATAATTCAGAAATTTTCCGTTCTTTTTATACGACAAGGTATCATCTAAAAATGAAAAACTCTAAATATTCGGAAGAATTAAAGATGTTAATCCGAATACTTTCTTAACTATTAATACACAGACAACAATTTACATTACAAATATGGTCTAAGTTATTCATTCATGCGTAGTGTTTCACATATAGACTACACTCAACTTTATATTCGCTATAATATTTCAAATTTTTTAACACATAAGGATATTTAAATTTATATGTGGAACCCGGTACATAAGTATAGATTTTTCAAGGAGTGGGGGGAGGGGGGGGGGTGTTCAGGGACTGAACAACGGATTTATATATGTATATCATTCCCTCCTCCCCCTCATTCACCCCTCCCCCTCATTCACCCCTCCCCTCACCTAGAGAAGAGAATCCTCCACCTTCCAAATCACTAAAATTCTCCCCCACACCAAAATTTTGAAGTAAACAGGAATACGTTGGCAGACAAATATCGAAATAGCAACAGTTATCATTAACTACATTTAACAGTTGTCAATAACGATTTTTAAAATTGGTAAATCACTCCCTAATTATGAAATAAATTTATAGAACAAATTTAAATTTTGAAAGTCCTTATAATATATGGTTTCCATAGGATGTTTCGGAGCATCTTGTAATTACAGCCCTATTTGGCGATCTTTTCCCATTATCACAAAAAGCTAGACAATGAAACACGATGACGTCAACTGCTAAAGCTTAGTTTGTTATGTTAAGCCTTGTTTGTAATGTCTGTCATGTTAAGCTTAGTTTGAGATACAAATTACCACATCACTACATTTTGAAAATTATTTTTCGGTGTAGGATCCCCAAAAGTATTTTTCAAAACACTCAAAAAAAAGTTTTGAGGTCATTTTTATCTCAAACTAAACCTAATCTGACTTCCTCGTGCTTCTGCCTGGGGAATAATCAATACCTCCCATACTCACAGGGGTTCAAGCATTCTCCTCCTCCCCCCCCTATTTTTTTACTTGACTTTTAGTGGGGGGGGGGGGGGGGGGGTGAATCCCTTGAACCCCAACCGTTTATCTACGTGCCTGTATGGGACTAAAATAGGATATGCCTACGTTTTCGGGATCGTCTTCTCTGGGCTGAATACACGCTTCTTGATCGCTGTTGCTCTTTCGCTTCGCTATCTGCTGTCGACGTATCTTCAAGTACACCACAACAGCAAAGACGTACACCAGGCCCAATACCCCTAGAGACAATCCCACCACCATCATGTTCGCCTTGCTGGTGGGCGCACCATCGTTCTCCATACTGTCCACTCCTGAAAACATAAAATGAAATTTTAATCCTGAAAAAGTGAACTTACGATTTCGATATATTTCAAACAGTTCTGGGAGTTTGTACACTGTAAAAACAGAATGTGCTTAAAAATGAGTACATGGATGTTTTCGTTTTTCTTTGAGTACAATGTAATCGTAATTTCGCAAAAATGGGCAGTGTGGTTTATTATTGCTAATAACAGCTTCTGTTCAAGCCATCTTAACAAAGCGACCTGACAAACTTAAAATGGTTGTTCAGAAGACGGTTTCCACATTATTTAATGTAGATTACTTAAATGGAAACTGAGTTATTACAACTCAATTACTTTACTTCCCATTCTTTTGGTACGCCTTTTTAAAATTACTTTTGTTTATAATTTTTTCATGTTGCTTTGGTCACGGCTCTGGTAGTACAACGTATATAAGGCTTTGGACATTGGTACGGATGACATCAAGTAGACGGATTGGGTTCGATTCTCGGTAAGTCCTGTTTGTAATTATTGAAAATTATTGACAGTGATTTATGAAGGCTGCCTATATAGGCAAGCAACTGCTCTTTTTATTAATTTTTGAGTACATGTCTCTTAAAAACGAAACTTATGTATTAGGAGCTATGATAAGCATTGAATGTAGAAAAATAAATGAGTACATTTTACTTATTTTTCAGTACTTATTTTTGAACAGTGTAAGAGCAAAAAAGTAAAAGCGAAGTTAAACCTCATTGTTTAAAACATTCTATTTAAACTTTTGCATCTGACATTTACGTTTTGACATTTAATATTAGTTATGGGGCTTTGAAATATCAACTTTGAAATATATAGTGTTGATATTTTAAAGCGCCATAACTCCACAAGAGTCAGTCTATGGGGATAAATGACATACCATCGTGTACATAATGGTTCACAAACTTTTTCCTCTTGTGTACCTCTCATAAAACCTTTAATTCATGAGTAGCCCCCCCTCCCCTTCTATCATAACCCTTGTAAACCGTCTCTCTACGGGAAAAAAAGTTTGTTTTTCTTAGGCATTAATGTTCTTAGGTGTTTAAACTTATCAACCTTTTGTATTGAAATTGCATAGAATGGAAAGTGACGATTTTTTGAAAATTTCATTATGAAGCCAAAATATCATATTAAATTGCAATTGCGGCATGGAAACTTAAGTAAATTGAAAAAACAGTTCAAGAAAAACAAAATGAGAATCTAAATTTGTGACAGGTGCAGGGATATAGAGTTTAACGAAGGCATAAGAAGGAGCAGGCTGAGTAGGCTCAGTGTTCAAAGTATTCACGAATCAGTTCTTACCCGATTCTTTTGCAAAGACCCCGGTTGACAAAAATAATAATCTGTTTTGTAAATAGCACTAAGAGAACATACTAACGAAAAAGACAATGAGTTTTAAACTCAAATCTTTTTTTAAACTCTCTGTTGCTTTCATGAACTTAGTATGCTAATTTGTTATTCAATGTTGTGAGATAAAAGGTGTTACAAATATAACTTCCAATCTTCTTTAATAAGGCTGTTCCATTTAGGTTACAATGGAAGCGCTAATGCTTTGAAAAGGTCGACTGATGATGCGCCTAGAACAGCCGAATTTCATGGAACCAACGTTAGCTGCTGTTTTCACAAGTTAAAACAAAACGGCTACAATAGGATATTAACTTGCAACCTTGTTTTCATACGTCTGTTCACGCGGACTAAATGAGATTAGGTATATATAGTTACTAGATAAAAAAAACATACATCCGGCAACCCACATTCAATGGCATTTGAAAAAAAGTCCTTGGTCTCAATGGCATCATATGGTGCAGGATAATAGATGGCGATTGGGATTTAAATTAGCATATATGAGGTAACATATTAAATAATTTTGAAGCTCTATCATAGCTTTCCGTACACACAGGGTTGCCCTTACGTGTGTGCGAAGCATGACACCACACTGTAAAAAAAAAGTGCTTAAAAATGAGTACATACACGTACTCGTTTTTTTTTTTTAAGTACAATTGCATCGTAAATGAGCGATGATATACTCAAATTTAAGAAATCGTACTTTCGCGAAAAGTAGCAATGCGGTTTAAGATTTTTAATCTCAGCTTCTGTTCAAGCAATCTTAATGAAACCTTATAAACTTACAATAGTACTTCAGAAGATGGTGTTCCACATTATTTGATGTCGATTGCTTAATTGGAAACTGAGTTATTACAATTCAATTATTCTTACTTCCCAATTTTTTTGCCACACATTTTTAACATTACTTCTGTTTATAGCTTCTTCGCTTGATAGATGAACGGTTAAGACTGTGGACAGCTGTGCTGCAGACCTGGGTTCGATTCCCGGTAAGTATAAGTTGTAATTGTCAGTATTCATTCAAAGTGATTTATGAAGGCAAGCTGCTTCTCTTTTTACTCATTTTTGAGTAAATGTCTTTTTCAAAAATGAAACATGTATTTGGAGCTATGATAAACATCGAATGTAATAAAAAATGAGTATATTTGACTTATTTTTTGAATATCTATTTTTAACAGGAAAAGCGAATAAAATAATATATGTTAAAGAGATGACATAATTTTTTATCTTTGGTGTTTTTTTTATGAATTTAAAACTTCTGTGAAGAAAATTGTTAGAAAAATTTGATATTCATGACGTCCCTGACGTTTAGATAAAATTTCTTTTTTCAAATTTTACATACTGCATATGTATTTCCACAGCAATCCATTTAGCAGGATAAAAATTCGATTGTCATTAAAAAAAAATCTGGTACCCCACTTAATAAGTTTTTATATGAAAGGGGAGCTGCTGAGCATATACTGGGCCTCACGGCCGCTAAGAGCTTCCCTGCGTACAATAGAGCTACACTAGTTGGTTTGGTTTGGTAAATTAACGTCGCACTAGAGCTGAACAGTGGGCTATTGGCGACGGTTCGGGGTCTATCTCGAAGGAAAGACCCGGGAACGATGCCTCGTTATTTTAGAACCATGATCAGATGACGAGGAAACACCTGAACTGGTAGCCATCGCCTTCAATAGACGTCGGGACTTTGGACCCCCGATCAGATTTATCGTGCACCAGTCCCGTACACGCCGTTAATTTTTGCGATGTTCTGGACGACTTTTCTAGTATTTTGTAGCGAAGCTGGCAACCCTCCGATCACAAGATCACTACTTTTTACTTTTCTTTGTCAAGTCCATCGCCTTGTCAAGTCATCGAACCACGAATCTTCGTATTCGCAGCTGACGTCTTTAACCGCTCGGCCACGGAGGCCTAGAGCTACACTAGAGTACAACACAATAGACTATTGTCGACAATTCGAAATCACTGAACTCTAACTTTTATTTCTGGAACACTTGTAACCAGTTCCACTTATAGCCGCGGCTGAAGCCGTACTGTAAGCAGCTGTATTTTACCTCAACTAATAGTTAAGAGTGATTTTGTCGGTGTTTTCCTTCTCAAAGTATTATAGAAATGCTAAATATGTTTAGATATTTTATTTGCCACATATGTAATCAATTTTAATTTCGCCAAAAATATAGTTTTTTTTTTTGCTGCTTATTTTTTTATTAATGGTTAAAATGGATTTCAAGGAATAGGCATTCAAATGAGTTTCAATGGAAAATTAAAAAAAAAAAATAGCCAAAAGCACTACAATTCAGCATATTTTTGCATGTACAGTATACGAAAGATACAGGTAGAAATGGAAGTGGGATACAGTTTTTTAGCCTTCAGTTGGCTTCAATGCAACAAACTGTTTTGCCCAATCCAGAAGTCACAGTTAGAGCTCAGTGTTCGAGATCTATCCCGAAGGAACGACTCGGAAACACTGCCTCGTATTTTTTAACCATGTTCAGATGCTGAGGACAACATCCGGCGCAAACTCAATAGGCATCAGGACATTGGATCCTATCACATTTAACGTGCACTAGTCCCGTACACACGCCGATGGTAATTGAGGATACCTTTGGACGACTTTTGTAATTCAGGAGCGAATCTGGTAAACCTCTGATCGCAAGTTCGGTAACCTTAATTTTTGTGAAGTCCGCTTCGATTCGAACTTACAATTCTCAGATTGCTAGTCGGATACAGTTCCTTGGGCTCATCGGGTTATTGGCCAAAACCGGTATGTTCAACGGTATCTGACGAGAACTAGTATGTTCAACATGGTATGGCCGTTGGCTCGTGTTGGCCGTTGGCAGTTCACCCACTGGTGCACGCTAAACCCGTATTTTAATTATTTCAACTTCTGAACATGACCCAAAATTGCGGGGCAATGTTTTTGAGTCTTTCTTTCTAGATATATTCGAGGGCTTCTAGTGGCCTAGTGGGTAAAGGCGTTCAGCTAGTAATATAAAAATTGCTTGTTTGAATTCGTGCGATAGACTTGACAAAGAAAAGTAAAAAAGTAGTGATCTTGCGATCGAAGGGTTGCCAGTTTCACTACAAAAATACTAGAAAGTCGCCCAGAACATCCAACAAATTATACTGGCGTAATACGGGGCAGGTGCACGATACAGCTGATCAAAGTATAATGTCCTGACGCCTATTGAGGTTGCGTCGGGTGCCAGCCCAGGTGTTGTCTACGTCATACGACCATGGATCAAAACTGCGAAGCATCGTTCTCGGGTCTTTCTTACGAGATAAGCCCCGAACTGTCGCCAATAGCCCAAAGTGTAGCTCTAGGGGACATTATTCAACCAACTAATGTATAAGTCATAGAAATAAATGACTTACCTGGCACCCATCCAACCCTGATGGCGACACATGTTTCGAAAGGAGAGTACTGCGGTATCCTGCAGAAGAGACGGACCATCGCGAGGTGCTGCTGGAGCACACGGCGGTCTTGAGAGTTGCCCAGGAACTGGAAAAAAAGGAACATGATTTAGGGAACACGGTACCACTAATTTTTTTTTTTACATTTTAAAACAAAATTTTTAATTATATAAATTTATTTAAGAGAACAATATTTCACATAAAAATTCCATAATTGTTTGTATTTTGTTTCCAAATGTAAACTTTTTCAATTTTTTAAAGCTTTTTTTAAAACGCTAAGGCTCTTTTAAATACAGTAAAAACCGCTTATAGCGATGTTCAAGGGACCGTCATAATTTGATCGTTATATCCGTTATATTAACGTGGACTGATATAGAAATCCAAACTTCCTTTGCATTTTACATCGTTATACCCGGCATCGTTATAAACGGATTTTACTGTATTTGTATTTTTTAGCCAATTTTTTCTCAGATGCTTTAAACTATAATACATAAGAATTGGCATTAAAATTTTGTATACTGCTCATATTTGAATTTTATATAAATAATTACTCCTGAAAACACCCACTTTTTCCTTAAAACTCAAAACTATATATATATACTGGGCTCGATTTGAGCCGGAATGCACCGGAACGGCGTTCCGGTACCTCTATTTAGGAAAAAGAAAATTACGATTCCAGACATGGGTTTGATGGCTGATGCATTGCACTGCCACACCCCGCGGAAGGTTACAGTTCCGGTACCTCTATTTAGGAAAAAGAAAATTACGATTCCAGACATGGGTTTGATGGCTGATGCATTGCACTGCCACACCCCGCGGAAGGTTACAGTTCCGGTACCTCTATTTAGGAAAAAGAAAATTACGATTCCAGACATGGGTTTGATGGCTGATGCATTGCACTGCCACACCCCGCGGAAGGTTACAGTTCCGGTACCTCTATTTCTAGAAATCGAGCACTGTATATATATATATATATATATATGCCTATATATAATATACACAAATTTGACAAAGTGCCCAAAAACTCATACATATCTCCATTAGCAATAAAAAAGGCCGTAGCGTTTCGAAAAGCTT
Organism: Troglohyphantes excavatus; assembly: GCA_963932185.1. NCBI lineage: Eukaryota > Metazoa > Arthropoda > Arachnida > Araneae > Linyphiidae > Troglohyphantes > Troglohyphantes excavatus. Next base: position 24,256,906 of record OZ010677.1, on the reverse strand, counting down.
AACAACAAGGAATCGTTTTTTCTCAGTGTTTGATTATCAAACACTGAGAAAAAACGATTTGAATTTATTGTTCTTTGAAAAACATACTTATTATCCAGCTTAAAACCTCGATGGACTCATTAAAAAACATAGATACAGTTCTAGAATTCAACATTCATATTTTGAAAGTTCCGAATTATAACATTAGCAAACAAATAAAAAAAAATCGCGAATTTTTCAATTTGTGGGTATTGGTTATTGTGGGAGGGGTATGTATTTTGGGTATTCTGTCCTCTTAAAAAGTGTCACCTGCAAGAAGGTCTTGTTGGAGTCCTCGAAGAGCCCGAACACGGGTCCACCTCCGTCCACTCGGGTGAGGGTCCTCCATCCGTCTTTCGTGAGGTACTGCGACACGGCTGCTTTGCAGGTAGGGAAGCCGGACTCGGCATTTTTACGACCTGCAACAGGTGCGATGATTTATATGTATATCAGATGTTGAAATATGACAAGAGAGACTGTTGTCAAGATTTAATATTTTTAACCAACTTAAGCGCGCCAACCAAAACCGCCAACCGCGCCAACCAAAACCGCCAACTAAACCACTAAGCGCGCCAACCAAAATCGCCAAGCGCGCCAACCAAAACCGCCAAGCGCGCCGAGGAGGAAGAATGTTTAGGAATTATCTTTACAACTTTGACAGGCAATAAAAACTAAAAGAAATTAATTAATAATGTTGTGTTACTTGTACAATGTACATGTAATAGCAACACATGAAGTTTTATTTGTATGCAGTTAAAAAAAACTAAAAAGAAAATGTTTTTTTTTGTTGCTTATAAATAAAATGTTATGTGTTGCTGTCACATGTACAAGCAAAATAACTACATATCTTATTTCCTGTATGTTGTATAGCGTGTCAACCTTGTAAAGATAATTTTCATACACCCATCCTTAGGTGAAAGCTCAGTGCATTGATGTTTTGTTGGTGCGTCAATGGTTTTGAAAAGGTGTGTTGAATGGTTCGGTAGTAGTTTTAGAAAAAACGCGTATAAATAAACTTCATGTGTTGATGTTATATGTACAAGCGATATAACTCATCTATCTTAATTCTTTTAGGTATTATTGCATGTCAAAGTAGTAAAGATAATTTTTAAAGACACTGTTTATCAATTCGACTTTTAGGTATTTTTTTTTAGTGTATGATCTCTCCTGATTTCAATTAGTCATTAATAATTATCAGTTATGCAAATTAGAAATTTATATTGTTAATCACTAATAATTCGTTAATTAATGAGGAATTTGCATACATTTCTTGAATATTTTGAGTACAGGGGAGGGCTTGAGCCCTCTGAACGTGACATGTGACATAGTGGGGGAAGGGGTATGTTGGTGTGACAGTTTGTGACATAAAGAGGGGTAAAAAATATGGAGAAAAGGCGTGATATCATTCATGGACGATCCTTTACATTGTTTTACTTCAGGGTTCTTTAATGTGCCGTACTATAACGTATCATAAAATAGTAAATTTACTTCATTTCTGAATGAATTAACATGGGATGCTCAGCTTACCTGCCAGTGACAGATGCGCATCTGGATGAACCAGCTGGCCGCTAGTGGGTAGGTACACCAAGGGAATGGCTTCCACAGTAAATGGACGGTAGAAGACAGACATGTAGCATTCTAGACATGAAAATAGATTTTTATAAATGCGTTTTAACACGTTGATAGTCATAAAATTTCACATAAAATCGTTAGAAGATTGACATAAAATTGCGAGTTCTTACTATTATTAAGTTATTATAATATATTTTATTTTAATCTTTGCGTTGACATTTTTGCGTGAACTTTATTTTAGAACAATTACTGGCTTCACCAAGCTGTATCATTTAATGGAAGAGAACATCAATGCCATACAATACAGTTAAGACTATTAATTCTATATATCTCTAGTTATACGAATAGGACATTAAATAATGCTGCAAAAAAACCCACCAAAAAACGGGAGTGTGTGGATTTGCTAGAGCATTGGATTGTCTACGTGGATGGATTACGTGAAACGTCAGTTCTGCATCTTAAATAAATAGGAATTGGTAGCCAACGAAAAACTAGACAATAGATATAAGATAAACAAACGGTCTATATGGCTTTGCGAGTCCCCGTTCATGAACCGTACATTTTTTTGCTTCATTTCGTGATTTTACACGCATAAGTACCTAATTTTATATCAAACAATACCAAATTTATAAAAATTGTGCAATTTGATTTTGAGTTATAGTGTCGGAATGCATAACACTAAAACCATAACATGTTTTATACTAATACACCAGTTAAGCTTGAAATAAAAAAAAGTTGACTGAGAAATTTTTTGATTTTATGTTAAAAATTACATTTTTTATTTAATTTATTAAATGTTCTATAAACTACATGTATCAGACAATGTGCAATGATATATTCTTTCATCCTGTTCCTTTAAAAATAAAATAATAGGACTTTGAAAATGACTTTAAGTACGGTCCACTTCTTATAATAATAATGTTTAAGTGTGGGAACAGAGCGTCTTAAATAGAAAAATCTATTACACAAATTACAGCATTCAACTTTTACGGAATTAATTAAATTAATGGAGTATTAATGGTCTCCTCGATTCTCATATAATGCAATTACAGCTTTGTGTATTACTCCATGTGGAAATACAAATGCAGTTAATTACACAGGATACAAAAAATTACACAAATTAGGCAAACGTTGCATTCCATCGACAAGTATTAGGTATTATTATAGTTTGAGATATTATCAGGGAAAAGTTTATAGATCTGATTTATAATGGCAGGTTAATTTTTTTTTCTAATGAGGATTTTTAAATATCTAGAAAATATGCAGTTAATTAAAAATGATAAAAAAAAATTACACAAATTACGCAAACGTTGCATTCCATCGACAAATAATAGGTATAATTATAGTTTGAGATATTCTCTGGGAAGAGTTTTTAAATCAGATTTATAATGGCAGGTTAATTTTTTTTCTTCTAATGAGGATTTTAAAATATCTAGAACATAATGCAGTTAATTAAAAATGATAAAAAAAAATTACACAAATTACACAAACGTTGCATTCCATCGACAAGTATTTGGTATTATTATAGTTTGAGATATTCTCAGGGAAAAGTTTATAAATCTGATTTATAAATGACAGGTTAATTTTTTTTCTAATAAGGATTTAAAAATATCTAGAAAATAATGCAGTTAATTAAAAATGATAAAAAAAATTACACAAATTACGCAAACGTTGCATTCTATCGACAAATAATAGGTATAATTATAGTTTGAGATATTCTCTGGGAAGAGTTTTTAAATCAGATTTATAATGGCAGGTTAATTTTTTTTTTCTAATGAGGATTTTAAAATATCTAGAACATAATGCAGTTAATTAAAAATGATAAAAAAAATTACACAAATTACACAAACGTTGCATTCCATCGACAAGTATTTGGTATTATTATAGTTTGAGATATTCTCAGGGAAAAGTTTATAAATCTGATTTATAAATGACAGGTTAATTTTTTTTCTAATAAGGATTTAAAAATATCTAGAAAATAATGCAGTTAATTAAAAATGATAAAAAAAAATTACACAAATTACGCAAACGTTGCATTCCATCGACAAATAATAGGTATAATTATAGTTTGAGATATTCTCTGGGAAGAGTTTTTAAATCAGATTTATAATGGCAGGTTAATTTTTTTTCTTCTAATGAGGATTTTAAAATATCTAGAACATAATGCAGTTAATTAAAAATGATAAAAAAAATTACACAAATTACACAAACGTTGCATTCCATCGACAAGTATTTGGTATTATTATAGTTTGAGATATTCTCAGGGAAAAGTTTATAAATCTGATTTATAAATGACATTTTAATTTTTTTTCTAATAAGGATTTAAAAATATCTAGAAAATAATGCAGTTAATTAAAAATGATAAAAAAAATTACACAAATTACACAAACGTTGCATTCCATCGACAAGTATTTGATATTATTATAGTTTGAGATATTCTCAGGAAAAAGTTTATAAATCTGATTTATAATGACAGGTTAATTTTTTTTCTAATGAGGATTTTTAAATATCTAGAAAATATGCAGTTAATTAAAAATGATAAAAAAAAATTACACAAATTACGCAAACGTTGCATTCTATCGACAAATAATAGGTATAATTATAGTTTGAGATATTCTCTGGGAAGAGTTTTTAAATCAGATTTATAATGGCAGGTTAATTTTTTTTTTCTAATGAGGATTTTAAAATATCTAGAACATAATGCAGTTAATTAAAAATGATAAAAAAAATTACACAAATTACACAAACGTTGCATTCCATCGACAAGTATTTGATATTATTATAGTTTGAGATATTCTCAGGGAAAAGTTTATAAATCTGATTTATAAATGACAGGTTAATTTTTTTTCTAATGAGGATTTTTAAATATCTAGAAAATATGCAGTTAATTAAAAATGATAAAAAAAAATTACACAAATTACGCAAACGTTGCATTCCATCGACAAATAATAGGTATAATTATAGTTTGAGATATTCTCTGGGAAGAGTTTTTAAATCAGATTTATAATGGCAGGTTAATTTTTTTTCTTCTAATGAGGATTTTAAAATATCTAGAACATAATGCAGTTAATTAAAAATGATAAAAAAAATTACACAAATTACACAAACGTTGCATTCCATCGACAAGTATTTGGTATTATTATAGTTTGAGATATTCTCAGGGAAAAGTTTATAAATCTGATTTATAAATGACAGGTTAATTTTTTTTCTAATGAGGATTTTAAAATATCTAAAATATCTATAAAATAATGCAGTTAATTAAAAATGATAAAAAAAATTACACAAATTACACAAACGTTGCATTCCATCGACAAGTATTTGGTATTATTATAGTTTGAGATATTCTCAGGGAAAAGTTTATAAATCTGATTTATAAATGACAGGTTAATTTTTTTTCTAATAAGGATTTAAAAATATCTAGAAAATAATGCAGTTAATTAAAAATGATAAAAAAAATTACACAAATTACACAAACGTTGCATTCCATCGACAAGTATTTGATATTATTATAGTTTGAGATATTCTCAGGAAAAAGTTTATAAATCTGATTTATAATGACAGGTTAATTTTTTTTCTAATGAGGATTTTAAAATATCTATAAAATAATGCAGTTAATTAAAAATGATAAAAAAAAATTACACAAATTACGCAAACGTTGCATTCTATCGACAAATAATAGGTATAATTATAGTTTGAGATATTCTCTGGGAAAAGTTTTTAAATCAGATTTATAAATGACAGGTTAATTTTTTTTCTAATAAGGATTTAAAAATATCTAGAAAATAATGCAGTTAATTAAAAATGATAAAAAAAATTACACAAATTACACAAACGTTGCATTCCATCGACAAGTATTTGATATTATTATAGTTTGAGATATTCTCAGGAAAAAGTTTATAAATCTGATTTATAATGACAGGTTAATTTTTTTTCTAATGAGGATTTTAAAATATCTAAAATATCTATAAAATAATGCAGTTAATTAAAAATGATAAAAAAAAATTACACAAATTACGTAAACGTTGGTTAAACCTGGTTGTAATTGACTTGCAATAATTGGAATATGTATACGAGTCAGAGCATTTAGGTAAAGTTATTTACGTTTTCCCACGAATCGCCCCAATGTGAAAAAACAAGTTTTGGATGTTTGCCCTTCAAATATAAAAACAAGTTACAACTTTTGAAGGGTGTACATAAAAATTTTCTTATGCGAATTTAAACTAGCTTATTATTAAAAGCACGTTCTGATTCCAATTCGGTTCTCATTGTAGTACATAAAGTAGACAGGTTTGCGTGTCTCTATTAAATGTATTTGACTAATTTGAATATCGTTTAAGATACCTTTCAAAGAAATTAATTAAATATCTAATAAATAAACAAGTAAAACGAAGAGGACAAAGATAACGCAGTTGAGCTTCCTTTGTTAACTTTCAGGCACTGTTCATTCATATTTCGGATTTTTTATTGATAGTTGATTAAGGTGAGAGCAAATTGTTAAAACACTAATGCTGAAGACCGTACATACGTCCTGAAATATCCCAATTTTAAGTTAGTAAAAACACTCTATATATATCACTCTCTCTATATATAAAGAAGAGCTCCTGTGAGTATGTTTTTTATAAATCTATTCACAGTTTTATTGCGAGATTGACGAAATTTTGCGTTAGCAAGTAGCTAGCAGAGCCCCCTGGTTGTAATATACTTGCAAAAATTGGAATCCGATACGATGCAAAGCATTTAGCAAAAATAATTTGCGTTTTCCCACGAATCGTCTCAATGTGAGAAAAGACGTGCTGAATGTTTGCCAAGTTAAAAGTTCTTAAGGGTGCATAATAAAAAAGATAGTTAATTTAAATTAGCTTTTCTTCAACAAAGTGTTACCTTTGATGTCCTTCACGCACTGCTGCTTGTCCTCCCTATATGCCAGGTGCGTGGGTGCACACTGGCAGTAGCAAGGGCGCCCGGGGACCTCCATGGCGGGGCGCGAACCCCCGTTGTCGCACCTGGATCCGTTGTGGCAGTCGCGCATTCTGAAGATGTCCCCGAAGAAGTCGCGTGTGACGTCACTTCCGCCCACCATCGCGACCAACAGGATGAAGAGGAAGACGGACAACATGGCGGTCCATCCGGGTCACGTGATGTCACTTTCCGCCCAGTGTGCAGTGGGCAAAGACATCGGTGCTCACATCGCCGAAGTTCTTGTCGAATTTGTCAAGAAAGCAGTTTAAGTTTTAGATTTTGCAGTGAAAAAACACAATCTAAAAACAAAGGAAATAACCTTTATATTCTAGTTATTTTATGCACCGATGTAAAAAAGTATAGTATCTGCATAGGCAGAATAGCAATGGGGAAGTTTCACGCCGAGAAGAAGAAGACCGCTGTTCCAACGGAACATGAAGAAAGTTCCGCGACGCCGAAGAAGTTCCGTAGGGTTAGCATGGAGCTTTAGCTCCTATACTATAATTTTAAGTTTTAGTCTTTAAATAATACCTCAATATAGAAATATTTACTACATACACTGCGATAGATTGTAGTCATCGTTAATCAAGTATTTTTGTGTTGAAATAAAAGTATTTTTCCGTATTTTGTTGTAATTCTAATTATATACAAATATAATATAAGTATTTCTGTACTTAAATTTATTCATATATGGAATAAAAATATTACTTATTTAGAAAAAACAAATATTATAAACAAACTTCCCATAATTGCAAGCGTAGGGACTAAACAAACAAAAGCAAAGTTGTCTGCTGTAGGGAAGAAATCGAAACTACTAGTAAGTTACCATGTTAATACGTCACGTGAAACTCTCACATTATACATATTTCGTCCTTCATGTCACGAAACAAATGATAAGCTTCAGAATAATGGGGTATAGTGTATTTAGTATTTTTCGTGTATTCACGTAATCTAGATAACTTTTTATGTTAGAAAATACTGTATAAGTCATCCTGTATAGCATTGGTTTAAGAAATAAACTAAATAGATTTTTGCACGAAATTGACTCCACTATATCATCCACATAGAAGCTATAGATAAGGATATATTATTAAATAATGTCTAACTAGAGGTACTCAAAGAATATATATTAAGCAATAATTCAGGACATATACAGATGAAAAATAAATTCAATACTGTGTCCTAAATTGTAACAGTCAGATGACGAAGCCAAGATCTGAAGTAGTATCCCTCTTTCCAAAATTCTACAAGACTTTCCAGAGGTTACTTAAGGAGCGTGTGCATGCAAAACTAAATATGTTTTTTTAGAGTGTTCCTGAGTAGGAAAGAGCATTAGAACACATCTCAATCCTTCACCTTAAAAAAAATAAATGTGCTTAAAAATGAGGACATGGACGTACTCGTTTTTCTTTGAGTATAATTGGATCGTCAATGAGCTAAGACGTACTCAAATTAAGTAATCGTACTTTCACAAAAATGAGCAGTATAGTTTAATATTGCTAATATCAGCATCTGTTTAAGCCATATTGACAAAACGACCTGGCAGACTTAAAATACTTGTTCAGAAGATGGTTTTCCACATTATTTGATGTGGATTGCTTAAATGGAAACTGAGTTATTACGACTCAATTACCTTAATTCCCATTCTTTTGATACGCATTTTTAACATTACTTCTGTTTATAACTTCTTCACGTAGCTCTCGTAGTACAAACGGATATGGCCCTGGAATTCGGTGCGGACGACATTGACGGATTGGGTTTGATTCCCGGTAAGTCCTGGTTGTAATTGTTGAAATTTATTGAAAGTGATTTATTAAGACATCCTGTGTAGTCAAGAAACTGTTCTTTTTATTAATTTTACTCATTTTTAAGTACGTCTTTTTCAAAAATGAAACTTATGTATTCGGAGCTATAATAAGAATCGAATGTAATCAAAAATGAGTACATTTTACTTATTTCTAAGCATCTGTTTTTAACAGTGTTCCTTCAATAAATTTATAACCAGTACACAAATCTAAACCAGAACAGCCTCGTTAAAACCGGACATCTTTTGATCCGAACTTTTCTAAATACCGGCACTGCCCCCCAAACTCTTCAAAGTAAAACAACGCCCACGCCCCGTCGGAACAACCCTATTGTTTTACTTCCACGTTCCCGTCTGCAACAATTTTCGTTTTCCATAACGGAATTGGGAAGTGAAATGCTTCCCCTGGCAAAGAACATCCGCTTTTAATTTAATGTCATGGACAATGCGAAAGGATTCAGGCGGCCATTTTTTTTTTCGAACACACTTTCGATATTTTCTTTTTTGCCTGGCAATGCACATGGGGACGTAACCTGGCGGGTTCGGGTGGGTGACCCCATGGTGTTACTTGCAATGCATCGTTGGCTGCTCGCAATTATAAAAACCAGGGCTATTAAAAAAAGGGAAACATTCCAAGGGAGCGTTTGTTTTGCGATTTGCACGTTCGTTTGAAGGTGTGTTTTCACACATCGCTGGTTCGACGATGGCGAAATTGTAAAATGGCGATTGATGCCTTCGCCGTTTTGTTTCTTTGGCGTTGCTGGTCAAGTTGCACTGTTAAAAGTAGGTACTCAAAAATAAGTAAAATGTACTCATTTTTAGGTACAATAGATGCTTATCATAGTTCCAAATACAAAACAGGATGGCAACAACATTCAGGAAAAAGAGTTCCTTGATATTTCCATGATCGTGTCACAAAAATTTCCCTGATTTTACAATTACAATAAGAAAAGTTGCAATACATGCTTTGTATAGAAACAAAGTATCCACGCTACAATAATACTATAAATATATTGCATTATAAATGACAAATTATAAGCAATATTTATTGACAGTTAAAATAATAATTTACGAATAAACCCAAATTATGCAATTGCGACAGACATAATAGTAATTAAACATGTTCTCTGGAAGCTGATAATGCAAGAAAAAAAGCAATTTTTTTCGTATTATTTCATTTGTAGATTATTTTTAAATGTTTTATATGCGCTTCATATTTCCTATTCCAATCTTCAATAAATCACATATGCATTTGCCCCTCACATGTTGCTTACGATTCAAGGTCCAATGCACTTTGCTTTTGCTTCTCCCTTCAGCAGTGGTTCACATTTTTACAAAAATAAAACTAAAAATATGAAAATGCGAATAACCATGCTTTTTTTTAATAATTCTTTTTCAGAACTAAAAGGAAATATTGACAACAAAATTACACAGAATGGTGGGCATAACAGACGATAATTGCCGTTTTAATAACCTAAATTTGAAAAATTCCCTGATTTTTTGTGAAATTTTGAAAATTTCCCTGACTTTTCCCTGATATTTCCAGAATTAAAAATGTCCATGATAATTCCCTGATTTCCCGGTTTTCCAGGTTATGTTGCCACCTTGCATAAGTTTCATTTTTGAAAAAAAACATGTACTCAGAAATTAGAAAAAATTAAATAAAAATAGCCTACCTTGCCTTCATAAATCACTTTCAATAAATATCGATAATTAACAACCAAGACTTGTCGGAAATCGAACCCATATTCTCAGTCATCGCAGTCGAATACCTTATCCGTGGTACTACCACGTGGAGAAGAAGTTATAAACAGAATAAATGTTATAAAGGTGTGCCAAAAAAAATGGGAAGTAAGATAATTGAGTTGTAATAATTCAGTTTCCATTTAAGCAATCATCAAATCACGTGGAAAACCATCTTCTGAAAAACTATTTTAAGTGTGTCAGGTCGCATGTTAAGATAGATTGAGCAGAAACTAAAATTAGCGATATTTAATCGCACTGCTCATTTTTTAGAAAGTAAAGTTGCTTAAATTTGAATATGCCATTTTACTATTTCTTGTCAATTTAAGTGCCAATTGTACTCAAACGAAAAACGAGTGCGTGCAGGAACTTATTTTTTTGAAGTACCTTTTTTTTACAATGTGAGTGAAACGAACTTTTGTATGTTGACTGAAAACAATTGGAATTTGTATCATTTTATGTATCATATTCTTTTTTAAAGTATACATTCATTGGGCGGATCCAGGGGAAGAGTACAGGGGCCGTTCCCATCCCCCACCCCTCCACTTTTTTCTCTTATGTAATTGGGGGAGACTTATGTAGATAAAAAAAATTAGCAGAAAGTTTTTTCTGTTCTACAAAATCAGAAAATCAATAAAAATCTTTGGACAACAACCACTGAATCAATCTATCATGCAGGGATCTCTCTTTCCCCAGAAATAATATCAATATCAAAACGTCTTTACACTGCCAAAAAAGTACTTAAAAATGAGTATCTGGGCATACTCGTTTTTCTTTGAGTAAAATTGCATCGTAAAGGAGCGATGGCGTACTCAAATTTAAGTAATCGTACTTTCTCAAAAATGAGCCGTGTGATTTCATATTGCTAATCTCAGCTTCTGTTCAAGCCATCTTCACAAAGCGACCTGACACACTTAAAATAGTTGTTCAGAAGATAATTTTCCACATAATTTGACGTCGATTGCTTAAATGGAAACTGAGTTATTACAACTCAATTATCTTACTTCCCATTCTTTTGGTGGTGACAAAGACGTTTGTTGTACCCCATACCATTAGATTTGGTAAATATTGTAAAATGGTGTATTTTTATAAATTTAAAAATTGATGCACTCTTACAAAAAATGAAGATCCTTGTACGTGATATCATTACAGTGATCGTCAGGGACATTAAACTTATAACAATTTTGATATTTTGTACTTGGATATTTTGTTAATCATGCAAATTGATAAAAGTGGTTGTTCTTTTTCGAAAACAAAGACATGGTCCTTCGTTTTTACTAATATTTTCATAATTTGAGCCGTCTATTTTCAAAACCAGATATATCCACATTTTTGGCAAAATCGTTTATTTTTTTTTTAATATTTTTCACAAGTTCTGAATACATAGCCTTACAAAGCGGTATTGACGAAAAGTGTCGGAATCCAATCTAAAAATGCATTCAAAGTTGTAGCTTTATATCCAAAAGTACGTTGCTGTCAATCGTTTTTGGTGACTCTTGTAAAATTTATGAAAATAAATCTATTTGGTTTTGAAACCAGACTGCTCAATTCATAACCAGTTTTCTGCTTATATATAAAAGGAATATTTCTGTATTGTTTTCTATTCTTCATTTCATATCCAGTTAATCTTTTTATAATTATATAAAATCAATATTCATCTACCTAAGTTGTCCACATAGGGATTTGTGTCACATCACCATCACTTTGCGAAGGATGTGTATGTAATCTTCATCAGTATGTTTAACAATCGAACATTAATTTAACCGTATATCATTAGCACAAATCCTCACGGAAATATCTCAGTACTCAAATCAGCACAAGTTCGTTACGCTTCTGGCTCGTCTTTATCTTTTTTATTATAACCGTTTTTAGGACAATTATTATGGCTACTCGAGCATCGCAGCTAACGACATCCGGCGTACGCCATCTTTAAAATAGAAATCGTTAAGCGGGGGAAAACACTTCAACTGCTACGGATTAGACGAGAAAAGCAGAACAGAATTAGAATAGGTTTACAAGTTTAACTGACCTGTTCGTTTCGCTTGCGGTAGTGGTATGCGTATATTAATAATTACAACAACGTTGTCGGGATTCTATTTTTAAAAATAGTTTGATTAAAATAGTTTGGAAGGGATGGATAGGCAGGGCATGGAATTTGTCATAATTAGCAATTGAAGAATAGTTTAAGATGATGTTGGATGTGTTCATGAAGTAGGCTTTGCCCTTCGTATTCTGCTAACCTTATTATTAGATAGTCTAAGGCTTATCTTAGATAGTTATTTGAATGTTACGAATATTTATTATTAATGTTTTCTACAGATGTAGAAATTGATCTCTGCGACTCTTACTAAATGACGTCTGTGACGTCACATTATTTACATGGTTTAGGTAAGGCGATTGGTCAACTCAATCACATGAGACCCGAGCCCCAAATTCAAATATGTTTATTAATGAATTCCGAAATACCATTTTTTTACAATGTTTGAACATCTTTTTCTGAAGAATAATAAAAAATATTTTTTAAAGTGTTTTTTAAGCCTAAATATGTTTTAAAAAAACAGTACTCCTCCTTCAATTTTTAATATTTAAATGTTTTTTAATTGATTAAATAACGTCAAAGTCTATACTACAAACCTATGAAGGGAGTTTTGCATATTTGCATTTTAGTTGTGTTCAAAAACATATTTTAATTTCAAAACCTAAAAAATATTCACATTCAGTACCACATAAGTAGTATCAGTTTAGTATCACCGTACCATATACTAAGCCTAGAAGTCAACATGCCTGTCGTACCAGGGAGGTTTTGGGGACCCCCCCCCCCCCCCAATAATCTGGAAACCCTGAAAGTAGGGAATTTCAACTTCTAAAATCCCCAAGTTGGGAAAATTTATGCCTGATGGAAATTAATATTATTAACAAATGATAGCTACACTGTTAAAAAATTCAGTTCAACGTTGCACCATATCTTGGTGCAAAATGCAAGTTTTCAACTTGTTGCACCATATCATGGTTCAACCTAGGTTGAACCAAAAAATTTTGAACGGTAAAAGCGCAGATATCACCAAATAATGGTTCAACCACCTCTAGTAACTGCGATCGAATATTTCTATATACAAATAGGAAACCGCCATTTTTTCCAAGAAGCGTATTGGCATTGCAGTTCACTATTCGACTATCAAAGTAAGTAAAGTGTGTTTTTTTATGTTCATTGTCTAATAATTTCCCTTTTTTTATTGATACTTAATAAAATGTTTAAATGAAACGATTCAGAGCGCATTCGTTATTCTCATTTTGTCGCTGCGACAAAATGCAACCATGCGCCCGTTAATACATGCATTCTTTTATTTATGTGATATATCTATTTCTGCAAAAGTAAACAACTTTAAAATATTCCATCATAGAAAAAAAAATTATAGACGAATTAATTTAAAGCCACTTGATTTTTCTTTTTATTCTTCATTTCATTGCATCATTGCAGTCTTCAAAGACCTTCGAATGGAGTCGTTGTTTTGAATCTTATATATTTTTGCACATCTGGTGTTTATGATACTTTGACTTGGAAACAGGGATGTTTAATACATAACTTTGAAACTATACAACCAATAGTTATCAAACTCATAGATTTGGTGGGAAAAGGTCAACCGTCTTGTGACTGTGTTGTAATAAAGTCTCTGATTACAAATTGTTTAGCACCAGTAAATGCGAAAGAGATTTTATATTGCGATCGTAAATATAAAGAAAAGAAAATGACTAGACATGATAACTCTGTATCTTACAACCTTCACATCAAATTATTAATTCTGCCTTTATTATTTTTTTTTATTATTTCTTGATTTCCAAATAGATTTGCCATCCTACTCGACGGTAACCAATCAGAAATTTTTGCGGGAAACGATCATATTTGTTCAGAATCTAATAAAACTGTGGAATAATTAGTGTGTCAAACTTTGGAGGAATTAGTCAATTTTGTGTATTTAAATATATTTGTTAATGTTGAATAAAATACATTGCACCAAAGATTGAGTATTTCTTTTTTCCTGAACATACAGGTACCTGTATTCATATGTTAGTTTGATTTACTTCTGTTTGCTGTGAAAAATGTATTTTTTTGGAATGAATGCAATTAAAAAAATTGGATTTTGCCTAATTTTATACATATATTTTAAAAATTGTACAGTCGGGCATTAATTGTTAAGTTTTGATGTCACGGAATCGAAAATAATTATCTTATTTTAATACTTATTAGAATATATTTCAGGAAATGTGTAACTAAAAAAATCATGAATATGTATAATTTAAACCCCTTATTAAATAAGCTATAGAATGTTACAGACAAGCCTTTTAAGAATTAAAAATTTATATATAACATAAATGCACTTATAATAATTCAGCTAAACATGCCTAAAGGTTATAAATATATGTTGGTTTATATAGCTTTATATATATGAGGAGTTAAAACTTTAAAAAGTTTTACTTCAGTGTACAGAAATGTTAATTTTGGTTCACCCTTTCGCCAGAAAATTGTATAAATCAAATGAATAGCATGGTTCAACGTTTCACCATAAAATCGGGAAGGGAAACGTGAAACTTCGTGCAACGTTTCACCATAAAATGGTGTATGAAAAACCCGAATTTTGGTGCAACCTTTCACCATAAGATGGTGTATGAAAAACGTGTATTTTGGTGCAACGTTTCACCATAAAATGGTGAAGAGGAAACGTGATTTTTAGTGCAGCGTTTCACCATTAAATGGTATATGTGGAAGAACCAAAAACTGGTAGAACTAAGCACCAGACGTTGGTTGCAGCTAAACGGGTACCAAATTTTGGTGCAAGGTCGCACTAAATTTTTAACAGTGTAGGGAAGATTATAAATTACTCAACTTGTAAGATTACATTTAAATTGGACCTAAGAACGAACACTGCATTGGAACATGCGTGCAACAAATCAATGCTTGTGAGAGAACTGTTTAATATTTTCTAAAATATATACAAAAAAAAGTATGAAAAATATCGATAAGTTGGAACTGGGAATTTTCAGCACTGTTGAGTTGGGAATTTCGAATAGTTGAGTTGAGAATTTCGAATCGTTAAGTTGGGAAATTTCTTGTTTCAATCCCCCAAAACATTTTTTTTTGTAACGGCACTGGAGATCCACTAACTCTAAATTCGACTATGCGTTCGATTCATATTAAAATAATCGACACCTGCTTTTGAGCCGTTCTGCTCATACTGTAAGATATTATCAACCAATTTGGTTATCTAACTATCATTGTAAAACAGTAGTGATACATCATTAAGCATATATATTCAGGGAAGTTCACTCAATATTTTCAATTCTCCAGAGTTCAACGACTCTTTTTATCCAATATAAACGAAATATTTCAGAAATCCCTGGTTTTTAGAATTGATTTTTAAAAGGATGTTGTCTGAACAATCACAGCCCTATTACGTTGTGAAGTCAATCGAAAATTGAATTCCTGTCCTCTAAATTCGTGTTTAAGAGCACTATGTCCCAACCTTATGCTTCTAACTGTATCTCCGGGGCTCAAAAAATTTGTTCTAGTCAACAAAATACTTTTTATGCGTCTACACCAAGAAGTACTCAATGCTCATTGTGGTGGAAAATCCCCCTTTCTCTTCGTTGATAAAAACTCAAATCAAAAGCCATTCATAAACACAAAATCTTCTACGTTTACCATCCTTTTTAAGGGCACAAATCGGCAGTTCTTAATTATTTACTTGACCGTATGCCCTTGTGTAGAGACAGATTTTCGGAATTCCTCCAGAAGGGATTTTCCTACCAGAAGCGGATGGAAGTCTACTGGCGCGGAACAGGCAGGCTGAACGGCAGGTGATTGACGCAATCAACTGCGCATGTAATAATCCGCGGATGTTTTTTTTTCACGAGGATTGAGGTTTTTCTAGGCCCCGAAGCCGTGTGTCAGCCGAATCTTGTCGAATTCATTGATTCAGGAAATTGATTGTGTTGTTTTTTTGTATCATTTTCTGCTCCAGAAAAGAATGGTTTGGGGAGGATGGTTGCGCGTAAAGTGGGCTGATTGAAGAGATTGGGCGAAGATGGGGGGCGATTTGAGTTGTATTCTGGAATTATTCTTAGGATGTGTTTTGTGGTTGTATTCTTAATCTTTAAATCTAAAAAAATCCTCAAAATGCATAAATAAACAAAATTATAGATATGAATGGATTTTCTTGAATAATGTACTACTGAGAATTACACATCACGGAAGAACAACATATTTTCGAATTAATTTCTTCTAACTGGCAGAAATGGAACTAGAAGAATGTGGTATGTTAAAGATAGTTCCTCAAATGTGACGAAATTTATAAAGAAATTTCATTCGCACGAATTGTCTACAGCGAAAATGAATTCGTAATTACAAATTATTTCGTCGGTTCTTGAGTTTCATAATAGAACGTATAACGCTTTGCGTTTGGCAGACACCCGGAATCGAGCCTGGGGCGTTGTGTATTATACGCTGATACTTTAACTCGCGTATTTGAACCAAGAGACCACAGTACCCTCCCTCTCAGTGAGTCGGACGAAGGAATGTACAAATATAATACTTAAAACATATTACATTGATGAAGGGAAGCAAATCGTTCTGGAATATTATTGTGGTAGAAGTTGCGTTCACGTCTTGTCACCAATGTATTGTTTTGCGTTTCGTAGAAACGGAAAAAAATCTTTTAATTTAAGTGCGTTACAAACTTATATCCAGCAACATACATAAAATTTTAATTCATAGAATACTCTATTATAAAACTTTTTTCAATTCTAAAGCAATAGCGATATATTTTTTTAAAAGCCATCTGTATTTAAATATTGAAATTTTTTAAATACAAATGTTGGCGATATAAATTAAACACTTTAACACTCACTAATTTTGAATAGGTCCTCAACCTTTTTTCTAACTCACACCCCTTGGTAACTTTTGGTAAAAACTTTTCATTTATGAGTATCCCCTTTTCTTTATCTTTTCACCCATCCACCTACTCAATGTTAAAAATTGGTTCTCAAAAAATAAGTAAAACATACTCGGAATACATAAGTTTCCTTTTTGAAAAAGACATGTACTCAAAAATGAGTACAATGGGTAAAAATTAATAAAAAGAGCAGTTTCTTACCTACGTATGCTGCCTTCTTTAATTACTTTCAATAAATGTAGACAATTTCAACGTAATCTTACAGGGAATCGAACAACGATCATTAGCAATGCAGTACAGTGCCTTACACGTTTGAACTACCATGGCGACATTAAGAAGTTATAAACAGAAGACATGTTAAAATAATTGTGCCAAAAGATATGTAATTTAAGGTAATTGAGTTGTAATAAATCAGTATTTATTTTAGCGATCGACATCAAATAATGTGGAAAACTATCTTCTGAAGTACTCTTGTAAGTTTGTCAGGTTTTTATTAAGATCCCTTGAACAGAATCTTAGATTAGCGATACTAAATCACATTGCTACTTTTCGAGAAAGTATGGTTACTTACATTTGAGTATATCATACGCCCGCTTACGAAGCGATCGTACTCAAAGAAAAACGAGTATGTTCAGGTACTCATTTTTAATTACCATTTTTTTTTACAGTGTACACACAATTTTTTTTAATGCAGTAATGTTCTTAAATTCATTGGCAAATAAGCAAACCATTCCAGTTGGTGACCCAAACTTTTTTTTATATATTTTTTTTCAGGAGATTTCCGCCATTACTAATAACATTTCCGGAACCTCAACAGAACCGCCACGTACCCCCAAGGGGTACACGTACCACAGGTTTAGAACCACAGGCTTAGAGAATCAAAAAATATCTAACTCTGAAATTGTGTGACAGGTTGTGACCATAGAGTAATGATACAAATAGAGGAATAAAAATGCTGATTTCCGTGTGACCATCATTGAAACCGCGTGATATGTGGAAATGCCAATTTATTCATGCGCCAATATTACTTGGTTGGCGCGCTTGGCGACTTTAAGAACTAAACGAGATCAAAGTATTGTAATATGGTGTGTTTAATTTTGTATTTAAATATCGATTTTTTTTAACGTGTGGCACAATTTAAGGGAGTTTAACAGATATATTAAGGAGATTTTTCTTACTTTGTAGTTTTGAAATAATTGCATTACGTTTTTATGTAAAAAATTTACCATAAGCGAAGTTCTTTCAATTGTTATTTTGTATACTTCAATAAAAAAATATGAACAATAAAACCTGAGAAATATAAAGAGTTTTGCTTCTTCGAGTATTGAACACAAATAAAATATTTTCGTTTCGTTAATGAAGAGGAAATATTTAGCGCATATTGTTTGAAAATAAGTAAATACGTACATATATGTTAAAAAGTTGAATACGGACAGAACTCCTTATCACCAAAAGAGAAGAAAGTGCGCCAAATTTGAAACTCCTGCAGATGTCTGAACGCCAAATGTGGCAGCGCTATAACCACGTGATGTGAGTTTTTCTTTTCAATGTTGACACCGCGGCCTTACGAGAGTCTGGTATTGAAGGCGCTCTCTATTTAATATTACAACTCTCTGGTTGTGACCGTATTTCAACATACACAAAAATATTTGGTTTTAAAATACTTAACCAAATATCGTCCCTTTAAATGAATAAAACTTTAATTAATTTTAAAAGGAAAAAGCTATCATATTCACATACAAAACTTCAGCGCACTTCCTTGTGAATTTGTACTATTATTTTTAATCTTCAGTTATCTGTATCGCGATAAAAATAGATTCATTAATGAATAAAAGTTCGATCATAAGCCGTGTATTTTGGTCATTGCCCTATCAAGAGAGTTCTCACAATTAAAATAAACTTAACTCCTTCAATTTGTAAAACCGATAGTGATACTCATCATCAGTAACAAGAACAACACAAAGACGAGTTGTAAATTCAAATACAAATAAAAAAAATCCATTGTATATTTGGGAATATTTTACTACGACGTTCCAATGAATAAATAAAAGAGTATTCTATTTTTGGAGGTGAAATACAACAATGAGTGCGCTTTCCTTGAGGCTTTCTCATTCCTGGATGTCAACTAATTTACACCTTTTGAAGGCCATTATCGTCTGCGGATCAGTGAAGGGAACTGAAGCGAAGAGAAAAACGGGCGAAGCAAAACCTTCCAAATGTCAAGTTGAATGCAGGGCTGCCGAATAAAAAAACTTGAAATCGCCAAGCAAAATGAAGAAAAGTCGCCAAATTACATAAAATAAATATAGGTACATAATAACAAACTAGTAAACAACATACAGTTGTCAATAAAGCGCATTATAAACTAATTTTACAACGAGTATAGTTAGTAAAATATTTTTAAAGGTTGTGAAAGAGCCAATGTACAACTAATATTTGGCGTACTAAATATTATTGTATTGAACTATTATATAATCAGTAAAAAGTGAACATAAAACAATGGCTGCCGATAAATGTTTTTAAACAAACAGCAACCATAAATATAATGAATTTTATATTTAAACAATTATAAGGTGACTAAGAAAACAAAATTACAGGTAAAGAAGTGGTTTTGATATATTTATTTACGTTTGTAACGGTCACAAATGAACACTAGTATAAAAGTTTTATAAAGCAGCATTACTGACAAGCACAAGCGGGTAAAAATTTAATAAAGTGTGCCGATTCTTTATATTTATTAATATACGATGAGTTTGTAAAAGTAAGGTGTCTAAGAAATAGCTGGCCCAAGAGAATTGATATTCTCTTATATCTTCGGGAAAGTTCTACTTCTAGATAATCCCATTGAAAGATTAAGGTAATTTCTTACTTCCTAACACTAGATCTCAACGATATGCACTAGATAAACGTACTTTAAAATGAGTACCTGGACCAACTTGTTTTTCTTTGAGTACAATTGTATCGTACATGAGTGATGAAGTACTCAAATTTAAATAACTGTGCATTCTCAAAAATGAGCATTGTGATTTAATATTGTTAATCTCAGCTTCTATTTAAGCCATTTTAACAAAGCAACCTGGCAAACTTAAAATAGTTGTTCAGAAAATGGTTTTCCACGGTATTAGATGTCGCTTGCTTCAATGGAAACCGAGTTATTACAACTCATTTATCTTACTTCCCATTTCCTATGCCACAACTTTTTAACATTTCTTCTGTTGATAATTTCTTCAAGTCGCCCTGGTAGTTAAAGCTCTGAACTGCGTGCCTGAGGATCTGGGTTCGATTCACAGTAAGTCTTGGTTGTAATTAAAGTATCCGTGGCCGAGTGGATTGGAGCTGGGAATCCAAGGGGTCCCCGATTCGAACCTTTGCGCGTACTAGACTAAAGAATAGTAAAAAGTAGTGATATTGCGATCGAAGGGTTGCCAACTTCGCTACCAAATTACTAGAATGTTGTCCAGAACATCCACAAAAATTAACGGCGTGTATACGGGACTGGTGCACGATAAATCTGATCGGGGTGGGTCCAAAGTCTCGGCGTCTATTGAAGGCGTTGGGTGCCAGCTCAGGTGTTGTCCTCGTCATCTGACCATGGTTCAAAAATACGAGGCATCGTTCCCGGGTCTTTCCTTCGAGATAGGCCCGAACCGTCGCTAATAGCCCACTGTGCAGCTCGAGTGCGACGTTGATTAACCAAACCAAACCAACCTTGGCTTTAATTGCTAATATTTATTGAAAGTGCTTTATGAAGGCAGCCTATGTACGCAAGCATCTGATCTTTTTATTCATTTTGTGTATATGTCTTTTTTAAAATTGAAACTTATGTATTCGGAGATATGATTAGCATCGAATGTACTAAAAAATGAGTACTTTTACCTATTTTGAGATACTTATTTTTAACAGTTTATTTACTAAAATTAAACTGGCATTCACAAGTAATATAGCAGACTAAAAATACAATTTATATAATTATAGATAAGAATTAATTTATTTTATCCTAAAAATGTTTTGATTGTTTAATTTTGTAATATCCCGTGAGTTGGACACTAAGCTGTCTACAACTTCTGGTCGGGATATTTTACATACAGACAGATAATGCATAATCGGTTAATACCTAACATAAAGTCATGCATGTGTGCATTCAGTGTTGTTGTTTTTTTGTCTACAGTAAATTAATTTTATTTTTAATCCGAAATTAACCTTAAAAAAAAACTTTATAAAAACCTATTCTACTTTTCTTTTTTTTTAGTTAAGTTTATCAGTATAAAAACAGTTTTTACTTAATATTTAAATTAAAATGCAAGAAAATATGTTAATTTGGTGTAAAGTGATAAAAATGGGCGTTAAATAACAATTTAGTTGAAACAAAGATGGTTCATGGCGCATCTTGTTAGCGCATGTTCTTAGAAACATTCTTGCTAATAGCACGGAATCGAAATTATGTTTCTGTCCGATTCTTCAATATGCAATTAAATTCTGAATTAGTCTTAATAACTACACTGTTAAAAATAGGTACTTAAAAATAAGTAAAATGTACACATTTTCGAATACATTTGATTCTTATCATTCAATTATCTTACTTCCGAATACATAAGTTTCATTTTTGAAAAAGACATGTACCCAAAAATCAGTAGAACGAGCAGTTGCTTGTCTACCTAGACTGCCTTCATAAATCCCTTTCAATAAATTTCAACAATTACAACCAAGACTTACCGGGTATCGAATTAAATCCGTCTACCTGATGTCGTTCGCATCGAATTCCAGGGCCATATTCGTTATACTACGAGAACTACGTGAATAAGTTATAAACAGAAGTAATGTAAAAAAGGCGCGGCAAAAGAATGGGAAGTAAGATAATTGTGTCGTAATTACTCAGTTTCCATTTAAGCAATCGACATCAAACAATGTGGAAAACCATCTTCTGAATAACTAACTATTTTAGTGTACCAGGTCGCTTTGTGAAGATGGCTTGAACAAAAGCTGAGATTAGCATATTAAATAACAATGCTCATTTTTGCGAAAGTACGATTACTTAAATTTGAGTACGAGATCGCTCATTTACGATGTAAGTGTACTCAAAGAAAAACAAGTACGTCCATGTACTCATTTTTAAGCAATTTTTTTTACAATGTACTAACTGCATGCTGTTTTGTAATTTGAATAACTGTTCCGTAACTGTATCAAGTTTAAATTCAATGTGCTATTTGGAAGAATATCGAAATCGAATTGCAACATGACCGCAGGCAGTTAAATAAAAGTTTCTTAAAAAAAAAAAAAGCGCCAAAAGGGCAATTTTATTCCAAGTCTGGAAAACACTTTTAGAGATGGTGAACGAAAGGAGCTTCTCCCAAATAGGTCACTTAATTAAGCTTGAAGACGATAAAAAAGGAGCTCCTGTGGTGAAAGGAAGTGGATTTCGGTTGTCTTTAGTGTGGGCAACAAAAAATATTTTCAATAAAAAGCGACGGGGAAGCTTTGGTTGTTTTTTTCTCTTAAATATTTCCTCATTTTTTTCTCTGAGGTCACACACCTTGAAATACAGTGAAAAGGAAGCACATAACGCGACCTTGACATTCAAAATAAAAAAAAAATTACATAAAGTACTGCACATTTTTGCGCGGTTTGTAGTTAATGTATTTTTAAAAACATACGTAATATGGAAGTTATGTATTAAAGGCAGGTTTACACGCTACGATAAATCGTGACGATGTGATTGACAAATTTATAGTTCCAATAAATCGAAAGAGTGAGTATTGTTTACACGCTACGATAAATCGTATAACGATTTTTTGTCAAACACACAATGTTCACAACAAAGTTTCTGTCTGCCGACAGATCAAACTCCTTGTATTTTTTAACGAGCTCTGTATAAGCAAGGTCTTTTTTATTCCTGTCGGATTATTCTTTGCTCTTAACGAGCCACAATCAGGTAAAACTAAGATAAAATTCAATGAATTTACTCAAGAACTCTCGAGGAGTTTGCTTAACTGCCATGATTACCTATTCGAATAAAAACAACAGTCAACCAAAGAACGAACTATTGGACACAATCTTTCTGATGCAGATGCAAATGCAAACCGAGTCAAATCGTAGCGAGAAATGGCTGCTACTTGTTTACACGTTCCAACATGTCGTTACGATTTGCAGAAATTGATACCGGCCGGCATCAACCATCCAATCCAATTCCAATTAATCGCTACAATGTCCTGTTTACACCCAACGATATATCGAAACAATTCGATCGTTACAATAAATTGCTAGCATTTATCGTAGCGTGTAAACCTGCCTTAAGACAGAATAAATACATATTCAATGCATGTTTCATATTTTATCGATATAAATATGTATCGATGCAGAATCGTGTGGGTTGCCAGATTCGCATTTGCAAGTTTAAATAATGCTGATGTCCTTAATTGTATGTGAATCCGAAATTTGATTCTTCACACATTTTTAATTAAGAATATTACTTGGGACTGTGAATCTTTAATAATTGTTAAGATTTTAAATGTTCATAACATTCATCACAATATACATACAACGCTTAACATTTCTAACTTTTGAATTCACAAAGTTACGGACATATATATTTATAACTCAGCGTTTAATTCAAATGTTGAAAAAAAACCTCTATATTAAAATATTCCCCTGATTGGATACTATGATTTTACGTATTCTAATCCAAATCGGTTCAAAACACTGTAAAAAAAGGTGCTTCAAAATAATGAGTACTTGTTTTTCTTTGAGAACAATTGCATCGTACGTGAGCGATGACGTACTCAAATTTAAGTAACCACACTTCCTCAAAATTAAGCAGTGTGATTTAATATTGCTGATCTCAGCTTCTGTTCAAGCTATCTTAATAAAGCGACATGGCAAACTTAAAATATTTTCTCAGAATATGGTTTTCCGCATCATCTGATGTCGAGTGCTTAAATGGAAACTGAGTTATTACAATTCAATTATCTTACTTCTCATTCTTTTTGCACACTTTTTTAACATTACTTCTGCTTATAACTTGTACACTTCGCCCTGGTAGCTTAACGGATAAGGCTCTAGACAGCGGTGCCTGCAGACAGTGGCGGCGATTCGGGGGGGCGGTTGCCCCCGCACTTTTTTTGGATGTTGCCCCCGCACTTCTTTAATATTGCACTTTTTAAAACTAAGTTACAAGTCAATTGTTTTACTGCATTTCCGAACAAAGAAAACATTTTAAACCCCAACTTCCTCCCACTACCACATTCACGTAAGTAGGGGAGGAGTCAAACTCCTCCCATTGTAAGTAAAATAAAAAAAAAATTAAAAACCGAATTTCTGTAAAAATCATAAAAAGATAACAAAGGGAAAAGATTGTCAAACGGGGTCGTATAAACAAGATGCTCCAAAACATGCTATGGAAACCATATTGTGGTATGGCTGTTCGAGCAAAGACTACATAATTTTGTTAACCTAAAATACTTATCATTATAAGTTGCCAGTTTATTCTAAAGCAGAACCATCTCCCATGTTTTCTATAATAGTTTTAAATTTATTGGCTCGCGAAAACACCCAGCTCTTTAATTATTATCTAACTTTGTATTTTTTTTTTTTACTTTTTGTAATTTCCTCTTTGACTTAAATCCAGGACCATAGAATCAACCCAGACCAGTCTGCTAATATCGCCTTTTTTTATTTAGTTCTAAATATAGTTGAAGATCAGACACCTTTTTTTTTATCAAGCGACTGTATGAAACTTCTTACATTAAAATGTAGTATTGTGCAATCTATAGGCGCCGAACGTCTGAGCATTTTGGGTAATAAATCTTGTTTTATTACTGTTTCTGCATGTGATTTGCGGTTTTTTTTCGATCGACTTCCTCCCCACCTCCCTTCTCAACTAATCTGGAATCCTTAAAAGTTGGGAATTTCGTCATCCGTCATTTAAAAATCCCTGATTTATGAAAATGTACGCCCAAAGAAATAGCAAAAGAAAGCGAGGGAAGGTTAGATCGCCCAACTTGCCTTAAACTTAAAATAGACCTCTGAACGGACACTGCTTTGGACGTCGCCGCACTACAGCGTATTGGACTATTGTCGACGGTTCGGGGCCCATCTTGAAGGAAAGACCCGTGAACAATGCCTCATATATTTGAACTATGGTCAAATAACCAGGACAACACCTGGCGCCGTTAAGTTGGTAAATTTCAATTTTATTTTAGATCTTTGAATTAAAATTACCTTTATAATTTAAATTTAATTAATCGAAGTTAATATTTATTGGTAATAAGTAAATAATTTCTTTTGAATTAAATTATGTATATTTAATGTTTAATTTAAAATCAGCAATGTCGATTGTGTTTCAAAATACCATGCAATGTCGAGTCTTTTGACTCCCACATTTCTTTAGCTCATGTAGCCTTTATATTATTCTTTACTTTTTTGGTCAACTAAAACGCTTATTACATCTTTAAATTACTATAACTATAAATTATCTAACTAATCGTTCCGACACATATATTATAAGGATTCTCAAACTTAAAATTTGTTCTCAAACTTTATATCAGAATTAGGGGTGATTTACTAATTTTAAAAATACATAGTTATTGACAACTATTAAAAGTAGTTAATAACGGTGACAACTGTTGCTGCCTCGATATTCAAATGCCAACGTATTTCTTTTTACTAATGAAAATTAACAATTTTTTTGAGAATTTTTTTTTTATATATTTGGTGGCGGTTTGTGTAAGGATTTTGTAGGGTTAAGAATTCCACTGAACCCCTATAAAATCTATACTTACGTGTCTGCACTATTTTACAGTTTGAAACTGTAAGTATTTTTCTCAGGGTCCCAAAAGTCACACCACAAATGCAGAATTGCAAATACTGCAGGAAATTTTCTGGGAATTGGAAGGGCGAGAAGATAAAATTTTCATTTCTTTTTCAACGCTGACACAAATGGAAAGGATACCTATCCCTTTGGAGGTCGGTCAACAAGTATATTAATTAGATTTTTTGCAACAGTCCATATCCTTCCATAAAAAAAAAAATGAGGGGGTGGGTGAAATAATCGGAAATGGGTTAATAATCGTCCTGGGCGTCTCGTACCTATTTTAATATAGTATCCTTTCTTTAAATAATTCAAAACAAAGAGTAAATATAAATATGCAATATTCGGTGTTTTGGTGGCAACATTCAGTGTCAATATTTTTTATTACCTCCCCTATTTCTTCACATTTAAAACATATTTCACAAGTCCGTAACTGTATATTCATTTTGTAATACCTCCCATCGCATCATAAAAAAGAATCATCATAAGACCTTTATCAGAACCTCCATAAAACCTTCAAGGAACCTGCATGTTGTTCCAATTAGGCTATTTTTGAGCTAGAATTAAAGGACATTAATTAAAATTATATTTTAATTGAGTTTCCTTTTTTTACAAATTTCACGTATTTGATTAACCAATTATTATCCTAAATCTAAATAGCTTTGAAACTATGTTTGGGGAATGTTGTAGAAGCCAAGAATGTAGGGCAATAATAGAATAAATGTATATAAAAACGTTCTAAATCAAGTTAAAAAATGAACAACTCTTAGAACATTTTTAATACATTAATTCAATTGGATATTTGTAACAAAAAATACATTTTCAAACGTTCTGAAAAGAATGTATGTCTGTACTATAAATAGAATTGCTCATGGAAAAATCAAAGAATTATAAAGTTTTCAAAATAGAAATGTAGTTAGCTACCAAGATCAATTTTATGTACTTAAACCAGAGCTACATTTCCCTTTAAGATTAGAATAACATAAATTTGAATTTTTAAAATATAATGAAAAGGAATTATATTTATAAGACATTTATGTATATTGAGATTTTTCATCTAAAGAATAATTTAAAAATAATTTCACTTGAGGAAAAAGCATTGCATTTGTAAATAAAGTTATTAGAACACGCAGAATTTATCTTCAAATTAAACTAGAATATGTTGTTTCAGAGATTACCATAACTTTAAATTTGTAGTACTTTTATGATTTCAATAAAAATAGATTTCGTGAAGTAAACTAGTAAAACTAACAAAAGAAACCTCAACTAATTCTGATTAACGAACGTTAAAACTAATTACAAAACTAATTTGCTGCAGTGAAACGACAACTTTTTAGAAATATTTTTGTTTATTTTCAAAAAATGCAAATAATGGAATACTCATTTTTCATTCCGACTGTCGGAAAATAGAGCATTGCAAGTTTAAAGGATATTATGTCAATTTCTTTTATAAGAAAAAGAGTTACTACTCAGTTAATTTCTTTTAATTTCGATATTAACCCATTTCAAAGTTTACTGGTCGCTACAAATCAAGTTAGCCCAGTTTTTGTTTGTTAAATAATTTCTTGTTTTGTTTGTTAAATAATTTAATAAATATTTTGTACGATATAATTGTATCATTGATCATGTGGATAGTTTTTAACAGTGTAAACTATGTATTTCGAAGAAAGAATGTGCGAAATTCTAAGCAGGGTGAATATCACTTACAGAAAAATATTTTATTTCTGTTAAAATTTAAGGTATTATAATTTCAATACATTATTTGAAGATGTTTCGAAATATTCCTCAGAGAACAAGATTAATAAACGGTATTCGAACCCAAGTGTCTTATTACCTGGGATTACCTCAACATTACGAGGAAGTCGGAAATGAAAAGCCAAACACGAAGATGCGCTTGTGAAAGTTCATTGTATTGTTGCAAAAAAATTCATTCGAATCTTCTCCAAAAGAAGATGGAAGCCTGTCGATTGTAATTCTGGCCATTACCTCGTCAGCTGCAGAAAAGATTATTGGAAACAAGCTTACCAAAAGTCGAAGAACAAATTTCGAGCCGCTCATTCTCTTAGCTTTTGCACTTTTAGAATAAGTGCAAACAATCTTGAGAACGAACTTAGTTTGACCGGATTTAGGGATTGTTCTTTGTTTGTTGGGGAAGGTAAATGGCCGACTACAGAATTATAATTTGGGTACAAACGTTAACAAATGTTATAGTATTGTAATAATGTTTGATTCCCAAGTGTTCTCTATTTGTATTGATTTAATTTTATATTAAAGTAAAAGGAATTATCGGTAAAAAAGGTGGCACTTATTTCAGTAAATATTAACAATAGACTGACCATTTTAAATATCATTACTACTACACTGCAAAACAGAGGAACTTAAATATGAGTATCTAAACCTACTCGTTTCACTTTAAGTATAATTGCATCGTACTCAACGAAACTCAACGTACTTTCACGAAAAGTAGCAATGTGATTTAATATTGCTAATCTCAGCTTCTATTCAAGCGATCTTAATGAAACCTCACAAACTTACAAGAGTACTTCAGAAGATGGTTTTCCATATTATTTGATGTCGATTGCTTAAATAGAAACAGAGTTATTACAACTCAATAATGTTACTTCGAATTCTTTTGGCACATCTTTTTTTAACATATCTTCTGTTTATAACTTCATAATGTCGCCTTAGTTTTTTAACTGATAAAGCACTGGATTGCTGTGCTGAGGATCTGGGTCCGATGCCTGGTAATTCTTGGTTGTAATTGTTAATATTTATCGAAAGTGATGTATGAAGGCAGCCTATGTAGGGAAGCATCTGCACATTGTACTCATTTTTGAGTACATACCTTTTTCAATAATGAAACTGAAGTATTCGGAGTATTAATATACTCTTTACTCCTAATAACTCTCATAGGAATATCTTTTTAACGTAAGGTATTTGTTACGATTTTTAAAAAAATATTTATAGGACTTTTTGTTTGAGTGACCCTACTATAGATTCTGAGGTAGATAACTTGGTGACCTGACTGAAGCATATGTTTTTTATTTATCTTTTTATATGTATGAAATACTTTGCTATTAAACACATTTAATACTTATCAATTTTAATTTAAATGACACCACATTTTTTTCTATTGTTCACAATATAACCTTCAGTACTTTATTTTAATACGTTATACGAGCTTGTCAAAGATACTATACTTTAAAGCGTTTCTTTTATTGAACTAATGGACTTTTTCTAACATAATTTGAGAAATTATGTTTTAATTTTTTTTAAAATTTGTTTGGTATATTTGTATTTCTAAAATAGATGCATTTTAAAATTACTTTAAAAAAATTGAAAAAGTCATTCAGTGAATTTTTCTAAAAATGTTTTTAAATACTTTTAAATTATTTTACTTGAACCATTTTATATTTAAATAAATTACTCAATGCAAACAATTATATTTTTTTCTGAACAATTTTAATATACGAAAATTAAGCTTTCAAAATTATAATATTTTTTAAATAAAAAATACCATTTTGTTTGTTACTATAAAATACAAATTAGATCTCTACAAATAGTATCCGAATAATATTCTAAGTTTTGAAATATTGACTTTTAGATTTATTTTACAATGATTGGTATATTTTCTAAACATATTAATTTATAAAAGGACTAAGATGAATAACTTAAACAAAGTAGCACATTGAATTGCAAAAGAAAGCATTAAAATAACTTCCTAGAAATACTTATTTTTTATGTGTATTGTAGAAGAAATTATAAATGCTGTGTAAAAAAATAACTGTAATAAACATTAGTTTTTTTTATAATTTTATAAAAGAAATTTAAATCTAATAAGTTTGAAATCGATGCATCAAATAAAAAAAAAACGCATTTTATAGAATTAATAAAATATATTTAAAAAAATGAATATAAAAGCGACAAATGTCGTTTACGTGTTTTTAAATTTTTAATATATTAGAAAATAATCTAAATTATTCAATTAAACAAATGACATGTTTATTTAAAAGGGAGAAAGTTCTATTTCTATAATAGGGTAATAGACAAATGGAACAATTTACCAGTGAATATTGTTAATTGAAAAGAGTAATGGATTTTAAGAAGAAGTTATATATATATATATATATATATATATATATATATATATATATATATATATATATATATATATATATATATATATATATATATATATATATATATATATATATATATATATATATATTCGTTGGAGAAGAGTTAAGAGATACTAGTTGGACTAACTTGGTTTGGCCTTGAGCCTGTTGTTGATCACCAAATTTTATATATTAAATTTTGAATATGTAGCATTTTAAATTCATATAAAACTGTTTATTTAATTTTACTTAAAAATAACTTATGTTAAATCTGTTTACAGTTTAGATTTAAGCATTGATTTAATTATCAGTTTAAAATAACGTGTTTATTTATTTATGAAGATAGTCTCAACTTTAATATTTGATGAAAACACTTAAAAATATAGCAAATAACTTGGGAAAGTAATAAAAATTATAAATAGATGATGATTTAAGAACTTTTGATACACATTATCTTCCGAAAATGTGTTATGTTCACAAAATCAGTTGTGGTTTAAAAAAGAAAAAAAATCGTTTAAGAAAATTATAGAAATACAGAATTAAGCTTGTTAAACAATTATTAATCACTGTATGAGAATATTTTTCATCAAGATACGAAATGACTATTTAAATGTTATATAACGAAAAATTTCGGGTACATTGCCAAATTTTTGTAAATTTAGATGAATTCTTTAAAATGTTAAACGCGATATAATTATACGTTTGCTTCAGAATGGGATATACAAAAAAAAGTGCGCGAAAAATCTCATATATACAATGAACTCGTACAAATTTTAAAATTAAGAATCTCTTTAAAGTGCTAAAATATTAATTGTAGAATTCGTTATCGTTGTAATTTGTTATCGTTAGAAATCATTATCGTTTGAACTCATTATCGTTAGAATTTATTATCATTAGAAGTTTTTATTAAGAATATAATGAAATTAACTTACCTTCTTCTCTTTTATAAATTCCACACAGAAAAGAAAATCCACGCGAACACTAAACCAAAGCACGCCGGTTTAAATTTTAGTGCAAGATGAAAAAAGAATTCGAAAAGTTATGTCAATAAACACTTTGTAAAGAAATGAAACGAACAGTTCGCCGATTCGCAGCAGTTTGATGGAAACAAATGCAAACAACTAAACTCCTGTCTTGTCCGTTCAACCTCATCGAAGTTGAAAGAACTTAAAAAAAAAAAAAAAATGACCGAACAACGGTGCGGGGTTGCACTCATGCAAAACCGTTCTCTCTTCCGAAGTTTATCGCTCAAAGTTCTTCGCCAAACAGAAATTAAAGTTCACAAAGTTTCTGGAATTTTAAAGGTTTATTTACTTCATAACTATTTTTTAAATTATGCCATTTTTTTGCATAAAAATCTTTTAAAATGCAAATACAGCGTTAAAATACGAATTAAAAATTATTAGTGAATACAAATTATTTTAACGTTGTATTTGTGTTTTAAAATTCTAAACGCAATGTTCTATAAGACGAGTTTTTATCTTATAAAAAATCTTGTTTGATATACAATATTAAATTAATTCTAAACACATTTTAACCTAGACATATAATTACTCTGTATTCATAAAAATAATTTGAAAAAATGTAGGTTTACCATATTTAAAATTTTATTTAATCATTATCAAGTTATTAGAGAATTCCATTGAAAGTTTTATAAGAGTGTCAGATTTAGATTTAGCATTTGAAAGGTAGATTATTTATATTGAAATTATGCGTTCAACTATGAATTTTGGAAATACACTCATGGGCAGCGCCATTATACTTTGTTTCCTGTTATTGTAACATTCAAAGGTCAAAAATGCTGATTTCTAAACAACCGTTTTTGTCCTTGGTTGACACCTGCAAACATAGTTCATTGTAAAGTTGGAATAGTCTGCAACAATGTTGAAAACGGGTCCTAAAGATAAAAATTGTTTTTTTATATTTCCAAGACTTATAAGCATGGTAAATTATACAATTCTAGAGAACTTGTGCTGGATTGCGCTAATGAGGCAATCGGCGCTGCCCCTTCTAAATCTAAGTTCCCCCCCCCCCTCCCAGGTACGGTGAAAAGCAGGGTTTCAAACTTTCTGAGGGATATACGAGGCTGGCGAGCCCCTCTTGGGGGAAGGGAAGTGACCCCCAGTTCAGGTGGTTGCGGTATGCGCAATATTATGTCCGTCTTGAAGTAAAAGATCGGGATCGCACAATGAAATCGGAATTCTCAGACGCTATAACTCCGACTGGACAGGAGTTTCTTTGAGATTCAGTGTCGTGGGGGCGTTTCTAGCTTCGTCAACTAGTCTAATGAGGGAAGGGTCGCTATTCGGACTTTGTTGTGCGTTCGCTATAAATTTGGCTCTATGCTTTGTATACGTGCGAAACTTGACGTTACTTAACAATATGGCGCGCCCATGCTCAGCCATGCTTAACTAAAAATTCGCAACACGCACCTGTATTCGCAGGGTCCGGCTGGGAAAGTTCAAAGGTCAGTGTGGGGAGGTTTAAAATTGAAGGGGGATTTTGACCACTTAGGTGATTTTAGGGCAGAGAAATTTGGCCTATAGGCGATGAACTAAGAGACCCTGAGGGCGGTCACTATTTTTAATTCGTTAAAGGGAAAAGCGAAGGCGGGAATTAAAGTTAGCTCGGAGTGAAAAATCCGGGAGCTAAGGAGTCGAATGATATTTTTCGAGGAAAGAGGACCTAAAGAGAGTCTCTCTAAAAGAAAACTTCCAATGAAGTCCTTTCTGTAAGGCAGTCTCTGAAAGATACCAAAGAGCCTATAAAAGGTATCTAGAACTCCATTGTAGGAAGAAGTGATTTTGGCTAAAAGCCACCCTTAACCGTTGATGAAAACCGACATGCCTAGAGCTTAATAGGAAAGCTCCCCACCGAAGAAATCGCCCACTAAACTATAACAATTCGCAGTGCAAAACCACAGACATCGTCGAATGTCAATCTTTTTAGAACTAGAGAAGAGAATTTACAATGTGCCCAATTATGGATACTCTAAATCTAACGACAATTTGGGGTGAGTACCATTTATTCCTAATTTTATTATCAATTAGCGCAAACCAGAGCGCATTTTTAAGTATAGTGTATTTAATTTATTTGTCTAGCGTTTACTATTATTTGATTTGAATGAATATAGACCATTATTGTCTAGAGAGTAAATCCATTTTGAGTAGTGAGTTAATAATGTATCATGTAATCAATAAATATAATTGTGTTTAAAACCTTGTCTGTCACTCTTGGAGTTATTGATATTTTTATAATTCAACGCAATGATAACTTAAAATCTAACCACTATAAAGAAAAAGGCCGTTTTACTATTTTATTAAATTAAACAACGAAATTGTGAAGCTAATCACTAAAAACATTATATAAATTGTATAATGAAAGCGATGGAGAAGGCGTCTCACAGCCGCCCAGCAATGGTGCGTGACCAATTCGGAAAACAGACAAGTGTTGAAAATGCAATTACATTACCGAGATGTTAATTTTTTTTAAATGTTAGAATTCATTTAAATTAAATCAATTAAATTATTCTTTAAAAGATTATATATCGGAGAATGAGATTTAAATTGACAACGCAATTATTTAGAACTAAAATATTAATTATTAATATTTTTTCTTCTTCTGATATTTTGATATTTGAGCATTTTTTTTATGGAAGTGTAATGATACGTTCAATGAGCATTACTAAAAATATATGCATGAAATTAAAAGCGAAATTAACTAATGACACAGAAAATGAAAATTATTGTCCTCTGTTTGACCAATTGATTGAGCAAATACATGTTGTCAGGGAAATTTTTCTTTATTGGAATTCTTTTAAAGAATTAATTGTAGCGATTGCAATTTTAATTGTAGAATTAATCTTAGTATTTTGTGGGAAGAATGCTATATATTTTTTATATATGCTACTTTGATATAAAAATTAGATATTCAGAGATTATGAATTATCCCTGTAAGGTATTTACATGATATCCATAACAATTTGCTTTTACTATATTTAATGGTTTGGTGTTGAATTGAAAAAGAGACAAATTCTTGATGATTTTAATGGTTTTATTAATACACATATTTGTAGTATTAGAGGGAAAATTTTATTATTGTGTTTATATTTATATGATTTGGTGTTTTGTTTACATGAATATTTTGGTATTTGGGAAATGTTTTTAGAACATAAATGGTAAATTGAGTTTTGGGTAACAAAATTTAATTATACACATATTCCAGACAAAACTTGAATTCAAGTAAACTTATACATATTACTTGGAAATTATTTAAATATGTCTCCACCAAGTGATAATAGTAGTTCAAGTAATCAAAATTCTAATCAAAGTTTAGAACAGAATAATCCGGAAATGGAAACCCCTACTTTATCGCGATTAAGTGCAGTATATAACTTAATCCCAATTTTTGACAATGAGTCAGCGGTGACTGTCAGATATTTTATCAATTCGTTTGATAACTTGGCATCATCATTAAATGCTAGTAACGCAGAGAAATTGTTAATATTAAAAACTCGAATAAGAGGTTCTGCTTTAACTCATATTATAAATTCCAGTGAATTGGCCAATGAGATAAATTATAATATATTCAGAGAAAAATTCCTTAATTTTTTCGAGCAGAAATCTAGTTTGGCCTTTCGGTCACAATCTTTCTCTGCATGCAAAATACAACCCAGTGAGACAGTTAAACTGTTTGCTTCACGTGTTGCGACAGCTGCCCTCAAATTTTTGGGAGAGGTAGACATGAGGAATGAATCTATTAAGAAAATATATGAGCAGACAAAACTTGCCAAATTTTTGGAAGGGATAAAGGGCGAAATGAAAAAAACAAAAAAAACAGCTTCTTACAAGAGACCCCCAAAACTTTGCGGACACAGTCACATACGCTGAATTACTAGAGCTGAATTAATCAATTAAGAGCATGTAAATAATGTATTGTCCAAGTGTATATAAATATTGATAGTTTATTTCTTAATATGTTGTATATTGTATGTAATTATTTTAACACAGAGTGTTAAATTGAGAAAAATTTCTTGAATTGTAAAGGGAAAAACAATTTAAGTAATGAAATTGATTATAGATCATTGAAGCCTTGAAAAGAGGAAAATTTTAATATAAGTGGAATATTAAAATAAGATATAAAATTAGGTGATAGAAGATAGAAAAAATAATAATAAATAAAGGAAGAGAAAGGTAAAATTGAAAAATTTAAATTGATAGAATGAGAGGGAAACAAAACCGTTTAAACTGAACACAGAAAGAAAAATAATGAAAGAAGGGAATAATCATGAAATTAAAATTGAGTATTAAGAAGGGATACTGAAAGTTAAAATTGGTATGGAAAGTTACTAAATAAATATAAAGATGTAAGAGGTAATGTCAAAACCAATTGTCAAAAAAAAAAAAAAAAAAAAAAAAAAAACTAATTGATAGAACTGAGTTATGCACCTAGGAGTAACTAAAAGTTCTTTTCAAAATGATAGTTTGAGTTGGGAAAAATTGACACGAATAGATGGTTAGGAAGAAATCGAAAAATTAAATAAGAAAAGATATAAAATAAAATGTAAACAAAAGAAAATGGTGGAACAAAATGAATTGTTTTATGAATAGAATTCTGTAAAGGGTAATTAGGAAGATAAACCAATACCCAGTATTCAATTACACAGAATCTACAAATGAAATAAAATGTGAAGAAATAAATAAAAGACCAGGAAATGAAATATAAATAAAACATGGTAGAATAAAAAGTAGCGAATGAAATATAAGGGAAGGATATAAACCCCTGTAAAATATTTCTGATGAAGGACAATTAGGTAATTAACCAATGTCCACAATTTGTAGTGAATAAAATATAAAAACAAATGATGTAAGATTAAGGAGAATGAAAACATGAGAATAAAGTGCAAAAATAGTATATGAAAGAAAAATATACAAAATAAATTCATTAGGGTTATTGCAGGGTATTAGGTTAATCAAAATCTCTACCAAACTCAATGAACCATAATGAAGGAATGATATAGAATGAAGTGAAAATTGTGCGTAAATAAAAAGGTGAATGAGATCTAAAGGAAAATGAAGTTATAAAACAATGTAGAAAGAATATTTCCAGGTAATATTTCTGTCAAGGATAATTAGATTAATTAATCAATATCCACAACTGTTAGTTGGCCAGAAAATTAAAA
The DNA here is from genome assembly GCA_963932185.1 of Troglohyphantes excavatus. Lineage (NCBI taxonomy): Eukaryota > Metazoa > Arthropoda > Arachnida > Araneae > Linyphiidae > Troglohyphantes > Troglohyphantes excavatus. Next base: position 24,220,761 of record OZ010677.1, on the reverse strand, counting down.
TAACTGGAAATCTACTGCATAAGAAGAAAGCCGAAAAGTTAAATAAATGGGAAAACCGATAATAAATAATAATAATAATAAGACTAAGAATATAAAACAGAAATAAGCGTGTAATGATAAATTCAAATTAACAATTAAAATACTGAATAATTAAACAAATTAAAGAAAATAAGATTGACGGTTGTATTGTAGGGAAAATTATGTAGAATGACGAGTAAGGGACCAAATGAGAATTAGCTACTCTCTAAGGAACCGACCAAGTCTTAACATTACTGTTCATCAACATACACCAAAAGAAATACATGACAAACATAAAATGGAATAAATTCAGGTATTTAAAATCCTTTGATAATAACTAAGATCTCGAAACAAGGCAGATTAAAACATAAAATCATAAGCGAGGAACTTATTAAAGTATGTGCATGGCAGGAAATAATGAAATTATTAAACTAAATAGTAATTAAATCATTTTGAAGATTAAAGTTAATGCTTAAAGAAATAGGCTTGAATAAGCTTAACGAGAAAATTATTTATCAATTATATTAATTTGAGCAAAATCATTAATACACTAAGAGAACTTTGTTTGATCGTTTGAGAGGGCTATTCGTCATGAAGGGTAACCCAAACCTATTCGACTAAGCAAAGAGAATACCATAATTTAATAATATGTGCAGCAAAAGTTTTTTTAGAGATTTGATAAGTTTTAACATATATCTGAGATTTTAGGAAATCATTGGGAGATTGAAAATCCTTATTCAAAAATGAGTAAATAAATGAAAGTGTAGATATAACATAAATAAACAAAATAATAATAATGATTAAAAATAATAATAAAACCAATTGACAAAAATATTAAAATAATAATAAAAATAAAATAATATATTTATTACCCGAAAAATTTCTCACGAACAATATGGCTAGAAAATTGAATGACAAATTTTAATACAACGTTAAGTTAAATCACGATTAAAACACTAACAACACAATTCACCAAAATATCAAACAATAAATATACGAATAAATTCATCAACACAAGGATGAATATAGATCTGGAAAGTTTTGAAGCTCCAAAAATACAAAGACTAAACAATGAATTATTAATCGGTTTTTATGAAAAGGATACTGAAAAATAAAACGTGGTTAAAGAAACACGATTAGAATTGTCGGAAAGGAAATAAATACACAAGCCGAGCTTGTAGACAGATCGGACGAAATCCTAAAAAGATAGAACCTAGGAGAATAGCAAATAACATATAAAAGGAAAAATACAATGTTGAAAATAAATATGAAATAAAAATGAATTCAAAGTAATTAATAAGGAATAGAAAAGGCACGGACATCGTTTCAAAACAAACATCGAAACCCACGCTGGAATTAATTCACTTCTCTTCAATCCTTAAACGGTAGCTGAAAAAAAAAAAAAAAACAATTTCTAATAAATTCCGTCAATTTGGAGCAGTGCAAAGGCACGGAGTGCGCACTATCCAGTTAAGCTCGCTGCAGCAGATGGTAAGTAAAACTTGTATTCGGCTACGTCACAACAGGTATAAGGATCAGAGATTGGAATTTGCTAAAGGGAATCGGATTGTCAAACGATGGTTTGGTTTGGTTTGGTTTCGGAATACGGATTGCACAAAGTTGATGCATAGGGTACTCATAGTGAATTTGTATTATTTCCTTGCGATTTAGGAATGATGAGTTGAGAACTGATTAAGTCGGGAGCAGGATTAAAAACGATGAAATCCTCATAGCCGCTGTTCAGTTTCATCATAAATCATCGGGGAATGGATATAATGATTAAAATATTGAAAGGGAAAATTAAAAAAGTATGAGAAAATTTTGAAATTTTGTTTTCTGGAATTTAGAATATGATATGTTAGAATTAATAGAAATGGATAGAAGCATAATGAGATTGATGAAAATTTTGAATGGAAAGTTCAAAATAAAATACTTTTTTTATTTCATAATAAAAGAAATATTATGAGAAATTGGATATACAAATAGAGGTAATTCAAAATAAAATGAAATTTTATTAATAATGAGTTCGAATTAGAATTTAGAGTAAATTATCGAAATTACTTTTACGATTTATGTGACTCCACATGGGATTTTAATAGTTATGATGTAAATAAAATTTGATATTGAAATCGGAGATTTTGTAGGAAATTGTTTGAGGAAACAAATTTTTCGAACGTTATAAGAGGGAAAGTTCATCACAATTAATAAAGAAAAGAAGGGAAATATGAGTTAACCACTGATTCAAACAAGTTGTTTGGTTGCGGAGATGTTAATTGGGAAATGTATATATATATTCTTATTTAATGTGCACCTATACTCTCTACGCAGAACGGTTATAAAAACAAACTGCAAAATACAAAACAGATTTAAAAATTTTGAGGAATAGGTGTAAATATAGTGTGATGTATTAGAATGGTACTGTATATAAATTACTGAAACAGGTAATACATTAAATGAAAATAATTGGAGAAGTTCCAATTGTAAATTATTATGTTTGGATATCGTGTGAAATCTTACAAAAGGAAAATTCAATGGAATTTGATGGCAAAGATACCATCGTGTCTATATGGGTAAGCCGTACTGAGCTACAATTTTGGTATACAGGAAAAGGGACAGTATAGTAGATTGTTAAATCCTTGATTAAACAGAGACTCGTACTAATTGACTTCTTGGAATTCTTGAAGTTCAAATTTTATCTTGGCATCCCTCTTAGAAATAGAAAGGATGAGATTTTTTTTTCTCTCGAATGAAATGTTGCAAATCAATAAAAATTATGCATTGATATGCAAATGCTCAATTGAAATATTTCTTACATTTTCACTAAGAGTGAAATTTATACTCGAAAGGTAATTTTAAAAATGTTAATGAAATGATGAAATTCTACATTAAGATAAGAATTAATTAGTAATTATATTATATGATAACTTTATGCAAATCATATTTTCAGAATTAAACAATTAATTTAAATATGCTTAAAAGATAAAACAACCATGTCAGAAAATTTTGTTGTTTATTTATTAAAACTAAATACATTCTCATTAGAAAGTAGGATGACATATCTTACTAAAGGCCTTATTAATAAGGAAGGGAAATTGCATGATTAAACTTAACAAACAATTTGTACTCTGGTTTGGTTCTTTTGATGATGAAATTGTGGTAAATATGGTGCTCTATTTATAGTTTTGCTAGTGCACTATACTGAAGTGATGGCCACAACCTGTATACCTTCAGGACCCACAAGTAGGTGTAAGTAAACACACCGTGCACCAGATGGGCTAAGCTCAGCCACCTGAACAGTACACACGACTTGCGCACGATTGTGCACATATACAAATCAAAGACAATTTGTGCAAAACAGTCCTGGCAAATTCGGAACTCTCAGGGCATTTTCACGCAATGAAGGCAGGTGTCAACAAGGAAGCTTTCACTGCCCGCCACAGTGTAACAGAGGAGCCTTTCTTGGAGGGTCCTTCACGGCACCGCCACCGAACTAGAGCAGTGGAGCCATAAGCTTTATGGGAAAGAAGATGACTTTCCCATATGAAGCTTTCACTGCCCGCCACCGTGATGCAGAGGAGCCTTGCTTGGAGGGAAGACCCCCCAACACATGGACCCCCCAACACCGGCACCGGTAGACACCTAGTCAACAGAAGGACCGAGCAGAGGGACCGAGCAGCACGAAGGACCGAACAGAAGGACCGAGCAGAACGAAGGACCGATCAGAAGGACCGAGCAGAACGAAGAAGGAAAAGCGGAAGGATGGGAGCTTTTCTTGAAAGGGAGTAGACTTTCGGCACGCGAGAACTTCATAACGACATCTTCACCGGATAGCAGTAGTAAAGACATCCACCTAGCAGTGGAGATGCAGCCTTCACAGGGTCGTCACTGGAACCGCCAACTTCGCTCACCGGATGGACCTGTCTAGGAGCTTTTCTCGAAAGAACGCCTTCCTACAGATGGAATCTTCGCAGATGAAAAGGCTACACCGTCGCTGAATAGCAAAAGAGCCCTTTTGAACAAGACGAGGCCTTTCTGAAAATGGAGCCTTCGCAGACCAAATTCTGTCTTCTGGACCCCACGTTGGATCTTAAGCAACTCCATTTGAACTATGTCGGAACAGACCCGCACAGACAGCAAACGTTTCGACTGGTTTAATTTCCGGCTTTAGACAGTGCTCTCCACATCCTAAAATTTGCGAGTTCCACTTTGCTTCAGATAGTACCGACAATTACGGTAATAAGCAATTTCCTAGCTTGTTGTTGCAAGCGATGGAACACTAGGCAGAACTATAGAAATTGCAAGCGATAGTGTTATCAGAACTATAAATTGCAACGACAGTGTGACATATTATTTGACAAATATATTTTTTCTTTTGTATTATTGTGTGTAGTACATGTCTATCATTTATGTTTCTTTTAGTTATAGGTGGAGGTCAACTATATAATCAAATTACATAACAATAATTAGTATGTATTAGTATGTGACTTTCATTACAGTTTCTGACTACGTGAGAGCGAGAGGAATGTCACAAGTTCTGATGTTGATGCCTCACTCCAGATGATACTTTCAATTTTATTGACAGTTTGACATATACGATTTTTTATACATTTTCTTTACATGATTTTTTTTTAATTATGCTCCTTTCCACTATTTAGACATTGGAATTTGACATGTTGGCATAGCTGACTGAGGCACATTGATGAAGGGTACTATCAACTGTCGTAATGTTTTATGTGAAGTGCTTTGAAATTGTGTTTTTTTTACTTTGACATGCAACAGACAGGTGGCCAATTGAAGGACAAAAATTAAATCTAGTGCTCACTGAGCCTTTATTTAGAATGGGCAATCACAAGCCCACTTCACCTTTTCAAGCAATTGGCGGCCTGGCTGATCATCAATGTATTTTTCTATATTTGATATATGTGTGTGTATCGTGCTCTGGTAGGTGGTGCTCACCCATCTTGTCTCACCGTATTTGATCTGCATGGGAGAGGGGACAGCAGACTTGGAAAATTTTGTCTTGAAGAATATTTACCGGAAGTTACAAATTTTTTTTTCTCTTTTTTTTTTCGGAGCCTGTTGGATAATGCTGGATTGCGCTAATGAGGCAATCGGCGCTGCCCCTTCTAAATCTAAGTTCCCCCCCCCCCTCCCAGGTACGGTGAAAAGCAGGGTTTCAAACTTTCTGAGGGATATACGAGGCTGGCGAGCCCCTCTTGGGGGAAGGGAAGTGACCCCCAGTTCAGGTGGTTGCGGTATGCGCAATATTATGTCCGTCTTGAAGTAAAAGATCGGGATCGCACAATGAAATCGGAATTCTCAGACGCTATAACTCCGACTGGACAGGAGTTTCTTTGAGATTCAGTGTCGTGGGGGCGTTTCTAGCTTCGTCAACTAGTCTAATGAGGGAAGGGTCGCTATTCGGACTTTGTTGTGCGTTCGCTATAAATTTGGCTCTATGCTTTGTATACGTGCGAAACTTGACGTTACTTAACAATATGGCGCGCCCATGCTCAGCCATGCTTAACTAAAAATTCGCAACACGCACCTGTATTCGCAGGGTCCGGCTGGGAAAGTTCAAAGGTCAGTGTGGGGAGGTTTAAAATTGAAGGGGGATTTTGACCACTTAGGTGATTTTAGGGCAGAGAAATTTGGCCTATAGGCGATGAACTAAGAGACCCTGAGGGCGGTCACTATTTTTAATTCGTTAAAGGGAAAAGCGAAGGCGGGAATTAAAGTTAGCTCGGAGTGAAAAATCCGGGAGCTAAGGAGTCGAATGATATTTTTCGAGGAAAGAGGACCTAAAGAGAGTCTCTCTAAAAGAAAACTTCCAATGAAGTCCTTTCTGTAAGGCAGTCTCTGAAAGATACCAAAGAGCCTATAAAAGGTATCTAGAACTCCATTGTAGGAAGAAGTGATTTTGGCTAAAAGCCACCCTTAACCGTTGATGAAAACCGACATGCCTAGAGCTTAATAGGAAAGCTCCCCACCGAAGAAATCGCCCACTAAACTATAACAATTCGCAGTGCAAAACCACAGACATCGTCGAATGTCAATCTTTTTAGAACTAGAGAAGAGAATTTACAATGTGCCCAATTATGGATACTCTAAATCTAACGACAATTTGGGGTGAGTACCATTTATTCCTAATTTTATTATCAATTAGCGCAAACCAGAGCGCATTTTTAAGTATAGTGTATTTAATTTATTTGTCTAGCGTTTACTATTATTTGATTTGAATGAATATAGACCATTATTGTCTAGAGAGTAAATCCATTTTGAGTAGTGAGTTAATAATGTATCATGTAATCAATAAATATAATTGTGTTTAAAACCTTGTCTGTCACTCTTGGAGTTATTGATATTTTTATAATTCAACGCAATGATAACTTAAAATCTAACCACTATAAAGAAAAAGGCCGTTTTACTATTTTATTAAATTAAACAACGAAATTGTGAAGCTAATCACTAAAAACATTATATAAATTGTATAATGAAAGCGATGGAGAAGGCGTCCCACAGCCGCCCAGCACTTGGGAAATCCCTGGATGTGTTATTTCTACGAGTTAGAGTTTGGCTTAAAACTATGTTTTTAAATTGTATTCCTTAAAAAAAATACTGGAATGTTCGTATTTATTAAACAATTAACTTCGAAATGTGTTTATTAAGAAGATATGAGACTACGAAATCAACAAAAATATCCCAAATTATTTTATTGCTTTAAAAAATAGTTCATTTTATTTTGAATCTAAAGACAAAAAAATTATATTTCTACATTAAGTACCACTAATAATTTTTTTGAAAATCAATATTAAGTTTTGGTACATATGCAATATTGAAATCTTTTTCTCAGTGACGACTTTTTTCATATTTGATCAAGTTTAAAATTATATAGGTTCAGATCTATTTGAAGACACTGCTCTACATTTGCTACAGTGTATTTTCAAACATGTTACTAGAATTTGTTTTAGGGATTAGTAATATATAGGTTATATTAGTTTGAATATTTTTAAAAAAATGGTTTAAACAGTGAAATTAGTGATTTATTTTTCAATTATTTAAAAAAATGCTCTGCAAATAACAAAAATCTGTAAAGACAGTTTTTTAATCACATTCTTTTATTTATGAAAATGCAAAATTAAAGTTTTTAAGAAAGTATTCTCTTTATAGGGTATGTATATATATATATATATATATATATATATATATATATATATATATATATATATATATATATATATATATATATATATAATATATAATATATATATATATATAATATATATATATATATATATATATATATATATATATATATATATATATATATATATATATATATATATATATATATATATATATATATATATATATATATATATATATATATATATATATATATATATATTATATATATATATATATATATATATATATATATATATATATATATATATATATATATATATATATATATATATATATATATATATATTATATATATATATATATATATATATATTATATATTATATATATATATATATATATATATATATATATATATATATATATATATATATATATATATATATATATATATATATATATATATATATATATATATATATATATATATATATATATATATATATATATATATATATATATATATATATATATATATATATGTGATGAATTTAATTTAATAAATGCATAAAAGTTTATTCTTACATTTTTTATAAGTCAAGACATTAAAATTGTTTATTAGGAAGCACAGATGCTGTTCAAAATGAAAATTTTCAGTACAAGAAATCAATATTTTTATATTCGATTGGGATATGTTTCATATTTGAAAAATGTCATTTAGAGGGTGAAATAAGCAGATTATAAGTTCGATTTCATTCTTTTCATTGCAAATTATTCATTGCGGATGAGTTAATAGGTTATACGGCAATAACAGTTAAACGTTATTTAATTCATCATATGTTATTTTAATTCAAAACGTGTAAAATATTTTTGATGAGATATAATTATTATAATTTTTATTCTAAAATAAAGTATTTTTTCTCATCAACAACCAAAGAAAATAGCAGTAAATTAAAATTAAACAATCGTTTGCGTTATCAAATAAAGAAAATACACATTCTAATCACGTGACTTTTTCGTCTACTAAATGCTATAAGTTTTCTAATAAATATCTAAAAAGAACTTGAACAAAAATCCAAAAATCGTTTGCACTTAAAATAACCAAAGGTTGAACAAATTTATTACTGTGATTTTTTTTTACTGTGTTTATTCACGTGACGTCGTAAGTGAAATACATAAAAGCAATATGTTTAAAATTCTATATAACAGATAAGTAAAAGAAAATATCGTTTGGATCTATAAACCACGTAAGTTTTTTATTCCATGTAAAAACAATTATTTATTCCACTATACATTTGGTATGTATTTCTACAAATAGAACCTGGAATTTTCAAAACAAAATATGTTTGATTAGAAAGCAATTTCGTTTGTTTTGGTAAGCTTTTATATTCCAATGGAATTAATTGTGTGCGGTTTTATTAAAAAAAATTACGTATTATTTATAAAATATATATTTAATTTAATTTAAAATGAAACTGTTCTACATCATTATTTGATAAGTTCTATTTTACCAATTATTTTTAAATAGATCTATTTCTAATAATATTAAACAAGAAGCGGAGAAAAACTTTGAGTTTTCCAGTTTTGATTATATGTTTTAGAAATTTTGAAAAAGGAAATAATTCTAAAAATTCGTATTTGTTTACCGTGGATACTTTGCACTACTTGGCGCTGAATTTCTCATGACGTCATTTCAAGGTATAAGTGACTTCATTCTCATTTGTTATTGGTTGATGGTGAACAGGTGGTGGTTTGGTAATCACCAATCAAAGTCTAATGGACCAGGCGTTTTTTTTAATCCGTCAAATTTTAATCTCGAGACTATGTCATGCGTAGTTTCTATTAAAATGGTTCGTTATGTATTCCACATTCTAATTATGTTTAAATAATTACTGAAAAAGTTAAATAGTTTCAAATACTAATTTTTATTCTGGAAAAATGATACTAGTAAATTTGTCATTTTTGAATTTAAAAACCGCATTCTCATTATCTTTTGTACCATGCTGAAGTTTTATAGTATATATTTTTAAATTTGGAGCAGTAGAAAATCGTTCATAATTTGTTTGGGATGTTTTCATAATGAATGTAACAGTGTAGAAAAAATTGCGATATGAAAATGTATTAGTTAGTAATAATTTAATATTGAACTGTTTCTCGGATTACATAAGTAAGTTTAGTTTCAAGCAGAGGGTGATTAAATATAAGTAATGAGGTTTTATAATAGAACAACGGAAGAATATGTTAACCAAAAAGATATTTAACCAAATTAATTTTTTTTTAAATTTAAATATGACATTTACTATAAATGTGTTTTAAAATTTGTTTACCGTATTACTTCAAATGAGTATTCTTTTTTATTGAAAGATTTATTTGAAATAACCTTGCATCTGCCCAATTCAATATGAAATTATTCTCGATATTAAATAGTAATAACTAAGTACTAAATTGTTTCTCGGATTACGTAAGTATGTTCAATGTCAAGCATATATTTAGATGAGTAATGAGATTTTACAATAGAACAACGGGAAAATAATTTTCAAACAAAAAGTTTAGCAATAATCCAAGTACTTGTAAGGAAAAGTTTTCACATACACACACAGGAAAAATTAATTTGGCATTTAACGTAAATGCGTTTTCAATTATTTTTATCGTGTTACTTCAAATAAGTAGGGTCAATAAATTTTTTTTCAAAGTAACTATTTGTCTTTAAGACCCATACTACTAGCGACCTACATAAATTTTATATTCTGTAATCTTTTCTTAGGAACAAAATTATGAAGTGTTGTCTACAACTGGTGCAAATTTTAACATGTGTCGTTTTTAAAAATTATGCTAAATAAAATAATATATATTTGTCTTGAAAAGCAGTTGCATCATTTAAAAAAATACTTTAACAAAAAAATAGATTAAGATTAATTTAATCGTAACTGCATTATGAAGTACAATAAAAAGCTATTATATTTAGATAATATAGAAAAAGTTTATTTAGAAGGTAGATTTTCGCAACCATTATAATTAATAGTTAATTGGTTAAAATTATATTATTTTTCGCTAAATTAAAGATAAAACTGTTTCCACCATTACGTTTAATTCCGAATACTCATAAAGTTATTCGAAATAAGTACGCATCTGTATGGATTAAACGTTTAATAAAATTATAAAATGTCGTTTGTTCCTTATTATTTGTGTATACAGATTGAAGATAAAAAGTTCATGAAATAATTTATAGTAGTAAAATAATAATTTGATCTTTATTATAATAATATTCTTAATAACAAAGGCTACTTCACATAGCATTTAAAATTTCACCCAGTTACTTCAGAGTTAGATGGATGCGAAAATAACTAAAAATTATTTCTGAAATACTGAACTACTAGAATATTGTCAGGGTTTAGCAAGCAAACGAAAATAGCGTACTACAATTGTGCGATTGGGTGTATTAGACGCTCATGATGGTAAAAAAATATTAATTTAAGTTAGTTTTGCAGAATTGATCTTTGCATTCTCTACACCTCTAACCAATTATATGAGCATTTCAAAGAACTTAAACTTATTTCTATAATAAAAAGACATTAATAGACGATAAAATATATCATGAAACGTCTAACCGTTGATACGGACATTTCAAAGCATTTGCATTTAATTAGATTCATTAGAAATATTATTAAGTAATAAAATATGCGAGCGAGCTGGGCTCGGTCTTCCTGGTACTAATTATAAGACTGGAGCGAGGGTTCTCATTGAACGACTATGTATTTTACCGTACCGCGCGGTTGCATACAATTCGGAAGAAAGTATCAGAAAACATTCGTCCTTGGGTATGCGGGAATTTCATGTGACGTCACAGAAATGTTTTAAAATGTTTTTTTCGGTGCTTTTTATCTTCTTTTTCTTGTAAGTAATTATGAAAAATCGGATATTATTTTTTTTCAAATGGTCCGGTAAAATGAGAATTCCGGATATTTAAATGCCGGATAACCGGATATATATTTTTTAAATTGCTCCCAAGTGAAACATCCGCTATCCTACAAAAAACAAATTGTGCAAATATCTGAATTAGAACCGCAATCCTACGCGAACCTACATAAAAAAAATACATAACAGTCGAATCTATAACCTCTCGATTTAGCGCGCGCGATTTGGCAGTTTTAATTAAAAAATTCTGGCGGTTTTATTTTGGAGTTTTGGTTGGCGCGTAGTTAAGTCGGTTAAAAAACATTAAATATATAACATTTAATGTATTTTTGAATGCCACGAAATAATCTACGCAAACCTATGCGACAGGACTATTTTTTCTGCCTTCGCTCAAAAAGGAGTAAAGTGGTCGGCCACGCTTAGTCCTCGCTCCAGTTCTTATAGCTGTATAATATTTTAGCTCAGTGTCTGCTACTGAACTAGAAATGTGTTTTATTAAATAAAAAATAGTATTATATTTGTAAAAAAAAATAAAAAAATTGTAAAGAGAAAATCGAATAATCTTTTTTCTTGCAATTTAGTACTCAATGAACGGTGTCTTTCAGCGTGCGCTATCTAGCTTTTCCAGTAACCTAGTCCTGGGATGACGCAGAAAAACGAAAATCGTTTCAGTTCAATTAATCTTCTTGGAATGGGGGCTATTTTTGGTTGACTGATCCTATGAATATGAGATTAATCGCTTGTAACAAAACAGAAAAAATAGAAACTATGAATCGCAAATTTTCTTAATGAAATTTAAAATCATCTAATGGTTACGAAGTTTGAATATCCGTTCGACCATTACCTGTTTTCCCAACAATATTATACATATAATTTAAAAGTTTATAAGAAAGATCTACTTTGAATTTTTTTTCAAATTTAAAGCATCACTGTTAAAAATAGATACTCAAAAGTAAGTAAAATATACTCATTTTTAAGTACATTCGATGCTTATCATATCTTTGTATGCATAAGTTTTATTTTTGAAAAAAACATGTACTCAAAAATGAGTAAAAATGAATTAAAAAAAAGCAGTTGCTGGCCTACATAGGGTGCCTTAATAAATCGCTTTCAATAAATATCAACTATTACAACCAAGACTTACTGGGAATCGAACCCAGATCCTAAAGCACGGCAGTTCAGTTTTTTATCCGTTGTACTACCGGGGCGACGTGAAGAAGTTATAAACAGAAGATATGTTAAAATGGTGTGTCAAAAGAATGAGAAGTAAGATAAATGAATCGTAATAACTCAGTTTCCATTTAAGCAATCGACATCAGATAATGTTGAAAATCATCTTCTGATGAATTATTTTAAGTTTGTTAGTTTGCTTTGTGAAGATGGCTTGAACAGAAGTGCAGATGAGCAATATTAAATCAGACTGCTCATTTTTGCGAATGTACGGTTGCTTAAATTTGAGTACGTCATCGCTCTTTTACGATGCAATTGTAAGGGTGTTGAGGTACTCATTTTTAAGTACCTTTTTTTTTACAGTGCATGTAAATCTAATATTTTAATGGTAGGGTAAGATGTAAAACTTACAGTTCTTATTTATATAGAAATAAATATTTGTAGATTACAGCGCCCCTAGAAACTTGCGGCTACTCAGCTAGTTTCTTATAAACTATTATAAAGAAAAAGTTTTTTAAACTATTAATTATAAGTCGTAAATTCCTATATATATATGTAATGTTATAATAATTTTTAAAAAATAAAGAGTATTTATATTTTAATTTTTATAACTTATTACGTTTGTTTGGTTTGTCTGATTTAACTTCACACTAGAGCTGCCCATTGGTGATGGTTCGAGGTCTATCCAAATTGTATATATATATATATATATATATATATATATATATGGTAGGGTAAGATATACATATACATATATATATATATATATATATATATATATATATATATATATATATATATATATATATATATATATATATATATATATATATATATATAGTAGGGTAAGATATACATATACACACATATATATATATATATATATATATATATATATATATATATATATATATATATATATATATATATATATCCCCTTGATAACGATAATTTATATAATGCATTTTTCTCATGCGTAAAACTGATCAAACTGTAAAAAAAAAAAAAAATCTGGAACAAAGGGCCTTGTGCGGGGCCGTCCTAAGGGGTGTGTGCGACACGTGCCACTGCACAGGGCCCCGCGTTTCTAGTGGTGCTTAAAAGAGAAAATGGGAGTAAAATAAATGTCTGTCAAAGAGATTACATGTTTTTTTTGTGTGTTTTCTCTTCCAATTTATTTACTTACAGTAACAATCGTTTATTTTGAAACTTCCTTCCTTTGAACGGTTTAATCCTCGAGTGTATATTCATAAGTTCTACGTTTATGAGCCAAAGATCAATTATTGATTGTCGAAAAACTTAAAAAAAATTTTTAACCTTCTAGTGCATAATTTTTTTTTATTTTTAACTAAATAAAAAAAATCGTTTTCTTTTTGCTCCTGGGCCGCTGAAAAAATATTTTTAAAAATCCCGAGTGGCTGTTTAGTTAAATAATTTATTAAAACCGTTGTGTAGCGTATATGCAACATCATATATAATTACTAAAATGATTTTCAGAAGGTATGAAAATATAGTTAAATACAATCTATATACCTCTGGTATAAGGTAAGATTTTTTGTAGAGCCAGATTATGATTATAAGTAATAAAAAAAAATCTTCGAAAACTTCCCTTCACAAGCCAATTTTAGAACAACAGACCTCGAAGCAGCTGATTGCGTTTATTACAATCATTTTTATAAGGATAAGGGACCTAGCGGAGGTTTTAAGAACTAGGCACATGGTTCCTTACGTGGCAATACTATAATAGTTAATCTAAAACTCAATAGTTGCAACTAGCGGTCATTTCAAAGTTGTGTAGCATATATGCTACACTATGCACTAGAGGGTTAAGCTTCCGTAATTTTCTTTTAAAAATCTGGTAAAGGCCTTCGTCAAAATGAAAATTTTGGCAAGGTTATAGAATCCCGATTGTCCTTTTAAAAAATCTACCCAAACCTACTTATAAGTGTATGTAAGGAATTGAAAAGGGCTTCACCGCTGAGTTCGCACAGGGCCTCGACATTTTTAAGGGCAGCCCTGGCCCCGTGGCTTCCTTTGTACAGGGCCCTGCCAGTGCCGGTACACACAAAATATTTTTTTTCGAAATTCTCAACTCAACATTCGAAATTCACAACTCAACTGTGTTGAAAATTCCAACTTCCAACTAATTGACATTTTTCATCTTTTTTATATATATTTTAGATAATATTAAATAGTCCTCTCACAAGCATTAATTTGATGCACCCATATTCCAATGCAGTGTCCGTTCTGAGGTCTAATTTAAATGTAATCTTACAAGTTGGGACGATTTCTAATCTCCCCTAGCTTTCATTTGTTAAAAATATTAATTTTCTTCAAGCATAAATTTTCCCAACTCGGGATTTTTAGAAGTTGAACTTCCCAACTTTCAGGATTTCCAGATTAGTGGGGGGTCGGACTCCCCCAAAACCCCCCGGTGCGACGTGCCTGCGCCCTGCATCTGCTAAGGGCGACCCTGTCAGAACATAAAACATGAGTCAAGGATTCCGCCCCAATTCTGCAAATGGAGCAGAAAATCGTAAACGCAACCGAAAAAAAATTCCTTCCTGTTACGTCACAACCAAAAGTCGATCGTATTAATTAGGTAACATCCAAATCCCTAAAACAAAAGTCATCCTTTTGTACGGAAAGGAAGCGCGCGAAATCCTCGGTTCCATCCCCCTATTCCACAACCCATTTGTCGGAGAACGCAGCTGAGCGCGAAAAAGCGAATGGTTTTGAACTCATTGTTTCGATACGCACGTGGGAAAAAAAAAAGATATTCGGAAACGTTTTGTCATCGGTCGATTATGATGAAACTTGAGAAGAGTGTGTTACCTGTTTTGTGTAGAGGAAAAGACTTCGGCCGAATCGAATATTCGATGTTCGAAATCGAACGTTCTTATTTTATTTGTGGAGAATGGAATTTGAAATGCGATCCATGATGAAAAGTAATCAATTTTTATAATCGAATTTTATTTCCACCAAAAAGCTTTTAAAATGATTCCTTCACGGTTCATTGTCCTTTCTTAAAAGTTTTTTTTTTGTTCAATGCGAAATATTATAATCGAATGGGCGAAATTAAAAAGGAAAATATTTCGTTCGAAAATTCCAATGGAATATTTTCCTTTTTAATTTCGCCCATTCAGCTCGGGAGTAATGAAGTGGAGGGGTGGAGAGTAGGAGTGGAGGGGGGCGAATTAAAAAAGGAATTCAAGCAGATCTTTAATTTATGTTTTACACTATTTGTATATCCCCTATACCAAGAAGACTCGATAGAATTTTAATAAAATGAGTATAAGAATCAAACAAGAGCATACGACCCTGAAAAGGAATGTGTAAATAAATTTTGCTCAAAATTAGTGGATTCTCGTTTTGTCAAAAGTCACGTTATTCAATGATGAAACGATTGTCAAGTATAACGTAAGTAGCCTTGACTATCGCACAATTCTCATTAACGTCGTACTAGAACTGCACATTGGGCTATTAACGACGGTTCGGGGCCTATCATAAAGGAAAAACCTGGTTTGGTGTGGTAAATTAACATCGCACTAGAGCTGCACAGTGGGCTATTGGCGATGGTTCGAGGTCTATCTCGAAGGAAAGACTCGGGAACACATACACATTCACACACACATTCATACATGCACCTCGTTCTTTTAGAACCATGGTCAGATCACGAGGTTTGGTTTGGTTTTGTTAATTAACGTCGCACTAGACTCAGATCACGAGGAAACACCTGAACTGGCACCCAACGACTTTAATAGACGTCGGGACTTTGGATCCCGATCAGATGTATCGTTCACCACTCCCGTATACACGTCGTTAATTTTTGCGAATATTCTGGACGTCTTTTCTAGTATTTTGTTGCGAAGCTGGCAAACCTCCAATCACAAGATCACTACTTTTTTTTTTTACTTTTCTTTGTCAAGTCCATCGTCTATGATCGCACCAGGAATCCCTCGATTCCCAGCTGACGCCTTTAACCGCTCGGCCACGGAGGCCTCAGGAAAGACCAGGGAACAATGCCTCGTGTTTTTGAACCATGGTCAGATGACGAGGACAACACCTGAGCTGGCATCCGACGCAACCTCAATAGGCGTCAGGACATTACACTCCTATCAGATTTATCGTACGCCAGTCCCGTATACACACCAGTATAATTTGGTTCATGTTCTGGAAGAATTTCTGGTATTTTTGTAGCAAAGTTGGCAACTTTCCGATCGCAATATCGCTACTTTTTTTATTTTCTTTGCCAACTCCATCGCACAGGTTCGAAATAGTAATCCTCAGATTACGAGCTGAACGCCTTTATCCACTGGATGGCGACTACAAAATGAAGGTGTGTCCAGATAGTTCGAGACCCGATAGTTTTTCAAAATTGTTCATGAAAAACGAAAAACACTTTAAAAATACTTAACGTTTTTTAAAACTTGTCCAATTGTGGGTAAAACAAAAAATTCCTTCGCCTGTCCCAGACTGTGTTTACTCTTTCAACCCTTTGCCTGTTTTTTTATGGGAAAAATTTAAGGAATTGTCTTGTGTTTTACACCTACCACTGGAATTCCAGGCTTACCAATAAAATCCTTGTAGATACTTCCCCGAAATCACCAGTGTGTCTGAACTTTAAACAGCAACAAAATATATTAATTTTTCATCTAAAGATTGCATAATAATCTACATATATAATCTACCTCTGAATTACTCCCTTTTAACGGAACTTAGGATATGTAACATACATATAAGCTAGAATAACAAACGGCACACTTTCAAAAAACGAGTTTGGTAAATGACTGGCGGATCGGATACTACATGGAAAGCGATCCAACCAAATGAACCAATACGGTGCAAAAACAAGACAGCTCCTGGAACTATACGTTCCTTGCATCGTATGGAACAACAGTACATCTTTTTTCTTTATCTGTATAGCCATTGCTTAGAGCTGTCTGGTTCCTTCTCCAATCGATACAAGATTATTTTTTTTCTTTATGGGAATAAGTGAAAAGTATAAACCAGAAAAAAAAGTGGAGCTGTCTGATTCTTCCACTTCAATTACATTTGTAGATTTAAACTGCGAATTTCAAAGTACGAACACAAATTAATACCACAGCATAAACGTGCAAATGAAAATTTTATCTCATAGATCAACAATCATTAAAAGACAATAAATACAATTGTACAACGGTATTGTATATGGAATAGCTAAAGCAATGCTAGAATGTGTATATATACAAATCTTTGTTTAACAAATATATGGTACTGTGTATAGCTAGTCCTGGAGAAATAATCCATGGACACTTGCGGGCAAGCGTATAGAGCGTGGAATGTAGGCGCGTCCCAGCTCTGTCAGGTTCTTCGCGTTCAGAACCAACAGAAAGTCTCTAGTGTCTGGCTCCACGTCCAGGACCACAGAAAGCAAGACACCTAAAGAAAAATATACAGTTAGAACTCATTCATAAAATATTTATAAAAAAATCTGGCGTGACAATGCCCACGTACGGCCAGAAGGATTTTACTTGAAAAATCCTACCAAAATATTATACAAATAAGGATTGGTCATCACCGAGAATCTCGCAAACTAATAATCAAGCTGTTTTCTCCCATGCTGCGATCAATATTTTATGCGTGATGTTAAGAGTTAACATGCAGTGCCCGATTTCTTTTCGAAGATGATCAAATTTATGTCAATCGAGCTATTTGTTATGGAGTACTACTTTCAAAATCCATCATCGTAAACAAGTCATGTTACTTTTTCAAACACTAGGAAAACCGGAGCCGGTTACGGCACCGTCGGAAACGTTACCCAATTAGATGTGGTTTGTTTAACGTCGCATCAGAGCTGCAGATTGAGCTATTGGCGACGGTTCAGGGCCTATCTCGAGGAAAAAACCCGGGAACAATGCCTCGCATTTTTGAGCTATGGTCAGATGACGAGGGCAACATCTCAACTGGCACACGGCGCAACCTCAATAGATGCCAGGGCATGGGACCCCGGTCAGATTTATCGTACGCCAGTCCCGTATACACGATGTATACCGGCAACAATCCCGTAGTTAGTTGGATGTTCTGGACCACTTTCTAGTATTTTTGTAGCGTAGCTAGCAACCCTCCGATCGCAAGATCACTACTTTTTTTTTTGTCAAGTCTATCGCACGAGTTCGAACTAGCAATCATCTGATTACCAACTTAACGCCTTTATTCACTGGGCAACAGGCGGCCCTGTTATCCAATTAGAATTTTTTCACGTAGTCGGGTGTGGTATTGTATACCGTAACGTTGTATTCGGCGCCATCACCGGCACCGGTTTTTTCGGTGTGTGAAAAAGCAGCATAAGATAGTGTTTCTATCCTGACACAACATGTTGCTAAAGATTTGTCACGTCAAACTGGTTGCTGGTGGGTAATTGATAGAGGAGTATAGTTACCGTCATCCTCCTCCGTGGAGCCTGGCCTAGGCACGTAAATGCTTTCTCCGGGATACATGGAGCTTTTCTCCTTCCACACCAGCATTTCACCGGTCACGTTGTCCAGCTTCACCAGCTGCAAACACATCGAAAGCCAGAAAAGACTTAACAGAGTTTGTAACGTTAAATAAATTAAATCTTTTCTACAATTTGTGACATGTATTACTGTACTGAAGAAAATTTTGAAATTAAACAAAATTTAAATAATGTTATCAGCTACGCATTTCCACTAATGCGATAACCGAAAAAATATCAATTTTGTATTTCTAAAATGAAAATGTAAACTATAAATTGCAAAATCATGGGATTTAGGTTCAAGAATTAAAATCAACACTGTAAATACTTGACTGGATGTGCTTATCATCTCGAGGAAAGCTGCAATCGGTAAGATAGAGGCTCGCGACACGAGCTGTATCAGATTGAGGAATAAAACAGGAGTGCGGAGTATTTTCTTGTTTTGAATTTTTAAAACTTGTCTGATCGATTTGAAATTCTAATTGATATGTTGTGAACTCAAATTCATAATGTCAACTGTCAGTATTTATAAGTATATTTTCATCGAATCATCTTTTTTCGAGTTTAACCTTGGAAACCCCGGTTAAGCAGGGCACCAAAGTTTTGTGTAAATGCCTATAGATAATATATTTTAAGGATAATTTTGTAATCCAAATGCGACATTTTTTTAAATTTCTTTTTTAGTTAAATTTTATAATATTAATAAATAACAAATTTCTTTGATATTTACTACAATATTTATAGGATATATAGTTTGTATTTTATTTGTTTTTGTTAGAAAAAAAGCACTCTAAACACTGAATTTCAAGATTTAGTTCGTTTGTGTCTTATTAAAAAAAAAATTATAAATTTATATTAAAAAAAAATTGACCCAGGTAGTTAAATTATCTACAAAAATTAATTTGAGCGCCAAAATTACGTTCGCCTGTATCATAAAAATTCCTTTGACTATTTTAGTGATACAATCGAATATAAATTCTTTTGAATTAGTTCCCGATTGTTCTAAAAAACATGCTAATACCTTACCGAATTACTGAACTTTCCGGTTTCAAATACCCCACTGCCGTACATATACCTGTACTTCTTGGTGTTAAACATGGAATAGTTGATAGTTGGCATTTCATATCCTAAAAGAGACATTGATTTTTTAAATTGAAAATGATACTTTCCAATGCAAAAATAAAGCTTCACTTTTATGTCCTATGGTGCTGCCATCTATTAATTTAAATCTTAAATACAAAAGAATCTTATCATATAACCAGTCTTAGTCTTTATGTTGTGACATTTTTGACGTTATAACAATTACAGTTTAAATTGAGATTATGTAAAAAAAAATTGTAATCAACTGCGTTGAAGGCATTTAACCATAAAAAGTTTTTTCTCTTAAAGAATTTAATTTGCATGACAAAAGCACCATCAACTGACATGCGTTTAAATTCTTACTATCATAAGGTATAAAAGGTACTTTTATTGAATAGTTTCGTATTAAAATTTCAAATTTATTGTTTTTAAGTAAGGAATTGTGTATGAATAGTGAGAAAAGTACGTGAATAAAATTTATATATAAAACCTGTTAGCTTAACTTTTTTTTACAAAAATATATTCAAATATACATTAAACAAACTAACTTTAAAATTTCCATTACTAAACCAATCTGTGAAAACATATTGCGAAAATTCGCATTAAAAATTATAAACGAATTCGGAAAAAAAAAATCACGTATTAGGTTTTATAAAAATAATTTACAAAGTACAGTTATTGGACTTCAAAAAAACAAAATGTTTGGCTTACTTTGTCTTAAATTTTCTTTTCATATATTTAAAAAGGGGAATATAAAAATAATCGTCAACTCATGTACTAATGTTTTACCAATGAATAAATGAATAGTGATTTTATTAAATAACCCAATTAAACCGTGGGTTTTACTCAACTGTTTTCGTAGTGCTGCCATCTGTAGGCAAATAAAGAAACTGTTAACAGTGAAAATAATATTAAGAAACAAATGACTTTTTAAATAAAATATACCCGATTCTCCCTTTGTTTCTGGCGTTAAAAACACGACTCCATTGTCTTGTTTTACAGCCGTGGCCTGCGTGTTCTTCAGGGTTACCAAGTTTTCGCCTTTTTTGGCATCCTGCAAGGAAAACGAAAGTCATGGAGTAATAACATGAAGTATAACCAACCGCATTCAATTAAGTTAAAATCGTAACCGTGGAGTTTATATTTTCTCGCCAAGTTGTCGAAAATAAGAGCTACGAATTCTTTGTTAGAAAATATTTTTGCTCTATTCGCCCATAAACTCAATGCTTTGGAAATTCTATATAAAAGTTAACCTTATTCGATCAGATTCCAAACTAGTCTTTCAACGCTTCCTGGTATATTTTAATATTCAAGACAAGCCCAACTCGGCTTCAAAGTTGTAGAGCTACGGGCATATCCGTGAGCAATGTTTACTGTTACCATTTCACCATGTAAAACCTGCATATCTACATTGATTTAGAGTCGGAAAAAGTTTAGTATTTTAACCCATGGTGGAAAGATGGAGATGACTTGGCGATATTTCACGGCAAATTTGAAGAAAGTAAATCTTGTTTATCGGGGAAACAACCTATTAAGAAAAAAGCGAGGAACAAAAAGTTTGGAAAATAAGTTATATATGTCGGAAGATTTTCAAATAAAAACACAACATATCAATGTTATTGCGAGTACGAGTAGCGCAACGTTTTAGATCGCACCTTCAACCCCGAGAAAATATTTTAAGCATTTTTACAAAATTAAAAAAAAAAAAAAAAAAAAACGTTGCCAGTAGGGACAGATAAAAGTTCAGGTTTTACATACATGTGTTAACATGCACCGGGTCCTATTTTGCAGTGTGCGTTTGATCACACGTGACCCTAAATCTATTCTACACAGACAAGATAACCGTGTGCGACCTTTTGCAGATAGCTCTGATTGGCGCATACAAAGCACGTGGTTTGTATCCACCAATCGCAGAGTCATCTACAACTCGCTCGCGTTTATCACGGTACGTGTAAAATGGTCTGTTCCCTCAGAGTTAAATGAAACCTCGACAACTATACTTGGAGACAACCTAAGTTGAACATGAAGTGGAAGCTATGAAATGTATAAATATTCAATTGCTTTAGGCTCAACTTAGGCTGTCCCCGAGTATAGAAACAAAACGTTAATCTGAAGAATCTCTGGTCCTCACTGTGGTCTTCCCCGGCAGGGGCAGCACGAATCTGGTGAAGATGGGCTGGCAGGTGAGGTCGAACTTGCCGAGTCGCAGCTTGTTGAGGTAGAACTTGTCCATGACTTCGTTGTTGGGGAAGGCCTGGATGTCGGCCACCACGTGACCATCCTCTTCGTACGTGTTCACGTGGTGGAAGAAGAAGAATGCTTCAGACTGGAACTTGGTCTTCAGTTCTTGACCGGAGACGCGATCGATCAGGTGGAAGCGAGTCTGCAAGTAAAAGACTGGTAGTAATGTCAATTTTATTATAAGATACAAGGTGGTCACGTACTGTTTGGCGATGGTCATTTTGATAGGCTGTTTAACTACACATAGTAAACCACTCTTTTAGCTCTACTGTAACTACTTTGTTGATACTAAAGCTAAGAGACTTATTTAAACCCTTTGCACGCCTCTGGGGTGACATTGTGAGATATGCTGCTAACTCTGTTGTTGCAACTGCGGCGACATCCATGTACGATATTTTTTATATAGATATATTTTGGGGTTATCTTCCGCTAAACGGACCCAAAAGGCTAAACGTGCGAAAAAGCGCCAATGGTTTACACACATATCAATGTTTACCATCCAGCAGCGAATCCAGCTTTAGTTGATTGATATTGCCTTAGTTGCACCATTGTAAATATTATTGGAGTAGGTGGTAGTTCATGGTAAAAATGACTCGGAGTTGCGAAAAGGTCATATTAAAAATTGTTCGAAGTGCAATTTGTTAAAATATAAACATTGCAGTTAGGGAAAATAATATTTTACTATGTCAATACAGCTAAATGTGATACAAGAGACAATGACCATCCTGTATTTTGATTGGATTGTAAAGGGGAAACTATTTTAAATGGATAATTATTAGTTGAGTTGCTGCTAATGAAAATACATAGAGAGCGTCTTTTTAATGGCGACTTTCGAACGTTAGGCTTAGCGGGATTCCAATTTTATAAATATACAACGTAATTGTTTGGAAATATGATTTTTTATTACAAAATCTTCTGATGGGATTTTCAAGATGAAGGTTGAATGATGAAAAATATTATGTTGAGTATCAATCTCATCCTTGGAAATTTACTTTTAAATGATGCTTTTAGAATATTAGGCTTAACTATAGAGTCATTTCTAGAATCAGTAATTGGTTGTAAATACCCATTTTACCATAAAAATACTAGTTTTACCACTAAATGACTACCTGTTTGATGCAAAAATGCTTTTGCGGTGCAAAAAATCAATATAAAGATTACTTTTTGTGTGGGCGCCCAATCGAAGCAGTCCCTGAGGCAATATCCCTTGATGCCCGATGCCGCCATGCGGACCGTGTTGACGAGCAGGGGTTGCTCCAGGAAGAGGACGTAGTGCTCGGTGAGTCCGAAGCTGTGGTAGTAACTGAAGCTCGTTTTGTTGTTGGAGCTGATCGAGGTCAGGATGGAACCCCGCTCGAATCCCTTGGGCTCTGAAAGCAGAAAGTGAATGGGTCAATGTCGCCAGGCCCGTCGCCCCCACCCCCAATAATCTGGAAATCCTTTAAGTTGGGAATTTCAACTTCTAAAAACCCCGAGTTGGGAAAATTTATGCCTGCAGAAAATTAATATTATTAACAAATGAAAGCTAGGGAAGATTAGAATTCGCCCAACTTGTAAGATTACATTTAAATTAGACCTCAGAATGGACACTGCTTTGGACTATGAGTGCAACAAATCCATGCTTGTGGTTGGTTGGTTGTATGAGGTTTAATGGCACAAGAACCAAATATGGCCAAGCTGCGCCAAACACTAGGTAATGTAAATCAATGCTTGTGAGAGAAGCGTTTAATATTACCTAAAATATATATAAAAAATGATGATACGTTGGTATTGGGAATTTTCAGCACTGTTGAGTTGGAAATTTCGAATAGTTAAGTTGGGAAATTTCTTGTTCTCCGATAAAAGTGTTTTCAGCTATCTTCGATTAGACGACGAAGATAACTGAAAGCACTTGAAAACGCACATATTTTTTAGATTTGCTAAAATTGAGTTGGTCTTAATGAATGGGAATAATTACACATCAAACCTTGTTATTTCCAGTTGAAGGAGTTACCTTAACTATCAAACGAAATCACTAATTAATCAGATCGTTAAATTATGCCTAGTATAAGTACCTACCCTGGTCGTTATGCGGGGAGGAAGGCGATATTTTCATGATGTGGTAGCGTAAACCGGTCATGAAACTGGCTCCGAGATTGTACACGGTTCCGTTGGGACACTTGTGGGGATGGGAACTCGCCAAGTTCACCGACAAAACTTCCTTCAAGTCTGTCTGAAACATACAAGAAACGAAATGATTGCCATTGTAGAGTTGAACAAAAATAAAAACTTATTCAAATGAATCAGAAAATTGAAATCTTAAAAAGTTTCCTGTAACGTTATCTTTAACTGCTATAGCTATTCATTAAATCTACTTGAGTATAAAATTAAAGTTTTTAATAACTGTTTCTATGCTGTTAGATAACGATTGTACCAAGAGTTTTGTATAACATTGTACTCTACCTTATATGCTGAGCACTATTATTTAGCATTGTAATAATAAAATGCATTGTTTCTAAATTAACAGTGAAAGCAAAGAATCTCTTTTTTCTTTGAAGTGTCTTACCAAATTAAGTTGACACAGTCACGAAAGAATAATTTGAATAACTCAGTAACAGCAGAACTCAAATTATAATTGGGATCAGATCCCATCCATGACAATTGGATAATTCATGAAAAAAAGTTTAGTATAAAGAAATGTAATTAAATAACTATTCACAACAATGTCATTCATCGATAAGAAACTTCTAAAATGAGGATTTTACCGATTTCATTTTCTCAAACTCTCTGTCAGGATCCAGATACTTGGCACGGTTTGTTTGGTTCGGATAACTGGAATTCGGATAATTGGAATTCCAGTGCATTTGATTAAAATGGTTATAAAAATGCATTCAAAATTCAATATACCAACATAACGAACAGTTCTTTTGTTTCCCTGTTCTTTAAAATAAACGAGAACAGCAGGACATTGCGTTTAGAACATCAATCTTTTTTTCAACTTGTTCTCTTGCAAATAGAAAACAGATTAGGATTTTGTTTCCCTTTATGAGTATAAAAAAAATCTGTGGAAAAGAACGTAAAGAGGAGTAACTGTTCCATAGAAAGAACACAAATCGCAAAGTGTTCTTGGAGTGCAAAGGGTTAAATCGATAATAAAAATAGCAGGTATGTTACCATTCCCTAAAACAATCCCGATTTAGTATAATTTCCAATCGTATCCAGTTTCCGATTTCCACCAGGTGAAGGCATTATTACTTAAAATATCCTATTAAATAGGAAGAGATTTGTAGATAGTTCTGTGAAAACCTATTTTAATATAAATGGATTGGCTTAATAATGAAAAAAACATAAGGAAATATATATATTAAAAAAAAATTACACATCCTTGGGATTTGATTCAGATCTGTCAGAAGACCAAGGAAGCCGACAAAGAGGGCATTTGATTGGATTAAGGTGTATGTATACACTTGAACATTTTTTTTTTATTTATGAATTTAAAAATCTAGTTTTTTCGTGTAGGAAAACATCTTAAAAATAGTGATGAATCATTTTAAAAAATCCTGAATAAAATAAAATACTAATTACCTAATTAGCTTTTTATATGTTAATTAGCATGTTTTTCAAACGTGATTGCGCAAGTTCTAATTAATCTAGAAGCATAATTTTTGTTGGAAATTACTCGCAGTATCTATCTTAATGTTATGACCCTCCAAAAAGATTATAGCATTTAAAGTTTTTTTTAAAATAATTTTTTACCTCGACAGTCCCTAAAAAAACACTTTTTTATTCAAATTTTCAACTTTAAAATTCTATTAAAAATTATTTTTTGAACGAATCGTTTTGATGGAGGGTCATAACATCTTACAACTAATATAAATTTAAAAGAAAAAATAATTTTCTCAAAATGTTTAAGTAAACTTGAGTTATCATTTTTCGAATGAAGGGACATATGTTAAAAATACAGTTCTTCAGAAATCAAGTGTAAAGTTTACAAAACATATTGCCATTGCAAGCGCGGCCATAGAATAACTCTTTGTAAATAAAAAAGTTTTTGGAATATTTATTAAATCTTGGTATCATCTGAAAGATACTGAATTTGGGAATACTATAGAACCAAAAAAATATTTTGGAATTTTTGGCTGATTTTCGTTTTTTATAGTGTATACGTACACCTTAACTTTAATATTGACATAAGATGTTGCTTGAAATATAGACGAAAATGGAGTCGAAGGCCAGTGTTGGTTATACATGATCCAAAAACAATCGATTGCTTATAAAAACAAATAAGTAAATTAAGGCATATAGAACGTAATTTGGGGAAATGCTGAAATAAAAACGGAATTTCCAGAACCCAAATAAATTGTTTCTAATATCGAAAGTTCAAATTAAAATAAGAACCTTCCTATTTAAAACATAACAGCGATCAAAATTGAGTCAAAGCTGACATCAAGGTCCAAGAAAGCAGCCATCAAACCTTGTTTGTCACATGGAGGTTAAAGTAAATCAAATAATTGATATCGCGCATGTTATTACGTAAACTAAGCAGGAGCGTTGGTGGGGGGGGGGGGGGGGGGTTTAGGGGTTCAAACCCCTCCCATGAAAGTCAAAAAAATAATTAAAAACCGAATTACTGTAAAAAGGATAAATATTGAGTTTTTTTTTTTTTGGGGGGGGGGGGGGATACTTGAACCCATGTGAGCACAGGGGAGTATTGATTACCTCCAGACAAACACGGTGACCTCCTGTTAGGTTTAGTTTGAGATAAAAATGACCTCATAACTTTGTTTTTGAAGGCTTTTGAAAAATATTTTCCGGGGGGTCCTACCCCAAAAGTAGTTTTCAAAAGACAGTGGTGAGGTCATTTTTATCTCAAACCAAACAATACATAAACTAAACATTATAAAGACACTCAAAATTTGAATTTGTCCTCTAAATTTATTTCATTTTTTTTTTGGGGGGGGGGGGGGGAGAGGATTTTCCCTTCTAGTTAGGGGGGATAAGGTACCTAACCCCCCCCCCCCCATGAAAAATCTATGCCTACGTGCCTGAAACTAACCATTAAAAGTATTCTTCGCTATATATAAACTATATTTAATTAGTTTGTATTCGTAAAATACTAGTTAATGATAATGATGAGTGAGGCAAGAAAGATACAATTTGACATTAAAACTATTAAGTATTACTTTATGTTTGTGTTATAATATTTTTCATTGCTTTCAAAATTGTTATTGGTTTTCCTTTTTATCTTTCTACAAACTTCATTGACAACCGATTTTTAAATAAAAAATATTTAAGACAATTTTAGAAGATTTGATTTTTTTTCTAAAGGTTTTGCTATTAAGGTTTGCTACTTTACCTGAACTGAATACACAATCCTAATAAAATATTGCATTGTTCTTGAATTGCTTACAAAGGTTTGTCTGTTCAACAATATAAATGGAAATGAAATAATGATCGCGCCACTATTAGCTTTCATCGAAAAGTATTTAACCGTGAGCTATATGATTCTATTAATGTAAAATACATGTCAAAGGTTTACCTTTTTGGTACATGTTAAATCTTCGGGATTTATTTTCCACAGATGACATGTTTCAGAAGTTGCGTACAATTCGTCATCTAATGTGTACACATTGGCCATATCGTTGTCGGTCAGCTCCAACGGCACCAGTTTTGTGTAGAGTCTGAAAAATATTGAAATGTGTCGATGAAAAATATAAAAGTAATAAAATAATAAGCGAATATCGTGATAGATAGATAGATAGATAGATATGTTTATTGTAGTGGGCCGTAGCCCATTTACAAAGGTTGGCAACAAATTTTAACAAAAGCGGTTACAAAGTTTGATAACACAAAATACAATATAATACATTTTCAAAAAAAACAACTAAAACACAATTTGAGACAAATATACAAAAAAAAGACAAAAATAAATTACATGAACAATTAGAATTGGGTTTTAAATCTGTTATTCCTGCACAAGTTCACTGATCAAGTCCTCCCGGAATTTTAAAACAGATATTGCATAATTATAAAAACAAAAATATTCTTTATTGTAAAATTTTAGGATGGTTGAAATGTTACTGGGTTCAATTGATAAGTATTTTTGTCTGAATGCATCGTAAATAGGACAGACTAAAAAAACATGATCCCAGGTTTCATTTTCTGTTGTGTTACAAAACTTACAGGACTCGTTAGGAAAAATTTCGAAAGCAACTCCTTTAAAAAATATACGCGATTGACTGCAACGAATTTGTATAATAATTCTTTTTATAGTGATATCTATATTTGAAATTAAATAGTCTTCGATTAAATGTGAGTTTTTGATATATTTATACTGTGAGTGGTTGATACTATTGTTCATTGAAGCAAGATCATTTTGGGTGTATTGGTCGTGGTATACTTGTACAATCGTTGAAATGTAATGTTCAGCAACTTTATAGTCTTGCGAAAGCCAAACAAAATAAAAACCAGCGTTTTGTAAAATATTTCTTATCGAGATGGCCCAATTAAATTTATTGTTTGTGCAGTCAAAGGATAAATTATACATGTTTAAGTAGCAAATTTTAGCAAACCTATCATCTGACATTTTGAGAAGGTGTATCCAGTATTTTAAAATTAAACGAATAAAAACTAAAGAGATCCTAGGATGACCTAATTCGAGTCTTAAAATATATCCAGGTATATAACGGGAAACTGTAAGAAGCTTTCTAACAAAAATACAAAAACATTTTTCTAGATCATTGTAGTTATTTATCGCCCAAACTGCAGCACCGTATGTTAAAACTGATAAAATCAAAGCATCAAATAATTTAAACCATGCGTTAACCGAATTAATTTTTGCACCTGTCAATATGGACCAAGAAGTGTTTACTGCACTATTTGTTTTAGAAATAAAATAATTTTTGGCAAGATTAAAACAGCCAGATGAAGAAAATGGAATACCTAGATAAACATAACTAGAAACTATTTCCAATTCGTTATTGTTGTAAAAAAATTATTTCTTTTTTATTTAAATTTATTTCTGAAAAATACTGTTGAATAAGCGAATATCGTGACCTGACAATACTGAACAGTTAGGATTTATATGATTTTCTTGTATTGTACAATAGTTGCAGGGATTTTTTTTTTATGATTGTCAGAAATTTTTGGCTAGAAATTGGTACATTCACCCTTTTACAATTAACCCTTTGCACTCCGGTGTCGCCTCTCAGGCGCCAACAGAACGACCAGTTATTTGGTTCCCTGTTCTTTAAAATAAACGAAAACAACATGATCTTGTGTTTAAAAAAAAATGATATTTTGTCAACTTGTTGATCCAAAAGAGATTATGCTTTTGTTTTCCTCTATGAGCAAAAAAAAAATTTGGGGGAAAAGAACATAAAAAGGAATAACTGTTCCGTAAAAAGAACGCAAAACGCAAAGTGATCTTGGAGTGGAAAGGGTTAAATTAATTAACTTTAGATTAATTTATTAACCATTTGCACTCCAAGAACACTACGGAACAGTTATTCCTCTTTATGTTCTTTTCCCCATATTTTTTTTGCTCATAGAGGAAAACAAAAGCATAATCTATGTTGGATCTGCAAGACAACAAGTCGAAAAAATATCATGTTTTTTTTTAAACGCAAGATCATGTTGTTCGATTATTTTAAAGAACAGGGAACCAAAGAACTGGTCGTTCTGTTGGCGCCTGAGAGGCGACAGCGGAGTACAAAGTGTTAATTTATTTACCTGTATAGCGGTTATATAGCTATATAAACAGTGATTTCTCCCAAATTTTGCAACTCAGTAAAAACCATTAAAGTTTTTTTTAGTTGACAAAGTTAGAAAATTGAAATATTAAAAAAAAATATGAGCCAAGTTTCAAAATTGGCTGAAAAAATTATTTGTAAGAATATGGGTGCCGAAATCATGTTAGCTTGTGTTGCAAAAATTCTTTGAACCGTCCTTCTGACTTATTGATTGGCCTTATCAGGAATTGAACTCTAAACTCAAAAGTTGTAAGTCCAGTGCCCAACAGTCTATCGCATCCCCATTTCTTTATTATAACTATTCCATTTCAGTTAAGTAAGAATTCTAATAAAGATTCAACTGATAATTTAATATGTTGGTTCTTATTTATTTAAATGTTTTGAATGAAAAGGATTCTAGCGATAAAAAAAATTAAGGTGGTGAAAAATATCGATTGAATATCAATCAATCAAGATAAGTAATTATCTATGTGTACAATATATACTAATAAGGAAATTTAAAATATCTTAAATAAATTTTTTACAATGCAAAACTATTTTACACGACAATAGCAAATTTAAAGAATTTTTTTTTCTAATTTTTCAAAATACTATTGCAAAAAATATGTAAAATATATAAATTATAAATACACATAGCATCTAAACATGAGTTTGATCCTCAATTTTTTGCAAACAGCTTTTTAATTATTCCAGTAGAATTTTTATTGATAATGTACCACTTTATATTTAAAATACATACAGTATGATGAGTAGTTCAATTGTAAATAGGGGGCCTACGTGGCCCAGTGGATAAAGGCGTCAGCTGGGAATCAGAGGATTCCCGGTTAGATCCTGTGGGACGGACTTGACAAGGAAAAAATAAAAAGTAGTTATCTTGTGATCGGAGGGTTGCCAACTTTGCTACAAAATACTACAAAAGTCGTCCATAACAATTATAAAAAAATTTATCGGCGTGTATATGGGACTGGTGCACGATAAATCTGATCGGTGTCCAAAATCCTGATGTCTATTGAAGGCGTTGGATGCCAGCTCGTGTTGTCCTCGTCATCTGACCACGGTTCAAAAATACGAAGCATCGTTCCCGGGTCTTTCCTTCGAGATAGGCACCGAACCGTCTCCAATACCCCCCTTATGCAGCTCTAGTACGACGTTATTAACCAAACAAACTTACCTAGAGAAAATGTTTTTGCATGGATCAGGATACGATTTCGTACCAAACTCCGTGAAGACTGGCCTTTTGATTTGGGTTATTTTCTGATAAGCCACGGTATCCAGGAACCTGGACATAACATCAACCTTAAAAAAAAATTATTCTGCTTAGGTTTAAAAGTAAAATATTTGGGAATTCATTAGCACAATTGTTTTTTTTATTCCGAGTGTTTAACAAAAGTTTTAGATTTTGGCACGTAATTTTTTTTTTAACTCGTACGCTATTACATCCGACTTAAATTTTTTTTGTATTCATTTTGAAGTGGAATCTTATTTTAATATGGAAAAAAATGCATTTTAAAGTAGAAACACTTTGAGCATGGATCCTTAATTGTAAAGAAAACGTAATGTTATAATCTCGCTAACATCAGAGCGAGTCCAACATGTATGGCCTCAGACACGTGGTTAATTACGTCATTCCATTCATAAATTTTCACTGTTACACATTTCCCAATTCATCAGCCAATCGCGAGTATTTTTTCATTCATACGTTTGGAAAGGAAGTCACGTGTCTGGTGCCATCAGGTCTGAGATGTTTGCATCACAATGATGACATCATATTCGCTCTACTACAGTCCATTCATGCTCGAAGATTCGGCCTTGATACGGAGAATAAAAATGAAATAGGTAATAAAATGGGATAAATTTTTTAAAAAAAAAACAAAAATTGAATTTTCAATAATTGATCCCATACTTCACAGTAATTATCCACAAGACGATTATATTTTTAGAGCACAAATAGAAACACGCTTCGAATTTTATGCGAAAGCAGCTGTAAACGATTACAAAAACATTGCAATAGTTGACAGCTCTGCTTAAGCAATTTGAAATATTTTAAAATTACGTCCAAGTTGAACATTTTGGCAACTAAACGAAAATTGCTAGGAGCCAATGACGCCTAACTTAGCTCCTAATTTTGAACCCTGGCGAGCAGTGGCGAGGGGTGACTTTTTGCGATGGTCATCGCCCCGAGAGGCAGGTGCCCCCACCTTGAGGTGATAGTTTTGCGACCGTCAAATGTTGTTGTAGTGCGGGTTTTGTTTCAGAGTGTTTTCGGTTTAAATTGATTGAATGGCTTCATTTTTTGTGACGTTTTAAACGTTTAAAGAAAAGAAAAAAAATTAAAGTAAACAAATGCATTTAAAGCTTTTTTTAATTGATAAAATATCGAGAAAAAAAAATGGATTTTTTTTTATTTCAATTATTATTATTTTTTGCGTGGTCATCGGCGAATCTACCGATGACTGGACGCCTCGTCACTGCTGGCGATGTCCAGTTGGTGCATAGGTCATGGTTCTATGCATGGCAATGGAAGACACACTCACATGCCCCTTCCTGAGGGTGAACCTGTACATGAGGGCGCACCCATCCAGCCAGTGGTTGAGGGAGAAGCCATCGTCGAAGTCCCACTTTGCCGGACCTAGCCGGAACAGTCGTCCCTCGACCCAATCCGGGATGTCTCCTGAAAACAGAATGTATTATTACTCGATTTAGTAAATGAGATGGTGGAGAAAGGGGGCATTTTAGTATTTAGAAAGTAAATTACTTTGGAAAAGTATGTTTTTAATAATAAAAATACTTGGGAGACTGAGTACTCGTGCCTCAGAAAGTAAGGGTACTTTGATGTATTTATGAATTTTTTTGAACTGATTGAATGTAAGTGATCTATTTAACCCAGTAGCTAAAAATATATGCTTGATGGTATTGCATACCTACCATAGACATACAGCTGTGAAAAAAGCTGTGTATACAAACGGCACTTCAAGGAAATATTTAGACAAAGCGAACTAGATGTTGGCGCCCTCCTCATCAAATTTGGATATCACCCCCTCCCTCCGTCACTGAAATATTATATTCATAATCAAAATATAACATCTAAAGACGGGGTGACGCTAAGTATTTGAAAAATTCTATTCAATTTTATAATTATTGGCAACATTTGAAATGTGGGATTGACCAGTATTATTTGCCAAATACAAACGTCCGGCAAGCCATGATGTAATGAATAGATGAAGATTCGGCAGTTTTCAATAATCTTTACTTCCCATTCAATTTGATTTTTTTTGTTCTACAAAATTTGGGGCCCTTTTCTATCCGCCGTCTGTGACTATATAACTGATTTTTCTAATTTACTTCATACTTTTACCACCTTAAATAATCAAAGCCCACGTTTTAAATAGTTGTTATTGTTAATGCATATAACTAAAATAACATTTCCCCGTAAACTCAAACATTTGCGACATTTATAAACTATGTGGCGCCAGAAAAAGTCATAATATATAAAATACGAGTAAGTAACTCGAACATCAAGAAAATAATAAACAACCAATGATTATATACTATAAGATTTGCGGCGCCTGGAGTTCATAGACCCTTCTTTCGGTTCCTAGAAATCGAGAGAGGCATGCAACATTAAGTCAGTTGTTGATATCTCAATCCAATGAGAGTTCGCCAACGAAAGAGGCCCCACGCAGGGGAGCGGCCGCTTTCGACAACACTTGACTGAATACAGACATTCCCAGCAAACCAGCCATAGTGACAACATCATATATCTCATGCTCCTAATGTAATTGCAATATCACCCATTTAACCTTTAAATGTAAATTCATAACTTCCATAATTACATCATTAAATCTAAGTTGTTTCCTAAATACTATGGCTATCATCCATTTGTCCAACAACATAAATTAAACTTTCTAAACCTTCTGAACAACTGGAGTCAACCATCGCGAGGCCTAACCTAACAACAACGGCTCCCGCACTGATGACGCCGAACCAAATTGGGCCGCCGCACTGGTGAACCGGACAATATTAATACGCACAAGCAATCAGTGATAACGGACTCTCATTATGCCAGCGTAGTCACCGCATCTACGTGACTGCGCACCTGCCACCTGTAATCCAGACGCCTACACACTGCGCCACTCCTGCCTCGGACAACTGCAAGCCCTTCAACTGATGACCATTATCGCAACCTGCGCATCGGACAACTGCAACACCCTGCAAATGTCCCTGGAATTCCGCACGCGCCACACTGCTGATGAGGTCATCGACTCGGCTCTGCACTCCGACAACGGGATGGTCGCCGCGACTCACTGCCTGCGACCGCATCCCGCTCCACCACCACGTCTCCGGCGACCCACTGCCGAGACAGCGCGCCACAACAACACGTCTCCGCGACCCACTGCCTGAGACTGCACCCCACACCAACACGTCTCCGCGACCCACTGCCGAGACCACAATCCTCAACACCTCTCCGCGACCCACTGCCGAGACCACAACCCTCAACACGTCTCCGCGACCCACTGCCGAGACAACAAACCCACATCAACACGTCTTTGGCGATCCACTGCAAAGATAGCGCACTCAACACAGCGTTCTGGATTATCCCCTTCAACCCGCACCCTGGCAACCACTGAAGTCCGGATCACTTCAACCACCACTGGGAATCCCGTACGACTAATGGGCGCATCTGTCAACACGGTCATCACACCTTCTTCCGCCCCACCCCCACCTCTGGCTGCCGGCGCGGTCAGCAACCCCCGCTGCTTGAATCCCGCACTGCTACCCAGCATCGGATTCCCCGACCGCCATCCGTCAACGTCCCACCCTTCTCCGTCGGCCAGACCACCTCCGCTAAAGCAAGACGCATCCCTTCTTCCAAGCACCCACAGCGCACTCCAATCACACACCTCCCGATGTCAACCGCCACATCGTTTTTCCAGCATCCACCCCTTCAAACGTAACGTGAATATTTTCCTTTGGCTCCAAAGTGAAGAGTTCGCGACCTACTTTCTTCCTGCAACTTACAGACGGACAGGTCTTCCCCTCTGTTCTCATAAATCAAGAGCGACTTCAACCCCACAACAGCATTTCGAGACACACCCCTCTTCGGCTTCCCCATTAGCCGTGTAATCTGACACCACGCAGTGCTTTCTTTCTCCCCGTCACTGGACCCACTCAGTGGGGGAACGTGAGACTCCCTCTCTGCGTCAGCTGTTTGTCGTAAACAAGTGTGGTCTTCAATAGATGTTTCTTCGAGTGCCTGCTTTTTACAGTGATTTTTTTTTCTTTTCTTTCACTGCTACAATGTGCTGCGATGTCTTGCTTTTTAGTAATTGTGGAGATGTTCCTTTTACGGAAGTGCAAATTTAATTATTAATGGCATTCATATCTTAATTTTAATGGCATACTTTAAATTTTAAACCAGTGTATTTAATGCCTATATTTTTATATATCACATAACAAATTCTGTAATTTCACACATGCGCCATTTCATTGCACTTCTGCCATTTCAATAACCTGTAACTCCAGTCACCTGCAAGTTTTTTTTTCTTTCTTTCGTGATTTCCGATGAAAATCACTGGGCAAGGACTATGCGGCGCCTGGAGTTCATAGACCCTTCTTTCGGTTCCTAGAAATCGAGAGAGGCATGCAACATTAAGTCAGTTGTTGATATCTCAATCCAATGAGAGTTCGCCAACGAAAGAGGCCCCACGCAGGGGAGCGGCCGCTTTCGACAACACTTGACTGAATACAGACATTCCCAGCAAACCAGCCATAGTGACAACATCATATATCTCATGCTCCTAATGTAATTGCAATATCACCCATTTAACCTTTAAATGTAAATTCATAACTTCCATAATTACATCATTAAATCTAAGTTGTTTCCTAAATACTATGGCTATCATCCATTTGTCCAACAACATAAATTAAACTTTCTAAACCTTCTGAACAACTGGAGTCAACCATCGCGAGGCCTAACCTAACAACAACGGCTCCCGCACTGATGACGCCGAACCAAATTGGGCCGCCGCAGATTAAAGAAAAAAAAATATGACCGCTATTCTTCCACGTCCTCTTAAACATATAGATACCGCTCGATAGTTAATAATGGATAAAAGAAATGTAATAAAATAAGCACACTTAAAATAAAAGCTTAATTTTATTCAAAAGATATTAGTTCATTCAAAATCAATTAAAAACAATTAATACAAATTGCACTATAAAGCATATTTGAAAATCGATTGGTGAACTTTATTATGTCAACACACGTTGGAAAATATTTTTTATAGTATGACGTTTGTATGCAGTACCTCAGGGCCCTCGAAAAAGGGGGGGGGGAGGCAGCCCACAACGTTGGTAAATTTGGCAAAATCACAGTTATTAAATTTGTGAAACACTCGGCTTTTTTTAATGAAATTAAGAAGATTTACTTTTTTTTTTTACAAGTTTGTTTAACAAATTATTGTAAAAA
Source organism: Troglohyphantes excavatus (assembly GCA_963932185.1). Taxonomy (NCBI): domain Eukaryota; kingdom Metazoa; phylum Arthropoda; class Arachnida; order Araneae; family Linyphiidae; genus Troglohyphantes; species Troglohyphantes excavatus. The sequence goes on along the minus strand of OZ010677.1, from coordinate 24,184,515 downwards.
ACTGCAATAGTTAATACATTTTACTCCTGGTATAGGGCTGGCAATTTTCCCTCCAATTGGTAAACTTGTGAAAAATTTGGCTTTTTTTTTTAAATGAAACCAAGAAGTTTAACTTAAAAAAAATATTCTACAAGTTTGCAACTACGTTTGTGATTTTGCCAAGTCAACAAGAATTTATCAAAATTCTTACGGCTCTTGGGTATGAAAAATGGCGGAGATCATTGCAAAATTGAATTAAATTTAAATTTTGTTCGAGTTGGTAATATCATATCTAACACTAATTTTCCACATCCAAGCAGGCCAAAACCGGTAAATTACCAGGGACATAAAATAAAATAGGTAATTTAACTCTGAAAAGTTGGTAAAAAACATATTTAACTTGGCAATTTTAAGGCTTCCCACGCCTCAAATCATAAGACACAGCGATGACTCTGCAGTACCTTTCCCTCAATGTTTTTTTATTAATTTACGAAGGAAGGTTTTTTCCACATCTTAAAATATACAGAATCAAATTGGTTTAAAAAATTAATTATAATAGAAACTTATTCCTCTGGTTTGGAAAGACAGATGTTGAAGAAATCTCGTGCGTGGTTGTAATCATAGAAGCCTCATAAAAATTCGGCATCATGCCAAAATATCAGATGATGAAATCACTAGACTGGGAAAAGGCATTCGACCGAAAAAGTTGTCCATCTTATAAAAGAAAAAGACAGTTACGTTTGTTAAAAATAAGAAAGTAAATCTTTTCAGAATATAGTCACGAGTCTGATATAGTTAGTTAAAATATTCATTATACTTAGAACTGAATTGGTACTTATTTTGAAAAAAAATACAACAGTTGAATTTGCAAATTTCGAAATGGAAGTCTCCGAAAATTAAAAATTTTCTTGACACAAAAACACTAATTTCTGTCGAGTCATTTGACTTATTTGAACAGTTTTTGCTTTCCAAAATGACCGACCACTTATATTTAAAGCATTTATTTTTAAGTTTAAAGCATTTTTATATTTAAAGCATTAATCGGAAGTTTAAAAGAGTAACATAGAAATGCTTTTTGGAGAAGAGCCTTTTCGAAATTTGTTATTGGATTTATACAGTTAATCTTAAATTCATACATGTTAGATAAGGCTATTATTACTTATATTAAACTCTAAAAGAATTTAGACATTCAAATTCCTTAATTTTTTTTATATTTTCAACACTGTAAACATATCCGGTTTGTTATCCGGCATTTAACAATCCGGAATTCTCAATTAACCGGACTGTTTGGAAAAAATATTGCCTGATTTCCAACACTCTTGTTGGATAGAGAAAAATTAACTTTGACAAAAAATGCAAAACATAATCGGTTATCCGGCTTTTATACATCCGGAAGTATATATTAACCGAACTGTTTTTTTTAACAGTTTCTCTAATTTCAATATGTTTTCATTATTTGATAGGAGTTGCACAACAATGACATTTTGTTTACTCATCATTCATTGGTATGCAAAGGGTTGTTTTACAATATACATTGTTGAGACAAAATGTAAGCACAAGTTGTTATTTGAATTTCTTGGTGAATAATAGCAGGGGGTGAAGCACCCTGCTAAAATAAAATAAAAATAAATAAAAAAGGAAAAAATAAAATCATTCAAAAAAAAGGAAAACAGACTAAGAAAAATGCAGTAAAAAGTAAAAAATAATTTTGATTTTTTCGAACAAGTTGAAAAAATTGAATTCTTTAATATCAATTTTATACTTATTAAAAACTTTTGAAGTTGGTGCCAATTGACAAAAATCATACATACATTTTGGCTCCGATTTCAATAAGTTTAAATAAGTATAAAATGTATATTAATTCATTTTTTTTCGGCTCGTTCGAAAAATTAAAAAAAAAAAGAGAAAAAAAAGCGCATTTTTATTAAAGTCTGTTTTCTTTTCTTAAAAAAGATTTTTTTTTTAAATACAAAATGTCTACCTCTACCAAGTCCTTTACCATTGACTAATTTATACTGCAGATGTTAAAATGAAAATATCAGACAAACTAAAATCTTTTCTCAGAAATTTAGTTTTGTAATTATTGTAAATAGCTGCAGTGCACAAGAAAATTATTCGTAGCCACCAAGCATATATAAATTGTACAAAACCATTTTAAAAATTGTATATCTTTCAGGTATCTGTAAAGTTAAACACTATATCAAACTATATAAAAAATATTAAACAATATCAAAGTAATTTTTTTTCTTTAATACATTACAGCTTTATCATTATATTCAAGTCATTGTATTCAGGTACAGCTTTGTATCGTAAAATGGGTTAAGAACTTCTTGATATTCAAGTGCTTAGAAGTTAAAAAAAAAGACAAATATAATACTTCCATGGAATCCGAATTAATTTAATCATTAGTAATTTTAAAAATTAAACTATTTGAAAGATTTTCTTTCAGTTTCCCAATTTGTTTATTTAAGCTTAAGATGTTTGGAATTTGAAATGGACACGATAATACTCTTTACTAACAATTTCTTTAGATTATTATATATAAAAAAAGATAAAAGTACTATTAGATTGATTGAAATAAATTAATCATTAGTAATTAAAAAAATTAAACCATTTGAAAGATTTTCTTTTAGTTTTCCAATTTGTTTATTTAGGCTTAAGATGTTTGGAATTTGAAATGGATACGGTCGCACTCTGAACTAACAATTACTTTTGATTATTATATAACAAAAAAATATAAAAGTACTATTAGACTGATTATCTAGTGCTTCAGCGTTTTTACTTTTTGATTCAATAAAAGGTAATGGTATTATCAATCTCCATTGTTCATTCTGGATATTTAAAATGTTTCATCGATAAGAATGTGTAAATGGATTTTTATTTTAATCTATAATTCTTTTTTTAGTTAACATTGTTTATATAAGAACATTTTCTGGAACTTTTTACTAATCGATCTTATTCTACAGATAAGATTTAAAAACCAGTTTACTTTCACAGATATTAAACCTTAATTTTTTTTAAAATCTTGTATTGAAAATGCTCCGTTTCGTATTTTTGAATTACCTAAGCTGAGGAGAAAACATTCAAAAGGCAATAGTCCAATTGCGGCATAAGGGAGCCGGGTTACCATATTCTCAAAGAAGAACACAATTATTTATCGCCCAGACAAACGGTTGCCGTGGGCCGCAATCGGAACTTTCCGAATCAAACCGCGTTCTGTCAGATTGAGGCGATTCGTTGGAAAATGCGAATAACTTTACCTAAATGTATTGACTCGTTTATAGGGATTTCATTTTTTTAAAGTCAATTTCAAATGGACAAAATATGTTTTTGGACTTGGGAAAATAGTGTAGTTCAATAGAGAATTTGGAGGCAAATTCAATAATGAATTAATTTTATACTTTTTAAAGGGGCAATGAACACAAAATTATTAATTTTTTTTATTGCTTTAAAAAAATAGTTCATATTTTGAATCTAACGACATAAAACTTATATTTCTACATTAAGTACAACTAATTATTTCGAATCAATATTAAGTGTCAGTACGTAACTTTAAACTGATTTTTATCAATGATGACTGATTACAGGGTGGCAACAACATTCTGAGAAAAAAAGTTCCCTGATATTTCCCTGATTTCCAGATGGTGTCACGAAAATTTCCCTGATTTTACAATTACGTTAAGAAATATTGCAATACATGTTTTGTATAGAAACAAAGTATTCACGCAATAGTAATACTATAAATATATTGCATTATAAATGAAAAATTATAAGTAATACTTATTGACAGTTAAAATACTAATTTATGGATAAACACAAATTATGCAATTGTGACAAGCATAATAGAATTTAAACATGTTCTCTGAAAGCAGATGATGCAAAAAAAGCAAGTTTTTCAATTTTTTTTTTTGTAGATTATTTTATATATTTCATATTTCCTATTCCAATCTTCAATAAATCACATATTCATTAGCCCCTCACATGTTGCTTACAATGCAAGGTCCAACACACTTTGCTTTTGCTTCTCCCTCCACCAGGTGGTTCACGTTTTTACAAAAATAAAACTGAAAATATGAAAATGCGCATAACCATGCTTTTTTAAAAATTCTTTTTCAGAACTAAAAGGAAATATTGACAACTAAATTACCCAGAATAGAACGCATAACAGACGATAATTGCCGTTTTAATGATCCAAATTTGAAAAATTCCCTGATTTTTTGAGAAATGTTGAAAAATTCCCTGACTTTTCCCTGATATTTCCAGAATTAAAAATATTCATGATAATTCGCTGATTTCCCGGTTTTCCAGGTTATGTTGCCACCCTGGATTATGTTCGATACAGTTTAAATTGATATAAATTCAGATGTATCTAAAGAAACTAAATTTGCTAAAGTGTAATAAATCCATCAGTGTATACTAAACACTCGTGAAACAGTGAATATTAAAACCTCGGATCAAGGTACAGAATACCTTTATCCGAGGTGTTAAAGTTCGAAAATCGCCTTTTTATAACTTCTTCACGTAGCTTTCATAGTACAACGGATATGGCCTTGGGCTTCGGTGCGGACGACATCAGGTTGACGGATTGGGTTCGATTCCCGGTAAGTCCTGGTTGTGAAATTTATTGAAAGTGATTTATGAAGGCAGCTTACGTAGGCAAGCAATTACTCTTTATTAATTTTACTCATTTTTGAGTACATGTCTTTTTCAAAAATGAAACTTATGTATTCGGAGCCATGATAAATGTAATCAAAAATGAGTACATTTAACTTATTTAAGTACGTATTTCTAACAGTGCTCCCAAATAATGAACCGGAAGCAGGTTGAGACTGCTTAGCTCAGCTACAATTTATCAGCAAGACATGCCGAACGTTTTATCTCAGGATCTGATGAATTTGTAACTGAGATGTGCAAACAGAAGCCAGATAGCGAGGAAAAAATACACACTTAAAATGTATACATATGAAATAGAATCTGGATTCGAAAGGGATTTACGTAACATTGTTTAATTTTATCGGCGGAAGAAGCCATTCAGATATGGATGCGCGATCGCTAATTTTTCTACGTAGTATTAAAGATAACAATTTAACATAAAAATAAAGGTATGCAACTAAATTAAACTTTTTAAATAATTGGAAATCAATTCAAGACCTGCATAGAGACACTGATAAAATAATGCAATTGAAAATTCATAATTTCGAAAGATTACCACTTGTAACCTTAAATACACCTAACATTGAATAATGGTTAGAATTAATAGCTATACCTCCATAAGTTTTTAATAGCTCTCTCCACGGACCCTTTAATATCGATCTGCAATACCCCGGGGGTCTCGTACTCAGTAATTTTTCTAGGTAGTATTATAGATAACAATTTAACATAAAAATAAAAAGTATGCAACTAAATTCAACCTTTTAAATAATTGGCAATCAGAACCAAAATAGTAACACTGATAAAATAATGCAATTGAAAATTCATAATTGTGAAGTTTACCATTTGTAACCTTAAATGACCCTAACATTGCATAATGGTTAGAATTAATAGCTCTCCCTCCATGAGTTTTTAATAGCTCTCTCCGCTGACCTGTTTATATCGATCTGCGGTACCCCGGGGGTCTCGCAATCGCTAATTTTTCTAGGTAGAATTAAAGATAACAATTTAACATAAAAATAAAAGTATGCAACTAAATTCAACATTTTAAATAATGGGCAATCAGTTCCAGACCAAAATAGTAACACTGATAAAATAATGCAATTGAAAATCCATAATTGCGAAAGATTACCATTTGTAACCTTAAATACAACTAACATTGCACAATGGTTAGAATTAATAGCTCTCCCTCCATGAGTTTTTAATAGCTCTCTCCGCGGACCCTTTAATATCAATCTGCGGTCCCCGGGTGTCTCGCACTCACTAATAAAGGTATGCAACTAAATTCGACCTTTTAAATAATTGGCAATCAGTTCAAGACAAAAATAGTGAAACTGATAAAATAATGCCATTGAAAATTCATAATTGCGGTTGGTTCAGCTAACCGCTAACCTTAAATGCCCCCAACTTTGCATAACGGTTAGAAATAATCTCTCCGAGGACCCTTTAATATCGATCTGCGGTACCCCGGGGGTCCCTGGACCAACGTTTGGGAACAACAGCTTTAAGTAATAACTGTTTGTAAAAAAATGTACCCAAAAGTAGTCGATTCAACACCCGGTCTGAAAGCTCGAAGTGACCGACGCCCCAAAGCGTGTCACCCGCGCTCGTGTCTGGCCTACTTTAGTGTGAAAGTCGTTTAGGATCTCGCTTTCATTCGCTGATTGAGCTCATCTGGGCAATTAGTGAGGCAATTGCAGTTTGATATCGCGTTTCAATGCGGAAATGGATACGACTAGGTTTTTATTGTATGGTGGACAGGTGAATACGAGATTTTCTTTATTCGCGTGTATCGGTCTTTTATCTTTGTTGTGTTCAAAAATACTATTCAGCCTTTAATGCATACATGTTGCATATACATGTAATTTTACATACACAAAACATTGTGCAACATTTCATCATTTTCGCTTTACTTGAACATATTTTACATAAACGAATAATTTTAACCCTTTGCACTCCAATAACTCTTTGCGTTTTCCGTTCTTTCTACGGAACAGTTATTAATCCTTATGTTCTTTTCCCTAGAATTTGTTATGTTTATTGAAAAAAGAAACCTAATCTGTTTTGGATCTGCAAAAGCACGAGTTGAAAAAAATATCCATGTTTTTTAAACACAAGATCGTGCTGTTCTCGTTAATTTTAAAGAACAGGGAACCAAAAGAACGAGTCGCTATGTTGTCGCCTGAACGGCGCCAACGGAGTGCAAAGGGCTTAATATTATAAATATATTTAAAACATTTTTTAAGTTAAATTACTCTTTTATCGAACGGTTTTTAGTTTTTTTTTAACCCTTACACTAACACGCTATTAGCGCCCACACTTCTCAATATATGATGAATAAAATTGGTTGGTTGGATTAAAAAACTTCGCACTACAGCTGCATATTGAGCTATTGGTGACAGTTCGGGGTCTACCCCGAACCGGCGTGCACCAACAAATTATATTGGCGTAATAATATACACGCCAGCACAATTTGTTGGATATTTTTTTAGACGATTTTCTAGTATTTTAGTAGCAAAGCTAGCAACTCTCCGATTACAAAATCACTAAATTTTAACTTTTATTTGTCAAATCCATCAGTCGGGCTCGAACTCGCAATCCTCTGATTACTAACCGAACGTTTTTATCCGCTGGGAAACTGGGGGCCCTGAATAAAATTGGAGACGAATTGGGAAGAATTTCTACTGGAATGACAAAATTTACTATTAAGGACTGTCACTTATGACGCCCGAGAGACTCGCAAGAACTAACAAATGATCGAATCGACCAGAGGATTTCGCTCGTAAGGCAGAAAGTATGACCAGAGGTTCGAATGGTTGCTTCTTTATTTTTTTTTAATGTTGTACAACAAAGATTTATGAAAAAGATTTATGAAAATTAGATAATAACTTTCTGCCAATTGGACAATATATTTATATGTAAAAATGATATTTTCCTGTTACACTCTAGTCGAATGTGTGCTGGTCCTTGGCAGGCAGGCACATAGGTATAGATTTTTCATGGGGGTGGTTCAGTAACTGAGCTACGGATTCTTTAGGTAGCTTATTCCCCCCCCCCCCCCCCGCATTAGCAAACTCCCCCCCCCCCCTCCTATTTTTTAAAAACTTTTTTAAATTTTATTCAAGTAAACAGAAATATGTTGGCATATAAATATCGAAACAGCGAAAGTCAAAATTTATTTTTCATGAAATCATTACCAATATCAGTCATTATAAATAGTTTTAAAATTAGTAATTATCGCGCCCTAATTATAGAACAAATTTTAATTTTAAGATTCCTTGTTTAGAATAAAATATTACTTTGGTTACAACTTGTTTATACGGCACCGTTTCGCGATCTTTTCCCTTTGTCACCGAAATTCAAATGCAATAGTATAATGAAAAGCGATGGCGGTATGTTACGCTTAGTTTGAGTCAAATATACCCTCAAATCATATACAAAATTTTCAAAATAAATACCAGATTTTCCCTCATGCAACTCAATAAGAAGTATTATACGACAAATTGAAATTTTCCTAGTTTTTTTTGAAGATTTTTACAGTAGTTCAATTTTTAATTTTTTCTTCTTAACTTTCAATAGGAGGGGTTCCTAAACCACCCCCTTGCCTACGTACCTGTTGCCAGGGTTTAATGAAAAATTCATTATATACCTATTTATATTTATATTATAATAGGTACATACCTATTTTTTTTGTAAATTTCCAATACTATGTTAAAAAATGTCAGCGGTTTCAAGGAATCTCAAGAAGCAATGGCATTCTTTAATCTATGAAAATAGCAATAAAATCCCCCCTCCCCCCCCAAAAAAAAAAAAATTAAAACAATGTCAATGCAATTATCACGAAATAAACATAAAACAGACGATAAACATAATTTTTTTTTTAAAGTACATAAATGTATTGGGGTATGTTTATAATGTGCAAATCTGTTTAGAAAAAATAGAATTTTTATCCATTGTAAAAAGATTATCGTATATTAATAGTAGACAATCAGAAAATCTGGTTATATTATTTTAATTATTTAAAAAAAATACTTTAATATTGAATACTCTAGTCTAATAAATAGTAAAATTATACACGATTCTTATTGTGCAAACATTTTAAGAAATACCACAATAACAACACAGTGTTGCTCAATAAATCTAAACTTTTTCGCAATTAAATTTGGAGCCCCTTCATCCATTGAACTGTAACTTCTGGAAGTCTCGTAACTTGTTTCCTCTATGGGAGCGTTGAAGCTAATATAAACGCAGCCATACTGTGCCCCCAAATTTTTTTTAAGTGGTTTAGTGGTGTTTCTTAATACCATAACATTGTAGAAATATCAAATGTATACAAATATTATATTTTCTTCTTATTGAATTAATTTCTATGTTGATTTGCTCTTGCTTTTTAGCCACTTTGACTTTCAAATGACTTTCTATTTTAATAGCAGTTTGCACTTAAAATGGGTTTCAAAAGAAAATAGAAAAAAAAATCAGCCAAAAGCAATAAATGGCGGCTTATTTTAACATGAAAAATATACGAAGTATTACGATAGCGATAACAGTGGGGTAGAGTTGCTACCACTTCAATGGCTTCAAGTCAACAAAATCTCTTGCTCAATCCAGAAATTCTCAAGAGAGTAAACTTTTTGAAAAGATCAGGAAACAGTATTATTCTGTTTAAGAGCACAAGACATTTACATATCTGGAAGTCAAACACTCGTATTCAAGCCAAGGCTAAACTAACTTAAGAATTATCAGATATAACTTATCTTTATTATTGTGCTTTACTTTCCATTTAGTTGTGGATATGCAATACATCAGTTTCTAAAGATAACTCAAATTTTTTTTTGTTTCTCCAACTTTTATTTAAGCGCCTAGTTTAAAATTGAGGATAATGGTGCTGAGTTAATTTTTGAAATTTGTAAATATTCTTTTGTTGTTCCATAATAATAATAACCTTTGTTATCCTTAAGTAATTAAATAGTTAAACAAATACTTATTATTTGTATTTATGATACGATAGACCACGTACAAAATAACTTGCTTGAACATAAATTTTACTGTCCCTCATTACATTGAATTAATATAAATAATGGTAAAAATTTACTGTACGGTCACCCTTGGCGATTTTTTCAAAATATCGCCAAAAGTCGCCATTATGGCGACTGTTGTCCAATAGGGTTGCTGCAATTCCTTGTCGGACCGGAGGGGTCCTGCCATTTAAAAAAATTATCACCATATGTGAAAAATATCGCGCCAAGGGTGACCATACAGTAAATCTGACCAAAAATAATTAACAGTATGTTACTTTGATTATGGATGGCATTAGCTGCTATAGGAAAAATGATGCAACTTTTTACCTAGCAACCAATGCCGGGCGATTTTAAATTTCCAGGCATTTGTTCCTCTGACGGAGCTGAACTATTTAAGCCGTCCTTGGATTTCCAGTTTTTCCGACAATACTTATACTTTAAAATCATAAAAAATATTCGGGGGGCTCGGTAGCCCAGTGGATAAAGGCGTTCAGCTGGTAATCAGAGGATTTGCTAGTTCGAGCGCGTGCGATAGATTTGGCAAAGAAAAGTAAAAAAAGATCGTGATCGGAGGGTTGCGAGCTTCACTAAAAATTACTGGAAAAGTTGTCCAGAACATCCAACAAATTATACCGGCGTGTATACGAGACTAGTACACGATAAATCTGATCAGAGTCCAATGTCCTGACGCCTAATGAGGTTGCATAGGGTGTCATATCAGGCGTTGTCTTCGTAATCTGACCATGGTTAAAAAATGTGAGGCATCGTTCTCGGGGTTTTCTTTCGAGATAGGCCTCGAACCGTCGTCAATAGCTCACTGCGCAGCTCTAGTGCTACGTAAATTAACCAAACCATAAAAATATTCGAGTTTGAAATATTTTTTAAATATAAAGCGACGAAGAGTAAAAATCGAAGCTATATCAATTAAAATAATAATAACATTGAAATATATATATATGCATCGGAATTATAAGGTAAATTACTTTTCAGAGAAAACAACTTTACAATTTTGCTCTTTTTCTAACCGCTTAGTAGGTTAAAAAATTCATAATTTAATTATTCCGACGCCTAAATTGAATGTTACATTCACGGAGGTTTGTTTACGAATGCGATCTTTCAATTGGGGACACAAAACTATTTAAATAAAGGAATCATTAAAATATTTAATTTCGATAAATAAAAATATTTATTTTTGTCCTATTTTTTGTGGTTAATTCACTAAAGCTAAACAGTGGGCTACTGACAATGATTCGGGGCCTATCTCGAAGGAAAGACCCGGGAACAATGCCTCGTATTTTTGAACAATGATCGGATGACGAGGACAACACCTGAGCTGGTACTCGACGCAACCTCAGCAGGCGTCAGGACATTGGACTCCGATCAGATTTATCGAGCACCAGTCACGTATACACGTCGGTATAATTTGTTGGATGTTCTGGAAGACTTTATTATTTTTTTGTAGCGAAGCTGGAAACCATCGGAACGCAAGATCGCTACTTTTTTACTCTTCTTTGTAAAGACCACGGGCTCGAACTAGCAATCCTCTGATTACCAGCTGAACTCCTTTATTCACTGGAGGACCGGTTGTATCCAGAAGGAAAGCCCCAGGGAACGCCATTTCGTGATTTCGAAATATGGACAGATGACGAGGACAACACATGATCTTGCCAAACTTCCACACCACCATAACTGAATTGACATTTGGATCAGAGCAGATTTAACGTGCCCCCCCCCCCCTTACAATACTGCGATGTCCGGTTGGACTAAGAGGCTTGAACCGACAATCCTCTGATTGCGAGTTCACTGGTCTTCTAACAAAGACACAAGGGTTGCAAACATTCTATCTTCCCCTCTGTGCAGAGGCCCGCTTGAATGTTGATTTTTATGTCATTTTATATAAGTTTAAAAATTCATGAATTTTGTTTTGACCAGCCCCTTCGGTAAATGCTCACTCTTTCAACCGGTAAAGGAGCTGATAATTACCGGTTTGAGCTAATAAATAAACAATATAAAATCTGAAAAATTAATTTAAACTAAACAATAATCAATTCTATATTTTTCTCGCTAGTTTATACCGGCAGTTAACCGCAACCAAAACTATCACAGTTATAAAGTCAACTGAAAATGAACACCCTTTTTAAATAAATTGCACCGAAACTTCAATAATTTAAATTCACTAAACTACAAAAATTCCGATAGAAATTTAAGAAAGTATAACATTTCACGAACGAAAAAAATTACCATTTGTATATCAAAAGCGAAAACATTTTTAAAACTTTTCTTTCACGCAAAATCTTAAGAATCACAATTCTAAAAAAAGAAAGAAAGAAATTGCATGGGGCCTACCTGTGATTTCGGCCGTTTGAGGCTCCGTATTCTCCTCGACCGATTGGAAAAGCTTCTCCATGATCCCTTGAACAACAAAACACAAACTGCCCTCTCGGAAAGTGAGATCAACTCTCTCTGTGTGTGTGAGTGATAGTGCAATAAAAACCACGTGTTTTCACGGAGAGTGAAAACGGGGTTGCGCTGTCAGATGACGTCACGGTCACAAAGAACGTCTGCGCGGTAGTGACAAAATATCATGTGTATTTTGCTTTTTCATTTAAAAGGCATTATGGTCAATTGAGAATTGAATTGTGGGATTTAAGCATGCACGTAGGTAAGGGGGTGGTTCAGGGGGTTCAAACCCCTCCCATTGACAGTCAAGAAAAAATAAAATTCGAATTACTGTATAAAAATACTTTAAAAACTAGAAAATTTCAATTTCTAGTATAATACTTCTTGTTGAGTTGCATGAGGGAAAACCTGGTATTTTTCGGGGTTTCTACCTCAAAAAATGGTTTTTAAAAGCTTCAAAAACATGTTTTTGAGGTCATTTTTATCGCAAACTAAGCGTAACATAATGTAATCGTGTTTCATTATATAGCACTTGAATTTCGGAGACAAAGGGAAAAGATCGTTAAACGGGATCCATATATTATTTTAAACAAGGAATCTTAAAATTTAAACTTGTTCTCTACATTTATTTCATAATCAGTAATTTTAAAAATAGTTAATGACTGATATTGGTAACGATTTCATGAAAAACAATTGATAAATGTTGTTGTTTCGATATTTATAAGCCAACGTATTCCTGTTTACTTGAATAAAAATTAATATAATTTTTAAAAAAATGAAAAATAAGGGGAGGGGGGGTCGTTTCTTTTGGGGAGAGGGGGGGGGGATAAGTTAATCAGTGACTGAACCACCCCCATGACAAATCTATACCTACGTGCTTGGATTTAAGTCACATTGATTCTTGATTCACATGAAAATCCCCCTTCGAATATCGTTTCTCTCGATTCTGGCACGTAGGTAAAGGGGTGGTTCAGGGGGGTTCAAACCCCTCTCATGAAAATTCAAGAAAAAAAAATTAAAAATCGGAGAAATGTAAAAATCCTAAAAATAATGTACAAAATTAGGAAAATTTCAATTTCTAGTATAATACTTCTTGTTGAATTGCATGAGGGAAAATCTCGTATTTTCCGAGGGTCCTGCCCCGGAAAACAATTTTCAAAAGGCTTTAAAAACATGATTGGGGGGCATTTTTAACTGAAACTAAGCATAACATAACGTCATTGTGTTTCATTATCTAGCTTTAGAATTTCGGTGACAAAGGGAAAAGATCGCAAAACGGTTCCATATAAACAAGTTGTAACTAAAGTAATATATTATTCTAAACAAGGAATTTTAAAATTTAAATTTCTCTAAATTTATTTCATAATTAGGGCGTGATATTTACTAATTTTAAAAATAGTTAATGATTGACATTGGTAACGATTTCATAAAAAATAAATGATGACAGTTGCTGTTTCGATATTTATATGCCAACTTACTACTGTTTAGTGGAATAAAAATTCATAAGTTTGAAAAAAAGGGGGGGGGGGGGGGAGAGTTTGTTAATTTGGGACGGGGTGGGGTAAGCTACCTAAAGAAATCCGTTGCTCAGTTACTGAACCACCCCCATGAAAAATCTATACCTACGTGCCTGTCTCGATTTTAAATCTACAATCTTCCACTTGAAGTGGAATAGTATGTAACTCATTATTGGGAAACCTACCGATTAAGAACCATGCCACTTGGCAAAATGATATATCTAGATATCAAGTCATAAGAAAATTATATTGGTTCGTTTTCAGAATATTGTGACTTGTACAACTTGGCGGCTATATATGGCAATAGAAGATATTTTGAATGTATATGGAAACTGAAGTTACCGTTATCCATAAAGGTAGTTTTAGTAAAAAAAAAAAAAAAAACTTTTGAATCCTTGGATAATTTCTAGTAGGATTCCTTGTTCGCTATTTAAAAGATCCTTAAAAACACAGTTTCACAGATTTTCAATTTAATTATAATATTCAACATCCATCTACACTAAAATATCAAATCCGATAATGACAGCCGTCCTTTTTCGAATGTTCAATTTCTGCGTCACCCTTTCTGTCATATTATGACACGCATTTAATCTCGACGCCAGGTTTTCAAAGTGTCCATTAAACCTCAATGAGCTTGGTAACATGCAAATAGCAAGGCAGCTGATTTCATTTTCAGGCAGCCATATCAAAGTACAGTAATTATGTGGGTTTGAATGGTAAAAAAATATGAAGGAAACAGTTGTTAATACTTTCATAAAAGACTTCATTCTATGTGTCACTTCATTCAGGCATTGCTTTCATCGATCATAAAAACAGACATATCATCTGCTTACATTGACAAGATACAAGATAGTCAGTCTACTTTATAGAATTCTAAAGCTCGTTTATTACAATTATATTAATTAAGATACAAAAAGCTGGTTAATAATTATTCATTTGTGAATTTATTACTTTACTCTATAGTCTTATATACAGATGGTGTAATATGAACACATCTACATGTCAGACAGTTAGTTATACCAGGGGTCGGCAACCTATTGAAACGGAAGAGCCAAAAGTTACAATTTACAAAATTTCCCAATTTTTAAAGAGCCACTAAAAATTTTCGTTTCAATATTATAGTATTTGCTTATATATATTTGATTTTTGATTTAAGTTGGTTTGGTTTATTAATTAACGTCGCACTAGAGCTGCAAAGTGGGCTATTGGCGAAGGTTCGGGGCCTATCTCAAAGGAAAGACACGGGAACGATGCAGGGCATATTTTAACATAGAATTGGTGGAGATTTTTCCCTACCAGTGTGTAGAAATGCCCCACCAGTCATACAGAATTGCCCCACCGGACATTTTTTTTGTTTAATCTATTTTCCATAGTAAAAACATAAACTTGAAGTTGTAGCATAGAAATGAATAACGCTGGACAGAGACAGATGTCCTTCCTGTGAAAAGGCCCTATTTCACCGCGAGAGAGAACAGCTTTCAAACCCCTCCCTCGTCTAGCTATTTCCCATACACAAAAATCCTTTTGTTCAGAACTGAGAATTGCCTCATTTGTGAAGAAGAATTGTCAAGTTCCCCCTGACTTGCTGATAACGAATTACACACATACTCTTCAATTTTACGACCAGTTGACAATACACCTCGAATCGCCTACTGTTCAAAATCGTTTTATTGCATCCTTCCTTATCTACGCAGGATCTCTTAAGTGGACACCAGCTGTTTTGTTTTTTAGTCGGGCATTTTATAGATATAACTGGCATGTATTTGAAGGGTAGGGTAGACATATATAGACTTGAGGTGTGGGTAGACGTACCAGTATTATTCCTTAGACATGTTTTACTTCGATTTTAATAGACATTTTAACCCAGCATTTAACAGCTACAAAAAGTAAGTAGATTACTTTTATTTATTTTTTATGTAGATTTTTTACGGTGTGTATTTTAACTAAATTTTATTTGTATAGTTAAAAGATATTTCTAATTTTTACTTTTGGGGGAAAATATATTTCCCGATGTAAATGACAATTTGAAGGGATCATTATTTATGAATTTTAATAAATATAAACAGAGGCGTAAACTTTTCAAAATTATTGGGAATACAAATATATATAATATTATTGTTCATCTTATGAAGTAAATGCTACTTATTAATGTAACGTTATGTAATTAATGAACATTTTGTTTGTAATATGTTCGGGTACTTGTCTAAAGTTTACCTAAGTGTACATATTTAGATTTTAGATGTATATGTATTTTATTCTTTTGATAATTAATAATTATTAAATGGAATTAGCGAATTAAATTTAATAATATTTAAATAAAATTTTGCCTTATGACAGCAAATAAAACATCCTTTTATGAATCATTAGAAAATTTCATGAATTAGATAAAAAAAAAATTAATTAACTTTTTAATTAACTTTTTACAGAACATATAATTTTAAACATAGTTTATTAAATTAGTTTAAATTTGGTATTTTAAATACAAAGTTTTCATTAAATTCTGGGGTTCTATACTTTCTTCAGAATTTAATTTGCCCCACCAGTTGAAATTCCTTAAAATATGCTCTGGAACGATGCCTCGTATTTTTGAACCATGGTCAGATGACGAGTAAACACCTGAACTGGCACCCAACGCCTTTAATAGACGCCGGGACTTTGGACCCCGATCAGATTTATCGTGCACCAGTCCTGTATATACGCCCCGTCGCCAATAGCCCACTATGCAGCTTTAGTGCGACGTTAATTAACAAAACCAAACCCGTATACACGCCATTAATTTTTGCGGATGTTCTGGACGACTTTTCTAGTATTCTGTAGCGAAGCTGGATATAGCACATATTTAATCGCGGATCAGATCACAAGATCACTACTTTTTACTTTTCTTTGTCAAGTCCATCGCCTGGCATCGAATCGGGAACTTTCGTATTCCCAGTTGACGACTTTGACCCCTCGGCCACAGAGGCCGCTATTTTTAATTTAAAATAAACGGCTTTAAATACGGAAAAATATTTGTTCATATAAAAACACAAATATAGATATTTACATCAATAGGAGCATTGGCTTTGCATGCGTTTGAAAGTTTGATTAAATATGGCTTATAACTTGTTGTTTTAAGTTTCAAGCACGACTCTAGATTATTTGTTAGTTGACTTCAAACGTTACTTTTTATTATATTCATGCAAGAGAACGCTTGCTCGCACGAATATGTCGACCTGAAGATCGTCAGCACTCCATATGCCAACTTCTTCACCTCACTGTAGCATTCTGGAAGACTATTCCATGCCCCGAATATGAGGGCCTCAACTCGCGGAATTTCTTTTAGAGCTGTCCACTTGTGCTGCGCGATGTTCATGCATTTCTGGACCTCCAACCACTGAACTCTAACTGTAACTGCTGGAAGGCTCAAACTTTGTTTCCTCTACGGGCGCGTTGAAACCAATTGAAAGCTGCCATACTGTGCCCCAACATTTTTTTAAAAATGATTTAGTGGTGTTTTTTATTACCAAAGCATTGTAGAAGTATTAAATATATATAAATATTATATTTTCTTCTTATAGAATTAATTTTTATATTGCCAAACAGATAGTTTTTATTCTTGCTTTTTAACTACTTCTACTTTGACTTGCAAATGACTTCCTATTTTAATAGCAGATTACATTTAAAATGGGTTTAAAAATAAAATAAAAAAAAACTTACCCAAAAATAATATATGTCGGCGTATTTTAACATGAAAAATATACGAAATATTGCGGTATCAAGAAAAGTGTGCCCCATCATGGCGGCCTCCATATCGACTTCAAGTCAACAAAATGTCTTGCCCTATCCAGAAGTTACAGTTAGAGATCAGTGCCTCCAACTCTTCCAACTTGCTCTTGAGTTCTGTGAAATTGCCACTCCACAAGTCTTTGGTTTTCAAATCTAGCAATTGCATTTGGAGCGATCCAGCATCAATTCCAAATGGCTCAATGTTGATCTCATTTGTATTTGTGTTGAGAGGATTTACTATGAACGCGAGAGTACTTTTGTTTGTTTTGAATTGCTCGAATCTCTCAGCGAATCCATCCTTCACGTTTTTTACAGCTATGCTGAAGTAATTCGTGTCAGTTGCATTGGTCTCATCGCGATATGGCTTCAGATTTTTAAAATGAAGTAATTTACCGCTCTCCATGTCTTCAATAAAAATAAGTAATTGTTTTTCGAAACAAACTACTTATTCAAGCAAGGCGTAGGCTAGGTTGCCTTTTCTTGCAGTTTTAGATTTAGTTCATTTAGTTTCATTGTGGTATCTACCGATATAACAATTAAACTAATTGTGGCGATTTGTAATTAACGATTATGAAAATAGAAGCTATTGAGAAATTAGGTACTTAAAAATATATATTTTCTTATTTTTTAAGGGTTTTGTTAATACATTATTAATTTTTTCGTATAGAACTGGAGAGCCGCAACTTTACATCAAAAGAGCCGCAT
Organism: Troglohyphantes excavatus; assembly: GCA_963932185.1. Classification (NCBI taxonomy): domain Eukaryota; kingdom Metazoa; phylum Arthropoda; class Arachnida; order Araneae; family Linyphiidae; genus Troglohyphantes; species Troglohyphantes excavatus. The sequence continues at coordinate 24,166,481 of OZ010677.1, read as the reverse complement.
GCGGCTCGCGAGCCGCAGGTTGCCGACCCCTGAGTTATACCTATTCAAAGGATAATTGCTTTTAACAAAATAAAAGGAATTTCCGACGAACTAACTTTTCATTAGCAGTGTGTCTTTCTTACCGACGTTTAGGGGTTACTTCACGTCAAAACAAAAAAAATTTACCAATTCGACCTATTTGCACTTTTTTTTAATAAATGTCGCGCGTAACTTTTGTTTTAATTCCGATAAATGTTTTTTTTTGTTCTGTAGAGAGTGTCTTACTTGTAAAAATATTGAAATAAAAGTCCGGTTATTCGGCATTAAAAATAATTCGGAAATCTTAATTACTGGATCCTTTTTTTTAAAAAAATATTCGATTTATATTTTTTTTTACTGGGTTAAGAATAACACAACTCTGAACACAATGCAAAAGAAAACGTTTTCATTTAGATGTTAATATTTATTAACTGCTGTTCGATTTTATCCAATTACTAACATTCTTTTTATATCGGATAAGCAATTAGTATATTTAAAATAATTGTAGTAATGTTATTAGGCATTCAGTTATCCGGAAAATCCAATAAACTGGAAATATTAACTGAAAATATCAATTTACTGGATTTTTTTTAAAACATGTACCCAAATTTCAATCTTTTTTGTTTTGGAAGCTGGTGTCCGATTTATAATAAACTATGTTCCTTTCTTGGCAAACGAATTTTTTTTAATTTAAATATTTATGGAGATTATGCACTACCTGATGTCGAGATTAAAATGTTTGCGGTAAAAAAATATTTTTTCTTCCCCTCGATTGGTGAATAAAAACCTTGTGTTTATTCACCAATCAAAAAGGCCGAAAGATGCTTGTGTTTATTCATAAGCATTTTTATCTCGATACCAGGTAGTGTACAAGTTCCATTAACCTCTAATTAATTTGTTCTAAATTGTTCTGATCGTTTGCTAGAAAAAGAAGAAATTAAATGAAAATTAGAACGTGAAATTTCCCGTTTAATTAGCATGGCCGTTACGAGAGCATACATTGCTTTGGTTTTATGAACTGCACTTCTAATTGAATGGGTGAGATTAAAAAGGAATCCTTAAATTTTCCTTTTTAATTTCACCCATTCATTTAAATTGAAAGATGTAAAAATATTTTTTAGACTTCACATAGCACATACCCCTTTTTACATCTTCCGATTCGATTTTCCAGTTTTCAAGCAATAAAAATCGTTTTCTTTTATGTCTCTTTGAAAATTGATCTCACTATCCGTGTTATATTAAAGTTATTACTTAAATATAATCAGCCAGATAAATAAATGAGTTAAGTTAAGGATGTTTTATCAAAGGGAAACTGTTTACCATTTTATATTTACACGACAAATATAAACAAAATTTTTTTTTTAATAGGGTGCCTTTAATCGAAGTTCCAAAACTATTTGTTTACATTTATTTGACTATTAATTTAAATAATTTCTCAAATTAAAACAAGGTTATTTTAACGTTATTGTATTGCTTTCTTAAAACTTTATTTTGTGTGCGTAATAAAAAGTAATGAACTGGAACTAAAATATATTCCTATGAAAATGGGAATAAAAACCTATTTTGATGCCGAGTTTAATGGAGATATTTTAGTAAGAAACTCTTCTTTATATACCTTTCTATAAATCTCTACCTTCATATTTGGGTATTGCCTTAAGAGACAAAAAAAATAGGTAGAAATACATTTCTAATATCATTAATTACAACGTCAAATTGTGGTGAAGTTAAAACCGAATTTAAACCAAAAGATGTCGTATTCATATTGAGAAAAGTATTTTTTTTTTCAAGAAAATATCAGTTATATTTTCATATAAAACTGATTAACTTACAACAAAATAGAGCCCCAGTTGCTCTGTGGATAAATGCGTTCAGCTACTAATCAGAGGATTGGTGGTTCGAATCCGTGCGATGGACTTGACAAAGAAAAGTAAAAGAGTAGTGATATTGCGATTCGAGGGTTGCCAGCTTCGCTACAAAAATACTAGAAAGTCGTCCAGAACATCCAACAAATTACACTGGCGTGTATACGGGACTGGTGCACGATAAATCTGATCGGGGTCCAATGTCCTGACGCCTATTGTGGTTGCGTCAGGTGCCAGCTCAGGTGTTGTCCTCGTCATTTGACCATGGTTCAAAAATACGACGCATCGTTCCCGGGTCTTTCCTTCGAAATAGGCCCCGAACCGACGCCAATAGCCCACTGTGCAGCTCTAGTGTGACGTTATTTAAACAAACCACAATAAAATAAGTAATTTTAATTTTCTCATTAAAATTCAACGAAATCATACAGGACCATAATACAGTAGACCCTCCATAAAACGACCCCTTGATATATCAACCCCTTCCTTCCTTCGAGCATGAATGGACTGTAGTAGAGCGAATATGACGTCATCATCGTGATGCAAACACTTCAGACCTGATGGCGCCAGACACGCGACTTCCTTTCAAAATTTATGAATGAAATAACGTTCGCGATTGACTTGTGATTTGGAAATAATAGTAAATGTGCTACTTCATGAAGTACAGGATATTTTTATGTTGTTAATTAACGTCGCACTAGAGCTGCACAGAGGGCTATTGGCGACGGATATTTTTATGAATGAACTAGAAAAAAAAATTAAGAATGGATGACGTAGTAAACCATGTGTCTGAGGCCACACATGTTGGCCCCACTTTGATGTTAGCGAGATTATAACCTTATGATTTCTGTACTACGAGGGATTCATGCTCGAAGCTTCCTTATACGACCATCGCTAAAAATATGTCTTAAAATAAAAGTCAGAGTCCTAAACTAAAAGTCTAAATCCAAAAATTGAAAGTCCGCACTCTTATCAATCGAGGGTCTAAAGCATTACCTTTTGGAATTGAAGGTGTGTATGGAAAAGCCCGACAGCTCCACTTTTCAAAAATGTTAAAGAACGAAATACACTTTAAAAATACTTAACGAATTTAAACCATAAGATGTCGTATTCATATTGAGAAACAAGTAGTTTTTGTGCAAGAAAATATCAGATATATAGTTAGTTACCAAATAAACTAGTTCTCACCACAGTACCTGAAAAAACTTTCTATAGACTTTCTACAGACAGATAAGTCTCAACAAAATAGACCAATTTTTTTAAGTTATTTTAAATACGTTTCCTTAAAAGTATGCCAAAAATTGTTTTCCCTATCCAGAGAATTTTTCCGAATGATTGAGCAAATTAACTCGTACAAACTTCAATTTTATGAATATAAATGACAAATGAGTCTCAAGAAAATAGAAACAATTTTTAAGTTATGCAGTTTTTTTTTAATAGTATACCATATAAATGTACAGCATTTTAAAAAAAGAAACTACAGTAACTCAAATATACTTTTTCTAAATGACTGTTCCTTGTGAAATTTAGCACATACAAAGTAAAATTTTCGGAGTAATACGTCTTAATAAAATATATATATAGTTGGAACGCTGTTCCTTAAAAATACAGTTTTCGGATGGTTCCTTGTCTCATATTCCTTCTGCAGAAAGGACACAATCTCAGATTTGTCTTGTCCATAATCCTCTTGATACAAGTCTGGCACATCACGTGGCCGCACAGGGGTGTAAAAGCTTTACCCGACACCATAACCTCGCGGCACACTCCACATTCCAACCCTTTCGGTTTGGTAACCTTTCTTGTGACGGTCGCATCTGTGGGGGAAAATATGCATGTTCAGAATTTAAAGAAAACAAATGTACAAAAATATATTAAATTTTTTTAAATTTATATATAGTTGTTTTCACCATAATCAACTGCTCGAAGGATTGCCTGTAAGCACCATAATCGACTCCTCGAAGGGGGTAATGGATTTTATCCTTAGTAGTCGGAGATCAATATTTCCCGGTTATTATAAATCGAGGAACGAGTCTAACATTTAAGTATTGTGCGTGAGCTTAAGATATTTGTATTTATATTAACCCTTTGCACTCTGTTGGTGCCGCTCAGGCGACAACATAGTTACTCGTTCTTTTGGTTCCCTGTTCTTTAAAATAAACGAGAACAGCATGATCTTGTGTTTAAAAACAGCGATATTTTTTTCCGACTCGTTCTTTGGCCGATCCAAAATAGATTATGTTTCTTTTTTTCTATAAGCATAACAAATTCTAGGGTAAAGAACATAAGGATAAATAACAGTTCCGTAGAAAGAACGGAAAAAGCAAAGAGTTCTTGGAGGGCAAAGGGTTAATTACGTAATTGTCAAATCCGAACAGTCGCCATAATAGACTATTGAGCAGCTGTAATGCAACGTTATTTAACCAACCAGCCTTGTTGAATCCGAACCGTTGCCTATAAACCATTGTTTATTCTAATGTGACGTTATTTAATCAGCAATTCCGCTATTTTGACTTGGCGACAAACTAAAAACACGCAATTATGGCCTTGGCGACAGTTTTTCAAGCGGCACCGTAAACTAGAAATTCACCAATTTTTCATTTGAGAGTACCCCCTTGGCGTACTCTCATAACCCTTCTCATCATCCCTCTGTGAAAAACAAAGTTTGTTTGTTTTGGTAGTAACATTCTTAGGTTAACTGGCAAATTCATCACACGACTCAAAATTATGGCATTTCTAGGCTTTTGTTATCGATTTTACTCATTTTTTTTTATTCTAGCCGTTGTCCGCCATTACTAACATTTTCGTGTAGCCCCCAACCGCGTACCCCTATGGATACGTATACAACAAGTTGGTTACCGCTGCAGTAAAGGATGGTTTTGTTTTAATCATCTTTAGATGGCCGTTTCTTGTTTAGATCTTCTGAGAAACACAATTGCAATGAAGGCCCATTCTACAAGAACGAGAAAGACTCACGAGGGCTTTCCGGTAATTCAAAAATCCATACCACGTGGTACGGATTCTCGAATCACCGAGATGCTCATGCGCGTTTTACTTGTTCGTGTAGAATGGGCCTTAAATTAACATATACGAATAAACATTACACTATAGCAGCGATTCTCAACATGTGGGGCGCGCCAGCACACTAGAGGGGAGTCGCGAGAATATCCATGAGAAACTATTATTTAAAAAAATTGATTAACTGACTGAAAGGAAAAGCACATTCACGGTAGATTTGATAACGATAGAAGGATCGACTTGAATGAGACTTGCTGGAATTGAAACTTGTGTTATCGAACATTTTCCTTATGAGAAAACATTTGCTCTGAGCATGCTAGAGACGGGATCGGTCGTGTGGATTCCCTTCCACAAACATTACTTATTTTTCTCTCTTTTGTTTAGTCATGCTTCTGTTTTATTCCTTTTTTATTCGAAAAAATGTACTCCCAGTTTCTAAATTTAGCTCATTCCGTCTAGGTTAAATTTCATTAACGAATTTTTCTACTTTCATATTCTTTTAACGTTATCTCCCAGAACATTATTGTTGTATACATTTTATTGTAAGCGGGGGGCGCGATGAAAATTATGATTGAAAACTGGGCCGTGAATACTGAAAGGTTGAGAAACGCTGCACTATAGTAAGGATTATTAACTAACCAATGACATGTCTCCCATTGGTTCTACTTCCATGAGCTGTATCTCTCAGATCCACGTGATTTTCAATTACAGGTGGTACTTTCAATTGGTTGTCATGACCACTCGCAGCTTGCTTATCAAGAGAACTCAGCCAAGTAGCAAAAGGAACAGGTGCATTCCCAACTACAGGTGATGATTCAAATCGGTGCAAATAGGTTAAAAAACAGAAAAAATCAAATCCAGGGATTATTCTTTCGGAATCCTATAAAGAAAATAGCAAGTTAGAGTTTAGGAGGCTTTGTAGCAGGGACGCACTTAGGGGTGCGATACAAATACAGACCACAAACAGCCTCAAGGCCAAACAAGCCAGTACCTCTTAACTATCCCCCAATGCATATCTAACTTCTTAAAATCCTTTACTCCTGTACAATTAACAATATTCACTGGCTAGTTGTTCCATTTGTCTATTATCCTAATATAGAAATAGTGTTTTCTCTCTACCCGATTAAAATGGGATTTGTTTAACTTAAACCCATGACCTCTCGTTCCGTCACTCATTAAAATCTAAAACCTCCACATCCCTTTGTTTGATAAATTTGAACAATTGAATCAAATCACCCCCGACCCTTCTCTCTTCCAGAGTATACATATTCAAATTTCTCAATCTTCATAATTTATGCCTGAAACCCTTGGACCATTTTAGTAGCTCTGTGCCTCCGCGCTGCAGTTTGGTTCGGTTTTTTGGTTTGGTTAATTAACGTCACATTAGAGCTGCACAGTGGGCTATTGGCGACGGTTCGGGGCCTGTCTCGAAGAAACGACCCGGGAACGATGCCTCGTATTTTTGAACCATGGTCAGATGACGAGGACAACACCTGAGCTGGCACCCAACGCCCTCAATACACGTCGGGACTTTGGTTTGGTTTTGTTATTTAACGTCGCACTAGAGCTGGACACTTGGCTATTGGCGACGGTTCGGGGTCAATCTCGAAGGAATGACCCGGGAACACATACACATTCACACACTCATTCATACATGCACCTCGTTATTTTAGAACCATGGTCAGATGACGAGGACAACTCCTGAGCTGGCACCCAACGCCTTCAATAGACGCCGGGACTTTGGACCACGATCAGATTTACCGTGCACCAGTCCCGTATACACGCCGTTATTTTTTGTGGATGTTCTGGACGACATTCTAGTATTTTGGTAGCGAAGTTGGCAACCCTCCGATTGCAATATCACTACTTTTTACTATTCTTTAGTCTAGTCCATCGCAAGGTTTTGAATCGGGGACCCTTGGATTCCCAGCCGACGCCTAATCCACTCCGCCACGGAGGCTTCGCATATTGGTTCGGTTAATTAATGTCACATTAGAGCTACACAGTGGGCTATTGGCGACGTGCGGGGCCTATCTCGAAGGAAAGACTCGGGAATGATGCCTCATATTTTTGTGACCATGGTCAGATGACAAGGACAACACCTGAGCTGGCACCCATGCCTTCAATAGGCGTCAGGACTTTGGGTTGGTTTATACGTTTTCCGGTTGCCTATTCTGTCCTCGTATTAAGACTTATCACAGCCACATACACATTCATACTTTCACCTCGTTATTTCAGAACAAAGGTCAGATGACGAGGAAACACCTGAGCTGGCACCCCACGCTTTCAATAGGCGTCAGGATTTTGAAATCTAATCCAACGTCCTGACGCCTATTGAAGAAGTTGTGTCGGCTGCCAGCTCAGGTGTCGTCCTCGTCATCTGACCGCGGTTAAAAACTACGAGGCATTGTTGCCGGTTCTTTCCTTCGGGAAAGGCCCCGAGAAGTCGACAATAGCCCACTGTTCAGCTCTAGTGCGATGTTAATTAATCAAACCAATCCACCATTTTCCTTAAAAATCGGACTCGATAAAAAAATATTCAACGATTTTTTTGAGCAAAAACCAGCTCTGGGTTTATGTTTTGATAGAGTTCTAGACTCTTCGTATACAAAAGCTTAAAACTCTAGCAGAACTCGATTAACTTATTTGGAATTTTGACATGTAAAAGACTGTTAAGGTTGAAGTGCCGGGTTTTGAACGTATTTCTCGTATGATGTATTAAAATAAACTACGATTTTTTTTTTATATAACACCATTATTACTAATAATCTACTTACCATTTAAAACGACAGTACTGAGACAGCTGTGAATTACAAGACTAACGACATTCTTCCAAGTTATTTGACAAGAAATGTAAAATTTGATCAAGTTCTTTATACTACAAAAATGCAGCCATTGCCATAAAATAAGTCTAAAAGTTTGGTTTGGTTTGATTTTTGTTAATTAACGTCGCACTAGAGCTGCTCAGTGGGCTATTGGCGACGGTTCGGATTCAATCTCGAAGGAAAGACACGGGAACACATACACATTCACACACATTCATACATGCACCTCGTTATTTTAGATTTGGTTTTGTTAAATAACGTCGCACTAGAGCTGCACAGTGGGCTATTGGCGACGGTTCGGGGTCAAACTCCAAGGAAACACCCGGGAACACACACGCATTCATACAAACATTCATACATGCACCTCGTTAATTTAGAACCATGGTCAGATGACGAGAAAACACCTAGACTGGCACCCAACGCCTTCAATAGACCGTCGGGACTTTGGACCCCGATCAGATTTATCGTGCACCAGTCAGTCCCGTATACACGCCAGTATAATTTGTTGGATATTCTGGACGACTTTCTAGTATTTTTGTAGCGAAGCTGGCAACCCTCCGATCGCAAGATCACTACTTTTCTATGTCAAGTCCATTGCCCGGATTCAAACCACCAATCCTCTGATTAGTAGCTGAACGCCTTACCAACTGAGCAACTGTGGCTCCGTTATTTTAGAACCATGGTCAGACGAAGCTAAAAGTTTAAGGGACCAGTGGTTTGGTTAATTAACGTCGCAAGAGAGCTCGGGGTATTGGCGACGGTTGGGGGCCTATCACGATTGGTTTGGTTTGGTTAATCCACTTCGCACTAGATCTGCAGAGTCGGTTATTGGCGATGGTTCGGGGTCTATCTCGAAGGAAAGACCCGGGTACACATACACATTCATACATGCACCTCGTTATTTTAGAACTATGGTCAGATGACGAGGAAACACCTGAGCTGGCACCCAAACCCTTTAATAGACGTCGGGACTTTGGACCCCGATCAGATTTATCGTGTACAATTCCCGTATACATGTCGTTAATATTTGCGAATGTTATGGACGACTTTTCTAGTATTTTTTAGTGAACCAGGAATCCTCGGATTCTCTGATGACGCCTTTAATCGCTCGAAGGAAAGAACAATAACCCGCATTTTTGAACAATGGTCAGATGACGAGGGGACAGCACCTGAAATGGCACCCGAAGTAACCTCAGTAGGCGTCAGGACATAGGACCATTGAAGGGACAGTGAATTGATTTGGTTAATTAACGTCACACTCTAGCTGCACATTGGGTTTTTGGCGACGGTTCGGGGCCTATCTCGAAATAAAGACCCGGGAACGATGCCTCGTATTTTCGAACCATGCTCAGATGACGAGGAAACACCTGAACTGGCTTGGTTTGGTTTGTTTTATAACGTCGCACTAGAGCTGCACAGTGGGCTATTGGCGCGACGGTTCGGGGCCTATCTCGAAAGAAAGACCCTGGAACTATGCCTCGTATTTTCGAACCATGGTCAGATGACGAGGAAACACCTGAACTGGCTGGTTTGGTTTGTTTAAATAACGTCGCACTAGAGCTGCACAGTGGGCTATTGGCGGCGATTCGGGACCTATCTCGAAGGAAAGACCCAGGAACAATGACTCGTATTTTTGAACCATGGTCAGATGACTAGGACAACACCTGAGCTGGCACCCGACGCAACCTCAATAGGCGTCAGGACATTGGACCCCGATCCGATTTATCGTTCACCAGTCCCGTATACACGCCAGTATAATTTGTTGGATGTTCTGGACGACTTTCTAGTATTTTTGTAGTGAAGCTTGCAACCCTCCGATCACAAGATCACTACTTTTTACTTTTCTTTGTCAAGTCCATCGCCTGGCATCGAACCACGAACCTTCGTATTCGCAGCTGACGCCTTTAACCTCTCGGCCACGGAGGCCTCGAGAGATTTATCGTGCACCTATCCCGTATACACGCCAGTGTAATTTGTTGAATATTTTTTAACGACTTTCTAGTCTTTCAGTAGCGAAGCTGGCAAACCTCCGATCGAACAAGTCTCTCTCAGTCGTATTCGAACTCGCAACCCTCTGATTGCTAGCCAGCGACTGATCCTCCGGGAAATTGGAAAATATTTTTTCAAAACAGTTGCAACCTTGTCCGTGCCAGACGAAAAAAGCTGACAATAAAAAGTTATGTTGTCAGTTTGATAACTTTTCTGGGGGCCAGGTAGCTCAGTGGATAAAGGCGTTCAGCTGGGAATCAGAAGATTCCTAGATCGAGCCCGTGCAATGGACTTGACAAAGAAAAGTAAAAAAGTAAGCGAACTTGTGATCGGAGGGTTGCAACTTCGCTACAAAATTCTGTAAAAGTCGTCCAGAACATCCAAAAAAATTAACGGCGTGTATACGGGACTGGTGCACGATCAATCTGATCGCGGTCCAAAGTCCCGACGTCTATTAAAGGCGTTGGGTGCCAGCGCAGGTGTTGTCCTCGTCATCTGACCATGGTTCAAAAATACGAGGCATCGTTCCCGGGCCTTTCCTTCGAGATAGGCCCCAAACCGTCGCCAATAGCCAACTGTGCAGCTCTAGTGCGACGTTAATTAGCCAAACCTTCTCTGACGAGGTGCATGTGTGTGTGTGAATGTATGTGGCTGTGATAAATCGGAATACGCAGACAGAAATAGGCAGACGGAACTGTATAAACTAAACTAAAACTTTTCTGGTTCGTCAATTTTTTGTGCACCAAATAATATTCAATGCACCTAAATATAAAACTTGAGTTTACTGGTGCACGTGCTTTGAAAAGTTAATTTCGACCCCTGAGTCACATGATTCATTTATGTCTATCAATTATATAATCCCATTTATCAACAGTTCAATCAATTGACTTTAGCCCACTGAAGACAATTGATAGCCATTCTATCTCCAAATTATATAATCACTACGATATGTTGTCCTTACGATTCGGAACTAGCTCAACTTTGATATAGGCGGGTTGTGTGCCCAGTAAGTCCCGAAAATCCGAAAATGAACTAACACTATTTTCCCTTACTAGGCAGATGGATCTATCATTTGTCCAAATTGTGTGGGTCCTAGTTCAGAAGGTTGCCCAATAATGTGTTGAATGTCCTCCTATTAACGTTATAGCCTATGAGAGTTGAAAATTTTAAACACTCGTATCTTGGAAATCTCTTTTTGGACTTATATCACTTTCCAGCCAACCCGCCCATACGGTAATTTTTTTCTTCTTTCTAAACATAGTTCAGTTTAAAATTCTGTGATTACCTTGTTTATCACCTGAGTTTTCACTTGTTGAGCTGATAACCACACAAACAAGTTTGATAAGACATCGGCGCGATCCGTAATCAGTTTTGCATTGGAAAGTTTAGACTTTGTTCGATAGCCAGGTATATTGTGGAAACATTGCGGCTTTCATTTATGTTAATATGCATTAGTAATACCCGTCAAAGTAACCGGTATATTTGCGTTGGAATAACAATGAAGGTGATGCTAAGGTATTGTTAAGGCAACATGCGGATAACGTTAGACTGTTTTATTATGAAATCATATTCTTATTAAAGTCTACACAAATTGGTATTCTCGCATTTTTCAACTTTAATAACTCAAATTTAAAATATAGTAACTTCTAATATAAGTGTTCAGTTTTTCATAATGCGATTGGCATTACATAACCAGGGTGATTACAAATTGTTGGGCGACGACCATGGTTTGCCTATATCACATTTAGCTCTATTGGCGTAATAAAACATTTTTTTTCCCATTTACTTCGCTTAGTACATTTAGTAGCAACAAAGTAATCAAAACATAGCAAAAAGAATGGCTTATTATGCATAGCTAAACACCACACAATGACCATTCCTCAAACATTTGCAATCGTCCTGTAAAACATCTTAAAATTGTAATACTGTTAAAAACCTTTAAAGAACAAATCACTCTAAAACTCTAAACCTGCAATTTAAACACTTTCGTAACCAAGCTTCGCATTTGTGTCAACAGAAAATGTATAAGTCATTTCCTAAGCATAAATATTTTTCTGTTATCTCTTGCAAATACAAGTCTTTGTTGAAGATTTCTATTGGAGAAGAGTAACGCAGGAACTTTTAAGTGAAAGTAAAATGGCTACCCAAGGTTATGCTAACAAGAAAGTGAAATTGCAAACAGGCTCTCATTTTGACCGAGAAATTCAATTGCTGGGGCAAACTAACAAACCGGGAAAATCTTTTATGCACAGAAATGGAAGAAGGTCATATTTTCTTTAAATGGGAGGTCGAGGTTAGGGTATTTAACTTTCTATGACATCCTTTAGTTGTTTAAGATTGACGCACGATTTAGAAGCTTTATTTTGGAATTAGAATTAAATAGAATTTGTTCCAGTTAACTTTACATGTTTATGTTTTGAAATTATGAAATTGCGGTTAATGTATATATAGTTTTTAGAAATGTCTGTTAATTGTTTGAAATATCATATAGTTGCAGGCACGTAGGTAAGGGGGTGGTTCGGGGGGTTCAAACCCCCCATTGAAAGTCAAGTTTGGTTTGGTTAATTAATGTCGCACTAGAGCTGCACAGTGGGCTAATGGCGACGGTTCGGGGTCAATCTCGAAGGAAAGACCCGGGAACACATTCACACATTCATACATGCACCTCGTTATTTTAGAACCATGGTCAGATGACGAGGAAACACCTGAACTGGCACCCAACGCCTTCAATAGACGTCGGGACTTGGGACACCGATCAGATGTATCGTGCACCAGTCCCGTATACACGCCAGTATAATTTTGTTGGATATTCTGGACGACTTTCTAGTATTTTTGTAGCAAAGCTGGCAACCCTCCGATCGCAAGATCACTACTTTTTTACTTTTCTATGTCAAGTCCATTTCACGGATTCGAACCACCAATCCTCTGATTAGTAGCTGAACGCCTTACCAACTGAGCAACTGGTGCTCTTATTGAAAGTCAAAAATAAAAAATAAAATAAAAATCAAATTACTGTAAAGATCATAAAAATACTTTTAAAAAAAACTAGAATTTTTTTAATTTCTCGTATAATACTTCTTGTTGAGTTGCATGAGGGAAAACCTGGAACTTTCCGGGGTCCAACCTCGGAAAATAGTTTTCAAAAGTCTTCAAAAACGTGTTTTGAGGTCATTTTTATCTCAAACTTGAAGCAACGAAGGCTGATATGACGTCATCGTGTTTCATTATCTAGTATTTTTTTTATCGACTACAAAGGGAAAAGACCGTCAAACGGGGCCGTATAAACAAGATGCTCCAAACATATATTTATTCTAAACAAGGGTTCTCAACATTTAAATTTGTTCTTTAATTTTTTTTCCTAATTAGGGAGTGATATTTACTAATTTTAAAATAGGAAATGACTCATATTGGTAAAGATTTCATGAAAAATAAATTATGTTGCTGTTTCGATATTTACATATCAATACAGAGCCCCAGTTGCTCAGTTGGTAAGGCGTTCAGCTACTAATCAGAAGATTGGTGGTTCGAATCCGGGAAATGGACTTGACATAGAAAAGTAAAAAAGTAGTGATCTTGCGATCGGAGGGTTGCCAGCTTCGCTACAAAAATACTAGAAAGTCGTCCAGAATATCCAACAAATTATACTGGCGTGTATACGGAACTGGTGCACGATAAATCTGATCGGGGTCCAAAGTCCCGACGTCTATTGAAGGAGTTGGGTGCCAGTTCAGATGTTTCCTCGTCGTCTGACCATGGTTCTAAAATAACGAGGTGCATGTATGAATGTGTGTGTGAATGTGTATGTGTTCCTGGGTCTTTCCTTCGAGATTGACCCTGAACCACTGCCGGCAATAGCCCACTGTGCAGCTCTAGTGCGACGTTAATTAACAAAACAAAACCAAAACAAGTTGATTTAGTTTGTAAGTAAAACCTGTTTGCACCTGTTGGGCCTCCAGTTGTCCAGTGGATAAAGGCGTTCAGCTAGTAATCAGATGATTTCTACAGTTGCTTGTTCGTTACGGTGCAGAGGTTTTGGTTTGGTTTGGTTTGGTTAATTAACGACGCACTAGAGCTGCACTGTGGGCTATTAGCGACGGTTCGAAGCATATCTCGAAGGAAAGACCCGGGAACGATGCCTAATATTTTTGAACCATGGTCAGATGACCAGGAACCACCTGAATAACAATGAAGGTGCTACTAAGGCATTGTTAGGGGGCCGGATAGCCCAGGGGACAAAGGCGTCGGCTGCGAATCAAAGGATTCACGGTTCGAACCTGTGCGAGGACTAGACTAAAGAATAGTAAAAAGTAGTGATATTGCGATCGGAGGGTTGCCAACTTCGCTACCAAAATACTAGAATGTCGTCCAGGACATCCACAAAAAATTAACGCCGTGTATACGGGACACGTGCAAGATAAATCTGATCGGGGTTCAAAGTCCCGACGTCAATTGAAGGAGTTGGGTGCCAGCTCAGGTGTTGTCCTCGTCATCCGACCATGGTTCAAAAATACGAGGCATCGTTCCCGGATCTTTCCTTCGAGATAGGCCCCGAACCGTCGTCAATAGCGCACTGTGCAGCTCTAGTGCGACGTTTATTAACTCTCAGTAGATGCATCTACTGAGAATTCAGCGAAACAAGATCCACCTACGAAAACGTACTTTCCCAGGGAAAACTAGACACCGCATTCTGCACACAATGGTGAAGCGAACACAATGCAAGGTCCTGTTTAGGCTCCAATTAGTAAAAAGAGAGAAATAGAGAAACGCTTTCGTGCGCGTCCTCCGAAGCGTTCGGTTCAGGCATTGTCCAATCCTGGATGCTTCACGTGGCTTAGAGCACAATGGGCGAATTGAAGGTCCCCTTGCGTAACCAGATGACATGACGTTATTATCACTAAATAATTCCTCGTCTCTCGGAGTCAGTGGTCGCGAATTAAAAGAATACATCGCGCTCGGGAGGTAGAAAATAAATACAGGAATAGTTTTTATTAAATGGGAAACAATGTGATTTTTATCACAGCATGTTTTTGTTTTGTTTTTCTTCGTAAACCAAGACGATATATTTTTTTTGGGGCCTCTATAGCCGAGTGGATAAAGGCGTCAGCTGGGATTCTGAGGGTTCCAGGTTTTTATCCTGTTCAACGGACTTGCAAAAGAAAAGTAAAAAAGTAGTGATCTTGTGATCGGAGGGTTACCAGCTTCGATACAAAATACTAGAAAAATCGTCCAGAACATTTCCTTTGAGATAGACCCCGAACCGTCGCCAATAGCCCACTGTGCAGCTCTAGTGCGACGTTAATTTAGCAAACCAAACGGAATTTAAGGTTCCTGTTTCGATCCTGTGCAACGGACTTGACAAAGAAAAGTAAAAAAGTAGTGGGCTTGTGATCGGAGGGTTGCCAGCTTCGCTACAAAATACTAGAAAAATCGTCCAGAACATCCACAAGAACGTACACGATAAATCTGATCGGGGTCCAAAGTCCCGACGTCTATTGAAGGCGTTGGGTGCCAGCTCAGGTGTTGCCCTCGTCATCTGACCATGGTTCAAAAATACGAGGCATCGTTCCCGGGTGTCTCCTTCGAGATAGGCCCCGAACCGTCGCTAATATCCCACTGTGCAGTTCTAGTGCGACGTTATTTAACCAAACCATGTTTTTCTTCAAAATTGTGATATGTCAGCGGGGCCGCCAGTTGGTCAGTGGATAAAGGCGTTCGGATAGTAATCAGAGTGTTGCGAGTTCGAGAACGACTGATGGAATGACAAAGAAAAGAAGTAAAAATGTAGTGATTTTGCGATCGGAGGATTGTCAGCTTAGCTACCAAAATGCTAGGAAGCTTCGATACTAATCCAGCTTAGGTACTAATACTACCCGTGTAAACGGGACTTATGTACAACAAATCTGATCGGATTCGGGTGTCTGATTACGTCGGGTGCCAGCTCAGGTGTTGTCCTTGTCATCTGATCATGGTTCAAAAATTCGAGGCCGTTCCCGGGTCTTTCCTTCGATATAGGTCCCAAACCGTCACAAATAGTGCACTGTGCATCTCCAGTAAGACGTTTATTAACCAAACCAAACCTGGCATGTCAGCGTCAAGATGCATTAGCTCCGGACTCGCGATGGCCTGGTTGGTAGAGAGCATCGAGATCATAATCGGAAGGTTGCTAGTCGTGGGTAAATATGGATATAAGAACATTAACTAAATTAAACTAAAAGGTATGTCATTTTATTTAAGGGATCAAAATTTTTATATTTTTTTTAAACCATTCATGCTTTAAAAATTAAAGGAAAATAGTAGAAAATACAAGCAATAGTTTTTATTTAATATAAAATGAAGACGTGGTTCATAGAACTAGACAGATCCGGTTTTCAAAATTGTCCAGGGAGGACGAAAAACACTATACTTTTCTGGCATCGTATAATACGAAATTACGGCTCCTTTTTCTATATAGTATCTCTATAGCCATAGCTTGGAGCTGTCTGGTTCTTACACCAGTCTAGAGGATTTTTGTTCTTTATTGGAATAACTGAAAAAATATAAATAAGAAAAAAGTGGAGCCGTCTGGTTCCTGCACCCATGTCTTCCATTTTAATTTTTAATTGATACTTAGGAATCACTCAGAGTTGAAAACAGCTCCAGAGCTTCAAATTTAAATAACACATTTAGTTCAAATAATAATCAATATTAAATAACACATTCAAATAATAATTAATAATAATCAATATTAAATAACACATTCAAATAATAATTAATAATAATCAATATTAAATAACACATTCAAATAATAATCAATATTAAATAACACATTCAAATAATAATTAATAATAATCAATATTAAATAACACATTCAAATAATAATCAATATTAAATGACACATTCAAAATAATCAATAATAATCAATATTAAATAACACATTCAAATAATAAACAATATTAAATGACACATTCAAAATAATCAATAATAATCAATATTAAATAACACATTCAAATAATAAACAATAATAATCAATTTTAAATGACACATTCAAATAATAATCAATATTAAATGACACATTCAAATAATAAACAATATTAAATGACACATTCAAATAATAATCAATATTAAATGACACATTCAAATAATAAACAATATTAAATGACACATTCAAATAATAAAAAATGTTAAATGACATATTCAAATAATAATTAATAATAATCAATATTAAAAAACACATTCAAATAATAATCAATATTTAATAACACATTCAAATAATAATCAATAGCAATGACAATATCTTTACGATAATTTATCTAACTCTTGGGTTACTCTATGGATTTAAGGAATAAATAATGTCATTCTTTAAACTTTAGAATTTTATTCTTTTTAAACAACGACAAACTAAACATTAAAATAATTTTTAGTATGTCCACGTGTCTACTGTGTAGAATAATCACCATAGTAGTATAATTGAGGTGTTTAATTACAGAACCAGCTCAATCCTTTTTCATGAATTTTACAGTAAACACCAAAAAGTTTTACAACCATGTATTATTGTATATACTAAACTAAACCCATGAGTTCGAATGTATTTTTAGACTATAGATTCAAACAATTTTGGTCAATATCGCTTTGCAAGGTGATGTAGTGAATTGGGGACTTTTTTCAAACGTATAGACCACTGATCTCTAACTGTAACTTCTGGATTGGGCAGGACATTTTGTTGACTTGAAGCCAATGTGGTAGCAGCCGTTCTGTACCCCATTTTCATCGCCACCGCAATATTTCGTATATTTTTCATGTTATAATAAGCCGACATGTATTGCTTGTGGCTGAGTTTTTTTCTATTTTCTTTTGAAATCCATTTTAAATTCAATCTGCTAATAAAATTGAAAGTCATTTGTAAGCCGAAGTCGAAGTAGTTGAAAAGCAAGAGCAAAAACTATTTGTTTGGCAATATAAAAATTAATTATATCAGAAGAAAATATAATATTTATATACATTCAATATTTCTACAATGCTATGGTATCAAAAAACACCACTAAATCACTTTAAAAGAATGTTGGGACACAGTATGACTGCTTCCATATTGGCTTCAACGCGCCCATAGAGGAAACAAGTTTTGAACCTTCCAGAAGTTACAGTTAGAGTTCAGTAATATAGACTGAGAATGTTTTAAAACTAATCGTCTCAATTTAAAGTTTAAGCTTATCCTAATGCAGAAGTGGAATAAAATACAAGTTTCTGAGGTAAAATATATTCCAACAGCAAAAAGGGTTTTCTTCTTCCTCCCTAAAATTCTAACATAAAGAACAATTCAAAACAAACTTCAGGAAGCCAAAAAATCGTTTTGGACACAAAACTCAATTCGAATGTCCGACAACCTTGAAAGAATGAAGTAACCCTTAATTTTGAAGTGGGTTTACGGATACTTTTGGGCTCGATCCGGTGTCGAAACTGTAACGAAACTGCATTCCTACTCGACGAGTCTTGCATCAAACCCCACAAACTGTCGTCTTTGGGCAGCAGAACAAAGGAAAATAGGACACGATCCCACCGGCGGGCAACGATGGAAGAAAATGGTGGGAACAAAATGGCGCATTAACTCATCCACTGTAACTGTTCAATGACGGCGGAACATGGGGTACAAAGGAAAGAGCTATCATGTCTGACTGAAAGAAAGTGTCGCAATGTGTTGAGGATTTCAAGTTTGTTGAAGAAAATTATGTGGTTAGGTTTTCCTTCTAATATAACTTGCTAATGGAATTTGGATAATGTCGCTGTTTCCGTGTGTGTACTTCGGAATTGTATATTGAATTGTAATATATCGCTGATATATGTCAGCTTTTGTGTGGTTGAGATCTATTAAATTAATTATATTTCTATTAAAGGAATTGTATTTGATATATTAAAGGGCTTTGTTACGGATTTGTCCATTGAACAGTGCTGCGCAATCAATTGGAAATTTCGAATTGTTATCGTAAGATATCTCACACTGTTATTATAATGATCTATACATATTATGAAACAACTCGAAAGTCGCATGATATATAATTCTAAAATCCTATATTAGGGGGATTGCGTGGTCTGTTTCGAAACTGTACACCTTTTGTACATGCTGTGAAATACATACGTTTGTTCCTCAATCGATCAAATTTCCTTGAATAAACTTTAATGGGACTTTTATTAATAGATACCTTAGAGGCCATTCTTAAAAGTTGGGCGTTGCAGTGTCGTAACTTGGCAAAATGGGATTTATGAAAAACATCATTTCAACAGATTATAGGAGACATAGGAAATCAACTCGTCAACAGAAGAAAAAATAAGCTATTCTGTTTGACGCCGAGGACGGATCCATGCCCTGCTTTACCAGAAAGTCGTCTAAAAATATCCAAAAAATTATACTGGCGTGTATGCGGGACTGGTGTACGATAAATCTGATCGGGGTACAATATCCTGACGCCTATTGAGGTTGCCGCGGGTGCTATATCAGGTGTTGTCCTCGTCATCAGACCATGACTCAAAAATACGCGGCATTGCTCCAGGGTCTTTCCTTCCGGATAGGCCCCGAACCGTCGCCATTAGTCCAATGAGCAGCATTAGTGCGACGTTATTCAAACCAGCCAACTGAAAATTAAAAATATTGTCATTTTTATTCATGTCACTTTTTTCGTTAGATTCGTTCGAAGGAATGAATATTAAGCGATGGGATAGCGATTTAAATCATGCATGAGTTTCAACAGAGTCAGTTTCATTCAGAATGAAAATTTATTAATACTGTTAATTATAATATTATAAAAATATATAATATAAAGACTAAAACGAGTGCAAATTAAATATTTTAAATTATACAATAATCAATTGACAATCTTTTAGAAACGATTTTTCTAATTCAAAACTATTTGAAGAGAGAAGACATTTTATGGATATAAAATTCTGTTTTAATTGGCGATGTCTTTAGCTAGAAGATACTTGGCGGAAATCAACAAGGAATAAACGCCAATTAAGGATAGGTGTCGTTGCAATGTTCGATAAAAATAATTGACACAAATTCCCTCTACGAGGAAATAGGCTTATGCAAATTAATATTTATGAAGATTCGAACCTCTTTCTAAATTTGAACCTCAAATTTATATTCTTTAGCCATAAAAGATCTTTATACCATCTACACTTTTTTATTTTTGACTTTTTGAATCAAATTTTATTGTGTATTATTTAAACTTATAAAAGAGAACAATATTTATCAAACAAAATCCGTAATTATTTCTATTTTCTTTTATAATAAATTTTTGAAAGCTTTTTTGAATATTTATATTTTGTCACCACAATTTTTACACAGATCTTTTAAACAATAATACGTAAGAATTGTCATTAAAAATTTGCATACTACATGTATTTTATTTTTTATATAAATGGATATTCATAAAAACACAAAAATATTTCCTTATTACTCAGTTTTTTTACTTAAGTAATTTAAAAAAACTATTACTCTCTTAGAGCTAATTCACACACACACACATGCCAATTTATGATATATACATAAATTAAAGAGTTAAATTTATATTTCCAACATATTACCTTTAATGCTATTAAAAAATCGATTACTTAAAATAATCGATTAAAAAATAGATTACTTTAAAAAAATCGATCAGGGATATCAAAAGTATCCCAAATGCTTTAAATTCGAAATGTTCTACAAAATAGAGATACTTTATTAACTTCTACATTATATGTTTTGCTGGAAATATTGTTGATACACGAACGGATTACCCTGATCTCTAATATGATTATCAACGTCGTTCTTTTGGTAGTTTATTTTACTGCCATCTCTAATACAAATTGTTATTTTTTATCATCTTGGGGAGCAAGCACGAACGATTTCGAGAAAATGAATAACTGTTCCTAAAAAATAACGAAAATACCAAATACGTTCTTTCAGTGCAAAGGGTGACATGAAAACAAACGAAAACATAAAAAAAGAACAAACACAAAGAAGATGGAACAGAGAAAGATATTGGACCTTGCAGCACATACATTAGTCTTCAGAATGCTACTTTGAAATTACGTTGTAGAAAGACCGTTATTTTTTTTTCGAAAATCGTGTGATGTCAGTGGGTCAAGCGAAGTGAAGAAAGAAAGTTCCTTCCGGTTTGCCTCCGGTACCGTTTGCCGGAAGTAGTCCGGTTTTTATTTGACCTTATCGTTTACTCTTGTCTCATTTGTTTGTTGACAGCAAAAATGAACTGTTGGGAAAGTGGCGCTTATTTTGCCTTTGTTTCTTTCGGTGTGTTTAGATGATTGTTTTATTTTGATTTTTTTTAATTGTCTTCGAAGTGTTTTCGGTTTTGATGAGGCTTTTTAACCTTATTGGTTAGGTTACTTTTGAAAAAAATACATTTTTACTCCTTTGTATTGTTATTTCTATTACAACTTAAACCAAAATTATATAAATTTTAACAATCATTCTTGAACATCTTTTATGTTTTATTTCTTGTTCTTTTTGTGGCTTCTTTGTTGTTGTATTTTATGTTATTTGGATGGAAACTTTTATGTTATATGAACATTAATATAAACATTTTAATGAAATTTGGTTCGTAAGCCTATACACAGCATTCATACGCCAACGAAAAAGTGTTTTAAACCTCTCTCTCTATATATATATACAGTAGACTCTCGATATCTCGAACTTCGATAACTCGAATTTTCGATATCTCGAAAAAAATCGATTTCCCTGCACCTTCATTACTTATTTAATGTAATTTTATCTCTTTAATTTTTTTCGTCGTTAGTTTCGATAACTCGAAGTTTCCTCAGAACTCAAAATTTTGTTTTCCTCTCAAAACTACGGATTTTGAAGAACCTTTAGCATATATGTAATTGCCATGTTCTTCTTTATCAGTTTTCTTTCTTATTGTGCGTTATTGAAAGGATATACGTACAATGGATTCCACCTGTGCCTCACCCTTTTGTTTGAATGTCGCCAGACTGGATTCCCTGAGCTGTATCCCCTCCTCTTTAACACAGAGTCACTCCAACAAGGGATATTAATGATTTATCGTCCCTCAAGCCAGCTGGCATTTTCGGTAAAGTGCGAGTCATTTTCTTGGAACACTACCGACCGTCCAGAAAGCAACTCACTTAAAATATGAAGACGACACTCGACCCCTTCTCATTTTTGTTTAGGCAATCCACTCTCCTCTATAGCAGCAAGCATTTGATGAGAGATCGCTCTCAGAAGAAGAATGATAATGAAAAATGCTAACCTCCTCCAAAGATAACTTTGTAAGAGGCGCTATCTTCTATAAAAACTATACGTGCATTCATTGAATCGAGGCCGGAAATGAAAACATCAGAGACATTTCAAGCAATCGTGCATTTGGAAAATATAATTGATTTCGAAAAAAATAGAAATACTCACCACACTATTTTGGATAGATATGTTAAATAAAGTCGTGTAAGTATACTAGTATTTATTTTTACCAAAACAGCTTTTTATAGGATTTTCGATAACTCGAATTTTTATACACTGCCCTTCGAGTTCGAGATAACGAGAGTTGTCTGTATATATATATATATATATATATATATATATATATATATATATATATATATATATATATATATATATATATATATATATATATATATATATATATCAGTGGCGAGGCGTGACTTTTTGCGATGGTCATCGCCCTGAGCGGCATGTACCCCCACACCGAGGTAATAGCTTTGCCACCGTCAACTGTTGTTGTAGTCACTCCCCCCCCCCCCACCTTCCTCTGTTTTGTGGGAGGAAATTGTAGGAAATACTTTTCACGGGCATTCATACTTGTCCCTTTTCATTTAACTCACGATCTTTCTGATATTCATTATTAAGATGTTTAGTAAAAAGCAAAAGCAAACTTGCTAAAAATGATAGCGAACTGTATTTACGTTGAAAGTACCACAAAATGAAATAATAAATAAGCGTATGCTTCTAAATGTCTATTTAGAAAAAAATTCTAAAACAAAATTTTTTTTTTTTTTTTCAAAGCCTCCATGTTCCAAAGCATTTTGTTAATAATTTTTTAATTAATTCAGTACATAGCACTTCAAAAGAAGTCAAAGTAAATAAGGACCAAAAATACTTGGCATAATAAATGTGTAAGTAAATGTTCACCCCCCCCCCCCCCCCCGCGCTCCTCCTCCAACATTCAATAAAATCAATAAAATCACTTCGGGTTAGGCTATATGGCGGCGGGTTCATAATTTATAATTGTCCATTTACATGCTTCGATTTATTTTTATTTTAATCCTGGGTTATACTTTTTAAATATTTAAAAAAAAAATATTTTTAATTCAATGCAATGCCATTGCATTTAATTATAAGTAGCCAAATTGTTTCGTTTGAGTATGCCGATGTTTTTATATATACACAAATATATTTGCCAAATTAATAAAAAAAATAACAAAGAAAATGTGTTGTATTACTGAATACATATATATAAAATAGCATAGTTTACAAGTGTTTTGGACGTTCATTCAAAACAAAACCGTTAGTTGAACAATGTACAACGTAATAAAAAATTAACTTGCTTTTCTGTCAACCTATAAGGAACTTTTTCAAAACATTTCTTGAATTTCTTAATTTCTGATATATTTTTTTTTTATTTACACGGAATATTTTTTGGAAAAAATTTTGTTAATGATTTTATTTTGGGAGTTGTTAGTTGTTTGCAACTTTTATTATACAGAAAAACCGTTTTCCATAACGTAATGAGAATTGTTTTTAGACAAACAATTCTTTAAAATAATGAAAAATCAGACGAAAAAACGCAAACACAAAAACAAACGAACTTAAAACGAAATGACAAGTTAGACTTTAATGAAAATATACAGGCTAAATATATCGAAAATATTAAACAAAAAATCTCTATTGCCAAATGAGGCATTACAAAGCCAATCTGGCAAGCATACTGTCCACGAAGCACCGTCTAAGGTTGCCTTGAAGAAGCTGTGAACTCCACAAATGACTAGGAGGCCAAATCAGCTTAGAGACTTGCCTAATCAGCATGTCTCTATCCTGACCTGGCTGTTTGAGCACGAATCTGATTGGTTGACACTCTTACAAGCGATTCGGTTTTCTTACAGATGAGCTCTGGCGAAGTTTTAGATGTTTTAATCGCCAGATTCTTTATTCTTGGCACGATTAGAGAGTGCGGGTTATATTTATATTGTTATTTTGTTTTTGTTTACTCTATATTCTAGTTTTCGGTTTAAATTGATTTAATGGCTTCACTTTTTGGGACGTTTTAAACGTTTAAAGAAAAGAAAAATTAAATAAAGTAAACAAATACATTTAAAACTTTTTTTAATTGATAAAATATCGATTTAAAAAAAAAATATTTAATTATTTTTAATTTATATTTTAATTTTTGCGTGATCATCGGCGAATCTACCGATGACTGGACCCTTCGCCACTGATATATATATATATATATATATATATTGCAATACATAGGAACAAATTAATCCCGCAATTCATTTAAAAACATATGATTAAACTTAAACAGCTTTCACCAAATTATCTTCAGCTCTTAAATCTAATTACAAAACTATAAAACATCACTGTTCGGATATAATTTTGACTATTTTGATATAATGAAATCGTTTTTTTTTTTATTTCTTAACACTTATAACAAATTATTTTAAAATCTCACTTTTAGACCTGTTCCGCAAACAAACCAAATTATTTCAATCCTATCTCATTATATATATTATGAAATTTATTCATATTATTGTATTTACATTTTTTTTTATGTTAGCTATTTCATTACTCAGGATAGTAAAGTTTCAGGTCAGACGTCATGATTTTTTTAAACCTTTCGTCAGTGACTTATTAAGTGTCATTTGTGGAATTGAAGATGCCATCTTAGATTTCTTAATTACTTCCTGTGGCTTTTCTCTCGTTCTCTTTTTTACCTTCTGTAGTATGTTTCTTCATTTACTTTATTTCGGCTAACTATTACTTATTAAGTGTCATTATTAGATGACATATTTTAACGACATGGATTATAAACAATTTTAACCAGCGATAATATGCAAGGAGGTATTTTACACACCACGGAAGTTTATTACACAAATTTCCTAATTTCAATTATTTCAAAATGAGCCATACCTTGTGTAGCTGCCTCCAAAGTCATTTTTTAATAGCGAAAACGCTTATTTTGTAAATTCCTGTTACAGTTTAGTACAAAGTTTGCGCGTCCTCGTGTCTTGAGTAAACAAGGCCTACAAAGAGGAGATGAACCGATTAGAACCGTTAGTAAAAAAAGGTTCGAGCGATGGAAAATCCACAAATGAATGGGATTTTAATCGCAAAAAATTGTATTTGTTCTTTAGAAACGAAATTAAATACAGCGGTAAACAACAACCCCTTGTACTGTTAAAAATAGGCACTCAAAAATAAGTAAAATGTACTAATTTTTGAGTACATTCGATGCTTATCCGAATACGTAAGTTTCAATTTTGAAGAAGACATGTATTCCAAAATAAGCACAATGAATAAAACGAGCAGATGCTATCCTACATAGGCTACCTTCATAAACCCCTTTCAATAAATATTGACAATTACAACCAAGACTTGCAGGGAATCGAAACCAGATCATCAGGCACTTTAGTCCAGAGCCTTATCCGTTTAATTACCACGGCAACTTGAAGAAGTTGTGAACAAAAGAAATGCAGAATTTGTTCGCCAAAAGAATGGGAAGTAAGATAATTGATTTGTAATAACTCAGTTCCCATTTGAGCAATCGACTTCTCATATTGTGGAAAACCTTTTTCTGAACAACTATTTTATGTTTGTCAGGTCGCTGTGTTAACGTGGCTTGAACAGAAGCTGAGATTAGAAATATTAAATCGCACTGCTCATTTTTCAGAAAGTACGGTTACTTAACTTTGAGTACGTCATCGCTCATTTACGATGCAATTATACTCAAAGAGAAACTGTTATGTACAAGTACTCATTTTTAAGTACCTTTTTTACAATATATAGCGTGCGTGTTCCCAGGCTAAAATTTCGTTTATGGAGCTAATTATTATTTTCTATTTAAATATATATAACATCTTTTATCAAATCTGTAAAATGGTTGTCTATAAATAAATCGGTTTTTAGTTGTTATTGAATTAATCATGAAACCTAAATATCCAGAAACGTTTAAAAACCCAGCAAAAAAAGTCCGCATAAAACCTTCATCAAAATTTTGAAATTGAAGGTATTTTGCAGGAACACTGCAGTTTTTTTTAATATCTATAAAATTAAAGGTTTTTGTTTCAATATCCTTCATAAAAACTGTAAAAAACCTTCAATTTTTAATCATGAAGGGAAAATGCAGCTATTTTAAAGGTTTTATGCAGGAAAATTAAAAACTTCAAAAAAACTGCAGTTTTTTTTTGTTTTAATATCCTTTATAAAACCTTCAAAAAACTTTCACTTTTACAATTTTTATGAAGGTTTTATGCTGACTTTTTTTGCTGGGAAACTGTTATCAATATTACATAATTAATGATTAATATGGATTAATCATATTTTGAACTTAAAAAAAGGGAAATTAGACCATTTGATTTGATAAGAATATAAACATCAAAGGCAAAAAGTTATAGATAGCAATTTTTGTGTTTAGTGTTGATGACAACAACATTTTTATTATCTCTTACCTATCTTTTCCCTTTCTTGATTAAAATGAGAATCACAATTAGATAAGGTTAGGTGTGATTCACCGTAAAAGAACAATAGACAACGATTCTGTCTGGTTAAAAAAAATTTAAATAAATATCTATATTTCATACTATCTTATTTAGAACTTATTTTAGAATGTACACTGTCAAAAAAAAGATACTTAAAAATGAGTACCTGAACATACTCGTTTTAGTTTGAGTACAATTGCATCGTAAATGATATATATTCTAATGGGTAAAATGCGGTTTTTTTTTTAAATGGATATGTTAACTAAGATTGTTAATTTTGACTGAAAAATAAATATCCGTATATCTCAAATAATATACCTTGTTAACTTAGAATGGTTATTATTCCTGTACTTTTAACTATTCAAGCGGAGTCAAGTTTGTCTCAGGTCAAAGATTTACCCTACGAAACACTGTAAATTACGAGTTAAATTTAAGAATACAATGGACTATTGAAACTTAACCCTCAAACTGTACACTGTAAAAAAAGTGCTTGAAATGAGTTCAATGACGTACTCGTTTTTCTTTGAGTACAATTGCATCGTAAATGAGCGATGACGTACTCAAATTTAAGCAAACGTACTTTCTAAAAAATTAGCATTGGGATTTAATATTGCTAATTTCAGCTTCTGTGTAAGCCATCTTAATAAAGCGACCTGACCAACTTAAAATAGTTGTTAAGAATATGTTTTTCCACATTATTTGATATAAAGATTGCTTAAATGGAAATTAAGTTATTACAATTCAATTATGCTACTTCCCATTCTTTTGGCCCATCTTTTGAACATTTATTTTGTTTAAAATTCATTCACTTCGCTCTGGTAGTGCAACGGGTATGGCAACGGACTGCGGTGATGAAGATTTGGGTTCGATTCCCTGTAAGTCTTGGTTGTAATTGTCGATATTTATTGAAAGTGATTCATGAAGGAAGCCTATGTAGGCAAGCTACTGCTCTTTTTTATTTTTATTTTTACTCATTGTACTCATTTTTGAGTACATTTCTTTTTTAAAAATGAATTTTATGTATTAGGAGCTATGACATGCATCGAATAATCAAAAATGAGTACATTTTACTTGTTTTTGAGTACCTATTTTTTACAGCGTAATCGCCAATTACGAGAGAATTAAAACGTTAGTAAGAACAGATAATTCCATCACAATGCTATGGTATTTGAGTATTGAGTGCTTATTCACCAATCACAAAATAACATAGAGACCATCGGTGGCCCAGCGGTAAAGTGTTAGCCTCATAATATAAGGGTTCGGAGTTCGAATATGGTCTTGGATATTTTGAAATTAATTTGAATGTGCAAGAAATTTTTAATCTAACTATTAACATTTTTAAAAAAAAAATTCTTTTTTTAGTTTCATATGTATCGAAAAATGGACAGATGAAATGTCCCTCCATTGAATGTTCTTTGGACCAATAGAGCTGCAGCATCACACACTTTGAACTAATTATTGGGCCACAAATTATTGAGGATTGTCACGGTTTGGATGTTTAACTACACATAACAACCAAATTAGTTTGCTATGCGGTAATTACCGTGTTTGTTGTTACTAAATTTAATCGACTTGTTTGACATTTAAGAGAAGTGGTTGGGCAAAAATTTTCATCATAACAATACAGTTAAATGTGATACAGCTGAACATTGACCATCGTCCAAACATTTGTGACGCCCTGTATAATTTTTAAGCAGTAATTTGATACAAATGAAGACAATGAAGGTTATATACAACCATATATCTGATACATTTGAAAAGTGCATTATAACTTTCTGAATTCTGTGTGTTGACATCTCCAAATAGTCTTTCTATCAATTTAACAATCACTTATTTGCCTCGTCTGTTTTGTGGTTTAATTCTTTTTTTTGTGTCCAATTCTCCCTTTTCCTGAATGTATACGTAAATATCTTTTAAACGTCATTTTTTTCATCATAAAATGATGGTATACATACTTAAGAAGGTGTATACAAAATTTCAAAACTATAAAAGAAACAGAGCATATATTTTTTTAGATGTTTATATACCATTTATCACCTTTCTACACACTTTTCGTCTGCAACAATCGTCATTTAGTCAAAATATTTTTTTTTTTATATATATTTTGGTCACGTTTAAAATGCTAAGTCTTTGTAACTAATTAACTTAAAAATCTAAACTATTAATAGTTTTTGAAGCTCTAATATTTGTTTTATAAACGTATGAATAGCTTTTTTAAATTAAGTTATAATTTTTTTTTTATGAATTATGAAAAGTAACAAAAATAATTTTTTTAAATATATTTTTGTTTTTGGTTATTGTTCAGAATTTTTTTTTTCTAATGATATAAAAAAATGCTATTTCTGAATTCATTAATAAACCAATTAGGATTTGGGGCTCGGGTCTCCCTTAAAACATTTTCTTTTATTTTCTGTGATATTTACAGATTAAGATAGTGATCTTAAAAGAGGGGTCGGAACCTCCTATACTGCCAATGTTAAATTGCCATTTTTCGATGTACCTTTTCTCAAAATGTGCAATAGATATTGGCTTAAAAATTTATTTTGTGTAAAATAGAGACAATTCTTATTTTACTAAAATGAGTTTTTAAAGAAAAACCTGTTTTTTTTTAAATATATTTTTTTAATGAAAGTCAATCGTAAAAAAATCTCTTTTTTTAGTAGAATTTTTTTTTAAAATATATATATATAAAACTATAATATATAAAAGCGTATTTCAGTAATAATATTTTGTCTATGTAATGCTTTAAAAGTTAATGAATATATAACATATAACATATATAAAACGCACATATTTATAATAATATATATATAAACAAAATTGCACATATATATTGGAAAGTTACTGTAAAATGGTAAATCGAACACATAAAATCTGATTTTGTGAAAAATGGATTCGAAGAAGACAAATATTACCTGTTAATAAAATTAAATAATATTTTTATTACATTTTAGTACTTTCTAATTGGAGCAAAAACAATAGTAATATGTTATTTGAACTAATTGAGGAATAAAAAAATTGTAAAAATATCACAAACGATATTTTGGAGAATTTTGTTCCCATTATCCCCTTATAGATTTTTTACTTTATTTTGCATTGCAGGGTCTAATCCCTGGTAGACCAGCTTAATTGAGCAGTCGTAAAATTTTCTTCGACTAGGCCCTGATTGTTTGATATTGGAACTATTTGTGTTATTACCTACGACAATATATGCACTTGAGAATGTGTGGCACTCTTTTCAACTCTTATATTGAATTATAATTCTTTAGTTGCCAATTTATATGAAAAATAACTGGAAAGAATATTAAAGAAAGGAAGGAATATTTGAGTTACTTGTTCCTTAATTTTCAAAGCATTAAAGTTTAAATATCTAATTTTATAAACTCATGCATGTTAATACAGTGTATATATGTATATATACCTTATAATATCTTCGGATCAATCAGTGCTACAACTAGTACTAACTTCATTGGAAGACTAAGGTATTGCATATAAGTTCCCAGTTGAAGAAAAACCCCCACTTTATATCTACATGTGAGTACTATAACTATGAACTTTTATATGATACCTTCATCTTCCTATGGAGTTATAGCACTGATCCGACGGTATACAAACATTTCCCTTAGCATTCTAAACATTTTATTGTCGATTGTTTAATAAATAGTGCTGCCATCTACCGGGAAATAGCAGAAACATTAAATGTATTGAGATTTTATCGGAATATGTATTTTATATTCCAATACTTTGCGAACAGTCTTAAGAATAATTAGAATTATGTTTGTCAACTTAGGGGTATTTATTTTAAAAAGAACCCGAAAATACACGTTTTTTCTTTTTGAGTTTTACAAATGATTTATTTTTTTAATGGTATTCCATGCATGTGTTTGCATCCGTTTGTACGTATTTGATTATATTAAAGTGAATTGAAAATATTAATATGGGATTATTTACAATAAAAATTGCAAAAGTTTCGTTTTTTGGAAAAAAATTTTGTTATTTTTTATTATATTTTTTTAATTTTCGAACTTTTTTTTGTCACCACTAGGATATTTCGAAACCGATTTCGTTATTTTCACATTTGAATAAAAAAAAATTATTCAATTTCTACCTTATGTCTTTTTTCCATATTGCATTTCCTTTTTCTTCTTCCTTTTGTTTTCTTCTTCCTATTTCTTGTTTTCTTATTCCATTTTTTATTTGACTTTTTTTCTCTACCTTTTTCGCCGTTTTTCAATTTTCCCTTTTTTACTCTATTTTCTTATTTATTCCTGGGTCTCCAGTTTCTCAATGGATAAATGCGTTCAGCTGGTAATCAGAGGATTGCAAGTTCGAGCAAGTGCGGCAATATATATATATATATATATATATATATATATATATATATATATATATATATATATTATATATATATATATATATTCCCTTTTGTATCGCCTAAGTTGTATGTTGCTGTAGTCGAGCCACCACTGGTGCATGATATATCTAATCGGGTTCCAATGTCCTGAAAACTATTGAGGTTGCGTCGTGTGCCACCTTGTATTAGCAATTTTAAATCACATGGCTCCTTTTTGAGGAAGTGCGGTTACTTAAAAGTGTGTACGTCATCGCTCATTTACGATGCAATTATACTCAAAGAAAAACGAGTAGGTTAAGCTATTCATTTTCAAATGCGCTTTTTCTTACATTATAACTTTTTTTTTCCTTTATCCATTTGCCATATTCCACTTTACATTTTTCGGTTTTCAGTTTTTTTTTCCCCCTTTTTTCCATTTTCTTGTTCTTTCAAGTTCCCTTGAAACAGTTACAGTTAAAAAGAAATTGATTATGGTTTTATTTGGAAAAGTTGTATATTTTAGCATGTACAGAGCATCCAATATTTATAAACTACTTGCTTAATTAATTACTTGAGTGGTCAATAATCCTACATCTGTAAAATTATATGTTTGTTACGAGCTTACCGCTTATCCAACAACCGTTTCTATTACATAGGAACCACAGTTCCAGGTGTACTAAAAAAATAACACGTGTTAAAAATAACCGCTTGACATGTTTTTACGCATCTACGAACAAATTATATTTGTCACTTTTTAAGGACCCGTTTGCGATTCAAGTGATCAGAAGACGATTAGGACTCCAGAAATTCCGCCAAACGACTTTCTGTGTGGTCCTAAAGACCCTCCCCCCCCCCCCCCCACAACCACAAGATTTGATTTCGATCAGGAATGTTCGATAATGGAATGTTGAACGCTTGTTTCTGCACTTTTAAAAATAGTTACACAAAAATATGTAAAATTTACTCATTTTTGAGTACATTCGATGCTTATCATAGCTCCGAATACATAAGGTTAAAAAGACAATACTCAAAATTATTTTTATTATTAAATCAATTTTAAAAAGACATGTACTCAAAAATGAGTAAATATTAATAAAAAGGGCAGGAGCTTGCCTACATAGGCTGCCTTCATAAATACATATCAACAATTATAACGAAAATTTACGGCAATCGAATCCAGATCCTCAAGCACCGCAGTCCAAAACAAAACATTAATTACGCAATAATAAATTATCTGTTCAATTACCAGGGCGACATTAAGAAGTTATAAACATTAAGAAGTTATTAAAAGAAGAAATCTTGAAAAAGTGTGGCAAAAGAATGGGAAGCAAGATAATTGAATTGTAATAACTCAGTTTCCATGTAAGCAATCGACGTCAAATAATGTGGAAAACCATCTTCTGAACAACTATTTTAAGTGTGTCAGTTCGCTTTGTTAAGATGGCTGGAACAGAAGCTGAAATCAGCAATATTGAATCACACTGCTCAATTTTTAGAAAGAATGGTTGATTAAATTGGAGTACGTCATCGCTCATTTACGATGCAGTTCTACTCAAAGAAAATCGAGTAGGTTTTCTAAGTACTTTCTAAGTTATTTAAGAATTTTTATTTTTTTTACTGTGTGGGTACGAATTTGGGGTATTCAAGTTTGTTTTTATGGGCAATTAGAAAATAACGTAACATATATTTGGATAGTCTCTTATCAATGAAATATTTCGTTATCTATCAATTTTTTTAAGCAAGCAAAGAATTTGTGTTTATTTGTTCGTTTTTAAAAACTTGGTTTCCAAAATCCTCGTGAACGATTTTCGCGAAAATTGGTATATTACAATTTCTTGTTGTTAAAATTCGATTTTTAAAGTTTTCAACCACTGAGTTAAAATAATAATAGACACTGGAGTGAGTATTTGCATGAGAGTTGCGACGCTATTTTAAATGAAGGTAGAAAAATTACACCTTCTTTAGCGAAAGTTGAAAAAATCGTCCTGTGTCATATAGGTTTGTGTAGATTTATAAACGCATTTCTGGCTTTCAAAAATACGTTAAATGTGACACATTTAATAATTTCTGGTTTTTGTCAGTGGCGGCCAGTGGTTGAAAATGTTAGTGCAGCCGAAATCACGTGACCCCCCCCCCCCCCCCCCCTATTTTCCACAACCCGTACATGAACGGAAATTCTTTAATATTTACTACTCAAATCAAAGTTTCCTTACAATTTTTACGAAATGATAATATGCGAAAAAAATAGAAAACACTTATTTTTTGAAAATTAAAGCAATCCTCATTTCCTTTACACATGCGAATCGGTCAATTTTAATATTAACTTAAATAATGAAACAACAGCAGGACCATAATGGTCCTGAAACAGCAGAAAAACAGTAAATTTATCACGAAAACCATTTCCGTTTGGAGATATTCCCGTAAGTTATCGTATCACGCACGGGCCAATGAGCTTATCGAATCTCAAGTGCAGCTAAAACAAGAAAATTCATTTCGGCTGTACCTTCTCACAAATGCAGTGCATTAGCATAATGGGGAGGGGGGGGGGGGGGTAAATCTCCATACTACGTAGAGGTTGCCATGGCAACGATGCAGCCGATTTCGCTTTTTGGCTGCAGTTTTGATTGAATGGAGTTTTTTCCCCTCCTGAATTGTGCATTACGGTAATAGGGTTGCTATTTATCGGAGATTTTGTTTACTACCGTAGAAATTTCATTTTCAATTCTAATCTTCATTTAAGAAAACTAGTAAAATATCTGATTTTAGTTTTACATTAATAAATTTAGGTGCAACCCGGCTGTACTTGCTGTAGTGGACGAGCCGCCACTGGTTTTTGTTAGAACACAGAATTATTTTTTAATGGATTAAAAAATCGTCAGCGGAACAAATTAAAATGTACAGAAGTACAGAAAATAACATCAAAATAAACAAAAAGTTATAAGAACAAATGTTTTATTTCGGAGATAATAAAGAATAAAAAAAAGCATATTTTTTAAAATGGCGAATTAACTTAGTTTTAGAAAGACTGTTACTGAGTTTTTATATACTGATTTAAATATACTGAGTTTTTAAAATTGGATGGCTGTTATTTATTCTATTTTATTCAAGGTACTAATCTGACTAAATTTGTTTTTAATAAGGAATTTTTAAATGAATTTTTTTAATAATACATTTTTAAATAAAAAAATTCATGATTTCCCACCTGAATACACATTTTACCCCATCTGTGGTTCAAAAAGGTTATGTAAAAAGACCTAAAAACTTTTAGCAATTTAAAATAAAAAACAAATTGTGAAATAAATTCAAAGATGATGTCAAAAAATCCATTGCATACATAAAAAAAAGTTTCATATTAATAACCTGTTAAAAGTGAGAAATGGCTTTTAATGAAAATATTACACTTTTCCTATTCATTTTACCCCACATTGCCCTACTCTGTATCGTACTTTTTGTTTTAACATATCTAAACTTAGTAAATAATTTGAATATTTATAATTCATTGTATAAAAATATTAATTTTACTAAACTAAAATAAGTATGGGAATATTATGCACGAATTAAAAGACATCAATAAAAGTATACATATTTTTATTCAAAGATTTTATATATAATGGCACATATATGATAAACAAAACAATATCGATCATTATAGTATCATTGACGTTTCAGCATACATTAATAAGCTCTTGCATAAACACAAACATCGAAAACATCTTAGAAAGAAAGTTAATTTTTTTTACCTTTACTTGAAAATGCCATTCAAAAAAAGAATAGTTCCAACCTTCTTTGACGTTTTCGGGTATTTGTATGATCGGGTGTTCTAATCCCATTGATTTACAAAGAACGAATAATTCAGGTGTTTGATCATTTTGCATAATTATTTTGTGAACATAAAAAAAGGAATACGAACATATTTTACTGTCTTTGCAAATTTTTTAATTATTGTAATTTAAGCAGAATTGCTCTACTTTCTAAAATATGTTATATGTAGTTCATCATCTTCTACCTATTCGCAATAATTTCCTGATTATCTCACAAATTATTGTCTGCCCAATAACTTCATTTAATGACCAAATGCGATTTATTTTCTTAGATAATAGAAGATAATCGAAAACTATCTTACAAAAAATCATCTTAAAATTTACATTATGTAAATCTTCAATAAGAGAAAAGCCAATAAGGTTTATTTTAATCGTACAAGATGTTATGGTGGCATCGTTCAGTATTTTACACTGAGCTCAAATAATAACTGGAGAAAAGACTAAGCGTGCGCGACCGCTTTACACCCTTTTAAGGCAAGGTAGAAAAATATAACCCTTTTGCATGGTGTTTGACATAGGATGAAGTAGAAACATTCTAGATTTAAAACCGCATTCAAAAATACTACTATACTATACAAGTACATTAAAGCTTACGCATTTAATGTTTTACCTTACCATACTTACTTTCTTAGTTATAAGAAAAATATATATTAACTAATCAAATATAGACCGTCGCAATTCGACGATAACAGTGCAAATACCAAATTAGAATGCTTTCTCCACCTTCTCTTCCGAACAGTATACATCCGCACGCCACTTTAAAGTACATTTCCCCCAACGGGAATAATCTCTCCAGTTATTTTCTTAGCTCAGTGGAAATTTATTGAAGAAATCGAAGGAACATTCGAATAGGTAAAGAAATAATAATTTTAAAGAAAACAGTAGTTATATATTTTAAAAGGCATCTAATAAACTGGAACGTTTAAGCGCCAGTTTTCATATTTATATTTTTAATGAAATATTATGAATTATTTCATTATAATGCTAATTTCTTCACACCAAAAAAATTCAGTTTAAGTTAAAAAGTGGTTTTAACATATCACTTGTTATTTTTTGTAATATTGATGCTTTTCTTTACGCATATCACACAATCATTCTATCTATTCAGAAAGTGTCCAAATTCAACAATTTGCTATTTTTTAATTAATTTTTAAAGCTAAATAATCGACAAGATGACACACTGTAAAGAACGAGGCACTTAAACAATAGTAAATGAATCTACCCGTTTTTTTAGTACTTATGCATCTCAAATGAGCAATGGCATACACAAATTTAAGTATTCGTACTTTCTCGAAAATGAGCAGTGTTATTTAATATTGCTAATCTCAGCTTCTGCTCAAGCCATCTCAACAAAACGACCTGACACACTTAAAATATTTGTTCAGAAGATGGTTTTTCATATAATTTGATGTCGATTGCTTAAATAGAAACTGAGTTATTACAACTCAATTATCTTACTTCCCATTGTTTTGGCGTTTCTTCTGTTTATAACTTAATGATGTCGCTCTAGTAGTACAACGAATGAGGCACTGGACTGCGGTCTGTGTTCGATTCCCGGTAAGTCTTGGTTGTAGTTGTTAATATTTATTGAGAGTGATTTATGAAGGCCGTATGTAGGCTAGCATCTGCTCTTTTTATTCATTGTGCTTATTTTTGAGTACATGTCTTTTTCAAAATCGAAACTCATGTATTCGGAGCATCGAATATAATCAAAAATGAGTGAATTTAATTATTTTCAAGTATCTATTTTTAACAGTGCATAACTACCACGGTCTCCAGACAGAACCTCCGTTCGGATTGAAATCCAGTTCATTTCTGGAGATTTGCTGATTCTGAGCAAGGATTCTGGACTCATAAAAAACATGTCCTTCCCCGCTGCTGCTGCTTTCCGATTCGGACACGCACAACGTACCCTCGTCTTCAGTCGAAGTACTCGAGCAAGAATCCAAGCTGGAGTACGTCGACTTGCAACGCTTCACGAACACACCTCTGCTGTCAGGGTGAAAAAGTATGGAAGATTTTCTGTCCTTCACGATATCGTTGTTCGTTGATCTTGGTGATAATTCCGTGGACAGTTGGGCTGTTTCTTTTGGAGTTGGGTTGACTGGAGGTTGGAGTTTTCGGCATAGGTGGCGCTGGAGGGACTTCTTTAGGAATTCTTCAGACGATTTCTTGTCGGAATGCTTGTTCAGGAAGTTCTGGACTTCCGCCATGCAAAGTCTGTACCCTTCTTGAAAAGAGTTCTCATAATCATCGACAGGTGATGGTTCTAGAATAGAAATTGTAGTGGTTATACCAATTAAGTTTTCGTAATTAATATTATTTTTTTTTCAAAAGTAAGGTATGTTTATTGTTTTTGTATGTACTTTACATTTCTGAGCAATACGAATTTGGGTGGAAAAATACTTTGCTAAAAATCAATGAGTAAAATCTAGCTTTTTGGTACCTTTTCCGATAGTTATATTAAAAGTATGCTAAATAAAACATTGTCATATTGAAATATTAGAAAAAAATTAATTTTATGAAATGTAATCATTAAGATTTCTTTTATGAAATGTAATCAATAAGACCTTTTCCGATAGTTATATTAAAAGTATGCTAAATAAAACATTCTCGTATTCAAATATTAAAAAAAAATTAATTTTATGAAATTTAATCACTAAGATTTCTTTTATGAAATGTAATCATTAAGATTTCTTTTATGAAATGTAATCACTAAGATTTCTTTTATGAAATGTAATCATTAAGATTTCTTTTATGAAATGTAATCACTAAGATTTCTTTTATGAAATGTAATCATTAAGATTTCTTTTATGAAATGTAATCACTAAGATTTCTTTTATGAAATGTAATCATTAAGATTTTTTTTATGAAATGTAATCATTAAGACCTTTTCCGACAGTTATATTAAAAGTATGCTAAATAAAACATTCTCATATTCAAACATTAGAAAAAAATTAATTTTATGAAATGTAATCATTAAGATTTCTTTTATGAAATGTAATCATTAAGACCTTTTCCGATAGTTATATTAAAAGTATGCTAAATAAAACATTCTCATATTCAAACATTAGAAAAAAATTGATTTTATGAAATGTAATCATTAAGATTTTTTTTGTGAAATGTAATCATTAAGACCTTTTCCGATAGTTATATTAAAAGTATGCTAAACAAAACATTCTCATATTCAAGTATTAGAAAATATTTAATTTTATGAAATGTAATCATTAAGAGTTCTACATCTTAAGCACCTTACTTTTTACCGGTTTTAAGTTTTAAATATATAATTTAGCAATTTTGAAAATTATGTGTTTTTATGAATAACAATTTATATAAAAATCAAATACATGTAGTATGCAAAATTTTAATGCTAATTCGTAAGTATTATATCTCAAAGGATCTGAGAAAAAAAATTTGGTGACCAAATATAATTATATAAAATAGCCTTAAGGTTTTTTTTTTAAAAAAAGCTTTAAATAATAGATAAAGTATAACTTTTGAAAAAAAGTACAAACAATTTGGGAAATTGTATGTGTAAATAGTTTCATATATAAACTTCTATAATATGTATTAAAATTTTGATTCAAAAAGCAGAAAAAAGCAGTTTAGGTGTTACCTCTTTCCCTTAAAATGCTTGCACAATAAAAAAAATTACTTAAAAGGTACTGGCAAAATGGTCATATAGGACAGAAATAGTTCAATAATCTAGATATAAAGAAAAAACTTACAGTGAAGCTGAATTTGTTTTTATGAAATAAACTGAACACATTTTCTGCATTCAGACATGACCTCGCTATTTGCAAAGTTTTAAATTAAACCTTCAGAGCACCGTAAAAAAAATTAGCTAAAAAATAAGTACATGGACATAATTGTTTTTCTTTGAGTACAATTGCATCGTAAATGAGCGACGACGTACTCACTTTTAAGTAATCGTACTTTCGCAAAAATAAGCAGTATGGTTTCATATTGCTAATACCAGCTTCTGTTTAAGCCATCTTAACAAAGCGACCTGGCAAACTAAAAATATTTGTTCAGAAGACGGTTTTCCACATTATTTGAGATCGATTGCTCAATTGGAAACTGAGTTATTACAACTCAATTATCTTACTTTCCATTCTTTTGCCACGCGTTTTTAACATTACTTCTGTTTATAACTTCTTCACATCGCTGTGGTGGTACAACGGATATAACCCTTGACTTCGGTGAGGACGACATAGGTAGACGGATTGGGTTCGATCCCCGACAAGTCCTGGTTGTAATTGTTGAAAGCGATTTATGTAGGCCAGCAGATGCTTTTTTTTATTCATTTTACTCATATTTTAGTACAGCACTTTTTCAAAAATGGGATATGTATTCGGAGCTATAATAAGCATCGAAAGTAAACGAAAATTAGCATTAGTGACTTATATTTAAGTACCTATTTTTAACAGTGAGGGGTCAGCGACTTATCGAAATTTTATTCCTTGGCAATCCAAGAAATCTTTGCGTTTTCCGTTCTTTCTACGGAACAGATATTCATCCTTATGTTCTTTACCCTAGAATTTGTTATTCTTATAGAAAAAAAGAAACCTAATCTCTTTTGGATCTGCAAAAGAACGAGTTGAAAAAAATATCGATGTTTGTTAAACACAAGATCATTCTGCTCTCGTTTATTTTAAAGAACAGTGAACGAAAAAAACGAGTCGGTATGTTGTCGCCTGAGCGGCGCCAATGGAGTGCAAAGGGTTAAAGTTGTTTGCATTTGAAAATAATTTAATTTATAATTCTTACACATGTCTATTTATAATGTTCGTTAATTATAAATATCAAAATCTGATATATTATAAATCGGATTTCATTTGAATTACCTGGTAGTTTCTTTAAATCTCTGGATTTTCTGAGGTAATCGACTGTCATCTCCAGAATATAAGCCTTCTCCAGTCTAACTGAACGATTCTGAAAATATTTTTTTACTGTAAATACATATATTTTAAATAGATACCAATTTCTAATGTGGAAAATAAGGTCTCTTTTATGAATAGATAATAATAGACTGAAAAATAAATCTTCGTATATCTCAAATGATATAGCTTCTTAACTTAAAATAGTTATTATTCCTGAACTTTTAACTATTCAAGCGAAGTCAAGTTTGTCTCTGGTTATATATTAACCCTACAAAACGCTATCAATTACTTAACCTTCAAACCGTACACTGTAATAAAAAATTGCCTAAAAAGGAGTACATGGACGTACTCGTTTCTCTTTGAAGTACATTTGCATCATAAATGAGCGATGACGTACTCAAATTTAAGAAATCGTAAGTTCGAAAAAATGAGCAGTATGGTTTAATATTGCTAATATCAGATTCTGTTCAAGCCACCTTAACAAAGCGACCTAACAAACTTAAAATAGTTATTCAGGAGATGGTTTTCCACATTATTTGAGGTCGATTGCTTAAAAGAAAACTGAGTTATTACAACTCAATTATCTTACATCCAATTCTTTTGCCACGCCTTTTTAACATTACTTCTGTTTATAACTTCTTCATGTAGTTCTCGTAGTACAACGAATATGGCCCTGGACTTCGATGCGGTCGACATCAGGTAGACGGATTGGGTTCGATTCTTGGCGTTAAGTCCTGGTTGTAATTGTTGAAATTTATTGAAAGTGATTTATGAAGGCAGCCTATGTAGGCAAGCAACTGCTCTTTGTATTCATTTTTGAGTACATATCTTTTTCAAAAATGAAACTCATGTTTTCTGAGCTATGATAAGAATCGAATGTAATCAAAAATGAGTACATTTTACTTATTTTTAAGTACCCATTTTTTTAACAGTGTGCGGTGATTTGAGATGAAATTGACGGCCGGGTCGGATCGGATCTAACCAGATCTCTTTTTGATGCATTTTTTGGTAGATAAAAGTGTACAATGAGCATTTTTATTATATTATAACATTTATTGATAATATCTTACGTAAAAAAAAAAACTTTTTGTAGAAAAAATTACCAACGAATTTTAATTTTGTAAAACAAAGAAAATATTTCTGACATTTACATAAAATGTGATACATATTAGTTCTATTTAATTATAAACCTAGTTTTAGAAGTTAGTAAAAAAAACTTTAGATGTTCGATAACTCTGTCTATTGCACGATAAGGAAAAGGGAAAATGAACCGTTGGGTCGGATCCAACCCCCGTTCGAATCTAACGTACCGTTTGAGGGTTAAATTTGTTTTTTTGTTTTTGAAGCAATTCTTTTGACACTTTCGCAACGGAAAGTTCTAATTGCGGCCCATGGCAACCTTTTGTCGGGGCGATAAACAAATGTTTTTTAATTGATTATATGGTAAACCCGGCTCCCTTCGGCCGCAATTGAGCTATTGCCTTTCGCAAGATAACAGTTTTTGATACTTTCGTAAGATAACAGTTTTTGATACTTTCGTAAGATAGCAGTTTTTGACACTTTCGTAAGATAACAGTTTTTGATACTTTCGTAAGATAACAGTTTTTGATACTTTCGTAAGATAACAGTTTTTGATACTTTTGTAAGATAACAGTTTTTGACACTTTCGTAAGATAACAGTTTTTGACACTTTCGTAAGATAACAGTTTTTGATACTTTCGTAAGATAACAGTTTTTGACACTTTCGTAAGATAACAGTTTTTGATACTTTCGTAAGATAACAGTTTTTGACACTTTCGTAAGATAACAGTTTTTGATACTTTCGTAAGATAACAGTTTTTGATACTTTCGTAAGATAACAGTTTTTGACACTTTCGTAAGATAACAATTTAAATTAATTATGAAGAAGAACAAAGTTTATAAACATAATATTAATACTTTTTAAAGTATAATTTTCGAATATACGAAATCATACAAATTTATAAACGGGTTCCGGGTATTTCAATTTATATATATTTTCCCATTTTTTGGTATACCTTAAATTATAAAACATAACGTTGTACGCTGTTTAACGAATTTGAGAGTATTTTTTTTTTAGAAAAATTTAATGAACATGTGTTTTTATGCAC
The DNA here is from genome assembly GCA_963932185.1 of Troglohyphantes excavatus. Taxonomy (NCBI): domain Eukaryota; kingdom Metazoa; phylum Arthropoda; class Arachnida; order Araneae; family Linyphiidae; genus Troglohyphantes; species Troglohyphantes excavatus. Next base: position 24,124,908 of record OZ010677.1, on the reverse strand, counting down.
ACATTTTCTTTAAAAGTTAATCATAATTTTATCTGTAAAAAAAAATAAAAGCTATATCTTTAGTATCCATACAAAGAAGTGTTAAACTATGTTTAAATAATATTATGGCATTGTACCAAGTAAAACAACAACAACAACAAATGACGCACCTAGATGTAGTATGGATGGAAGGTAGCGAGGGTGAAAATTTTAAAAAAACAATGAATTTTTTAATAACAATAAAAAGTGCATTTAGAAAAAATATGCACTATACCAAGTTAATGAGGAACAAATAGAAACATGTATTTTAATAACATGTCTTTTATAACATGTCTTTTAATAACATGTCTTTTATAACATGTCTTTTAATAACATGTCTTTTATAACATGTCTTTTAATAACATGTCTTTTAATAACATGTCTTTTAATAACATGTTTTTATAACATGTCTTTTAATAACATGTCTTTTAATAACATGTCTTTTATAACATGTCTTTTTATAACATGTCTTTTAATAACATGTCTTTTATAACATGTCTTTTAATAACATGTTTTTTAATAACATGTTTTTATAACATGTCTTTTAATAACATGTCTTTTATAACATGTCTTTTAATAACATGTCTTTTATAACATGTCTTTTATAACATGTATTTTAATAACATGTCTTTTAATTAAAATATGAATGAATCACGATACAAGAACTTGTAAATTGCGTTATTAGCGGAAAAATAAAAATTCCGATACTTTGGTGATTATTTGCTGTTTTGTGTTAATCTTAACAAATCGGTGGTGCTCCTGTGTTGTAGCACGTCTATAAAGGTTTTATGAGATTTTATTTAAGTAAATTATTTAGTCAAGTACATTTAATCTCTGATATAGTTACAGCTTTAGAAAAATTATATATTCATCTTAACGGATCACGAAAACATGGGATAACATTGTGTGCCCCTAACTGCAAGTAAATAAATACAATATGTAACTATTTCACTGTAAAAAAATTATCAATGGAAAACTTCAAACTAGAAGACATGAAATGTAGTTACATCAAATGTGATATTTTAATTTATTTATTAAAACTGTTAAATGATTTTCTTCAGTTCCAATTTCAAGTTTAAATAACATGGTTTGAACATATAAAACGAATCGTTCCAATTACCTCCTGCACTTTGTCAGGTTTGGCCACCATCTCCACCAGCTGGGACAAGGATCTGTTGATTCGAGCCCTTCTTCGCTTTTCAATAAGAGGTTTGGAGACCTACGGACAATCAGCAATGTAATTAGTATGGTTTGTTTAACATTACATTAATATTACAGTTAATAATATTAAATATTACAGTAATTTTTTTTCTTTTGCTCCTTCAAAAGAAGGCCCTCGAATTTTTTTTATATTTTACCCCCTCACTTTCTTAATATTCCACTCACATATACATAACTTTTTTTACTCCATTGCCAAACCAAAGAAACAATTTTCGAAACAAATCCTTACCCCTTCCTACTACTACAGACGATGGACGCAAACCACTAAACTCTATATGTAACTCGTGGAAGGCTTAACACTGGTTTTCTCTACGGGCGCGTTGAAGCCAATATGAACACAGCTACCCTCAATTTTTTTAAAGTAATTTAAGTAGTGTTTTTTAATACCATAGCATTGTAGAAATATTAAGTGTATATATAAATATTATATTTTCTTCTTATAGAATTCATTTTTATATTGCCAAACGAATAGTTTTGCTCTTGCTTTTTAACCACTTCGACTTTGACTTGCAAATGACTTTCTATTTTAATAGCAGATTGCATTTAAAAAAGGTTTTAAAAGAAAAAAATTACAAATTCAACAAAAACCAATACATTGCAGCTTATTTTAACATGAAATCTATACGAAATATTGCGATAGCGATGAAAGTGGGATACAGTTGCTACCCCTTCAATTGGCTTAAAGTCAACAACATGTCTTGCCCAATCCAGAAGTTACAGTTAGAGATCAGTGACGCAAATCCATTTTCCATCTGACATTTGTACCAAAATAGTTTTGCGTGCACAGACTCTGTTATTATTATATTAGACAACTCTTTTATTATTATTTTATACAGACTCTTTTATTATTAAATATTAGAATTGCATAATATAGTAGCATTTACACTAATAACTTGTCCTTAGCTCTTATTTCTTCCAACTTTTTGTTTAGAAGTTTAGTTTTATTTATCTCTTATTTTACTAGTTTTAAACGTACTTTCTGTGTCCTTTTACATCAACATGAAAATTGATTAATTAAGACGCTTAAATTCCAAACTAGATAGTTAACTTTTGAAAAAAAAAATTCAAGATAAACAAAAAAAATATTAATTGCATTAATTATCGAAGAATTTTATCTTCTTTCTTTTTTTACAAATTAGTATTATATAAACGCAGGACTTAACCGAATTTTAGTTATGTACAAGTAGATTTTTTTTTCATGATGTGTATGTTGAAAGTTTAATATCTTAATTTTTTTTTGAGAAATGAAATATGGTCTTTCCATTACGGATTTTTTGATTTAGCTGAATTCTAGGGAAATCTTTTAAATATTAATTTAATGTTCAATTGTGGGGAAACTGTTTTGGGCATACAGTCTTTGGTGTTCATCTTAGTGACCCAGCAAAAAAATTTAGCATGAAACCTTCATCAAAATTGTCAATTGAAGATTTTTTGAAGGTTTTATAAAGGATATTGAAACAAAAAACTGCAGTTTTTTTAAAGTTTTTAATTTTCCTGCATAAAACCTTTAAAATATCTGCATTTTTCCTTCATGATTAAAAATTGAAGTTTTTTTGCAGGTTATTATGAAGTTTTTTTTTACAGTTTTTATGAAGGATATTCAAACAAAAACCTTTAATTTTATACACCTTAAAAAACTGCAGCTTTCCTGCATAAAACCTTCAATTTCAAAATTTTGATGAAGGTTTTATGCTGACTTTTTTGCTGGGGAAGCATACATCTATTGTCTTATTGAAAGGATCTTCAATTTTTCTAGTCTTAAACGTACTTTTTGTGTAATTTTAAATTAAAATTAAAATTCATACCTTAGTTCACAGTTGTGGTAAATGGCAATGCACCAATTTTTCAGAACGGCGATTTGAAAATTGGGAGTGTCATTGTTAGGAATTGAAAACAACAATCGGCTGGGATTTCTGTCAATTAGATTAATTCGTTTTCATCTACTACAATTAAAGTATTATACAGATTAAAATTCGAGGATTTAAACGAACATTTAACATCAAATTCTTGTAAAAATACACTTCTTCAAGTTAGGTAGTTTAAGACTTGTAGTTTGATAGGTAAGACTCGGACTACGGTGCTTGAGATCTGGGTTCGATTGGGAACTTTTGCACTAAATCATCGATATACAGAAAGGACACAAATAGTGGGGCACACTATTTGCAAAGTAAGAAAAATAGGTTTTCGAATTATTAATGTTAAATAAAAGGAAATACATAAAAAGATAACGATCATCAGTAAAAGTGCAATTATTCTACAAAAATATAAATTTCGTGGCTTTTAAATGACAATAGTTAACTAAAATATTTTTAATACTGTTTATATGTTAATATCATAAAGTTTCGTACCTATTTTATTTTTTTAAATTGTCATTAAAGAACATATTTCGATTAAAAAAATCGACGCCACTTGCTTGTTTTATTCGAAGTTACACAGAATGTTTTAAATGAAATAAAAAAAATCGTCTGCGGAATAATTTGAAAGTTGTGTAAATGCAGGATAGATTTCTGAATCAAAATAAAACAAATTATTATAACAGAGCTGTGCATTTTCGAATATATTAAATAATAAAAAAGTCAATTTTTTTCAAAATAGCGTATTACAGCTTGCTTTTAGAATAGACTGTTACAAAAACACTCCATTAATAATTAAATATACTGAGTTTTGAAAAGTTAAAGGTTGATACTTATTCTATTTTATTCAAGTTACTAATTTGACTATAAAATTTGTTTTAATAATGACTTTTACATGATAAATTACATGAATATCACAAAAAAACATTATACCCCAACTTTGATTAAAGGTAAGTTAGCTTACAAAAGTTATTATAAAAAATATTTAAAAAAATAATCGGAATTAAATAAAACGATTACATTTCTAATAAATAAGTGATTGTTATTTTAAATTTTTTTTAATTTTACAATTATTTTCCAGAGAGAAATTGGCTTTCAAACGTCAAAAATCAAGTTTTAAAACCCATTTCCCCTCACCTTACTCTATATAAACATCCGAAATTCCAGATAATTTCACAATTCGTATTATTGCCTTACAGTCCCAACTTTAGAAAATTACCGGAAAAAATCCAATTCGAAAAAACAAACTTAACTTCATCGCCATAACAACTAACAAATTCTTAAAAATTAATATAAATACCTACAAACTAATAACAATACAATAAAATTAAATTAAAACATCTCACCCTTCTCCGTTGATTAGAATTCCACGCTACCTCAGACTCCATTCGACCCTTATTATAAGAAAAACCTTATTTAAAATTAACCTTATTATTAATTCAACCTTATTACCGACCCTTATTTAAAATTCCAGTTCCACAAATGACAATACTCTGGACCCGTTTCTCCTTAACCGTGACTGATCTTCGTAACCCCGACTACCGAGTCACGATTCGAAGTGAAGCAAGGAAGAAGCCCGCCTCTGTTCACAGAACGACCACTCCGAGTTTGAGGTCCCCCTCCTAGAGATCTCTTCCCCCCCCTTACCAAACCTGAATAGCCCTTGCCTTTCTATAGATCCCGATGCTCCAATGGAAAGTTTGATGTAATTGATATCTCTGTGGAGAATATTCGATATTCAAAACGATTAATGATCTTTTATTGTTTTTATTATGGATTATTTTTTTTCCTAAGTAAAATCTTGTTTCAAGACGTATTTTTTTTAAAGATGGTATTTTATTTATCGTTAAATTTTATTAGAAAATTCATAGAAACCAAAGTTATGTTTGATTATATTAAACGAATATTAACTCCCCACTGATTTAGCGGAATATAATGCTTACCAAAATATCGTACACTGTTATAAATAGGCAATCATAAGTAAGTATGATTACTCATTTTTTAGTACATTCGATCCTTATCATGGCTCTGAGATCCGAATACCTAAGATTCAATTTTAAAAAAGACATGTACTCAAAAACGAGTACAATGAGTAAAAAATAATAAAAAGAGCAGATGCTCGCCTGCATAGGCTGCCTTCATAAACCACTTTCAATAAATATTGATAATTACAACCAAGACTTATCGGGAATCGAACCCAGATCTTCAAGCACCGTAGTCCGAGTCTTACCTATTAAACTACAAGTCTTAAACTACCTAACTTGAAGAAGTTATAATTAGAATAAACGTTAAAAAAGTGTAACAAAAGAATGGGAAGTAAGATAATTGAGTTGCTATAACTCATTTTCCATTTAAACAATCGATATAAAATAATAAGGAAATCCATCTTTTGAACAAATATTTTAAGTTTGTCAGGTCGCTTGGTCAAGATGACTTTGAACAGAAGCTGAGTTTAGCAGTGTCAAATCACACTGCTCATTTTTGAGAAAGTACGGTTACTTAAATTTGCGTACGCCATCGCGCTCATTCGCGATGCAACTGTACTGAAAGAAAAACGAGTATGTTTAGGTACTCATTTTTAAGATCCTTTTTTTTTGCAGTGTATCTCATTTCACAGAACAGAATTAAACATTAATCGAATAATTTTATTCCACTATCAGACACCCTAATTAAAGTAAACGAATACATTTACATATTATAAAAATATTAACAATATATCTATCGCAACTGAACCTTTAATTAGTTGTAGTTTTTTAAACTTGCTTTAAACAAACCTTTATCAACATCGCAATCTACTATTGAAAAAGAATAGAACTTATTTTTAAAAAAAATACGCCATAACACGACATCAAATAACTTAACATCACTACGGTGGTCCCTTTTAACATCAATTTATCGTCAATATAAGAAGCTAAGGGGGACCACAGGCATTGCCTATAGGCCATTACGATTGGGCCTCTTCAATAATTCTCATAAGACAAAACTGTATGTCAAAAAGGCTTTTAGGGCAAGCACGCGACTTATAAGCCCTAGGGGGAAGTAATTTTGGGGAATGTATTCTGCTTCGGTTCTTTCTCATTGTTAAATGGTCATGTGCGTTTTGTACAATTGACAGTTGAATTGCATCTGTTCCGTAACTTGAATTGCTATACAGAGTGCATTAGGTGAGAATGCCACCTGTCAAAGGTGAGGTGTATTGACTTGGTGTGTATTTTTGTATTTTGAGCGTTTCTTTTTTTAATGTGGGTCCCTGACCTTTTGATTTTAAAGTACATAGTAACAGGAGGTATTTCATGGTATGCGACAGCTTTCAAATGGATGGAATTAAAATACTGTACAGTAATAACAAATTTGCTTAAAAATAAGTACATGGATGTACTGGTTTTTCTTTGAGCACAATTGCATCGCAAATGAGCGATATCGTACTACAATTTAGGTAATCGTACTTTCTCATAATAAACGGTGTGATTTAATATTGCTAACATCAGATTCTGTTCAATCCATCTTAACAAAGTGAATATGGACATTGCGAAACTCATCAGCATAAAAATGCATGGCACTAAAACTATAACATTAAAACTATCATTCATTACAAAGTAAGTTTCCTAGGATTTCATTCAGAAAAACTATATTTTTATTGAAACGGAATCAATTTATTTTCCAAAAAGCGAGTTTAATTAAAATGTATTCCACTTGGTGACATTTTCACAGTTTGAGTTTCACAGTTTTGTCACAATAGCTTCCAAAAAACAATCGTCAGACTCTACATTAATAGTTTTTAACCAACCAGCTCTCCTTTGTGAGTACATTGTAAAAAATAATGTGTTTAAAAATGTGTCCGTGGACGTACTTGTTTTTTTAAGTACAATTACATCGTAAATGAGATGACGTATTGAAATTTAAGCAACTGTACTTTCGCAAAAAAATGAGCAGTGTGGTTTGATATTGCTAATCTCAACTTCTCTTCATGCCATCTTAACAAAGCGATCTGACAAACTTAAAACAGTTGTATAGAAGATGGTTTTTCACATTATTTGAGGTCGATTGCTTAAATGGAAACTGAGTTATTACGATTCAATTATCTTACTTTCCATTCTTTTGCCATTCTTTTTTAACATTACTTCTGTTTATAGGTTCTTTACGTGGCCTTGGTGGTACAACGGATAAGACTCTGGACTTCTGTGCGGACAACATTAGGTAAACAGATTGAGTTCAGTTCCCGGTAAGTCCTATTTGTGATTATTGAAAGGGATTTATGAAGGCAGCCTATGTAGGCAAGAAAATACTCATTTTAACCATTTTTGGTACATCTCTTTTTCAAAAATGAAACTTATTAATTCGGAATTATGATAAGTATCGAAAGTAATCAAAAATGAGTACATTTTACTTATTTTTAAGTACCTATTTCTAACAGTGTAGATTTTTAAAGTACCATATCCATGTGTCATGGATGAAAAACTCCAACAATAATTTGTTGGGCGCCTTTAATCAATTATAAAGAAAATATTCTTTTTTTGTTATTGATAAACGATAAACATTTTAAATTTAGTAACTAGTTAGACTCACTTGTTACAAGAACACTGTAAAAAAGGTGCTTAAAAATGAGTACACAAACGTACTTGTTTTTCTTTGAGTAGAATGAGCGATGACGTACTCAAATTTATGGATAACTAGAATTCGGATAACTGGAATTCTACTGTTTTTCTATTAAAGCAGAATGCTTATTTTAGAAATTTAATTACAAATTTTCTTGTATATCAGAGTTAATTGAGAGACAATATATACCATGTCAAACTAAGAGTGATTTTTATTAACAGAAATCCACAGAGTACGAAATGTTATCATATATATACATATTATCGCTGTTGCCATACATAACCCAGTATAAACTAAACTAAATACAGTTAAAGTAAACAGTGATGATTATGATGATGTGCCGTGATAAATGATAATACTGATAGTCTGTGCCGTGATAATGTAGATGGTCGATTCCGCGATATTACAAATTTAATAAAAACAATTAATAAAATTATTTTATATAAGTATTCAATGTAACAAAAACCACGGAGTAAAGAAGAAGGTGGAGGTGCGAACAAGTCTAAAACCGGTTTGCAATGTGAAGTAAGCAATCGCTTAAAAAGTAGGAACTGGCGAAGTTTTTGGCGCTATTCCAAAGCACTACTTTGTACCAGTACTTGGCGATAATTTATTTTTCCCTCGTAGGAAAACTACTGCAAACTAGGTTTGTTTGCTCCTAGTTTGGGGTTGCTAACTTACGTCTTATAAAATCTCGCCAAATCATCTCCACCTTTTTCTTTACTCCGTGAACAAAAACATGCACATTTTTAAAAATAAACTATAACACAATAAGCAAGAAAATAGTTTTAAAAATACATTTAGTTACACACTAACATTTTCGAAGCTTTCTCTTTCATGTTTAGAAGTTCTAAACTCATACTGAATATTATTTCTTGTAAGGTTCGATTGTTGTTTAGAGTTATATAATACAAGTCTACACTAGAGCAACATGAAATATTACTTCTTCTTTAAAAATTTATTAAAATTGGCTTACAGATAAATGTATCATTAATTCATGAAAGAAAAAATATATTTACAGTACTTTTATTTCAGTGTAAAAGTTTAGATGTGTTTACTATTTTAACAGCTGCCACAAAATAACTTAGAATAATTAATTTTATATAGTCTAAAGACGTCATATTAGAAATACTTTGTAACTCTAAAAATCACATTTTGTATCCTGATTTCATTTGAACTTAAAATGTATCAGATTTAAATAGTATGTAGATTAGGTCGAAAGTAATTAACCGAGATTGAGTAACTAATGCGATTGATTGATGCGATTTTTAATAAAGTTTTGCAATAAGAAAAAAACATCCAATACCACTGATTAAAAAAGATGGATTACATTTTAATGGTTCAGACTACTTGATTTTAATTGCATACTTTCTGGGTAGGAAGATACATTGTATGGAATAAATATAGAAACTTTAAACTTGCAATGCAACATCATTTTCTATCCCTCTCCATCAAAACTTCACGCACCAGGAAGCGTTTCATAACACTTCGATTCTGTAGTCACAACCTGCATCTTCAAATGAACGGGGTTTTCACACGATATTTCTTGTTGGTTTGACTTAAATTATGTATGCTTAATTGATTGACTTAAATTGACTTACATTATGTAAATTTTATATGATATTTATCATGGTGTAGATGAATAATTTGCAATTAATTCTTTCGTTATCCAATGTATACTATTTTTTATACTATTTTATATTAATAGTATATTCTATTATCTAACTTTCGGTTCCTATGGCAATTCTATGTCAATTTAATTAATTTTAAAAGAAGACTAAGAAAAACGTTAAAGTCATTTTTGAACAATATTTTCTTAAAACCTTAATCAAAATACTGAATTCTCCAACTTAAATTCTTGATTTTAACATAATCTTTGTTACGTTAATTTTATCATAGTTCGTTCTTACGATGTTTTTTCCAATTAAAATAAAACACACAGGGGGGGGGGGGACCTCAAAACGTGTACAAATATCAAAAAGCGGGTTATGGATTCAAGAAATAATAATTCAATACTTAAAATTTAATATAGCTTTCAGGAAAGTAAAATCTAGAATTGTTTATGAAATCTTATATAGTATTTTTTTTCAAAGAACATTCAGAAGAAAGTAAACAGAATTAACTCGGATGGAGATGAGCGACTTTAGTCGTCCATGGATTTAAAAAAATTCTAAAAATTTATGTAATCTTTAAATTCATAAAATATACGATGTTGAATCATTTTTCAAATCTAACGTGTTGAGGTGTGTCTTGGAAGCTGTATTCTAACCGCTCAAAACATGGAGATAAGAATAAGAAAAGAGAAGACATCTCCTATCCCCTACCATTGATGCGATTGAAGTAACTGTAAGACGAGGCAGGGAAACTAGTTTAAAGGTGTCCGCCATGTTGGTTTCACCAGGACTCAAAGGGCTAAAAGCTTAATACCAAGCGTAACTCTCTGCGAAATATACATTTTATAGACAAACGGAAGATTTGGCTATGGAAAGCCTCTTTCACCTGTATTTAGTGATGTTTATAAAATGGCACAAATGCTTTTTCATTTCTGCTGATGAAGAGAGATGTATATCCCGAAACATGTTTAGATTTTATGTATTTTTATTACGTAGTATTAACTTTGCATTTGTATTTTAATATTCTTAACACAATGTTCTAAAAGGCGAGTTTATATCTTAATGAGATATAATATTCCTAAGCTCAGCTCTTCTGTTCAAGCGATCTTAATGAAACCTGGCAAACTTAAAATAATGGTTCAGAAGATAATTTTCCACGCTACTTGATGTCAATTGCTTAAATAAAAACTGAGTTATTACAACTCAATTTTATCCTACTTACTATTTTTTATTCACACCTTTTGTTAATTTCTTCTGTTTATAACTTCTTAGTGTCTCCCTGGTATGGATAAGACAATGAACTGCGGTTCTGAGAATCTATGTTCGATTCCCGGTAAGACTTAGTTGTTGTAATTGTCGATATTTACTGAAAGTGATTTATGAAGGCAGCCTATGCAGGCAAGCATCTACATATGTTTGAGTACATGTTTTTTTTTCAAAATTGAAACTCATGTATTTGGTGTCATGATAACCATCGAATATAAACAAAAATGAGTACATTTGACTTATTTCCAAGTACCTATTTTCAACAATGTAATTGTATCTTTAAAAAAACTCCTCCATATTTTTCAAGGCCTCCGTGGCCGAGTGAATCGGGGTCCACAGCCGGGAATCCAAGGGGTCCCCGGTTCGAGCCTTTGCGCAGACTAGACTAAAGAATAGTAAAAAGTAGTGATATTGAGATCGGAGGGTTGCCAACTTCGCTACCAAAATACTAGAATGTCGTCCAGAACATCCACAAAAATTAACGGCTTGTATACGCGTCTGGTGCACGATACATCTGATCGGGGTCCAAAGTCTATTGAAGGCGTTGAGTGCCAGTTCAGGTGTTGTCCTCGTCATCTGACCATGGTTCAAAAATACGAGGCATCGTTCCCGGGTCTTTCCTTCGAGATAGACCCCGAACCGTCGCCAATAGTCCACTGTGCAGCTCTAGTGCGACGTTGATTAACCAAACCAAACCATATTTTTCAGGTAACAGATCTTTCTCAAGAGTTACAAAGACCGATATATAATCCATGATGTACGACAAACGAGTGTGATGGATTGAGATGGATACCCTCGTTGAAATCGATTCCCTGTAGAATCCGATATTCTCTGAGCAATTTATTCCCACCTAGGCGTGCATTTCATCAAAATGCAACCGCCCTACAATTCCACTTGGGGCGAATACGGGAAAAAAAAGAAGTGTTTCTCAAGATTTATAGAGCCCCGCCCTCCGTTAATCATACGTCGATTCTGATGTCTTTATTTATTATGCCATATTAATTGTGTAGGAATGCAAGTAGTTTCTTATAACTACAAACAACAGAAAAGCGAGTGTCATTTTCAGTTTTAGAAACACTGTAAATAATATGCCTAAAAATGAGTACATGAAAGTACTTCTTTTTAAGTCCAATTGCATCGTAAATGAGCGATTACGTACTCAAATTGCAGCAACCGTATTTTCGCAAAAAGGAGCAATCTGGTTTAATATTGCTAATCTCAACTTCTGTTCAAGCCATCGTAACAAAGCGACCTAACAAACATAACACATTTGTTCAGAAGATGGTTTTCCACGTTATTTGATATCGATTGCTTAAATTTAAACTGAGTTATTACAATTCAATTATCTTACTTTTTTTTGGCACACCTTTTTAACATTACTTTTTTTATAACTACTTCGCGTCGCCTTGATAGATTAACGGATCAGACTATGGACAGCGATGCAGCAGATCTGGGTCTGATACACGGAAAGTCTAATTTATAATTATTGATATTTATTGAAAATTATTTATGTAGGCAAGCTACTGCTCTTTTTATTCATTTTTGAGTACATGTCTTTTTCAAAAATGAAACTTATGCATTCGGAGCTATTATAAGCATCGAATGTAATCAAATTTTAGTACATTATACTTATTTTTGAATACCTACTTTTAAAAGTGAGTACATTTGTTGTACTGTCCAAGGACGGATTTAGGCATAGGCTGCAGCCTAGGGGCCTGCAGCACACACTAAAAAAACAGAGTCAACTTGTGCAAAAAAAATATTAAAAAAAAGGATGATAATCCAAATTCTAATGAAAATAGTATACTACAATTTTTTTTGTGAAGGAGAAAAATTCTATTTTTCTTGACAAGATTTGTACAGTGTAAATATCCCCTAATATTTTTATGTTCTTTAAGAAAATATGTTTAATTTGTAATAATTACAACTACAAACTAATTTACTTTTTTTGGAAATCAATTGTATCTACATGCTTTGAGAAAGAATTGTTAACGTTCCGTCCGTCAGACAGTTACATGCTTCTTTTCTTTTACGGAGCCCATACAAAGAGGTTAATATATTTTACATTAATATTTTAATAAATTGCGTCGTCGAATTTGCATGCTTTCTTAAAAAATGAAAACTTTGATTCATTCTCACCTAAGAAGATAAATCAATTTCGCAAATTTTGTTCAGTGTACAATTAATAATAATTTTGGTTTATTCAGAGAAAAATATATCAGTATGAGTCGTTCTATTAAAATACAAATACAACGTTAAAATACGCAATAAAATCCATCAAATCTGGTCATGTTTCGGGAGATACATCTCCCTTCATCAGCAGAAAATGAAAAGTCTGTGTGTGAAATAAAATAGAAATAAAACCCAGAATTAAAAGCGTTGCCAAAGAAAAAACAAAAAACTATCTCAATCGGTTGGAGTTAACTATTGTGTGCCAACAAGCGGGAAATAATCGGACCGCAAATGTTTCTTTGACAATCGAATCAATATTGCTAAAAATACGCTTCCAGGAGGACAAGTTCAACTGGAGATTTAGGTTTGCAAATTAAATGTGGGTTAGAAAAATTAAATATATGACCATGTTCCTAAGACAAACATGTCGAAACATGTCCAGATTTGATGGATTTTATTGCGTATTTTAACGTTGTATGTGTATTTTAATATTCTTAACGCAATGTTCTGTAAGACGAGTTTTTATCTTATGAGTCGTTCTATCTCTTGATTTGAAACACATTCGGAATGCCACAGTCTATTTTGAAGTTTGAATAATTGACTGATATATTGAATAACTAGATGTCAATTTTTGATTAAGTCAAATAAAATAACGATATTTTCACTATAATTATTTAGAAGCTATTTTAAGCAACGTTAATCATTTGTCAGTAATTTAAAATCATTTGAATGACTTTCAGAAATCATATAAGTTACTATACGCAAAGGAACGTACGAAAAAGTGAAAAATTATATTATAAATGCATTACATATATCATAAACTCTCATAAATTGTGCCTCAGTTGGTGCTGTCCATTCCTCGAAATTATAGAACATTTTAAGTTCATTAGGGGAGTGACACGTTTTTAAAAGTCATCATTAAAGTAGACTTACAAAATACATAATTTATTGCATTTCGGTTTCCTATGCTTATAGTGATATACTTAAACACTGTCATCAGCCTTTGCAATGTATGACACAAATTCATCATTTTTTATCCAAATTGCACTTCATTTATTCCCCCAAATCCGAAATATAGGAATTTAATCGCCAGTGCGACACAACTGACGATAACCGACGTGAACAGGTGTCATCTAAGTGGACATAATCTCCTAAAAACTTCCCACATCCATATACATAAGGGGGCGATCTCATTCGAAAAAGACCCCTCTAAAAAACAAAGCCCCCTTGCCCGGGGCCATAACACGTCGGAATGGGATGAGAACACGAATTGAAAATCCAGTCCGGCAGTGACAGTAATTGGGAAGCAGGAGAGGGACAGCTCCACTCTACTCGGTGGTCCTTCTTACCCGACAAGCAACGCGGCAAGACGAACGTCTTTATCTGGATTAATTGGGCATTTGGATTGGATAATGGCGGCGCGGTCATTAATTTGGAAAGGGGGTTTTCAGATGTAATTATGGGTTTTAAGCATGTTCTGTTTTCGTAATTAGAGGGGGATGTTCTTAGAGGTCTTTTGTTTACTTAATATTCTATTTGAGGATCGGTAATGAAGACGTACGGTGAAGATCCCGAGGCAGGGAGTCTATCCGATGCTAATTAAGATATCAGATAGTTTTTTTATGGAGTGTGTTTTGGGACATGGAAAATTCTTAAAAACTTTTTAGTTAGTGTTAGATATCTTACATTAGAAATGTATGCAGGAACGCCCTTAGGGAAGTAAAACGCGTGCCAACTCACAGGGCTCCGCGCTCATCAAAATAAGAATGTTATAGTTTTTTTTCTTGGTTTTGACATGAAATATCTTAAACATCAGCTACGTGAAATATCATGTCAATGATAGAACATACAATCAGTACCGTTACACAAAAAATATTTTAACGATTCCAAATTCTCAACTCGACTATTCGAAAATACCAACTCAACAGTGCTGAAAATTCCCAGTTTCAACACATCGATATTTTTCATCTTTTTTTTTATATATATTTTAGGTAATATTGAACAGTTCTCTCACAAGCAATGATTTACTGCGCCCATATTCCAATGCAGTGCGTTCTTAGGTCTAATTTAAATGTAATCTTGCAAGTGGACAAGAAATTTCCTAACTTAACGATTCCAACTTCTCAACTCAACTATTCGAAATTCCCAACTCAACAGTGCTGAAAATTCCCAGTTCCAACTTATCGTCATTTTTTTTATATATATTTTAGGTAATATTGAACAGTTCTCTCACAAGCAATGATTTACTGCGCCCATATTCCAATGCAGTGCGTTCTTAGGTCTAATTTAAATGTAATCTTGCAAGTGGACAAGAAATTTCCTAACTTAACGATTCCAACTTCTCAACTCAACTATTCGAAATTCCCAACTCAACAGTGCTGAAAATTCCCAGTTCCAACTTATCGTCATTTTTCATATTTTTTTAATATATATATTTTAGGTAATATTAAACAGTTCTCTCACAAGCATTGATTTGTTGCACCCATATTCCAATGTAGTGTCCGTTCTTAGGTGTAATTTAAATGTAATCTTGCAAGTGGACAAGAAATTTCCTAACTTAACGATTCCAACTTCTCAACTCAACTATTCGAAATTCCCAACTCAACAGTGCTGAAAATTCCCAGTTCCAACTTATCGTCATTTTTCATATTTTTTTAATATATATATTTTAGGTAATATTAAACAGTTCTCTCACAAGCAATGATTTACTGCGCCCATATTCCAATGCCGTGCGTTCTTAGGTCTAATTTAAATGTAATCTTGCAAGTGGACAAGAAATTTCCTAACTTAACGATTCCAACTTCTCAACTCAACTATTCGAAATTCCCAACTCAACAGTGCTGAAAATTCCCAGTTCCAACTTATCGTCATTTTTCATATTTTTTTAATATATATATTTTAGGTAATATTAAACAGTTCTCTCACAAGCATTGATTTGTTGCACCCATATTCCAATGCAGTGTCCGTTCTTAGGTGTAATTTAAATGTAATCTTGCAAGTTGGACAATTTCTAATCTTCCCAATTGCTTTCATTTGTTAAGAATATTAATTTTCTTCAGGCATAAATTTTCCCAACTCGGGGTTCTTAGAAGTTGAAATTCCCAACTTTCAGGGTTTCCAAATTATTTAGGGGGGGGGGGGGCTGTGCGACAGGCCTGCTTCCGAAAGTTCATAGAGTACTGCCAGTAAGATTCATCTTTACGATTATATAGAGGTGTTTTTTTCCTTCTGACGGGATGGCCGGTACTACTACTAGAAAATTCAGAAAGTTCTGAGTTCCAAATGTCAAATTTGTTTCTCCAAATGTGCTTCCGGAAGAACTTTGGCCCGTTCCTTCTATCATTAATCTCATAATCCATTCCGTGACAAATATCGCGACTGACATAAATTTGATCTATTTCTATAAAGAATTAGGCTTATATAGACAAAAATAATTTTAAAAAAATCAAAATAATACAGATTTTTTATGACACGAAGTTCTTGAATAAATATTCTATTCACATGATATGTAGCCCCATCAAATATTTGTAGTTAAAAAAATAATTCGATTGGCTTTTTAAATCTTAAAACTTTAAAATAAATTTATGTGTATATTAAAAAGAGCCCGCTCCTAAGTTCGTACAGGACCCGCGTTTGCTAAGAACGGCCATGAACGAAGAAAGGGGTGTGCGACGAGTGTCATAGCACATGGCCCCGCGTCCAGCTCAAAAATGTATACCATTAAGAGTATAAACAGAGAAAACAATTCTTACTTTTCCGACACTTTATTAAATTTTATTTTTAATTTATGAGTTTTAGACACATGGGTGAAATGTTGTCTAATTTCTTCAGTGTTAAGCAATTAAATTGTCAAAATTATTCAAACATTTAAAAATAATTCAAAGTAGCAAATTTAAAATAAAAACTGTCTTCCCAATATATAACGCATATTACATAAAAAAGTGTACTGTAGAGTTTTGTCCCGAAAATTCCGCATTAAAAATCGAGTTCTCCTCTGTAAAAAAAAGTCCTTCAATTAAGTACTTGAAAGTACTTGGTTTTGTTAGTCCAATTGCAATCTAAATAAGCAATGACGTACTGAAATTTAAGTAATCGCAAAAATAAACAGTGTAACTTAATATTGCTAATCTTAGTTCCTGTTCAAGCCATCTTAACAAAGCCACCTGACACACTTAAAATAAGCGTTCAGAAGATGGTTTTCGACATTATTTGATGTCGATTGCTTAAATGGAAACTGGGTTATTACAACTCAATTATCTTACTTCCCATTTTTTGGCACGCCTTTTTAACATTATTTCTGTTTATAACTTCTTCGCGTCGCCTTGATAGCTTAACGGATAAGACTGCGGACAGCGCTGCTGCAGACCTCGGTTTGATTTCTGGTAAGTCAAAGCTGTAATTGTCGATATTGTTTTAGAAATTTCAGTTCAACGATGTACCATATCTTGGTGCAAAACAGAGGGCTGCAGCAAATTATGGTGGAATGTAGGTTGAACCAAACATCCTTTATCGCAAAAAAGCGGAGGTTTCACCGATAATTGGTTCAACCTCTGTAACTGCAATCGAAATCTTCGCTGTCGCTGCATTAACAAACTGAGGAATCTCCTCCAATAAATACACCGACGATCAAGAACCTCCGTGGCCGAGTGGATAAAGACGTTCAGTTAGGAATCAGAGGATTCTTAGTTCGAGCCCGATCGGTGTAATTGACAAAGAAAAGTAAAAAGTTGTGATCTGGGCAGGCTCGTAGGTAAGGGGGTGGTTCAGGGGGTTCAAACCCCTCCCATTGAAAGTCGCGAGGAAAAAAAATAAAAATCGAAAACCTGTAAAAAATCATAAAAATACTTTAAAAAAAACTAGAAAAATTTAAAATTTTAGTACAATACTTCTTAGTGAGTTGCATGAGGAAAAATCTAGTATTTTCCGGGGGTCCTACCCAGAAAAATAGTTTTCAAAAGGCTTTAAAAACATTAATTTAGGCATTTTCATCTCAAACTAAGCGTATCATGACGTCATCGTGTTTCAGTATGTATTTAAATTTCGGTGACAAAGGGAAAAGATCGCGAAACGGTGCCTTTTAAACAAGTTATAACTAAAGTAATACATTATTCTAAACAAGGAATTTTTAAATTTGTTCTCTAAATTTATTTCTTACTTAAGGAGTGATATTTACTAATTTTAAAAATAATTAATGATATTGGTAACGATTTCATGAAAAATAAATGATAACAGTGGCTTTTTTGATATTTATATGTCAACTTATTTCTGTTTACTTGAATAAAAATTCATAAGTTTGAAAAAATGGTAGGGGGGGAGGGGGTGGTAAGTTCCTAAAGAAATCAGTTGCTCAGTTGCTGAAAAAACCCCTTGAAAAATCTATACCTACGTGCCTGGATCTGGGGTTGCCAGCTTCGCTACAAAAACACTACTACTAAAATACTTTAAAAAATCGCATTTTGAGTTATATGCAATTTTATGAGTTTTGGTGCAACATTTCACCACTAAATGGTATCAGTGGTAGTACCGTAAAATGGGGAATCTAAGCACCAAATATTGGTTGCAGCTTATTGGGTACAAAATTTAGGTGCAAGGTCGTAATAATTTTTAACAGTGTCGATTCGCTCCTGGTTGCTACTGAAAAAAGGTGTTGAAAAAACTATTTTTTTCTGCACGAAAAATACATGTTTTTACAAAATATATTTTACCAGAATTAAAAAATAACAGAACCTGTAACACCACAATAAGTACAATAGTAATTAAGGACTTTGAGTGTTGGAAAAAGGAAGAAGATATTTTGTCCAAATGTCCCTTCCATTAGCTAAAACAGATGATAAAAAAGACAGAACTAGCCTTGCGTGGCACCTCAAACCTCAACAGCCCAAAGCGGTCTAACTCATTGGACCTCAACTCCGCCCTGATTACAATAATCCGTAATTGTTTACCTTTAATGATACATATCGATCGAAAACCCAACATCTTAATCATACGAGTCGATTCATCTTTCAAAAATCAATTCGTATCGATTTGGCAGCATTAACATTCCTCAGCGAACGAGCCCATCTTTTCCCAGACTTTTTATTATTGTTTAACTTATGTCGCATGACACCAGAAGAACATCGAAAATTCCATTAAAAGGCCCACAACTATTAATAACTCGCCAAAATTGAAACGTTCGCCAACGAAAATTGTCATGTACACGAAGCTTCCAGAAGAGTTCCATTGTGATTTGTCATTTGATCTGATCTGAAGACCGCTATGCAGAAACGAACCAACATATTGCTGGATCTTAAGTAGAAAAGCACTAAGTCTATTAGCGTTATAATTGCTCTATTTTGAACATTGTAAAATTAATTTTAATCGGTGAAAATCACGATTGTAATCGATGCAAATGTAGGGTTATCATAAATTGTTGTGCGATTGTCATTGTTTGGCTGTTTAATAATTAAATTGGCTTTTAATTGTTGGATAATGAGCCATTATTTTTACTTTATTTAACTACTTGGTTTGTCGCCATTAAAGCTTAAACGACTTGCTTAAAATATAGATTAAGAATTTGGGTGAAATTAATGTATTATTATGCCAATGCAGCTAAACGTGATATAGCCAAACAATTAACTGTTTTTCGCAATTTGTAACCACCCTGTATATCGTCGCCTCAGAGCAACAGTAGGATATGAGCAAAGACAGAGTTGCCTATAAAATTGATTTTAAAATTTGCTGTTTTTTCAATGCTGAATATCTAAGGCTGTAGTTCAAGGATTTCAAAGAAGACATAAAAATGTCCGAGTGTTCCACTAAATAAAGGCACATTTGGTAATATTAGCAAGACCGAAAACTCATTTTCGTTTTTTTTAGATGTCTTACTGTTGCTCTGAGGCGACGATATTAGCTGAAAATCGAGCAAAATATCGAAATTGTAAACTTGTTTTGATTGCAAGAGAGTACAGATAGCTTTTAAAGCTTTCCCAACTCTTTATAATCGATTTTTTTTATATGAGGTATTTGTATTAATTTAAAAATTATATTTATTGTTAGCAAAAGTAGCGATAAATGTCTAGTTTAAAAAAAAAAATTCAGATTTTGAAATATTTAAATAACCATAATCTTTGTTCAAATCCACAAACTGTTTTCACATAAATTCAACCAATAATCTTAATTTTTGTGATGTTTTTTTAATGCGTCATAGATTTGGCTTGGTTTTGCTTTTTTATCGTTGCCAAAAAAATAATTGTGGACATTTAGACACACTAATTTAAAGTTTATATGATACACATGTTACTTTTATACATCCGTTTACTATAATTCGAATACTTATTTGCATTTTAAAAATTGAAAACAGACATTTTACTTTATAAAAACATTGTTTTGCGATTTCTGAGTTGTATTTACCTCATCG
Source organism: Troglohyphantes excavatus (assembly GCA_963932185.1). NCBI lineage: Eukaryota > Metazoa > Arthropoda > Arachnida > Araneae > Linyphiidae > Troglohyphantes > Troglohyphantes excavatus. The sequence goes on along the minus strand of OZ010677.1, from coordinate 24,104,773 downwards.
TTTTCTTAGCACATATTACAGAAAATAGTAGACAATTTAGAAGGACAGATTTTTACAAAAATACGATTTACAAATATACGATTTTTACAAAAAACTGTATATTTCCTTATTTATATTTCCCCAACGCATTTATATAAAAAAAATTTGATTATGTTTTAGTTGAAATTTTCATACACTGTTAAAAATAGGTACTCAAAAATAAGTAAAATGTACTCACTTTTTAAGTACGTTCGATTGTTATCAGATGTACTCAGTAATAAGTACAATGAGTAAAAATTAATAAAAAACAGCATACGCTGTTCTACGTTGGTTGCGTTCATAAATTTCATACCAAGATTTACGAGAAATCGAACCCAGATCCTCAGGCAGAGATTCAAAATGTGTTTCGTCACATTAAAGCGATTCGTGGGAAAACCCACTTAACTTTTTCTAAATGGTCTGACTCGTGTACAGATACCAATTTTTGAGAGTCAATTTCAAAGAGACAAAATGTGTTTTGGACTACGGGAAAGATATCGTACAATATAAAATTCAGAGATGTCTTAATATAATTTTTTGAAATTTTGAACAAATCACATTTTGAATGTGTGTTCTTCATTTTATGCTAATCTTAACCACTGAGCTTGAATATAACTATAAACACTGTAACGTGGACTTCCATTGAGCCGGCAATGTACTTTACCGTGCCACGCGGATGAATACAGTTCGGAAGAAAGGTTGAGAAAACATTCTTCCTTGGCTATGACGTCACACGAGACGTCACAGAAATATTTAAAACTGTTTTCTTTCGGTGCCTTTTGTCTAATTTTTCCTGTAAGTAAGTATGTAAAAACATTAAATGTGTAACATTTAATGTATTTTTGAAAGCCAGAAATGCGCTTTTAAATCTACGCAAACTTATGACAAAGGACTATTTTTTCTACCTACACTCACAACTCTGGAGTAAAGTGGTCGGTAACGCTTATTCCTTGCTCCAGTCCAATTATCGTTATATTATTCTAACTTAGTGATCTTAACATATGGAATTTTTGATTATTTTTTTCGTATATAATTTTATAGTTCTGTCACATTACCTTTTGTCATGATTTTACAATTGAAGGGTTTGCTGCAAAAAGGATGTAACTCAAACCTAGGGGAATTTGGAGTTACATGTACTATCTTGTGGTAAAAAAAAACTTGTTCGTTTGGTACCAGAAAGATGTAGCTCCAATCGTTAGTTCTCCAGTTACTCAAGAAATGGAGTTGTCAGTCTCATTAGTTTGTTGCAATATAGAGGTAGCTCCCGGAGCTACCGCCATTTTCCCCCAAACGACTGACGTGCTTTGCTTACAGCAAGGTTATACAGCACTTATAAACAGTGGAGTTTTTGGTTCTTTTACGTTTTGTGGTTCTACGGTGGACTACAACCAGACAACGCAGCAGATGAGCCGGACGTTACAGAGAGGGAGTGTGATGATTAAAAATGTAATTTTCTGTTTTTAAAGCCAAGTTATATACTATATTTCAATTGAAGTTTTCTTTAAATAAAATAATATTATAGTAAATTGCATTTTTTTGTGAAATATTTTTCATAGAGGTAGACAGAGCATCTATTTGGTTGCAAGAAAGAGGTAGCTCCAACAATCCAACATGTGCCACGTCATCTGGAAGATATATTTTTGAGTGAAAATACTGTCATAATATGTAGGAACAATTAAGAAGATTGATCAAAAAGAATATCTTCACACAACTTGGAATTTTGAATTTCCAAACGTTTTTTACGGTTTTCTGCAAACTTGAATAATTTGAGCTACCTCCTTTTTACAGCAAACCCCTCAATTGTAAATACGCCGTGGCCTATTACAATAAAACTTATCAATCTATCTCTGCAAATATAGGCAACTTCAATCCTTAGTCCTTGCCTATATTGATTCTTTTTTGCATAGATGTTTCCAACTGATCAAATCGCCAATACGTGCTTCAATCCTGTCCCGGGACGGGTCACGAGAGCAATTAAAACCAATTTCCAATGGAACGGGCATACACGTGCCCAGAATGCCAATACATCCATCCCGTCCCGTAGGTGCCAATTAAGTCATCCCAATGGAAAGACAGGGCGTGGTCCTGGGAGACCACATTCAAGTGGTCCGTTCGCCGAGGGTGGGCCACCCTGCTAAGGACCCCCAAATTTGTTTGGAGAGGTATAACTCAGTTGATCGGAGAACCGACTCGTTGCATTTTGATGACTTGATGGACGTTGGCGGGAAGGGTGCCAATTGGAGAGCTTTCACGTCGCCAAATTTCGGGATGGGATTTTTGCATTGTGGTAGATTTATGTTTGAATTTACACTCCTGTTTAGTCTTATGTACATTCTATATTCGTCTAAAGACAGGACGGGGTATTAAGAGGACCGTTTAGTTTCCGATCAACAAGAATGGATAATATATTGTGCTTATATAAATCAGTGCAACTACAATACTATTAATTCAATTGGAATAAATGTTGTATACATGTGGGGAAAACAATATTTAACGAGATTCAATCGCAATATTTAACGAGATTCAATCGCAATATTTAACGAAATTCAATCACAATATTTAACGAGATTCAATCACAATATTTAACGAGATTCAATCAAAATGTATTCTGCATTTAGTATACTTTGTATGAAAAAGGTTAATTTTATAACCAGAGGATTTTATGTTAATAAGTTCGTAGGGTCCCAACAAAAAAAAGTCAGCATGAAACCTTCATCAAAAAGAAATCGGACATTTGTTCAAAATGTGAGGATTCATATTTCGTCAAAAGTTACTCGATTCAATGACAAAACGGTTGTCAAATATAACACGATCATAATCTAGTCGCAGAATGCGGTGACTGCAAAATCGTACAATAAAGAAAAGTACGCATGGTTCGGGGATAGGAAAACAGCTAAATAGAAATTAGTCGCAAATAAAATTAACATACTCTTTTGGCTGATACTTTTTTACACGCTCTTTTGAATGATTTTATACTCAGTCAATCGAGATATTTGTCAGGAAGTCCGGTTTGGTTTCATTAATTAACGTCGCACTGAAGCTGCACAGTGGGTTTTTGGCAGCGGTTCGGGGCCTATCTCGAAGAAAGACCCGGGAACGATGCCTCGTATTTTAGAACCATGGTCAGATGACGAGGAAACACCTAAACTGGCACCCAACGCTTTCAATAGACGTCGGGACTTTGGACCCCGATCAGATTTATCTTGCACCAGTCCCGTATACACGCCGTTATTTTCTACTGTTCTAGTATTTTTGTAACAAAGCTTGCAACCCTCCGATCACTACTTTTTTACTTTTCTTTGTCAAGTCCATCGCATGGGTTCGAACCACCAATCCTCGGATTAGTAGCTGAACGCCTTTAACCGCTCGACCACGGAGCTCTTTTGAATGATTTTACACTCAGTCAATCGAGCTATTTGTCAGGAAGTCAAATTGTTGCAATGAATTCCCAATGAGCGAAACTTGTTTCTATCCTGGTACCCTATTTAGTTGATTTTTAAGATGCTTCACATGAAAACATAATTATTTCAGTCACTATCTTAATTCAAAAGTCGCCAAATGAGCGATGAATCTCTGAGACTGGCATCCGCGTTCGGTCTGCAGGTAATTGTCAGTGGTGCGATGCGGTGGCTGAGTCTCCTTATGCCTAATGGAAACCGGCCGAGGCTTAATGGAGAGTGCGTAACGTTAATTGAGAAATTACAGCAAAGTACGACCTCCCAGAGACAGCATAAAACATCGATTTCAGAAGTCGTAAAAAGAGAACTTCGAAGTGGTTGGGTTTGGTTTGTAGTCCTGATGGTGTAATTAGCTCGTGTAACAGATTTTTTTAAGTCAAAAATTGAAATATTATCAGATTTTATCGGGCCTATTCGGTAATCGGGGCAGTGGTGGTGGGGGAAGGGGGAAAGCTGACTAGTTTAATATAATAGGAAATGAAACATAATTAGTATTTTTCCTATTGTGAAAAAATGTGTCATAGTCACCTGAGTTCAATTGTCTTTTTTAAAAATCTCCCTCTTCCCCCTCCCCTACTTGATCTCGCCCCCCCTCACTTTTAGAGCACCCAATCACGGCCACTGTCGAAGGCACTGGTGGAGATAATTTATTAAATCATAATTCGTAGAACTTTGTGATAAAAATGATAAAGGGAAAGGTACAAAGTTTTTGGCAAGATGATAACACGATTTGCTTGCTAATCTCAGAGGCGAATTAAAGTCGCAATTTATGTTAGAAGAGACTGGAATTTAATTATTTCATGTTTGTTACATTTAATTTGTGGAGATCGTAGCTAGTTGCCATATTTTTTTGTTTTTAATTATTTTTACTTCAATTTGACTCATATTTGAAAATTGGCAGTGAAACATATCGGTATTTTAAAGTAAAATATATATTTTATTAGGTTCTAATTGTTTTCAAATCGTTGTAATAATTGTTAAGCTACTCCAGTCAAATTAATGTAACCTGCTCCATTGTTGATGAAAGTTAATAAACTATGGCATAAATTATGTGACAAAACTTTGCATTCACTCTGATTAATAACTGCATTTTTACCTTCGAGCATGAATGGACTGTAGTAGAGCAAATGTGACGTCATAATCGTGAAACCAACATCTCAGACCGAATTGCCTCAGACACGTGACTTCTTTTCAAAATTATGAATTAAAAAATACTCGGGATTGGCTGATGAATTGGGAAATGTGTATGCGTGAAAATTTATGAATGGAATGACGTCATTAACCACGTGTCTGAGGCCACATGTTGGCCTCACTTTGATGTTAGCGAGATTATAACATTATGTTTTCTCTACTATGAAGAATCCATGCTCGAAGATTTTTACTTGTTTAGTGTGAAAGCTTTCATTTTTGAGTCTTAAGATATGATACCATTACTAAACTCAAGATTGTAAATCAAGTAATTTCAAAAAAAATTCCCAAACATGGAATATTTTATATAGTCCAGGGCCTTATCCGTTGTACTACCAGGGCGACCTGAAGAAGTTATATAAACAGAAGTAATGTTAAAATTACTATTATTATAGTATGGGTGATTTGGGGCCCCCTAGAAATCTAAAGGGTACACTGTTAAAAATAGGTATTCAAAAATAAGTAAAATGTACTCATTTTTACTTACATTCGATGCTTATCATGGTTCCGTATACATAAGTTTCGATTTTGAAAAATACATGTTCTTAAAAATTATTACAATATGTAAAAATGAATAAAAAGAGCACATGCTAGCCTACATAGGCTGCCTTCATAAATCACTTTCAATAAATATCGACAATTATAACCAAGACTTACCGGGTATCGAACTCAGCGCTGTACGGAGACTTATCAGTTAAGCTACCAGAGCGACGTAAAGAAGTTATAAATATAAGTAATGCTAAAAAGATGTGCCAAAAGAATGGGAAATAAGATAACTGAGTTGTAATAACTCTGTTTCCATTTAAGCAATCGACATCAAATAATGTGGAAAACCATCTTATGAACAACTATTTTAAGTTTTCCAGGTCGCTTTGTTAAGATGGCTTGAACAGAAACTACTATTGGCAATATTAAACCATACTGCTTAGTTTTTAGAAAGTACGTTTGCTTAAATTTGACTACGTCATTTACGATGCAATTGTACTCAAATTAAAACGAGTATGTTCCGAATATGTTCAGGTACTCATTTTTAAGTATCTTTTTTTTACACTGTACATTCTAAAAAAAGCTCTAAATAAGATAAAATACACGAGTTTCTCTAAATAAGCTCGAAATACATGAGTATTAATTTTGAAAAAGACATGTACTCAAAAATGATTGCAGTGAGTAAAAATTAATAAAAAGAGCACTTGCTTGCCTACATAGAATGCCTTCATAAATCACTTTCAATAAATATCAACAATTACAACCAAGACTTATTTGAAATAGAACCCATATTATCAGGCACCGCAGTCCAGTGCCTTATCCGTTGTATTAACAGAGCGACCTGAAGAAATTATAAACAGAATTAATGTTTAAAAGTTGTGCCAAAAGAATGTGAAATAAAATAATTGAGTTTTAATAACTCAGTTTCCATTTAAGCAATCGACATCATATAATGTGGAAAACCATCTTCTGTACAAATATTTTAAGTGTGTCAGGTCGCTTTGTTAAGATGGCTTGAACAGAAACTGAAATTAGTAATATTAAATCCCACTGCTCGAGTTTTAGAAAGTACGTTTGCTTAAATTTGAAAACGTCATTTACGATGCAATTGTACTCAAATTAAAACGAGTATGTTCAGGTACTCATTTTTAAGCACATTTGTTTACAGTGTGTAAATAAACAAAATAACATAAACAAATAAAAAATTTCATTTTTACTCGGCAATTTAAAAAGTCATAATTGTATACGTTTATTGAATCACAATTAAAAAATTTGAATATATATGAATTAGAGCTAATTATAGTTTAAATATAACGTTATTTTTTTATGTAATTTAATGAATGATGTCAATACAAGTTTTTAATCACTCATCGAGCATTAAAGTTCGTAATATATGATTACTAATACAAATATTAAGCATAATACTGGTTATCATGCAATTCTATACAAATAGACAAATTGAACGTTATTACGTTGTCATGGATATAATTATTTTATTAATTATAACTTTAGGCACACTCTTCTTGTGCGTCATGTCATAAATGACAAGTTGTGAATACTAAACGGGACACCTTATTCAAATCATTTTGTTCTCTTTATAATTCCTCTGTAACTTGTCTATGCTTCAGCTTCACAGATATAGAAGTTGACGTAATCTCTCAAAAGTTGTACAGAGGAAAGCTGGTCTGGAAACTTCACTCCTTTCTATAATCCGCTAGGAAGTATATTACTGTGGTGTTTTAGCAAAGAAATGAACAAGAGGGGTAGGCCAAGGATAGTGAAGACTATATATAGAAGGTGTGCTCGTTTTTCGCTTTTTGAAACTGGGCAAGGACAGCAACTATTTGACGTCATTTTAGCTCCGCCTTACTATCGGTTTTTGATCATTCTCATTGGCTGTGTGTTTCAAGCATTGCTACTTAGGTTCGATCCCCGGTTGGGTAACAACTGGTGATTTAATTTTTAATTAGCAAAATAATGTAAATATCTGTAAATAATTGTGTTTAGGTAGCTTCACTACTAATCCGTTCTTGTTTCGTTATGTACCCGTATTTTACTTGATCGAAATTGTAACTCATTTAATATGTCCAATACAAATCCGACACCCATTTTACTCTTTCAAAATTCGTGGCAGCTAATATTATTTTAATACGCTTAATTTATTAAGCAACTCTTTTGCAATTTTTCTATACTAAATGCAATCCTTAAAATATAATTTAAACTCAAAAATGCAGTATAAGTAACTAAATAAAGTTAGCTTATCACTTTTTAATAGTTAAAAAAAAACGAATAGATGGCAGCACCATCAACCAACGCGCGCGCATCTAGTTCAGCCTTGCCATTGGTTCAAACGAGAGCATTAGACGCGCCCACAGTAGGCGAAAGTAGGCGTCACTATGACGTCAAATAGTTACTCTCTCCGCCTTCCGTCAGACAGCACGAGAACGAGCATACCTTATATATATATGGTCTCCACTATCCTTGAGGTAGGCAACATAATTGAAATATAATTAAACTTTAAGTTCAAGCTAATAATTTAAAGATAGGAACATTTAAGTGGGCGCCTACGGGATTGACCCACTGGGACGATACAGGACTGATCACATGAAATTGTTTTACAAGAAGAGGGTGTTGCCTCCACTGAGTTATATGTTTATATGCTTGGACTGTTCCATTACAAATAAGCAGGGGTGATGGGAAAATGGGCATTGATATCCAACAATTACCATGACATTGTTTTAGTACCAACTTACCACTTCGACTGTTACATTAGTTTACTAAACAAATTGTTCAATAATATGTTTATACTTCTAAGAATTTGATTGTGATATGGGCTAAAAAGTTATTATAAATTCCGGATAAAAAAAATTTAATAACAAAAAAGTATTATTATTTGTGTTCAGTTTGAAAAGGTTGTACACGAATTTTACAGATGTTAATTTTAAGTACTCGTAACAAACTATATTGTCTTAGTAATTTTAAAGAAATAGTGAAAAATGTCTTGAAAAATATCTAAAATATATAAATCCTTCTTTTATTAGTATTTGTTTTTATTGTTACGTAGCAAAAAAAGTCAGCATCAAACCTTCATCAAAATTGTCAAATTGAAGGTTTTATAAAGGATATTGAAACAAAAAAATGCAGTTTTTTTTTAAGTTTTTAATTTTCCTGCGCATAAAACCATTAAAATATCTGCATTTTCCCTTCATGATAAATAATTGAAGGTTTTTTGCAGGATTTTATGAAGGTTTTTTGCAGTTTTTATGAAGGACATTGAAACAAAAACCTTTAATTTTATAGAGCTTCAAAAAAACTGCAGTTTTCCTGCATAAAAACCTTCAATTTCAAAATTTTGATGAAGGTTTTATGCTGACTTTTTTTGCTGGGTACTGTCAAATTGTATGAGCTCCGGTGAGGTTTATGTTAAATTTTTGTATTGGATCATTTATACTTTTTGAGATATTTTTGTCATGTAAACCGATTAATTAAAACTAATTTTTGGAATGAAAAGTTCTCAAAAAAAAAGGAACTCAGTCATCGAAGTTGTGATATGATAATTGACCTATGATTTCGTCCGCCCAAATATTTCACAAAAAAGAATAGAAAGTAACTGGATATTTATTATTATTAACATTAAAAATACATGCGTGCAAATGTGACTTTGAAATAATTATTGAATAGATGTGGGGTGTGTGAGGGCGGGGGGGCGGGGGGGGGGGGGGGCGGGCGTCATGCAATAATTATTGCACTTGCATGCTAGTATATATTATTTCTGTAACAAAGATCCCTTTTACAGCCTTTTTACGCAATAGATCTTAACATGTGTGGTTGGTATCAAAAGAAAGAAATTTTTCTGTAGCAGTGGCGAATCGTAGGTTCATCTACATCGTAAATATCAACGAATTTTTTTAAAAAATTCGTTCAAAATCATTCATTTAAACGTGTTTCTTTAAGCATACCGTTGCTAATGCTGCCATCTATGAATGAGCAGCAGCGTTAAACTTTTATGATTTTTTGGCTATAAAAAATACGCTAATATATTTCGCCCTTACAAAGAATGTGTGTGTGGGGGGTGGGGGGAAGATATTCATGTGATAATAATCGCATGGGCATAGTAAAATAGAATTCAAGCTTTATTTATTCTATAAAGTAAAAATAAAGTGATAACTTAACATATAACTAATTAATTTCATTGTAATATTAGTTATTTAATCAAAATTACAAACTAGAAAAATTTCCAGTGTTGGCAATAAATTTACGACTGAAAATTATCTAAATTTTCCCTTTTACCCCCCTCTTTAGCCCGGCGCCCCGAGCGACCACTTATGTCTTAAGCCGCCCCTGATCCGATCCATAAAACCCCTATTAATTAGCGTTCATGATCTATCCAATATCATCTAACGTTCCCTTCAGTTCGGGAATGTGCTCCTTTATAAAGATCTAATTAGTCATTTCTTACATTTAATTTGTCATTTGGAAAGATTAAAAAAAAAAGAGTGTATTTGATAAATCATTCTTTTGCATTCCAAATAATTAGAAAAAAAGGAACAAAATAGACTAACAATTCATATAACAAAGGAAGATAGTTCTTCGTTTATTGATCTTTAGTTGCGCTAATTCCTACAACTTCTCAATAAAATCACGAGCGCTAATTCAATGCTTCTCAATCAAATTAGGCTACAAAATACTTCATGCTATCGCAACTTCAAGACCCATTAAAAAAGAAAACAACAACTTCTCATTATTAAAGAGAAATTGAAAACTGACACAGCAAGAAAAGGATCATAAAACCAATCATTCAGAAAAGATGGATCGCCAATTACATAAATCGTGACCAGAACAATTTTTAGTATATTCCTATATCAACAACGACCTCCTAATTTATAAAAAAAAATCGCACGCGATAAGGTTACCCCCCCCCCCCTTTTTTTTTTACCTGAAAGGTATCTTCGTTTTTCGGCTTGTTTGTGGGCCTGAAAGACTTCAGTGAAGTCTGTCAATCCGAGCCGGACACCCCTTTAGAAGGGACCCGATCGCTCACCCAAATGATGCGGTTAAATCAAGTGAATTCTCATTGATCCCGACATAAATAGGGGCTCCCTTATTTGGCGGTTTATCATTTTTTGGGGGATTATGTTACTATGAACATAATATTTTAATTTCAAAATCTTTAAATTAAATATTGTGTGTGTATTGTAAAAGCATGCTATTCCATTAGCAGCCGATTAACATCAATGGAAAATAAATTTTTATTAAATTGGCAGAAAATTATCATTATACAAAAAAAAAGGAATAGATAATTTTTTTTTTTTTTTAAATATTCGACAAAAATTAATATAAAATTGGCCACTCTCTACAATTTCCATAAAATAAATTTAATGTATCCGCGTTTCTTCTAACTCTTATTTCCTGATCTATTCCGACTCACTTCTATTAAAAATAGGTACTCAAAAATAAATGTACTCATATTTTTATTACATTCGATGCTGATCATGGCTCCGAATACATAAGTTTCAACTTTGAAAAAAACATGTACTCAAAAATAAGAACAATGAATAAAAAGAGCAGATGCTAGCCTACATAGACTGCCTTCATAAATCTATTTCAATAAATATCAACAATTACAACCAAGACTTACCGGGAATCGAATCAAGATTCCAGTTCCTTATCCGTTGTACTACCAGGGTGACGGGAAAAAGTTATAAACATAAGTAATGTTAAAAAGGCGTGGCAAACGAATGGGAAGTAAGATAATTGATTCGTAATAACTCCGTTTCCATTCAAGCAATCGACATAAAAAAATGTGGAAAACCATCTTCTGAAAAAATATTTTAAGTTTGCCAGCTCGCTTTGTTAAGATGGCTTAAACAGAAACTTAAATTAGCAATATTAAACCATACTGCTCATTTTTGACAGAATACGATTATTTAAATTTGAGTACGTCATCGCTCATTTAAGATGCAATTGTACTCAAAGAAAAACGATTTAGTCCATGTAATCATTTTTAATCAGGTTTTTTTTACAGTGTAAGGAGATAATATTTTAATTTCAAAATTCTTAAGGTACTCCAGTTGCTCGGTGGATGTAAGCGTTCAGCTGCTAATCATAACATTGCTAGTTCGAACCCGTGAGTTGGACTTGACAAAGAAGTGTAAAAAAGTAGTGATCTTGCGATCAGTGGTTGCCAGCTTCCCTACAAAAATATTAGAAAGTCGTCCAGAACATATTTCCAGAAAAATTAAAGAAAATAAAAAACGAAGTTTTTAATATCAAAAATTAAGTAAATGAAATCCAAAAGCTAAAAATACGAGGGTTTCAAAAGTCATACCTATAGATACATTCTCATCCCTAATTCAAATTTTCAGTTGAAACGTGTTTATTAGAAAAGCGTCAAGGTACTTAAATCTAAATGCAAAGACTTGAAAATTTACAATAATGTTTATAACATATGCAACTTAACCCTTTGCACTCCAAGAACACTTTGCATTTTCCGTTCTTTCTACGGAACAGTTATTCATCCTTATGTTCTTTTCCTTAGAATGTGTTATGCTTATAGAGAAAAGAAACATAATCTGTTTTGGATCTGCAAAAAAACAAGTTGATAAAAAGATTGATGTTTTTAAATACAAGATCTAGTTTATTTTAAAGAACAGGGGAAAAAAAAGAACGGGTCGCTATGTTGTCGCCTGAGCGGCGCCAACGGAGTACAAAGGGCTAATATTTAAATTAATTACATTTTTTTTAAAAAAAATTCCTGCATTTAACAAGAAAATGTTAGTAAAATATTTAATGAGAATGATCCATTTGCACCTATTTAAAACTATGTTTTCAGACCATATGTTATGACGCAGCGTGCATACATCTTTTTACTTCATGCATATTGTCCGTTTTTGCATATATGTTAACTGCAGATATTGGTTAGTATGGACCAGTTGTTCCTAATCCGTGGTCCGCGAACCATTGGTGGTTCGGGAGTGAGTCTGAAGTTGCTCCTGGAACTTTTGTCTAATCACCGAAATATTTTGGAGACTTTTTTACGGGAACCGCGCTGTTTGCGAATAACTGAAATATGTACTTATTTGTTCATATAAAATTCTGTGCAACTACAATTATATTAATTCAATTGGAATAAAATTTTGTATATATATGGGGAAAACTATATTTAAAAAGATTCAATCACAATATTTTCTGCATTTAGTATAAATTTTATGAAAAAAGTCATTTTAAAACAGTAGGATTTTCAGTTAATAAGTTCGCAGGGTACACTTTTCTAAAAAAGTTTTCAATATACAATCTCCAAATTTGTAGAATGCGTTGTAATTAAACTACTGAAACTAATTTTGATTTTGGTTTTGGACAAGAAAAAAACTACCATACTATTTTTTTTAAAATAGAGAATTTTTGTTTACTTTTTGACTAATATTTTCGCACTTTTTTTTTTCTATTCTAGTAAAACAACTAAAAGTTAGGTTTAACATGTAGATTTTGTACTAAACTAATGGTACATAAAATTTCATTTTGACTGGAAATATACTTTTTGAGAAAAGTATACCAAAATATGGGGAAAGATCATTTCATGAAAAACTGTAAAAAGGTAAAATCATTGGTAATTCTAAAGTGATTTTTTTTTATCTTTTAACGCAATTATTTCTCAATTATTTTAGGATCAGTGACTGCACGAAATATGGGCTTTATTGTAAGCAATTTAATATTAAAATTTTCAAATAGTGACTGCTTCCAAAAAAGAGTCGCGTCCACTTTTGTTTAAATTTTGATTTCAAATTATATATACAACTTAATATGTGATTTTTTTTTCAAAAACTTGGCGTCAAGCGATAGGTCCTGACGTTATAAACTCCATGCGTTATAAACTAGAAATCCGATTTTTTGAAGGTTTGTAACAGGTACTGTCCATATTTATTCTTTTTATACAAGAAAATTAAATATGGAATCAGCATTTATTTGTTTAAACAAAACATCATAATATGCATTGGGACCCCAAATTTCCACTTTCGTGTGCTGGCTTGTATTAATATAAAAAATATTTCATCAAGAAGCATTTGGATTTTATTATAAAATAATCTTTCTAAAAAAAAAGGAAAACCGACTTTAAGAAAATAAGCTAAAAAAGTACAAAATAATTTTTAATTTTATACGAACGAGTTGAAAAAATTGAATATTTTAATATCAATTTTATACTTATTAAACATTTTTGAAATCGGAACCAAAATTTAGGTATGATTTTTGTAAATTGGTACCAACTTCAAAAAGTTATAATAAGTAAAAAATTGATATTTAATAATTAAATTTTTTCAACTCGTTCGTAAAATTATAAATTATTTTTTACTTTTTAGCGCATTTTCTTAAAGTCATGTTTTTTTTTTTTTTCAGAAAGATTAATTTTCTTTTTTCTTTTTTAGTTTTTAATTTAGCAGGGGTCTTCGGCCCTGCTATTATTCACCAAGAAATTCAAGTAACAACATTTTGTGCTCACGTTTTGTCTCAACAACGTATATCGTAAAACAATCCCTATCCATGGCAATAAATGCTGAGTAAACGAATGTCATTGTTGTACAACTTCTGTTAGACAATGAAAATATTATGAAATCGGAAAAATTGTTTAAAAAAACTCCGGTTAATCGACATTTCCGGATATATAACAGCCGGATAACCGATTCTTTTTTGGCAAATTTTACCTAAGTGGATTTTTCTCCATCCAACAAAAAAAAAAGAATTGTCGAAATCGGACAATATTTTTTTCATACGGTCCGGTTAAGTGAGAATTCATAGTTAAATGCCGGATAACCAGATATTTTTTTTTCAAAATGCTCCCAAGTGAAACATCCAACAACAAAAAAATTGTGAAAATATCTGAAGTAGAACCGAAATCCCGCGCGAACATACATAAAAAAGTACACAGTCATACATACACAGTCCGTTAAAAAAGGTATCCTTGTGGTAATTTAGTCTTCTAATGTATTGTATTTGCAGGAATCCGATATTTAATACATAGAACTCCAATTATCCTGATCAATTTGACCGGAACCCATGCTGAGAAGAAGATCCTGAGAAAAAATACTACTTCTTAGAAAAAAATTTATTTAGTATGTAATGTACTTTAATGACTACTAAAAACCATATCATTCACCGATAAGAAACTTTTAAAATTTGGAATTTGATAATTTTTTTTGTTAGTTTGATCCGGATAACTGGAGTTCGGATAATTGGAGTTCTATTGTACCTGAATTATATTTAGTGCCAAAATAATATTTGACACCGGAATTTATTTAGTGATTTTAGAAAGTGATGGTCCACGCTTTGCATAACTTTCAATTTAGTGGTCTATGGCCATCTGAAGTTTGGGATGGGAATCAATGGTGTAGACATTATTTATACACAAAGTAGCTTTTGAGTGAACTAGCTGCCAAATATATTTCACGGACAGACATAAAACATCACATCAGCTTAAAATTTTATCGCCAATCAAACCCCGCCAAAGACCACCATCTGTTTCAAAAACAACCCCAACCCTAGCATACTCCTTATCGCCCCCTTTCGGACGATCGACTCCGTAAATAAAGTAAACACACGCTCCCAATAAAATTCAAGAAAGCCCCCCTCAAAAAAAAAATCCAACAAAAAAAACAGGTAACGGCGGCTCGCGAAATAAGGTCCCTGTCCTGCCCCATTGTCCATCGCCAAAAGCGCCACGGATTTGGCGCCGGATCAAGAATGGGATTAGGAACGGCGCCAATTGTGTGTTTCTGGGGTATCTGACCGGATTTGGACATTCTTCGTTCTCCTAAACCGGGGCGAATCTCCATTTGAGATGGGAAAAGGTGAATGGCCAAAACACCTGCGGTATAAATATTTAGGGTGGATAAAGGGGTGGACGGAAAGAAGGTTCCTGGTGAGCCGCAATTCGATTTTATAAGAATGGATCGAATGAAGCGAAATGTTCGAATCCTTTCTTAATAACAATTTGAAAAGGTGGTTGTTGGGTATTGGTTTTCAATCCCATCAAAGGAAAATGAAATTTTATGGATGGGTAACCCGATTCTAGAATCTATATATATATAAGTTACAGTTTTAACAATAGGAATAAGATATACAATTATTAAATGTGAACTATAGTAGATAGGTCCCAGATATAACGACTTCTCAATGGATCAACACGAGATTTTCGTTATAACGAAAGGTCGCTGTAACGAGTTATAAAAGTTATTACGTTGAAAATAATTTATCGATTGAGATTTTCAGGTACAGTCATTATAACGAAGTCTTCGTTATATAGAGTTGTCGTTGTATTTACGGTATTCTTATGTGTTGAAATTATTTCTATAGCAATCATAGATATTATTTATGTAGTAAAGATCTCTTTTACGCCCCTTAGACATATCAGATTGTAACACATGTGGTATCAAAAGAAAGATAATTTCATGGATCAGTGACGAATCGTACTGTCATCTCATAAATATTAACAGGTTTTTTTTAAAAATTGGTTTAAAATAATTCATTTTTTTTTTTTTAAATACGTTGATAATGATGCCATCTATTGACAGTAAACAGACCTTTAAACTTTATTGATTTTTTGGCCCTAAAAGTTTCTAATATCTTTTCTCCGAATGGATGAAGGGGGAGGGGGGAATCCCAGCGATAATTATCGCACGAGAATGCTAGTAACTTTTAAAACAGCAAATCGTTTCTTTAGTGACTATTTCCTATTTTTATAAGCTACTGAAATAAAGTTTTATGTAAAATCTTTCCGGGCGTGCTCTCACATACCCACACTTGATCTTTTATGACCAGTTATAAAGTCAATGGCAAATTCATACTGAAAATAATGAAACATTTATTTTACAAAAACTTATTAAAATACTTTATCCAATTGAAATAAATACTCATTTCACTTTAAATTAAGTGGAATATTATAGCTGGATGAAAAAGATATATCTTACTCCTTACCTGAATAATCTAAGCGAAAGTAGTATGCAAAACTACATGAACACTCTTGAAAATCAAATCAACAAATATTCAAAGGTTTAGTGAATAGAATGCTATCGGACCTTTAAATTAAATATATATTTTATATTTTTTTTTTATAATTTCATTATTGGAAGCATGCATTTCACATTTTACTGTTCCTTATTTCTTTCACTTTCAACGTACGTGTGTGTGTTTATCAATCTCGATAAAAATGCAAGTGAAAGTATCTTAAAGATTTCTGTCGCAACTGGGAATCATTCTATTTCAGATGAAGAAAATGGATTCTATGGAAGCTTTAAGATTCTTCTGCGACCGATGTAGGTAAGTTAATTATGATTGTATGACATATATAGTTTTTAAATTGCAAGTTGAATGTCATCAATGAATTCAAATTATGAGTTTATGAACTTTAGATTGTGTTTAATTTATTCTTGTGTTCTATGTGAATTAGATAATTGGCTGAATAGATTCAACTATTCAATCAAGTAAAATGAAATATTTTGTGTTATACTTCATGCAATATGAAATAGAATTTTTTCTTCACTAATTTTTCCATAAGTACTTCAATACACTGTTAAAATTTTAAATTCAACTTTGCACCATATCTTGGTGCTATGCATCAACTTATAACATATTATGGTGCAATCCAGGTTTAACTGAAAATCCTTGAACGAGAATAGCGCAGCTTTTATCAAAAAATGCTGCAATCTTCTAAACGGCAACCGAAATCTTCGATGAATCTACAAACCGGGGAATCCCCTCAGTTCTCTTGTATTAGGGGCCAGGTTGCCCAGTGGATAAATGCATTCATCTGGTAATCAGTGCATTGCTAGTTCGAACCCGTGCGGTAGACTTGACAAAAAAGTAAAAAGTAGTGATCTTGCGATCGGAGGGTTGCCAACTTCGCTACAAAAATACTAGAAAATCGTCCAGAACATCCAACAAATTATTATGTATGTATGTATAAACTATGGTTTGTTTGTATTTCGAAGAAAACAACTGTTTTCTGTATAACTTAATCTGTTTTTTATTGTATCATCAATTCTTGCAACTCAATTTTGACACCATTCGAAATGTCATATCAAATTGAAACTTGACATACTGACGTAACTCAATATTGTTACGTAATACATTTAGTCATATTAATTCATTACACTCGTCATTTCTACACTCTTAAA
Organism: Troglohyphantes excavatus; assembly: GCA_963932185.1. Lineage (NCBI taxonomy): Eukaryota > Metazoa > Arthropoda > Arachnida > Araneae > Linyphiidae > Troglohyphantes > Troglohyphantes excavatus. The sequence goes on along the minus strand of OZ010677.1, from coordinate 24,087,459 downwards.
AATAGTTATTTAATGGAAAGTTTCGTTAAATATGACAGATTACATTTTTTTTATCAAAAGTGATGGAATGTTTTTATTTCTTTTTGATACAACGACGAAATACTTCGTGATTTTCGTCGAATTTAGTTCTTGTTGAAAAAAATTGAATCGGAGCATATACAGCTAAACTTTCAACAAATTTAGGGGAAAAAATATTAGTTACACATTAGTAATAATCAATAATGAGTTTTCTTTAATATGGAAATATTATACAGCGGAAAAGTTTGCAATTGCGTTATCAGAACAATACCTCTGATCAGCTAAACTTATAAAATATTTTCGAAAAAAAAACCTTTTTCATTTTATTTGACGAGGTTTTAAAGAAATTAAAATATTTTAATTATATTAAAAGTGGTATTTTTTACTATTTTTTTATATATATAAAATACAAATAAGTCTAGTAAATACAAATAAGACTAGTAATTTACAAAACGATGAAGTTTATTCTGAGCAAAAGATTATTTTTGCGAACAAGAATAAATATTTATTTATTCATGTGCATTTAATTAAATACATTTTCAAATTTACGATTTTTTCCCTAAAAATTTAATTATCAACATATTTTTCTATTTTTCTTTAAAAAATTTTTTTGTAATTTCTATAACAAAAATTTTATTTTTGCAAATCATGAAATTTTGTAATAGGATTAGTTATTTTCAAAAGCGATATATTTTTATTAGAATAAGTTTATTTTTTTAGTGTTTTACTCATTTTCTAATCAACTCTAACGGTTCCCTACAAATTGGCAACAGTTTTAATTACATTAAAATAATAGAATTTATAAAAATATTTTTAAAGAATTTTAATAAAGCAGGTATAAGGTTATTATTTTGGAAGCGAATTGAAATTTTGTATTGGCAAAGTAATATATATATATAATATGAGTAATCATATTTAAAAGAATTTCTTCTTTATATTAAACTATATTGTTAACGTCTAAGTTGTTAAATATCTCTTGGTCTTTATATTAGTTTAAAACATATTGTTGATGTGGTTGCAAGAACCACCCAGCTAAAGTTTTCAAAAATGTTCATGAAGAACAAACAATTCTGAACGTTTTTGCGTCATATGATAAAAAGTATAGCTCCTTTTCCTTTATATATCTACAGCTTACAGTTGTATGGTTCACGCACTAATCGATAGAGGTTTTTTTTCTTTATAGGAATACGTGAAATTCTGTAAATCAGAAAGAAGTGGAGCTGTCTCGTTCTTGATCCCACGCCTTCAAATGTTCTCAATTATTAAAATTGAATCAAACTTGGATTTATAATATTAAAATGCAAAACGCTTTGCAATTTTAATTTGATATAATAGAATGTCATGACATCTGTCTAAAATTATTTTATTTATTTCAGAGAAAAGAACCACATCGCATTGGCTAGAATATTGATTTAAGATTTCTATTATTACTTATTAACACCGAAAAGGTTCTTAACATTTGAGTTGTTTAAAAAAAATTGTTAAATCTGTCAGCGTGTGGAACTTTAGACAGTTCTTAAATTTGAAACAGTGTTCACCTGTTGTGCAGTAACTTTAAAATGCCCTCCTAAAAAAACGTTTTTGTTTAGCATACATTGCAACATAGCATACATAGCATACATAGCATACATTGCATACATTGCAAAAAAATACTTAACAATGAGTACCTGAACCAACTTGTTTTTCTTTCAGTAGAATTACATCGTAAATGAGGGATGGCATACTCAAATTTAATTAATTATACTTTCTCAAAAATGAGCAGTGTGTTTTAAAATTGTTAATCTCCGCTTCTGTCCAAGCCATCTTAACAAGGCGACCTGACACACTTAAAATAGTTGTTCAAAAAATGGTTTTCCACATCATTTGATGTCGATTACTTAAATAGAAACTGAGTTATTACAATTCAGTTATCTTACTTTCCATTCTTTTGGCACACCTTTTTAACATTTCTTCTGTTTATAACTTCTTCACGTCGCCCTGGTAGTACAACGGATAAGGCACTGAACTGGACTTAGGATATAAGTTCGATTCCCTGTAAGTCTTGGTTGTAATTGTTGATATTTATTGAAAGTGATTTATGAAGGCAGCTTACGTAGGCAAGCAACTGATCTTTCATTTCATTTTTACTCATAGCCCTCATTTTTGAGTATATGTCTTTTTATAGAAATGAAACGTATATATTCGGAGCTATGATAAGCATCGAATGTCGTCAAAATGAGTACATTTTACTTATTTTTGAGTACCTATTTTTAACAGTGTAATATTATTTTCGCGCACCCTCCATCTGGACCGCCAAGTACCCCCAGGGGTACGCGTATCCCCTATACATGGGAGGGGGGGGGGGTAAAAAATATTTTCTTGCTAATTCGCGTTGTTATTGCAATATCAATTTACATTATCACTTTTTTAATCGAATTACATTTCATGAAGAACTAAAAGGCTGATATTAATTGTGCAAGTCACATTAAAAAAAAAAAGATAAACCCACATGAAAAATAATGTGACACATCCCGAATTGCGCGACGCTAAAACCGCAAAAGCTTATCACATCCGCCAGCCAATCAGAATCGATATCCATTCCACCTTTGCCAATCACAGATAGGGGGTATAGCATAGAACAACAATATTGACATAGATCTCAGAATAATATATACGATATCGTTATCGCATAACAAAACAAAAATTACTTAAATAGGCTTTCAATCAGCAAATTAGAAATATTTGGTGAAAATCCATTCAATTGTTGGAAAAATATATATGCAAAATTATTTGCATGGAGTATCGTATTTTTTAAGTTACTTTCATCAGAAACATGGAGATGGAATTTTTCTATGCGCTTTTACTTTCAATTTTGATAAGTAGTCCCACTTTCGCCCATCAGTATTATAAATTGAATGAAGGTAATACCAGAGTTACTGAAACATCGGCAAGTCGTTTTATTTCAAAGGCAGTAGATGCAGAAGAGGCCACCGTAAACGATACTAAGGAAGCACTTCAATCTAAAACAAGTAAGATTGTTATTATTATATGCTGTGTCATTTTTATATTATACTAGCAATATGGCCCGGCGTTGCTCGTGGTCAGTTTGTGAAGTAAGAGATGTGCGACTTTTTTAGTTAGCGTAGCCAGTCGAATATCGCTCTCTATACCCTGTCTAAATTTATTCAATTAACTTGAGTAGTTATGGAGATATCTTAACCTATTATTTAAAAAAAATTATCTTAACGACTTTACATGCTATCGCGTATAAACTGATGCTTTTGTAAAATATGTAATTTTGCAATATAAAAATCCCCAAAAATTAATAATTAAAAACACTTTTCCTGATATAAGCCTGTAATATGATGTCGTTAAAAGTAATGCATTTTGCAGATAATGAAAATAAAACACTTGGCGATGTTCTTTGAATGCAAATGGCGTTGAATGCTTATATTATTAAAAAAGTTTGATATATGTTTTTTATTGAAAAAATAACCCCAGTAACAAAAAAATGCAATTGTTAAATTTCACATTCATTATTTTTAGTATTGATAATACAATAACATATCGAAGTTAAAAAATATTCTATTGTTCCAAATGGAAATAATTTATTGTATTTGGCGATGTTTTTTGGGTGCCAATTGGCGACCGGAGATTTGGTGTCGTCTTTAATAACTATTTCTAAGAAAAATAAAGAATTATTTTATTTTGTAACTGTATATCTTGAAATTTCAGAGAATTGTTACATAGAAAAATTTTAAATATGCTAGCATCAATATTTACAGGCAATACTTTTCTATAAATAAAAATCATTTCAAATAATCATTTCTGAATTTCAATAAAATTATTCTGAAGTGAAGCATTTCAAATAAGCTACATGGAGGAATAAATATAGAAACCCTAAGTTCACTTTTAGGAAGACCTATTCCGACGTTATAGCACAGTTCCACTTCGTAACAAATAGCACTCTTGGCATAAATGTAATAGCGTTGGATAGGAAATTAAGCACCGACGCTTTTAAGAGCTTGAAACAAATAAATGTTTGGGGCATGCATAGATACACGTGGCGTCAACGAAATTGGTGGTTTATCTTCCTCCTTCGGTTGGCGAGGTTTTAGTTAACGACCGATTCCTAAAATTTGCTGCCTAATAAATGTGCTTTTCAATGAAAAATCGCAAAAATAGAAGGCGGCTATTATTGTCGAAAAATATGTTTCGTCGCCAAGGTGATTTTTAACAATAATGTTATGAACGGAAGATCTACATGTAAATTTCCCATAGGAATAATGTATAGGAAAATGGAAATTTTTTTAAACGGTTGCATATATCCACCTGAAACAAAGTGCAGATTTTAAACTGGGACCATATTGTTAAAATGGTGCAAGTTTCATACAAATTCGTGCAGTGGTTTTTGAGTTAAATCCGGACAAACAGATAGACTTTGACGACCTTTTAAATTAATTTGGCAACATTTGGCGACATTTTAAATTTATTTGGCAATATTTGGTGACATTTTTAATTCATTTGGCAACATTTGTCGGTATTTTAAATTCGTTTGGCGACATTTTTAATTCATTTGGCAACATTTGGCGAAATTTTTCATTCATTTGGTAATATTTGGTGAAATTTTTAATTCATTTGGCGATATTTCTAATTCATTTAGCATTATTTGGAGACATTTTAAATTTATTTAGCGATATTTTTAATTCATTTGGCGACATTTACTCATCACCCAATCGAAATGAATCGTTTATCCCAGTATTGTCGAAGAATATTTTTGGTCTCCAAGGTGATTTTTAACAATAATGTTATGAGGGGAAGATCGAGATGTAAATTTCCCATAGGCGTAATGTTAGAGAAAATGGAAAAAGTTCTATAACTTTAGAATGGTTGCAGATATCCACATGAAACAAAGTGCAGATTTTAAACTAAGAAAAGTTTGTTCACATGGTGCAAGTTTCATAAAAATCCGTGCAGTAGTTTTTGAGTTAAATCCGGACAAACAGACAGACAGACAAAAAAATTTTAAATGTGATTTTCGGAATCAGCGTATTCTAATTCGTGGAGAAAACACAAAATGAGGGGTTTTGTTCGATTCCACAGACAGACACTCCATTCTTATATATAAGTATTGATTGTCATTGCAAACAGTTTTGGTATGGCCTCATCTTTAATATTCTGTACAGTTTTGGTAAGGCCTCATCTTGAATTTGCTGTACAGTTTTGGTATGGCCCCATCTCGAATATGCTGTACAGTTTTGGTAAGGCCTCACCTTGAACATGCTGTACAGTTTTGGTAAGGCCTCATCTTGAATATGCTGTACAGTTTTGGTCACCGTATCTTAAAAAAGACATTGATTTGCAGTGCTGTCACACAATTTTTTTTTTGTGGGGAGGGGGTGTTGTGTGTTGAAACAAGAAATTTCCCAACTTAAAGATTTGAAATTTCCAACTTAACTATTAGAAATGTCCTACACAACAATTCTTAATATTCGCAGTTCCAACTTATTGGCATTTTTCACCGTTTTTTATATATTAGTTAATATTAAACAGTTCTCTCACAAACATTGATTTCTTGCACACATGTTGCAATTCAGTATTCGTTCTGTTGGATCTTCCCTAGCTTTCATTTGTTAATGATATTAATTTTCTTCAAGCTTAATTCAAGCGGGAATTTTTAAAACTTGAAATTCCCAACTTTAGGGTTTTTGGAGGGTCATGTTACACCCCTCCTCTCCTTTTAAACACTAAATGTCATAAATCATAAAGTTCCGTGAATTTTCAATGTTCCCCATTTCACAAAAGTTCAGAAAATGTAAAATTAAACTTCAATTTCAGCTACAAAAGCAACGAACTATAGTCCACATTAGAAAAATTAGCAATTTCTTCCCCGACATACTTTAAGATTTTCATAACTTTTAATAATACTTTTTATTTATGATGCTTTTCATACATAATGATCATACAAGATATTATTTATAAGCTTCTATACTAAACTACAAGTTTTAGAACTAAAAGTTTTTATTTTACTTATAATGATAATAAAAAAAATTATTCGTAATATTAATACAACTTTTTATTCATAATATTGTTACAACTTTTTATTCATAATTTTAATACAACATTTTATTCAGAATGTTATTCAAATTTTTATTCATAATGTTAATACAACATTTTATTCACAATATTAATAAAAAATGTTATTCATAACATTATTACAACTTTTTATTTTAATATAATATTATCACAAGTTTTTATTCATAATATTGTTACAACTTTCTATTTAGAATGTTATGCACATTTTTATTCATAATGTTAATACAACATTTTATTCACAACTTTAATAATTTTTTTATTTATAATACTATTACGACTTTTTATATTAACATAATGTTAATACATGTTTTTATTCATTAATTTAATACAACCGAAGGGCCAACGAAATATAGAATTTTTAAAGTTGTTTTCAAATGTAAGTGAGTTTATATTATATTCCATACACATGTATTTTTTAAAACTATATTTTTATATTTATTTTAAAATACAAGGATCTAACAATGCTTTAAATTTTAAAAACCATATCAACATAGAACTACTTTTATAAATATAAAAATTATATGCTATATCTAAGAAAATTAAAATTAAATTATCATATATATATTATCATATATATATATATATATATATATTATCATATAGATATAGATATATATTATCATATATATATATATATATATATATATATATATATATATATATATATATATATATATATATATATATATATATATATATATATATATATATATATATATATATATATATATATATATATATATATATATATATATATATATATATATATATATATATATATATATATATATATATATATATATATATATATATATATTTATTATTATTTCAATATATATAGCTTCCAAAAAATATCCGAACGCTTTAAATTTGGAAAATTTATTAACATCATATATTTGTATAAATTTTAAATTTATGTGCACATTACTAGAAAAATTGGAATTCCATAGGCGACTTTAGCCGTTTAGTTCCGACAGAAGTTTAAAGCAGTAATTTTATTTACTTTTTATAATACTATCGTTTATTACTGTTCAAATGAATTTTTTTAAATGTATTTAAAAGTTTTAAATATGTATATTTTTAAATCAACTGTAATTTTGAAGATTTGGATAACTGCTTCAGAAATCGACGTTGAATATTATCATGTGTATACTTTTATACTTCATTGTGTAGAGGAAGGTATAATGTTATAAGGCTCACACACATACTTTTTCTTTTACTATCACAAAATATTATATTGTTATACACTTTACATAATCATTTGAAAACCTTTCCTTTCAAATGTTTATTAAAAATATAATTGTTAGCCTCCAAAATGTAATATTTTCTCTGTTTCAAAACTTTTTCATATGTTTCCTTACCTTCTCTGTTAAAAATAGGTACTTAAAAATAAGTAAAATGTACTCATTTTTTAGTACATTCAATGCGTATCATGGCTCCGAATACATAAGTTTCAATTTTGAGAAAGACATGTACTCAAAATTAGTACAATTAGTAAAATATAAAAGAGTAGATTGTCTGCTTTCATAAATCACTTTCAATAAATATCGAAAATTACAACCAAGACTCCAGGAATCGAAACCAGATCCTCAAGAACCACAGTTCAGTATCTTATCCGTTAAACTACCAGGGTGACTTAAAAAATTATAAACATAAGGTATGCTAAAATGGTGTATCAAAAGAATAGAAAGTAAGATAATTGAGTTGTAATAACTCAGTTTTCATTTAAGCGATCGACATCCAATAATGTGGGAAACTATCTTCTGAGCAACTACTTTAAGTTCTTGTCAGGTAACTTTGTTAAGTTGGCTTGAACAGAAGCTGAGATTAGATATACTAAATCACACTGCTCATTTTTGAGAAAGTACGGCTACTTAAATTTGAGTACGTCATCGCTCATTTACGATTTACTTGACCCACAGAAAAACGAATAGGTTCAGGTATGCATTTTTAAGTACCTTTTTCTACAGTAGTTGTAAATATAATATAACTTCCGTTAATTATTAGCTTTGCACGAAATGCATTAACAAGATAGATTAAATTTCTTAAATTATAGTTACAGAGTGCGACTGTGGAAAAAATGGAAGATGTTACTCTAATAAAAATGGAAATCATGTGTGCTATTGCTTTAAAGGATACAAAGAATTTGAAGGAATTTGTGAAGGTAAAAAAATTTATATACATTTTATATACATTAGCGATTAAATAAAATAATATAATAAGCTTGATTTCTCTGTTTAAAGGTTAATTTGGTCTCGGTATCTCAAAATCGATGAAAATGTAAAAACATAAAATTATTGGTTTAAAATAATGATTGGTTTCCTAAAGTTTTAAAACAATTGGATTAATATTAGTCATATAATTTTATTTTGACTCCTCATCATATGTGCCACATTCAATACTAAAATATTTCAATATATGTGTCTCAGCCAGAGAGTTGTAATATTAAATAGAGAGCGCCTTCAATGCTCGTAAGGCCACGGTGTCAACATTGAAAACAAAAACCAACATCACGTGGTTTTAGCGCTGCCACATTTGGCGTTCAGACATCTGCAGGAGTTCCAAATTTGGCGCACTTTCTTCTTTTGGGTGATAAGGCGTTCTGTCCGTATTCAACTTCTTAACATATATGTACGTATTTACTTATTTTTAAACAATATGCGCTAAATATTTCCTTTTCATTAACGAAACGAAAATGTAATTTTCTTTGTGTTCAATACTCGAAGAAACGAAACTCTTTATATTTACCAGGTTTTATTGTTCAAATTTTCTTATTGAACTATACAAAATTACAATTGAAAGAACTTCGCTTATGGTAAATTTTTTTACATAAAAACGTAATGCAATTAATTCAAAAGTACAAAGTAAGAAAAATCTCTTTAATATATCTGTTAAACTCCCTTAAATTGTGCCACTCGTTAAAAATAAACGACTTTTAAATACAAAATTAAACACAAAACCATAATACAATTCTTCGATCTCGTTTAGTTCTGAAAGTCGCCAAGGCCTGCCAAGTAATATTGGCACATGGGTGAATTGGCATTTTCCAAAAATCACGTGGTTTCAATGATGGACACACGGAAATCAGCATTTTTATTCCTCTATTTGTATCATTACTCTATGGTCTCAGCTTGCAGTTTTTATGAACATACACCTGCTTAAAATACTAAAATTCAAAGAAATATTTATGAATCAACATGACATTTTTTAAATGAACATAAATGTATATAGAATAGAATTAAGTATGGAAATAAAAAAATATTAAAAACAACTTCTTTTAAAATGTTTAAGAATGAGTGTGTTTTTTTTGTGGAAAAATATAGCTGGGTTTTCAGTTACACAATATTATTTTCTTAAACTAAACCACATGTACAAATTGCGATACGTAAATTTAATAAGCATAAATCAACAATGATAACAAAAAAAAATTGGATAAAAAAATATCTGAAAAAGAAGAAACGTTTTGAAAAATGGTATATATTAAATCTTCAAAAAATTTAGCTTTTGAAAAAAGTTGGAAGGTGTTTCACAATTTTTTCTTCTAAATATCTTTTCCTGGATAATTTACACCTAACCACCACAAAAATATTTATTTTTATATCGAATTATGGAGAAAAAAAATTGGGGTTACCAAGTCCCTTTAAAGCAGTTAATTTTTTTTTTATAATAATAAACTTTGTTTATTACTATTCAAATTGCCTTTTTTAAATACCTTGACAAGTTTAAAATATATCTATAATTAAACTTTAATATATTTTCCAATCTTGGATAACTGCTTTACAAGTAGACTTTGAATATAAATTAAATTGTGAATAGTAAATTAAAATTATTAAAAATAATAATTCAAAGCATTGGTTAAAATTTTATACAAATTTTGTTTAATTAAATTTAATACGTGTCATATTTGATTTAGTTTTTAGTAAAATGTCATGGCCAATTAAGTAAAAGTTCTTTATATATTGTAGATTTTCTTTCGAGTCTATACTATTAGAGTAGGATAAGGAAAAGTGGGCTAAAAGCCGAAGATGGAGAGACACTTCTTACATCTTTGGTGGTTGGGCTAGGAATACACTGATTTAGGAAGTATTGCGCAAGAGGGGTTGCCATCGATGACAATCGATGGCGATGTTGAGGTGTGACAATCGATGACGATTATCGTGACCATATAAGGACAGGAACTGAGTTGTTGAAAACGAACTCAGAAGAATAGCATGTAACTGGCATGGAATCGATGCGAAGTTACAACTGAATAGTATATTATTAGGTAAAATTTAAAAAAAAATATTTGAAAAGAGAAGTGATTGGGAATAAATCAGGAAATAATAGTTATATGAAACGTGGATGCATTACATACATATAATTAAGTATTACATATGTTTTTTTTTTAATATAACGTAATCAAGAAAATTTTTAGACTTTAAAATATATTATGTCAACGAATTGTAATATTCCAATTTAGGATTAAGAGCAGATTCATGAAGTTCAAAATGGCTACCTTTTAGTGTGTTTTATATTTAATTATGCGTCTATAATAACGTAATGCTCCGTAGAGAAATGCTTATGTTTCTAATGTAAATAAAAGCAAGGTCTAACTGAATAGTCTCTAATTTAGAGCCTCTTTTCTCCTTTACATTTCGACTCGGATCTCAAAGAGTTTAACTATAAAAAAATACGAAATTTACTGAATTTGCCAAAGATCTGATAATGAAATATTGCGATCGGTTTTCAAAGTTCTGCGCATAACCAAGCGCTAGACATTGTGGGATAGTGCTAACACAACGTCCAATGAGAGTGAGTAGTCTGTACACGTCAACTGGTTCTTTGCTCCACCCTGTTTCGGAATCGCTCTTAGTAAACTCTCAGCTGTCTGCAACCTGTTGTCAGTATCCCAAGATTCATTGCGCCGATTGTCCCTTTTGTGCGCTACTGCACAGGTACTTTGGTCTATCTTCCCCTCTATCTCCACCCTGGAATTTGCTTACAAATGTTTGCGATTGTTTTAATAGAATACTTATGTTATAATCTATTTTATGTTAAAATTGAAAAATGCAAAATATAAATGCATTAATTAAAGCAAAACGTAGAGAAACAAGCATGCCATGATGATAATTTGTGGTTAAATTAATAATCATATACCTGAATTTGTGAATACCACTTTATTTTTTTAGGAAAAAATATAGTTTTTTAAAGTTATAAAGTATTAAAAATTCGGAAAATTTTCGGCAACTTTTTTCTCATCGCAACAACTACATGCAGTATGTATATTTCATTTTAAAAACTCTCATATGGACTGAAATCTAAGCGGTCGAATGAGCTATACTTAAGCTGGATATCTTAAATAATGAAGAGGATTTTAATTAAAACATTCCATTTTACAATTTTTTGTATAAATCGAGGAAACAGTAACTTCTTTTTTGCTTTAACTGGGACCACGGGACCTGACCATCTAAAGCTTTATTAAATAATAACTGACTATTGATGCATAAATTAAATTTTATTGTTAACGGCGATAAACTAAATACCCAAATTAAGAAATTTTATTTAAAGATTATCATAATCAAGTGTGTTTATAAAATATCATATGTATTTTCGAATTGAATTTAGCCTGCATATGTGGACTCAACTCTGATTGCGAATTCAGAATCAATGGATCTAAGACCTGTAATTGCCTGCCAGAACATGGAATGAGACATGGAATTTGCACACGTATGTAACTATAAACAAATTTGTAATTTATCCTTTACATGTGGGCTGGGACAGCATCTGTCCCATAAATTTTACAGGTGTAGCGATGGGTTTGGGACAATTTTGACCGCAGACGGGGAGAATTTTTAAAGTATGTGAAGTATGCTGTTTGCAGCAGAACAGGGAATTACATGATTCCGGGTAGGCGACTCTTGACTAATGGTTTCTACATATCGTCTTCAGCTCGGTTTTTCAACCCTTCAAATGACCCTACCCCTATTTGCGAATTTGTCTGCTTTGAGGAAGAATTGTTAATGATCCGTCCGTCAGACAATACACGCCTCTTATTGTAAAACAAGTCTTCCCAGCAAAAAAAGTCAGCATAAAACCTTCATCAAAATTTAGAAATTGAAGGTTTTATGCAGGAAAACTGCAGTTTTTTTGAAGATCTATAAAATTAAAGGTTTTTGTTTCAATGTCCTTCATAAAAACTGCAAAAAACCTTCATAAAAACTGCAAAAAAACCTTCATAAAAACTGCAAAAAACCTTCATAAAAACTGCCAAAAACTTTCATAAAAACCTTCAATTTTTTAATCATGAAGGAAAAAATCAGATATCTTAAAGGTTTTATGCAGGAAATTTAAAAACTTAAAAAAAACTGCAGTTTTTTGTTTCAATATCCTTTATAAAACCTTCAAAAAACCCTCAATTTTAATAATTTTGATGAAGGTTTCATGCTGACTTTTTTTGCTGGGTTACTTCCACAAAGCTTTGAGAAAGCTCTTTGGTCCTGCCACCCAAAGGGACATTTTATGCCAGAAACAAATTTATGATTTAACCTTTAGGAGGGAGCTGGGACAGCATCTGCCCACAGATTTTACGTGTCTAGCGATGGGTTTGGGACAATTTTTATTACGGAAGGGGGGGGGGGGGGACTTTTAAAGTATGTGAGATCTGAAGTTTGCAGCAGAACAGGTAATTGCATGGTTTCGAACATGTGACGCTTGACTAATGGTTTCTACAGATCGCCTTCAGCTTGGCTTTTAACTTTTTCAACTTCTCAAGTGATCCTATCCGAATCCACCTGCTTTGAGGAATAATTGTTAATGATCTGTCCGTCAGACAGCTATGCGCCTCTTATTGTAAGGCAAGTCTTCCTTTCACATTGCTTTGAGAACTCTTTAGTCCTGCCTCCCAAAGCCCCATTTTCCCACCCTGTTTAAGAATTATCCCACACAGGACCCGAAAAGGAAGCCCGCCTTTAAATGGGGGCTCTCAAGTAGACCCTGAGGGTATTTTTACATGCCCTAAAATCCTTGTCCATGAATGACATTAAAATTAAACATATTATAAATAATATAACAAAATATATTAATAAGTAATGAGTATTCCTAATATTCTGTACGTTTTGATTTTTTCCCCTCAATATTCGAACAAATTTAACGCAATTGGGCAGCCTTTTTTTAACTAAAGTTTGTAATACAATTTTGTTAAGGAAAATGTAGTAGCAAACCATGTTAGAGATGTTCAATGTTTATATAAAATGGGTGATTTAGGGGCACCCTCAAACATGTATAGTGTAAGCCTGGGCTTCGCGGGCCTATTCACTAATCAGGCCGATCCCTAAAGCAGAGATTAGGGCCTTTCTTTAACTTCGTTCACGCGAAATGGTTAAAACAATTCCTTTTATATTAGGGTCTTAAATCTCAAACTGATCGGGCATATTTTCTTATTTTCTATTTACAGCTTGCAACTGTGGTTTGGGCATCAATTGCACTTTTGAGAAGGACGTCAAACACTGCGACTGCCCCGTCGAATACGGTGACAACGCCGGATTTTGTGAAGGTAATAACTAACAATTATTTCAATCTTATTCGAATTTTTTCACAGATGAAACTAGCTTTTCATGGCCATATAAACTGCTTTGAACTAAAATTTTGATTAGCACAGGTTATTTAACCTAAATACAAAAAAAAAATTACCTAAAATACAAAAATATTCTAAAATACATGCTTGTGATATACATTTGGTACAGATGTAGTATAGGACATTTGGCGCACGAGGTTTTTTTTGGCGTGTTTTATAGGGGCGATAAATTTATAGTATGGCAACCCCACCTGAAATTGTTGGTATTTTCCGATTATTGTGGCAACTTTCAATCTGGCAACCCTATGACGTCATCGCGCTGCGTAATCGTATTTATGCGTTCCCGGATTTAACGGCAATTTTTCGTCGCCAAAAAAAAAAAACCGCGCCAAATGTCCTATACTACATCTGTTCCATACATGTATTAAAATAAGTTAGTTTCAATGTATTTTAATAGTAAATATTAATTTAATTGCAGATTGCGATTGCGGACATGGAGCCAATTGTACATTTAGACCCAACATAAAGAGATGCAAGTGTCCGAAGGGATCCGAACTTCTGCAGAATTATTGCAAAGGTAAAGTTAGTTCATTTGTTCGTCGTAGTATTTTTGGTTAAAAGTTAAATCTTCCTTCTTTGTTTCATTAAAAAAAAATGTTTCACAAGTTATTATATACCAATTTCAGGCCAAAATACTGGATATTATGCACAATTTGTTGTCGAGGTTTAAATAAGTCTGGGTAAACACAAGCCATTTTTCGATCAGTGCGATCATGCGCAAATGTTATTAGTTGGCAGTGGTGACCACGTGCTTCGTAATCCACCATTCACAGAGGCTATGTGTGCTTGTGTTTCTCCATACGAGATTATAACGTCCATAAAAAGAAATTTATGGAACGAAAATAATGTCTGCATAAATCTCAAAAATATATTTAAAATAATAATAAAAATAATAATAATAATTATAATAAAAAAAATAATAATAATAATAATATATACAAATAATAATAATAATATATACAAATAATAATAATAATATATACAAATAATAATAATAATATATACAAATAATAATAATAATATATACAAATAATAATAATAATATATACAAATAATAATAATAATATATACAAATAATAATAATAATATATACAAATAATAATAATAATATATATACAAATAATAATAATAATATATACAAATAATAATAATAATATATACAAATAATTATAAAAATATATACAAATAATAATAATAATATATACAAATAATAATAATAATATATACAAATAATAATAATAATATATACAAATAATAATAATAATATATACAAATAATAATAATAATATATACAAATAATAATAATAATATATACAAATAATAATAATAATAATATATACAAATAATAATAATAATATATACAAATAATAATAATAATGTATACAAATAATAATAATAATATATACAAATAATAATAATAATATATTCAAATAATAATAATAATATATACAAATAATAACAATATATACAAAAATATATTATCTTGCCATTGTACAGAGGTTATGTAAGGCCACATCTTGAGTATGCTGTGCAATTTTGGTCACCATATCTTAAAAAAGACATTGAATTGTTAGAGAAAATTCAGCACAGGGCTACTAAAATGGTTCAAGGGTTTTCAGGCATGAATTATGAAGATAGATTGAGAAATTTGAATATGTATACTCTGGAAGAGAGAAGGGTTAGGGGTGATTTTATTCAACTGTTCAAATTTATCAAACAAGGAGATGTGGAGGGTTTAGATTTTAATATGAGTGATAGAACGAAAGGTCATGGGTTTAAGTTAACCAAATCCCATTTTAATCGGGAAGGGAGAAAACACTATTTCTATAATAGGGTAATAGACAAATGGAACAACTTGCCAGTGAATATTGTTAATTGTAAAGGAGTAACGGATTTAAGAAGAAGTTGGATATGCATTGGGGGATATTTAAGAGGTACTAGCTTGTTGGACCAACCTTGTTGGGCCTTGATCCTGTTGTTGGTCGTCAATATTTGTATATTTAAAATAATAATATGAATCTTATTGTTTCAGTTGTCTCAACGGGTTGGAGTTTCATTGCTTTTTGGCCACTTTTACTACTACCAGTCGCATTTCTTGCAGCAGCAATTAAAATCATCATACAGAGTAAAAAGTAAGAATAGCTTTACAACTTCTTTTTGAAGCAATGTGTGCACTTTTACTTCCCTCAACTGTTTTTAAAATCTTTACATTTGAAAATATCATAATATGCAAATTACAGTTTCGCTGATGTTACCTACTAAAATCAGAAATTAATATAGAGAACTATTTAGTGTAACGTCTTATAAATCGGTTCCAATAAAGAAGTGCATGTTGTTGGTCAAAGTCAATCGTTACGAAAACTTTACGTTTTCATTCGCTCCTATTTTTGTAACTAACAGGGCCGCTTTTAAAAGTCGAGGGGCCCGGGGCGAACATAAATGCAGGGCCCCGTTTTACCCTCCTCACAAACTTATGAATCAGTTTGAATGAAAATTATCAAATTTATTATAAGTTTTACAGATTTTTGAAAAGCCAAAAGTTTTTCAGAATTTTTTTATCAACTACAAATGCAGTCGACAATAAACTACATATTTCTTATACGGCTGCATTCCATTAGCATAGAATGTATGTTTACGTAAAAAGTCTGTATTATTTTGTTCTTTTTATAAAAAAGTAATATTAGTTTCCTTTCGAACGAGACCAATAATAGTTATAATGTCGGAATCGATCACCCTAAAAATTTAATATAATGTTTCTATCCTGATACTTCATTTAGATGATTTTAAAAACGTTTCAGACATAAAAAGACAAAAAAATTCCATTTATTTGTAACATTCTCATTTTGCGCCTTTTTTCTGTGATAAGCGAGGGGCCCCTCCAGAAGCGCAGGGCCCAGTGCGGTGGCACGCATCGCACACTCCTAAGAGTGGCCCTGGTAACTAATAATGATACTTATATAATATACTTAATACTTATATAATATACTTATCCTTAATAAGTAAAATGTACTCATTTTTGAGTACATACGATGCTTATCATGGCTCCGAATGCATAAGATTCAATTTTGAAAAAGACATGTACTCAAAAATAAGTACAAGGAATTTAAAGGGCAGATGGCAGCCTACATAGGCTGCCTTCATAAATCACTTTCAATAAATATCAACAATTACAACCAAGATTTACCGGCAATCGAACCCAGATCTAAAGGCACCACAGTCTATCTCCTTCTCCCTTGTACTACCAGGGCGATGTGAAGAAGTTATTAACGGAAGACTTGTTTAAAAGGTGTGCCAAAAGAAGGGGAAGTAAGATGATAGAGTTGTAATGACTAATTTTTCATTTAAGCAATCGACATCAAATCATGTGGAAAACCATTTTCTGAACAATACCATTATAAGTTTGTCGGGTGGCTTTGTTAAATGTGGCTTGAACAGAAGCTGACATTAGAAATATTAAATCACACTGCTCACTTTCGCTAAAGTACGGTAAAAATTTGAGTACGTCGTCGCTCATTTATGACGCAATTGTACTCAAAGAAAAACGTGTAGCCGCAGGTACTCATTTTTAAGTACCTTTTTCATAGTGTAATTAATTAAAAAAAATTTGCTGTGGAGTGCATAATGCAGTTTTAAATGCTATATATATATATATATATATATATATATATATATATATAAAGATTGTTTCTATTAACCCAGTAATGTAAAATACTTACTAAATTTTGTAAGATAGATCAATTTTACGAATTTGAGGCTTGCATGCTAGAAAAAGTGGAGCTATTCGAACGCCATAAACGAAAGATTCCGTATTAGAACCCAAAAACTTAAAATAAAATTTGAGACCTGATTTAAAAACAGAAAATGACAACAAAAGTACCCACACACCTAAGTTTTTATTCATAAATACATATTTAGAAAGTGTGTTACAGTATTTTTGCATAATTCATAGAAATTCCATTTTAAAGTTACAAAATATTGCAATTTAGTTCTTTGATTATTTTTACCGTTTTTAGTCCTAGTGCTCCCATTTCCTTCTTTCGTAAATATTTTCATTTCATTATTCATTTTCTTTTCATGGACATTTCCTTTCTGTTTAAAAAATGTTCCAATTCACCTTATCTTCACTCTTATCTTTTTTAGGAAGAAGAGCGTCAAGCTAAAAGTGACCATTTCCACACAAAAAAATGTGCAAATTAATATAGGATCAAAACCTGGACCAGGGAAATGTGGGAATGCACCTACGCAAAGTCACCATCTCTAAAGCTTCGCCTAGAAATAAAAAAGACATTTTTATTATGATCTAATTAAATGATTGTGCAGTTCACAGTTTCTACGAAAACAAATGTTCCAGTTAAATCAACAAGTGCACAAAAGTCATTGATGTGATATGTTATTGATATGATATGTGTGATGATATGATTCATATGATATGATATGTGTGATGATATGATTCATATGATATGATTTATGTAAGAATATTTTTTTAATAAATGACTTATTTGTGCGATTAATTTCGAACATTTCCATTAAAACCCCATTCTAAACGGACGTTATTTACTCGCGTTAATTTTTGCGATA
Source organism: Troglohyphantes excavatus (assembly GCA_963932185.1). Taxonomy (NCBI): domain Eukaryota; kingdom Metazoa; phylum Arthropoda; class Arachnida; order Araneae; family Linyphiidae; genus Troglohyphantes; species Troglohyphantes excavatus. Next base: position 24,069,176 of record OZ010677.1, on the reverse strand, counting down.
CAAAAAAAAACCCGCGAATACAAACCACGTGGTTAGTATTCACCAATCATTGAGCCATCTGCAAGAGCTAACGCACGTCAATAACGTCGATGTAGAATAGACCTAAGTTTTAAACATTTCAAGTGACTATTTTTATGTTTCTATAAAGAACAATTCTCATTTTTATGGTATTGCAAAAGTAGAAATTTATACAATCGATTAAAATTCAAAGGTCAACAATAGATGTGCTTTCACTAAAATGGGATATTGCTTTACATAACTAATAAAATTTTATATTTTAATTAATTTTATAGTTACGTAACACTATTTTTATTTCGTAAAATTTCATTTTTAGGAGATTTTTTTTTTCAAAAAAATAAACATTGGTAGTGTAGCTATGATGCCAAATCGCCAAACAATGATAATTAAATATAGTGAATCGAGACTTTTCGTCGTGTCGGTGGTTTGAGACCTGACAACGACAACCCCCTTATTTTCCACAACCCATACATGAACAGAAATTATTTATTATTTACTACTCACATCAAAGTTTCCTTTCGATATTTACGAAATGATAACATGCGAAAAAAATAGAAAACACTTGCTTATTTTTTTTAAATTAAAGCAATCCTCCTTTCTTTTAAACATGCGAATCGGTCAATTTTAATATTAACTTAAATAACAAAACAACAGCAGGACCATGTCCTGAAACAACAGCACACAGTAAATTTATCACGAAAACCATTTCCGTTTGGAGATATTCTCGTAAGTTATCGTTTCACCCACCCATCCAGCGTTTCACACACTAGCCAATCAGCAAATCGAATCTCAAGTGCAGCTAAAACAAGAAAATTCATTTCGGCTACCTTCTCACAAATGCAGTGCATTAGCATGGGGAGGAGTCGATATACTACGTAGAGGTTGCCATGGCAACGATGCAGCCGATTTCGTATTTTGCCTTTTGGCTGCAGTTTTGATTGAATGGAGTTTTTTTTCCCCCCTCCTGAAATATATATTTCGGTAACAGGCTTGCTATTTATGGGATATTTTGTTTACTACCGTAGAAATTTCATTTTCAATTCTAATCCTCATTTAAGAAAATTAGTAAAATATCTGATTTTATTTTTAAAATTCTGAATTTAGGTGCAGCCTGGTTGTACTTGCTGTAGCGGAAGAGCCATGGTACAAAAGCTAGGGAATCTCCTCAATCATCTTGCATTCGTGGCCCGAAGTGTATAAAGGCTTTCAGCTGGTAATCAGAGGATTGCTAATTCGAGCCCGTGCGGTGGACTTGGAAAAAAAAACTAGTGATCTTGCGATCGGGGGATTGCCAGCTTCTCTACAAATATACTTGAAAATCGTCCAGAACATCCAACAAATTATACCGGTGTTTTATCATAATATGGGGTAGCGGGAACCCGAATTTTGGTTCAACGTTTTACCATAAAATGAGGAACGAAAGCGCAAATTTTGGTTCAATGTTTCATCATAAAATGGTGAAGAGAAAACATGAGTTGTGGTGTAACGTTTCACCGCTAAATGGTATTCGTGGTGGCACTATAAAACGGCGAAACTGAGCACCAAATAATGGTTGCAGCTGAATGGGTACCAAAATTTGGTGCAAGGTGGTACAAAAACTTAACAGTGTACTAATATTTAACTCACAATATCACACTAATATTTAATTACTTAAATTATATCGAACAACAAAGAAATTTAAATTATTTGATATTCAATTGCTTAAATGATATCAAACAACAAAGAAATTTAAATTATTTGATATTCAATTGCTTAAATGATATCAAACAACAAAGAAATTTAAATTATTTGATATTCAATTGTTTAAATGATATCAAACATCAAAGACATTTAAATTATTTGATATTTAATTACTTAAATGATATGAAACAACAAAGAAATTTTAAATATTTGATATTTAATTACTTAAATGATATCAAACAACAAAGAAATTTAAATTATTTGATATTTAATTGCTTAAATGATATCAAACAACAAAGACATTTAAATTATTTGATATTTAATTACTTAAATGATATCAAACAACAAAGAAATTTAAATTATTTGATATTCAATTGCTTAAATGATATCAAACAACAAAGAAATTTAAATTATTTGATATTTAATTACTTAAATGATATCAAACAACAAAGAAATTTAAATTATTTGATATTTATTTACTTAAATGATATCAAACAACAAAGAAATTTAAATTATTTGATATTTAATTACTTAAATGATATCAAACAACAAAGAAAGTTAAATTATTTAATATTTAATTACTTAAATTATATCAAACAACAAAGAAATTTAAATTATTTGATATTTAATTACTTAAACACTTTCATTATATTAAACAAAAACACGCACATGAACGCATGCACAGCTCATACTTCCGTTCCATGTTTGATTTCCGTGTCGAAGATTCACTAGCGTCGCCGAAAGAAGTTTCACTACAAATCCTAACTATAAAGTAAATTATACAAAGTTTCAATACTGACCTCCACATGTATAACAATCATCGGATCTTCCCAGCTGTTTTCGATGTGTATCTGAGCTCTCCCGCTTCCATCTACTTGGACCACACGCCCGGTGCATCTTCCCCCGTCCTTATTTCCGGATATGACGTCACAGTAACTTCCAGGAGGCAGTCCTGTCTGCAGAGACTGGTTCATCGAGTGGTCATCGTTGTTTATGGCGAGGAAGCCTCTGTTGCCCCGGCTGAAGGCGATCTGGTTGTTGTCGTTGTCCCACCAGTTCTGGACGGTCTCGAACGAGACGGCGTTGCGGAATTTGACCATGTTGAAGATCTGCCTCCATCTGCGTAGATGTAATTATGTATATTATTTGCTTTGTTAACAAAACCAGACGGCAATGAGTTAACACTCACTCCTGAAACATGTCAAAAAGGGTCATAGATTTGAAGTAGAATGACAATTAAAGAAACATGATTTTTATTCCTTATCGTGTATTAGTACACTGTCAAAAATTGTATTTAAAAATAAGTAAAATTTTCTCATTTTTGAGTACATTCGATGCTTATCTTGGCTCCGAATACATAAGTTTAAAATTTGAAAAAGACATTTACTCAAAAATGAGTAAAAAGAGCAGATGCTATCCTACATAGCACGGCCTTCATAAATCACTTTCAATAAATATCGACAATTACAACCAAGACAGGCTGAACATTATAATATCGAAAGAGATAAATGTACTTCGTGTGGGCTCAAGAAAACTGTTTTTATTATCAAAAAATTCCATGGTCACTCATGAGATGATTTATCATCCCTTAACTGCAAGTTAAAAAATAATATCACAATGAAATTTCCAAGAATTGTTTGGTGGAGTAACCATCGTTCCCTGATATGAGACTATACAGTTTCGACGTTAAAATTACCATGGAATTCCCTTTCCTTTCAAGGAACTACTATTTTAGTAAAGAGACGAGAAGTATTCCATAAACCAAATTTTTCTTACAAATAAAACACCTTTCTATATTATGTGGAAGTTTGGAGATTAAATAACCAGTTCAGGTGTTGACCTCACCCGTTTTAAAAGGGAATAGTTTGCCTGAGTATGCTGTTAATATTTCAGGAGTGGGTAGTTTTACAAAGCAATTGGGTCGATATTGGGGACTCGTGAGGATGATTGGTTGTCAGGACCAACCATGCTGGGCCTAGAGCCTGTAGTTGGTCGACATTATTTGTATTTGTATAATCTTTCCTCCTTCCATGGGTCGAAGGTGTCCCAAGCCCATCGCTAGACCTCTGTACTCTATGGGACACGTATTGTCCTAACCCACACGAAATGCTAAACAAACCAATCGATGACTGACCTGTGCTCACAAACCCATCCATCTCCGCAAGTCAAATCCCCATTCCTCTTCACATCCTTTATATTGTAGTCACCGTCAGATGGAGGACCAATCCAATCATTCAAATCCTTCCCGTTGACGATATTTTCCGTCCACCTGTAGCTGCTCATGACCCTCGGGACACCGTACGGCCAGGCCAGCATGAAGGCCACGGCCAGCTTGTACATCCTGGGCTGTTTGTGCGTGAGGATGGAGCCGTACCCCCCGGCACCGTGGCCCCTCTGGTTGTCGTGGTTGTCCACGAAACTCAGGGCACTCATTCCGTTCAGGAAAGACCAGCCCTCGCCGAAGTTCCGGAGGTATTTGAGTTTCTGGTTGTTGTTCTTCCTGATGACGTCGCCTAAAATAGGGCCAATAGATATAAATATCATTAAAAGGGAACAAAAGCAACTGCTATATTTGAAAAAAGGACCTGTACTTGCTGCTTTGGAAATTGAGGTAAAGTACAGTTCATCCATTTCTATGTGTGTGTGGCGGGGAATATAAAAGATTTCTGACTTTTTTTTATTAGATTTGAATATTGCATCAAATGAATAATTAATTAAAAATAAGCCCTCTTTGAACTAAGAATATATATTTCAGTGAGAAAGAGTCTCCAATATTCAAACTATTGTACTACACATGCTGCATTTATTGAACTGACATCGCACCTAGAAAACCGAAACTAACCATGATTATTGTTCATACTTTGATCTTAATTCCACCGAAAAATCGTTGGGTGCCAGTTCAGGTGTTTCCTCGTCATCTGACCATGGTTCTAAAATAACTAGGTGCATGTATGAATGTGTATATGTTCCCGGGTCTTTCCTTCGTGATAGACTCCGAACCGTCGCCAATAGCCCACTGTGCAGCTCTAGTGCGACGTTAATTAACCAAACCACCGAAAAATAGAAATAGAAAGATGGTATTATACAAATATATCAAAGCATGAACCGATTCCCAACTCACCCAAATTCTTTCCGAACCTGAATTCCGTCACCCTTCCATTCTTGGTGTACTCGTCAGCTTTGATGGCCTCCCCCCCCTAAATCGATAACTTCCTGGTAGATGAACGGTTTCTCCCCATTGGGAAAGAAAACCGGGTTCAGGTTGTTCAGTCTGCCGTAGATGGCCTCCAGATCTGCGGGCCACATGTGCTTCGCCGCGTCCACTCTGAAGCCGGCCACTCCCATCTCCAGGAGCCTGTTGAAGTATTCGCCGATCTTGTCCCTCACGTATTCCTGTCCCAGATCCAAGTCCAACAGCCCTGACAAACGGCAGTTCCGTACCTTATAGGGGGAAAAAATTAATTTAAAACCAGGAATATCAAAGAGTATATGGAAGGTGTACAGGCACTGTATATACTGAGTGAAAAAAAACTACGAAGCCTCGCTACACTGTTAAAAATTATTATGTTCTTACACCAAAATTTGGTACTCATTTAGCTGCAACCAAGATTTGGTGCTTAGTTTCACCATTTTACGATGCGACGTTGTACCATTTAGTGATGAAACGTTATACCAAAACTATCATTTTTGTAGGGAAGATGGCAACCCTCCGATTGCAAAATCACAAATTTTTACTTTTCATTGTAAATGCCACCGATCGGGCTCGAACTTAGCTGAACGCCTTTATCCACTGGGCCACGGATGCCTTATTCGTCGTTGTATTTCTTGGAGGGGATTCCTTGGCTTGCTGACGGTTGCAGTTAAAGAGGTTGAACCAATTATTGGAGAAACCTTCGCTTTTTTCCCGATACAGGATTTCTGGTTCAACCCAGATTTCACCATAATATGGTGTAAATTGCTTGAGAATACCAAGATATGGTGCAACGTTGAACTAAAATTTTTAAAAGTGTTTTATGCTACATAAATACAAATAAGACCAACTGCAAGTTTTAACCCGGGCAAGGTTGGTTCTGTTTAACGCATCCTAACAATTTCCTAATGACGATCTAGTTGTCTTTTAAAACCAACTACTCCTGACAAATTAACCACATCTTCGGGAAATCTATTATATAAATAACGTTTTCTACCATCTCGATTTAATTGTGATTTGTATGCCTTGTACCCATGACCTTTAGTCCCATTGGCTGTATTAAATTGTATGCCTTCAATACAATTAGCATTCAATGCTAAACTGTTAAAAATTTCATTTCAACGTTGCGCCTTTCTTGGTGCTCTGCAGCAATTTACACCATATCATGGTGAAATCTCTGTTGAACCAAATATCCTGTATCGAAAAAAGCGGAGGTTTTACCGATCATTGGTTCAACCTCTTTAACTGCAACCGAAATGAAACTCCTTCAATAAAGACAACGACGAACAAGGGCCTCCGTGGCCTAGCGGATAAAGGCGTTCAGCAGCTGAGTGGTTTATCAGAAATATTGAACAGATATATACATATGAAAACCCAAATTAAAACCAAATAAGCTTATACCACCGAAAATCATTAAAAAGATTATTGTTGCATCCGTAGTCACGTGATTTACGATCCCAGAATGTTAAAAAAAAATTAGAGTGAAATTTTATTTTTATATAATTTTTCATTCAAAAATAACATATTATTATTATTTTTTTAATATTGCAATATTTATATGGTGCAGTAGAATTTGAATTTATTACTCCGTTAAGATGCATGTTAATAATTTTGTTGTATTTCAGTGAATTAATATGTATTTAGTGAACATACATAGGATGTTATGCATTTTGTTTCTCGTAAAAGTTTACATTTTTTATCGACCAATCTATTTTGATAACATTGCATTGCTATCTATTACAGATCATATAAATCGCTGCTGAAAATGGTTAATCAAATTTGACAAAAAACTGCATTAAATATCATCAAATTAAACTTTTCATCAAAAAAGTTAAAATATTTTAAAATTTACAATTTCTAAATGATGAAATATTATTCATTTTCAGAAAAATTAGTTTAATTGTTTTTGTCAGATTCTAATTGGAATCTATTAAGAAAGCTTTTATACAATTTTTGAATAATTTTCAATTAACCAAATAATTTTTCTCTCAATTTAGAAAAAAATAAAATCATTTGTTAAACTTATAATCTTAATAGAAATATGTTTGTTTAAAACATATATACGAGAATGAGAGGTTTTAATTTATTGAAAAACAAATTCACGTGTTTTGATCAGATAATAAAATAATCTTTCTAAAAAAAAAGAAAAACCGACTGAAAGAAAAATGCGCTAAAAAGTAAAAAATAATTTTTAATTTTACGAACACATTGAATAAAGAGAATTATTTAATGTCAATTTTATACTTATTACAGCTTTTTGAAATCGGCGCCAAAATTTAGGTATGATTTTTGTAAATTGGCACCAACTTCAAAAAGTTGCAATAAGTATAAAATTGCCATAAATAGTTTAATTTTTCAATGCTGTCGTAAATTTAAAATTTATTTTTTACTTTTTAGCGCATATTTCTTAAAGTTGGTTTTCCTTTTTTTAGAATGATTATTTTATTTTTCCTTTTTTGTTTTAATTTAGCAGGGGGCTTCGTCCCCTATTATTATACACCAAGAAATTTAAGCAGCAACTTGTGCTCAACAATGTATATTGTAAAACAATCCCTATCAATGGCTCGTTAAACGAAATGTCATTGTTGTACAACTTCTGTTAAACAATGAAATTATTTTGAAATCGAATAACTTGTATAAAAAAACTCCGGTAAATCGAAATTTCTGGATATATAACAGCTGAATAACCGATTAATGTTTTGCAGATTTTGGCTAAGTGCATTTTTCTCTATACAACAAAAAAAGAATTTTCGAAATCGTACAATATTTTTTTTCAAACGGTCCGGTTAATTCAGAATTCCGGATAGTTAAATGCCGGATAACCGGATATTTTTTTTAATTGCTCCCCAGTGAAACATCCCCCATCCAACAAAAAAAATTGTGCAAATATCTGAATTAGAACCGAAATCCTGCACAAACATACATAAAAAAAATACATAACAGTCAAATCTATAACCGATCGACTTGGCGCGCGATTTGGCGGTTTTAATTAAAAATTTCTGGCTGTTTTATATTGGAGTTTCGGTTGCCACGCTGTTCAATCGGTTAATAAAAGGCGATTGTATTGTAAATGGTTCAGTTGCACTTAAGGTAAAATTAAAATTTTACCACCTGCAACTTCTAAAACTATTAAAAATGATAAATAAAAATCCACATTCCTCTAAAAAAATTTATTAGGCATCTATATGAAAATTTGCCGTTAAGTTTCCCAAATTGGCGAGAATATAAAGAAGAAGAAAAAAACGTAAACGATTTTAAAAGGTTCCCTGCTAAATTCAAGATTTTCATATCTTTTACTTCTATCAATGGGCAAAATTTCACGATTGTAGGACAAGTAGATGTGATCAAAACTAACTCACGCCGAAAAATTTGAATGTCCCCCTTCGGGATTCGAACCCGCGACCTATTTCTTCGAAATCCCGAGTGTTACCGTCTAAGCTACAAATGTACGTTCTGGTTAGGGATTTTATTTTAAAGATGTTTCTATCAATAATTCTATTGCAATAATTCTTGTAAACGCATTTATAAACAAACCGTTGATATTTATAAGATAAATGTACTCTATACGGCAATAGAAAATTATTTAAGAACCAAAACTTATAGTAAAGTGTTGCCTGTATATACTCGAATTTTTTAACACTGATTATCTTTTATATCAATTATCTAGGAACACGTTATTACAACAATGACTTTAAATCTTATGGTGAAGGAAAACAAATTAACTGTTAAAACAACAATCCAACTAAACTAACAAATTGCACAATTGAAAACGAACATCTTTCAATTAATGGAACAATGTTTATTAATGTTATCTTTAAACAATGAATTTTTATTAGGTACTTCAACTGTTTCAATTTCGTTGAATTAGACGCCATTTTGAAGAACTTTTGGACGGACATTAGAAGCACAGACTTATTGCACTTAACTGCTTTTCCAACATGTGACTTCATCATGCGAACTTCCTTTTTTTTTAAATAAAGTAAGTTATATTTTATATACGTAGAAAATTTAAGATGTTTTGGCAAGTAAATATTGAAATATTGCAATGAGCTAATTTGGTTTGAATTTCCTGTAATTAACTTTGCAAGCTATTTTTAAATTTGTGTTCATTGTATTCTTCGATTGAAGTTTAAAAATATTTAAACACATTTTGTTTTTGTTTTGTGTTTTTTTTTTAATTTTAGCCTGTTTAAAAAAGATTCACATTTTTAAAAAGGAGGTACATTCAGTGAAAAAAGTCAATAAATACATTTACTGGCGAGGGTTGGAAACTCTGATGTCCCACTGTACTGCTTTTCCCTTTCGTTTATTAAAGAATAAAATACTTTTTTCACATAGTAAAATTGCAGATGTTTTGGCAAGTAAAGATTTAAATACTTTAAACGTTGGGAATTTCAAGTTTAAAAAATCCCTGAGTAAAATGAAAGCGAGAGAAGATTAAAAATGTCCCTACTTGTAAGATGAAACTTAAATTAGATCTCAGACCGGACACTGCATTCGAAAATGTGTGCAACAAATCAATGTTTTTGTGATAACTGTTTAATATTACCAAATCTATAAAAAAAAGTTGAAAAATGTCGATAAGTTGTAACTGAGAAGTTTTAGTACTTTGAGTTGAGAATTTCGAATCGTTAAGTTTGGTTAAATAATGTCGAACTAGAACTGCACATTGGGATATTAACGACGGTTTGGGGCCCATCTCGAAGGAATGACCCGAAACAATGCCTCGTATTTTTGAACCATGGTCAGATAACGAACTGCACCTGAGATGGCACCCCACTCCGTTAAGTTGGGAAGTTCGAATCAATCAAGTTGACAATTTCGAATCGTTAAGTTGGGAAATTTCTTGTTTCAATCCCCCAAATTTTTTGTTGTGTGGCGGCAGTGCCTCCATAGTTCTGTTCTCGGTCATTCATAAAACTTTTCTAATCGGATACACACCGTAATTAATTATGACTGTACATCCATAAGAAAAGATGTGCCAAAGAAAACGCGGATATTCTATTTAATGCATCATACTTTTATGGGTATTCCGTGTAGACGTTCGAAATATTTTTTCGCATTTCCTTTTACATGAACAAATGTAAGAATTAACTTTTTTAAGGGGTTTTGCGTCTTTGTCTCTTATACTTATTGCCCCAGTTGACAATACTTTAATTTCAAGTTGTAAAATTATTAATTTTTATCCCTGGTTATCTGTTGTATCAATTATCACGAAACAAGTTATGTTACAAAAAATATTTTGTTGAAAGGAAAGAAATGAACTGTTATAGCAACAATCCTCTTAAAACAACAAATTGAACAATTGACAATAAACATTGTCGCAATCAATGGAACAATGTTTAGTTATTATAATTAAACAATGAATTTTCATTAGGTTACATCAACTGTTGTAATTTCGCTCATTTGGACGCCATTTTGAAGAAACTTTCGACCGAACTTAGAAGCGTAGACTTCGTTTCCCAGCATTTGCAAAAGACGCATGGACTTCCTTTTGCTTTACTAATGTAAGTGATATTTTTTACATATAGAGAAATTGAGTTGTTTTAGCCATTAAAAAATCAAGTATTACAATAAGCCAACTAATTTTGAATTTATCTAAAAAGACCTTTCAAAACCTGACTTCAATGACGAGGCCGAATAAGAAGTTAATCAATTAAACCCTCCTCTCAAATCATGAACTGTACCATCCCAGCAGAGGTCAAAAAACATAATCGATGCTCTTAAACTTAGAAAAGTCTCAGGCCATGGCCGTATTTCAAATATGGTTCTTAAAAACATAGCCTACATTACCATCACTCTGATAACAAATATTTTCAATGCCCGTCTTCGACCAGAGGTGGTTAAGTTAAGTTCGTTGTTGACGTTGACAATTTGTAGGTTTATATTTTTAATTAAATGCATATTTCAATTCGATGTCTAATTTATATTTACTTTGAGAATCATTAATTGTAGTATTTTTATTTATAGCGGTAAATAGCTTGGATTTCTTATCTGTAAAAGTTAAAACACTCTGGAGCCGTATTGATCTATGAATTCAAAATTTTGAAATTTGCACCTTAATGAAACCAATTGAAGATTACTTTTTTGACAAGTTGTTAAATAAATAAATTTGAAAAATTCCGTTATTAAAAAAAATTGCCACAAACAGGCCAATTGGCAGTAGCAAAATATAGCCTTATACATATATCGGATGCAAAATTGCCAAATATAAAAAAATTATGCCAAAATATAACCAAATTGGAGCACCCAAATCATGTTTGTTTGGGTTACCAAAATTCCTTTAACACTGAACCTGAGTTCAATTGAAGTACTTTTCAAATCAGTGGTAAATAGCTAGGTGATTATACTTAAAATTTTAATGCCAATTCTTATGTAATATAGTTCAAAGAATACGGAAAAAAAATTTGCTGAAAAAAAGTATATTTAAAAAAAAAGCCGTAGCGTTTAAAAAAAAGCGCACAAAATTTTGAAAATTTAAATTATGAAAAAAAAAGTATGGCATTTTTTTTTAATATTCGTTTTTTATAGAAATTTAAATATAATACATTAAAGATTTTATTAAATTTTTTTAAAAAAAAGTTTAAGTGGTACTGTCCCTTTAACTCCATATGGAGGCAAACTGCTACATAAACAATACCCACTATGGGTATAGACACGGTTAAAACACTGTCCATCATGATCACAGGATTGTTAAAAGCATTGAATGTGTCTTCAATAACAAAAAAAACCGGGTGGTGTTTTTCTTGACATACAAAAAGCTATTGAAAGACACTGGGCTGATAATCTACTGTTTAAATTAATGTACTCGAGCCTAAAAACGGGCCAATAGGGGCCACTTGCATCCCTTTTAACGTTTCGTGGAAGAACGAGAGGATACTCCGACTGGCCGCTCTCGGGGGGCCGGGAGGCCTCGGGTGGGCAGGCGAAAGCCTTTGGTGTGTGTGGCAGGCAACGGGCGTTCCGCTCCTGGTACTCCGAGGGCGAGCTTCTGGCCGCTCTCGGGGGCCGGGAGGCCTCGGGTGGGCAGGCGAAAGCCTTTGGTGTGTGTGGCAGGCAACGGGCGTTCCGCTCCTGGTACTCCGAGGGCGAGCTTCTGGCCGCTCTCGGGGGCCGGGAGGCCTCGGGTGGGCAGGCGAAAGCCTTTGGTGTGTGTGGCAGGCAACGGGCGCTCCGCTCCTGGTACTCCGAGGGCGAGCTTCTGGCCGCTCTCGGGGGCCGGGAGGCCTCGGGTGGGCAGGCGAAAGCCTTTGGTGTGTGTGGCAGGCAACGGGCGTTCCGCTCCTGGTACTCCGAGGGCGAGCTTCTGGCCGCTCTCGGGGGCCGGGAGGCCTCGGGTGGGCAGGCGAAACCTTTGGTGTGTGTGGCAGGCAACGGGCGTTCCGCTCCTGGTACTCCGAGGGCGAGCTTCTGGCCGCTCTCGGGGGCCGGGAGGCCTCGGATGGGCAGGCGAAAGCCTTTGGTGTGTGTGGCAGGCAACGGGCGTTCCGCTCCTGGTACTCCGAGGGCGAGCTTCTGGCCGCTCTCGGGGGCCGGGAGGCCTCGGGTGGGCAGGCGAAAGCCTTTGGTGTGTGTGGCAGGCAACGGGCGTTCCGCTCCTGGTACTCCGAGGGCGAGCTTCTGGCCGCTCTCGGGGGCCGGGAGGCCTCGGGTGGGCAGGCGAAACCTTTGGTGTGTGTGGCAGGCAACGGGCGTTCCGCTCCTGGTACTCCGAGGGCGAGCTTCTGGCCGCTCTCGGGGGCCGGGAGGCCTCGGGTGGGCAGGCGAAAGCCTTTGGTGTGTGTGGCAGGCAACGGGCGTTCCGCTCCTGGTACTCCGAGGGCGAGCTTCTGGCCGCTCTCGGGGGCCGGGAGGCCTCGGGTGGGCAGGCGAAAGCCTTTGGTGTGTGTGGCAGGCAACGGGCGTTCCGCTCCTGGTACTCCGAGGGCGAGCTTCTGGCCGCTCTCGGGGGCCGGGAGGCCTCGGGTGGGCAGGCGAAAGCCTTTGGTGTGTGTGGCAGGCAACGGGCGTTCCGCTCCTGGTACTCCGAGGGCGAGCTTCTGGCCGCTCTCGGGGGCCGGGAGGCCTCGGGTGGGCAGGCGAAAGCCTTTGGTGTGTGTGGCAGGCAACGGGCGTTCCGCTCCTGGTACTCCGAGGGCGAGCTACTGGCCGCTCTCGGGGGCCGGGAAGCCTCGGGTGGGCAGGCGAAAGCCTTTGGTGTGTGTGGCAGGCAACGGGCGTTCCGCTCCTGGTACTCCGAGGGCGAGCTTCTGGCCGCTCTCGGGGGCCGGGAGGCCTCGGGTGGGCAGGCGAAAGCCTTTGGTGTGTGTGGCAGGCAACGGGCGTTCCGCTCCTGGTACTCCGAGGGCGAGCTTCTGGCCGCTCTCGGGGGCCGGGAGGCCTCGGGTGGGCAGGCGAAAGCCTTTGGTGTGTGTGGCAGGCAACGGGCGTTCCGCTCCTGGTACTCCGAGGGCGAGCTTCTGGCCGCTCTCGGGGGCCGGGAGGCCTCGGGTGGGCAGGCGAAAGCCTTTGGTGTGTGTGGCAGGCAACGGGCGTTCCGCTCCTGATACTCCGAGGGCGAGCTACTGGCCGCTCTCGGGGGCCGGGAGGCCTCGGGTGGGCAGGCGAAAGCCTTTGGTGTGTGTGGCAGGCAACGGGCGTTCCGCTCCTGGTACTCCGAGGGCGAGCTTCTGGCCGCTCTCGGGGGCCGGGAGGCCTCGGGTGGGCAGGCGAAAGCCTTTGGTGTGTGTGGCAGGCAACGGGCGTTCCGCTCCTGGTACTCCGAGGGCGAGCTTCTGGCCGCTCTCGGGGGCCGGGAGGCCTCGGGTGGGCAGGCGAAAGCCTTTGGTGTGTGTGGCAGGCAACGGGCGTTCCGCTCCTGGTACTCCGAGGGCGAGCTTCTGGCCGCTCTCGGGGGCCGGGAGGCCTCGGGTGGGCAGGCGAAAGCCTTTGGTGTGTGTGGCAGGCAACGGGCGTTCCGCTCCTGGTACTCCGAGGGCGAGCTTCTGGCCGCTCTCGGGGGCCGGGAGGCCTCGGGTGGGCAGGCGAAAGCCTTTGGTGTGTGTGGCAGGCAACGGGCGTTCCGCTCCTGGTACTTCGAGGGCTCCTCTCCAGAAGCTCGAGGGTTAGCTTCTGGGGAGGAGCCTCGAGCCCGTGGGCCAAATACAAGCTTACGCTTTTGCGTAAGTTACATGAAATATATGAGTAAGTTTAATAAAGATTGTTAAAAATGAAAACGTATCTGAAAGTTTGATTAAAAAAAAATTCAAAACAATGCTAAAAAATAGTCAAAACTTTTGTAAATGTTATTTAATATTAGTTTTTCCATATTAGTTTTTCCGTTCAGCTGAAGGAACGGCGACAAAAGTTGCCGGAGCAGCAATTTACAAAAGCAGAGATTATATAAACACATTTTTCAGAAGTGATAACAAGTTTTAAGAAAGTATTATGTTTTTTAAAAATTTAAAACTACTTATTTTTCTACATTTTTGTGCTGTAAAATAAAATATTTTTCGAATACAAATAAACAGAATATTATTGTTCATTTTGTAAAGTAAATGCTACTTATTAATGTAATGTTATTAATGCACATTTTGTTTGTAATATTGTCGGGTACTAGTCTAAAAGTTACCTAAGTATACGGATTTAGATGTATATATACTATAGATTTAAAACTTTACATTTGTATGAAGTAAAATTACGGAAATGTAGGAAATTTATATTTTAAAATACAAAACATTAGGTTTTTAAAAAAATATTTAAAAAACTCTTTAATAAAATTTTGTATTATGAAAACAAATAAAACATACTTTTATGAATCGTTAGAAAATTTCATGAATTCGATAATTTCTTTTAAATAAATTTTTTAATTAACTTTTTATAGTACATATAATTTTAAACTAAGTTTATTAAATTGGTTTAAAATTTGCTACATTAAGTACAAAGTTTTCATTAACTTCTGGGGTTCTGCTTTCTGCAGAATTTAATTTGCCCCAATAGTTAAAATTCCTTAAAATATGCTCTAGTTCAGCTATGAATCAGAGGATCCGATCGGTGACATTTACAAAGCAGTTGTGATCTTGCGATGGGAGGGTTGCCATCTTGGCTACAAAAATTCTACTATTCAAATACTAAAAAAAAACTCAAATTTTTAGTTTGATGCAACTTTATAAATTTTGGTGAAACGTTTCACCACTAAATGGTACAACGTACCACCATAAAATGGTGAAATTAAGCACCAAATGTTAGTTGTAGCTAAATGGGTACAAAATTGTGGTGCAAGGTCGTAATAATTTTTAACAGTGTACTTTCGTTATATTTGTCAATCGTTTCGCCATTGAATCCCGTGACTTTTTACGAAAACAAGAATCTTCAAATTTCAAACGGAAGTCATTTACTCAGATTCCCTTTCGGCCCTTTTCTCTGAGTCATCAGCTCATGCATATAGTCAAAATTCAATCGTGTCTTCTTGGCAGAGTGGATAGAGCGTTGGAGTCTGGAACGAAGGGTCCGCGGTTTGAAGTAGCTCGTCGATATTGAATTGTTATATTATTTAAAATCGTCCTCAATTTTGATGAAATAAATAACGAAATGAATTTATTTAGTTTGACGAAATATTTAATTAAAGAGGAGGGGGGGGGGGTTGGGGAGGGGTCAGAATTCCTCCCATTGGTATCAGAGAAAATTTATTACTATATATATATATATATATATATATATATATATATGCGTAATACTACGTTTTTTTATAAGAAAATTATGCTAAAGAATTCTGTGATAAAATTCAGGATCCGTATTATTTTAGTTTACAACATAGGTTATTCTGTTGCGGATAGCGGCTAAAAAGCCTAAGGTCGCAGAGACTGGTTTGGTTAGGGATGCTTTGAATTCGCAGGACAAGAGAGGTTTCCATCGAAAGGAAAAGTTTCGATTCCTATCTCATGAATTCCATTGACCATATATGGATGTGAAACCAGGAATTTCAAATTCCTGGTTTCATGTCTACAAATTCCGAATTTGTAGACATAACATTAAAAAAGGGAATGTACAAATGCGTGGGATTGTTACACAGGTGAAAATTGAATGGTAATTAAAATAAGATCGTAATTGGAAAAGAAAAGTGATTTAGAAATGGATCAAGAAAGAAAAGTGCTTATTATGTAATAGTTGCTAATTTTTTTAAAAATTTATACTAAAATAAAGGTAGGTGTAGTGATAACCTCTCCACACATATACACATTTTCTGAGTACGCTACTTCTTCAATATCACCCGATGTAATAAATATAAATAGTTGAATTGGCCCCCTCTAGTGAATCCTCATCTCAAAGCCTGAAGTACCCTGAACTCAAGGATAGTGAAGACCATATATATATATATATATATATATATAAGGTGTGCTCGTACTCGCGCTGCCTGACGGAAGGTGGAGAGAGCAAATATTTGACGTCATAGTGACGCCTACTTCGCCTTCTGTGGGCGTGTCTAATGCTCTCGTTTGAACCAATGGCAAGGCTGAACTAGATGCGGGCGTGTTGTTTGATGGTGCTGCCATCTATTCGTTTTTTTGTGAACTATTAAAAAGTGATAAGCTAACTTTATTTAGTTACTTTTACTGCATTTTATGAGTTTAAATTATATTTTAAGGATTGCATTTAGTATGGAAAAATTGCAAAAGAGTTGCTTAATAAATTAAGCGTATTAAAATAATATTAGCTGCCACGAGAGCATGTCCATGATTTTTGAAAGAGTAAAATAGTGGTCGGAACTATCCGGTCAATCCATTTGTATTGGACATATTAAATGAGTTACAATTTCAATCAAGTAAAATACGGGGACATAACAAAACAAGGACGGATTAGTAGTGAAGTTACCTGAACACAATTATTTACAGATATTTACATTATTTTGCTAATTAAAAATTAAATCCCCAGTTGCTACACAACCGGAGATCGAACCTAAGTAGCAATGCTTGAAACACACAGCCAATGAGAATGATCAAAAACCGATAGTAAGGCGGAGCTAAAATGATGTCAAAAGTAAGGCGGAGCTAAAATGACGTCATTTAGTTGCCTTTCCTTGCCCACTTTCAAAAAGCGAAAAACGAGCGCAGCTTCTATATATAGTCTTTACTATTCTTGTACTGAACCAATGTAGTTTTAAATACCTGTTGTTTATCGTTGTAATTCTCAATGTCTCCAGATCCAGTGGGGCATTTGTCTCTTGAATTGAAGTTCTCCGCCCCGTAAGGAACCCCGTCGTATTTAGGGATTGCTGGATCGAAATAACTGCCAGCAGTTCCGTGTCCAGCTCCGATTTGGCCCGTCATGTGGTTTATGATAGCGTCGACGTAAATTCTCGAGAGAAGAAAAAAATATACGAATATGGACATTGCGAAACTCATCAACATAAAAATGCATACCACAAAAACTATAATATTACAATTTCCTAGGATTTGTTATAGAAAAACTATATATTTATTGAAACGGAATAAATTTATTTTTCAAAAAGCGAGTATAATTAAAATGTATTCCACTTGATGACACACAGTTTGAGTGTCACAATAGCTTCCAAAAAAAATCGTCAGACTCTACATTAGTAGTTTTTGACCAACCAGCTCTCCTTTGTGCGTAAAATGTAAAAAATAATATGCTTAAAAATGAGTACATGGACGTACTTTTTTTTAAAAGTACAATTGCATCATAAATGAGCGATGACGTACTCAAATTTAAGCAACCGTACATTCGCAAAAAAACAGCAGTGTAGGTTTAATATTGCTCATCTCAGCTTCTGTTCAAGCTATTTTAAGAAAGCGACCTGACAAACATAAAATATTTGTTCAGAAGATGGATTTTCACATTTTTTTAGGTCAATTGCTTAAATGGAAACTGAGTTATTACAATTCAATTAACTTACTTCCCATTTTTTTACACACTTTTAAACATTTCTTTTGTTTGTAACTTCTACGCGACGCTTCGATAGCCGAACGGATAAGACTGTGGACAGCGGTGCTGCAGACTTGGGTTCGATTCCCGGTAAGTTGTAATATAACTGTCGGTATTTATTGAAAGTGGTTTATGAAGGAAGCCTATGTAGGCTAGCTGCTACTGTTCTTTTTATTCATTTTTGAGAATATGTCTTTTTTTAAAATGAAACTTATGTATTCGTAGCTATGATAAGCATCGAATGTAATCAAAAATGAGTACATTTTACTTAATTTTGAATACCTATTTTTAACAGTGTAAAAAAATCCGGCTGCAAAACCATCAGAGTTTGCAAATTTCTCTAGAATGGGTTCATAAAATTTAAATAATCTCAAAGCCAACAACACTTTCATAGATTGCCTTGTCCTTTAAAGAAAAGCCATGTATATTCTGTTGCTAATTTTGGTGTTATTTTTTAACAATGTATATTGCATTGTTTTATCTCACCTCACCCCCGCATTGTTGCACCTCATCACCATGTCTCTGAACTGCATCTCATTTCCACTCCTGGTGACCAGCTTGTAGCTCACGGGCTGGTAGCGCTCGAACCAGGGCCTTTTGATTTCAGAGTTCCAGAAGGGCTGCCATATGATGCCGTTTTCGTTTGGGGGAGATATCTAGAGGCAAAAGTGAGATTATGTATATCATAAAAATATGTGCCATACTTTGCGTTCACCACACAAATATTACAGGGCATTCACTAAAGTATTGATTTGTTTTGTTTATACTCCGGGAACTCTCTTTTATACCTTACCAAAAGCGGATATCCTTCCGTATGGCGCGTTTGAAAACGTCAGTGGAAATCGTGAGCAAACATACAAGCGTTGTACGCGTTCCATTTATAGTATTCGATATGATCCAGCAAAAAAGTCAGCATAAAACTTTCATCAAAGTTTTGAAAATTGAAGGTTTTACGCATGAAACCTGTAGTTAATTTGAAGATCTATGAAATTAAAGGTTTAAAAACTGTAAAAAAAACCTTCAAAAAATCCTGCCATAAAATTTAATCATGAAGGGATAATGCAGATATTTTAAAGGTTTTATGCAGAAAAATTAAAAACTTTAAAAAAAAAACTAAATTTTTTTGTTTCAATATCCTGTATAAAACCTTCAATTTGATAATTTTATGAAGGTTTTATGCTGTCTTATTGCTGGATTATCTTCTGCTTCTTATATGCTTATTATTTTCGTTCTAAATTGATGCTGCTTTATAATTTTGTAATTGACTATTTTCATGTCTGGCGTACAGTTTTAGAAATAGGCACGGTGACTACTGACATTTCAGCTGGGAAGTGCTGTAAGCGGCCTAATCATATAGCGGATAGTCACTTTACTATACCTAGACACCAAAATTTGAAATGAAGCAATAACCATTGAATTGTTATAAGAAATCGCAATTGAAAATATGTATAAAAATGTGATGTAGAAATCCTAAAAGACATTTAAGAGACTTATATAAACATAGTCTTTGCTATGATCTAAATGTTTTTTAATAGGCGCATCTGGTCTATTATGAATACAGCGTCTGTCCATATATATACAATCGTAGTCTCGAATTTCTCAGATGATTCTTGTTAAAAAGATAAGAATTAGGAAACACTTTTTTCTTGTCATACTAAAATTCCAATTCTGTCAACTATTATTGTTGGATTGCTGGCCTTTGTGTTTTAAGAAAAGCATTTTGGGTTTGGATAAATTTTTCTCTCTTATTTCACATCGTGATACCTATATTGCAAAATAATCATAAAACTCCAGCAAAATTATATCATACGATTATGTTTTTTAAGTGCATTGAATTTTTATTATTACTTTGTGGAAAAGTTTTTTAAAAAAAATATATATATATATATATATATATATATATATATATATATATATAACGTTATTGGAATATACAACTTGATACGAGTTTATGACAATTTATTAATTTTTATATTTGCAACCCTTTGAACTTAAATATCATTATTTTGTAAATATTAGTGAATTTTTGTTTGTTTAGTTTCCACGAATTTGATGCCTTTTGTGTTGTTTAAACTTTCAATAAGCAGAGACAGATTTACGGCAGGGCATTCGGGGCACTTGCCCAGGGCCCCCAGTTTAAGGGGCCCCGAAAATGCTTATAAAGCTAAAAAAAACGTGAAAAAGATAAAAAATAAATTTACTAATTAATGATTTTTTTTAATAATTTATAGCTTTTTTGTTAATTTTTTTGCAAAACTTCTACTATTTTATCAAAACAAATCACTTTCATGTGTCCTGCATGTTCATGCTGCATGGCACCTTTCCAATCGCTATCGTCAAAAGAGTGCCCTTTGCACCACTTGCAAAATTCAATTCATGACCAAAACCATAAACAAACTTGTTTATAGTGCTTATTAATTACACGTAAACTGGGTCGTTTACGGATACATTTAAACTTTTTAAAATTTTCTGATTTTGTAATCATTACGGATTCGCAAGAAATAAGTAGAAAATACCCATGCGGCTCAAATAAAAGAAAACTAAAGTACAGAAAGAGAAACCTATGAAGAAACTCGTGTTTTGGAGGACTGCACTTGAACGTTAATTCTTTTTTGTAGTAATTTAAAAAATATAAGTTATTTGCTATAATGCACTTGCATTAAAGCTGATTGATTATGTTATTTTGCATTGTGTGCTTATACATAAATTTATCAGTTTTATTTTATAATTTATCGAGGGCCCCCATATGTTATTTTGCCCAGGGCCCCTAAACTTGTAAGTCGGTCCCTGTCAATAAGTTGCGTACTAAATAAAGTGCCTTTGGACTCGAGTAATTGAACTTTCAGTGACCAATATAAATGACCTGTTCTTTCGCTCCCTATTATTCAAATTGAACGAGAACTGTATGTTCTTGAACTTAAAAAACGCTTTTATTTCGTTAGCTTGTTCTTTCTCTAACCCATTTTAAAAGTATGACATTCACTTGGGTGTCAACGTATTTTATTTACCCTTTGAACAGAACGACCAGTTCTTTGGTTACCTGTTCTTTAAAATAAACGAGTACAACATGAACTTGTGTTTAAAAAAAAATTATATTTTTTCAACTTGATGGATTATGCTTTTGTTTTCCTCTATGAGCAAAAACAAAAAATCATGGGGAAAAGAACATAAAGAGGAATAACTGTTCCGTAAAAAGAACGCAAAGCGCAGTGTTCTTGGAGAGCAAAGGGTTAAGTCACCAAAATAACGACTCGTTATTTCTTTCTGTTCTTCAAAATTAAAGATAAGAACAAAATCTTCAATTAGAAAAGTTATCTCATAAATTTTGATAGAAACCATTTTTGTCATCTAGAAGCACTAATAATTATGTTGGTGATCTAAAATTTTTTTCAAATTGAAATGTCTCACAATACCTGCTTTCAAAAAAAAAATTATAAATGTCATAAGCCACTAAATATATGTTTGATATACTGATATTACTATTCAGATTCACACAAAATTATTTTATTTTTATAATTATCCACCTAAACGTAAACAGAACACGTTAAAAAATACCTACTTAAAAAGAACAAAAACGGTATGTAACTGTTCCATAAATAGAACTTAAATATCAAACAGGTTCCTCGAATACGAAGGGTTAAAAATAGCATATTCTTAAACAATAGTTACCTGTACTCCTCCGTATCCATAAGGTCCAAGAAATTCCTCGCATTCCTTCGCTATATCGTTCCACTTCCATTCAAAAAGATGGACGATTGTCGTTCTACCAGATTCCATATTCGGTTCATGGTGCGAACATCCAGCATTATTCCAAATATTAAGGAAAACTAAAGATATTAGAACAAGACCATTCGGACGTCTGGCGGCCATGATGGAACCTTCAACTCTGGTATCCGATCTCGAATATTATAACAAGCGAGTTATATAGGAAGTGACGTCTGTTGTCAAGCGCTGATTGAAGTGCTTGACAACTTATGCGTTTATGATCTATAGATACATTATTCGAAGGGTTATTGTAGATAACGGATCAAGGTCAAGTGCTGGAAGAGAATTTTTGCATTGGCATGAGAATAACTTGAAAAGAATGAAAATAGAAATAAAGAATCAATCTAAAGCGAATTGCACGTAATAACAGATGGGATAATTTACTGTAAAATCTGTGATTGACAATCTCTATTGATTTCTTCTTTCTTTTATATATAGCTAAGAGATACAATGAAGCTCTGAAAACATCGAGAACATCAGGAAACGGAATCTGTGGTTTTTCGCACAAAGTAGTGATAAGGATTTCAAGCGGATTTCATCTGTTATCGTTATTCGAAACTATGTAAATGTGACAAATTAATTTGAACGAATCTGCCGAAAAACTTAAAAATGAATTCCTTCTTTATTATAGTTTTCATAAAAAAAAAAAAGTATGTAACTCGTATCAAAATTAAATTAGCGGTGCAAAACATTTATATGCTATATTCTTTTGTATTATTCTAACCATTTTTCTTCATAAAGTATTATATCTCAAACAGGACCGTTGCACCAGGGTGGGAGCACAACTCCCCAATAATCTAGAAACCCTAAAAGTTAGGAATTTCAAATATTAAAAATTCCCGAGTTGGGAAAATTTATGCTTGAAGAAAATTAATATTATTAGCAAATGAAAGCTAAGGAAAATTATAAATTATCCAACTAGCAAGATTACATTTAAATTAGAGCTCAGAACAGTACCTTTTCAGTACAGTTAAGTTGGGAATTTCGAATCGTCAAGTTGGGAAATTTCTTGTTTCAACCCCCTAAAAACATTTGTGTGTTACGGCACTGGGAATAGAAAACTAAGTAACCATGTTCCATGATTATAAACTAAATTGCAGTTTTTTTTGTTTGTTTGTTTTTTAAATTCCATTTAATTAAACAAGTGCTATGATGAGAAAAGCAGAACACTCGCAAAAAAAGTGAATTTAAATTTCTTAGAAATATTTGATAGGCTATACTTTTATTTTGTACAAATATGAACATGGATTTATTTTAAAGTAGGAAATATTGAGAGAGAGAGAAAGAGGTCTTTAAAACTATTCAGTTTTTTTTTTTTTAATTAATCTGTTAACTTTCACATTGATATCTATTATTTCACCTTTAAATGTCTAATCAAAATCAGGTGATCTTTTTTGACATGAAAAAAATTAATAAATTACTTCAGAAAATTCATATAATAGTCTTTATTTAAAAACAAAATGTATAAAACAAATGCTATATATCAGAATCACAAAACTAAAAAATTTTATTGAAGTAAATAATATTTTTACAAATATCCACACTATTTACAAATTAATTTCATTTCAGCATAGTTTATGGTTATATAAAGATCTCGTTTTTAATTTTATTTCATAGTCTCAAATTTAAGAAAGATGACAAAAAATACACTTTTTTTCATTTTTTTTTAATGTTTGTTCACTCTTAAAATAGTTTATTTACTAAACTTTGTGTCAAAATTATTTGGAATTAAAAAAAAAAATAGTAGAATTCTAATAAAATACATATTATTGTAAAAAAATCGAAATCTGTTTAAAAATTTGAATTTCCCTGATGTGATTGCAAGATATTTTAATGTCACATAAACATAAATTTGACACATACACAAAAAATATAATAGTGATAAAATATAAATAAATAAAACAGATGCACGAGACGTATACAAAATAAAGCCTATTCATTCCAAGAACTACTTTAAAAATGCATTTAAATAAGTTTAAAGCTTTCATTAAACTCACAAGTAAAATAAAAAATAATCATAAGGTGTAATAAACTCTTGAAAAGAGCACAGTACCAGTGTAAATTCTCATTATTAATGAGTAATTTCAACAATTAAAATTTTTTTTGTTAATGTCAGGCCCCCAAATAAGTATTTTACTAATATGTAGGAAATTGAGCTTTTTTTTTAAATTCTTTATTGGACATTAATAGTCTATCACACTTCCCATTAAAATATTAATAGTTAATATTATTTTCTATTTACTGTACAAAAATGGTTTCACATCAACTATTTTCAGTAAATAAATGTATTATTATTATTATTAAAAAAGTACAATTCAAAATTAATACAATATTAAAAGGAATTCAGTTCTTTAAAACTGATCTAAAATATTAGTGAAATGGTGATTTATTTATGCAGTGTAGAATAATTTAACAGGGCAACTCATTGCTTCAATTTCATGAAAGAAATCCCCCAATCGTTTTGCTTCTTACATAAAAGATGGCTATTTTAATATTGTGGTAAGTCATTTTGAAAAAGTTTATAAATGTCAAAATAGTTTAAACTTAGAAAAGAAAAACTTTTTTTAGGTGTGGAGATTTTGATTCAAGTCCTACACCGGCAGCATTTTACTTGAAGTTCTAGTGACTACTGACGTGCATATTCGTGTGAAGAATTTCAGTCCGGTTTGTCCACCTGGAATGTAGCTGACAACATACCTAGAAAAGACAAAACATCAGTCATTTGAAATTCACCTAATATAAATATTCTAGGCAATAAAAAATCTTGATTTTTTTTTAAATAAGATACCATCAGAATAATTGGGTTTAATTATTATAAATTATTATTCGACTACATTTGACTGGTTTTCTACTACATATGAGAGGCAATGGACTTAAATTAATATTTTTTATACAATCATAAATATTAATTTGCATTAAGATTTGTGATCTTTTACGAAAAAGTTAGTGTGGTCGAATAGCTGGTTAAATCGAACAAGTTGTATTATAAATGCATTTTAAAATATCCGAGAAGATAAGCAAAGTTTGTCTTATATTACAGTTTCATACTTCTCATGAAACTGTACTATAACTGCTAAATAGCAATACCTATTCCTGTTAATAAACAATCCTCAAATCTTAGTGGTCATCTTATAATTTTCTTAGAACATAATTTTAAAAAAAATTACTATGTAAACATCAATTGGACTATTTTACCCTGGTACCAGAGTACAGTGGACCAATTTGTGGTGGTTGTACAAACCTATTCATGTTTAGAAATTAATGTAGCAGCACTTTACTGAACCTGTATAACGAAAACCTTTAACTGTGATAAAATTAACATTTATATTTAAAATCTTAATATAAAAAAAGGAATGGGAATGCTGCAAAATATTTTTGGGATTCAAAATTACATACAAGATTTACTATTAAAATTTGAAACACAAATATTGAAAAACATATTTGAAAGCGGCATCCATGAGCTTTGCAACACAATTTGACCCACTGTTTATATATATGTCTGCTGTGCAGCCCTAAATTTTAAGCATATAATAAATTATATTAAGACATATTGAGATCGGATATAAACCATATTAATAGTTTAAAAGTAAAAATAAAAAAAAGTAACTATCCAGAACAACTGGTCAGTCATTGCCTATGATTGAGCAGTAAAAGGTAATGATTGAACAGTAGCAATGATTGAGAATGTCTCATCACTAGAAAACTTAAATAAGCTTAAGATAATATGCAAACATTGTCTTGGAGCTTCAAGAGGTTAATTAATTAGTTTAAAAACACATGCATAAAAAGTTTTCCATGAGCATTTTCTTAACATACTACTTTATAGCTCCATACAATATGTTTACAATTGCCCATAAAATGCAAAAATGACATTTATAATAATTTAATCAAAAGGTAACGCATTTTTTAAAAAAATGTTGCTATACATAATGCTTAAAATTTTGAGATTTAAAATACTATAAACCCTGGCTCTAAGAAAAAATATTATCTTAGAAATGAATTTGAATTATATTACCACAAGTAAAAAGGAAAATGAAGACCAGTTAAAAATAAAACACCCAATTTCTGAAAAAATATTGTAATAATTAGTCTTTTTTAATTAAAAAAAACTTTAAGTAATTGCATATTACTTGAAGTTGACGTTTCATCACAAATAAAACTAGAATTGCTCATTCTGAACAGATGTTAGACACAATAATTAAAATCATATACCAAATTTCCAGGTGAAAAAAGTGGTAAGGGTTTAATTCATTTAAAATAGAGAATACAACTCCTTACATTAACGATAGGGCTATACTCGGGTTGCACCAAGTTGTGGAATGAGAAGAATGATGATATCCCATATAAAAACATTAAAAGATCAGAATACTGTGTACGAGACTTTTTATTTTACTATCATTCCAGATGGACCGTTATGATTCTTCTCCTGGACTCTTCGTATAGTAATATTCATAACCCACTATAATATATTATATATGGCATTTCAAATTGATTTATATAACTTACTTTTCTGTAGGGCATCGCAACAGAAATAAGCTTGTCATTTTGTAATATATTATGTACTACATTTCAATACTACAAATTGACAGTTGTTTCAATAACTACAATTCAAACAGAAGGGTTCAATTTGTAATATATTATGAACTATATTTCAATACTACAAATTGACAGTTGTTTCAATAACTACAATTCAAACAGAAGGGTTCAATTTGTAATATATTATGTACTACAATTCAATACTACAAATTGACAGTTGTTGCAATAAAGAATTCAAACAAAGGGTTCAATTTGTAATATATTATGTACTACATTTCAATACTACAATTCAAACAAAAGGGTTCAATTTGTAATATACTATGTACTACATTTCAACACTACAAATTGACAGTTGTTTCAATACTATAAATTGACAAGCATAATTCTTTTTCTATGCCATGCAGAAAAGAAAGTAACCTGAATCAATTTTAAATGCCAAATATTCTTGATTTTTTTTATGCTTAAACAGAAAAGGACATGTCCAATTACTACAATACCCACAGTTATTAAATATATTAAGAGTACATACAACTTCAAATATAAAGCATGTGCATATATGCAATTAAACTGAATTTGAACAATTTATATGAAGAGAAGTTTGATATATATATAGCAGTTTTTATTTGTACATATATTTAACCGACTATCGCTCAAGCGATTTTTTAAATTGCAAAATTTTCTTTACTGCTTGGAAATTTAAATATTTTTTCCGAGTCATTCCATTTTATATTATTTATTTTTAATTAATTGTAAACGGATAGCAGCTTGTAACAGGATTCCCACTCAAAATTCCCTGACTTTTCCAGGCGTTTCAAAAAATTCCAGATCAAGAATTAAATAATTTTGTTCATATATTAAGCTTGAAGCTGTGAAAAATAATGTGCTTGTAAATAAAAACCCACATATGCAAAATCGAAAGTTTAGCATTTCTATTTTTATGGTATTACATCAATGACAATAAAAAGAATACAACCAGCACTTATGGCTAACATTGTTAGAAAATTTCTATGACTTTTCCATAAAATTTTTGTTTATTTTCCCTGACAATTAATTCCATAACTTTTTAGGCCATTTTAATTTTCCCCGTTTTCCAAGAGTGTGCGAACCCTGTTGTAAGTCTATCTCAACTCTTTCGGAAGATCCCTGAACATAAATATATGGCATTGAGCTTAAGAGGGTTAAAATCTTATTCAAAGCTAATGCTAAAACATGAAACATTTGAATGTTTGTAGTGTTTTGCAGCAGTATTCGAAAAATGTGTGCAGATAAAGTGAAAGTCAATTGAAAGACTTCTAAAGTGTATAAGCATTTGTAGAAGGAAATGAAACTTGTGCACAACTGCATAACTGCAAGGAATCCTTACCAATATTTACCTATTTTTAAAATTAGTAAATGTCACTCCTAAATAGGAAATAAATTTGAGAACAAATTCAAATTTGAAGAACCCTTGTTTGAATAATATATGTCTCGGGCAACTTGTTTACACCATAGAGTAATGACACATATTATTATTTTAATATTCCTATCTCTGATTTATATGGCCCGGTTTGACGATATTTTCCCTTTGTAGTCGAAATCCAAATATTAAATAATGAAACACGATGACGTCATGTTAGGCTCAGTTTTTGATAAAAATTACCTCAAAACATGTTTTGACGCGTTTTAAAAACCATTTTCCGAGGCAAGACTCTCCGGAAAATACCACGTTTTCACTCATGTTACTCAACAAAAAATATTAGACGACAAATTGAAATTTTTACAGTAATTCGATTTTTAATGGGAGGGGTTTGAACCCCCTGAACAACCCCCTTACCTACGTGGCTGATTAAGCTCATTCTACATGAACATGATAAATGCACATGAGCTTCTCTGTGATTCAAGAATTCATACCACATGGTATGAATTATAGAATCACTGAGACGCTCTGGAGCGTTTTTCCTGTTCGTGTAGAATGAGCCTTAAAGTAAGGAAATTTCAGACAATGTGCGTGTTTCATAATTATCACTAACAGGTGTTATCTAGGTTTAAGCATTCCATACTATTTCCCATCAGCATCTGTGTAAGGTAATACAAAGAATGTGCCAAAAGATAATGAAAGTGTTAAGTGAATAATAATGTATGGCTAAAATAATTAAATGGAAGTTGCTTACCAAACCAATGCAACAACTTGACAAATGGCACAGATTGCAGTGAAGAGGGTGTTTTTCATCTGTAAAAGTGCAATAAAAAATATAAACATAAAATATTAATTTCCATCTTAAATCTTATATTGTAAATATTTCATTTTTTTAATGCAATAATCTACACTTATTAAAATAATAACAATGACTAATCGAGTTTGATTAACATTAATATAAACTGCAAAGACAACATCTTTTTAACTGTAATTATCTCAAAATTAACACATCTTAATAACAGGGTTATTGATTTAATTCTGTTTATTGTATTGAACTAAGAGAACAAAAAGAAATATTTCATTTTTTTAATGCAATAATCTACACTTATTAAAATAATAACAATGACTAATCGAGTTTGAATAACCTTAATATAAACTGCAAAGACAACATCTTTTTAACTGTAATTATCTCAAAATTAACACATATTAATAACAGGGTTATTGATTTAATTCTGTTTATTGTATTGAACTTAGAGAACAAAAAGAAATATTTCATTTTTTTAATGCAATAATCTACACTTATTAAAATAATAACAATGACTAATCGAGTTTGAATAACCTTAATATAAACTGCAAAGACAACATCTTTTTAACTGTAATTATCTCAAAATTAACACATCTTAATAACAGGGTTATTGATTTAATTCTGTTTATTGTATTGAACTAAGAGAACAAAAAGAAATATTTCATTTCAACAAATACTTTGATTCTCACACATAAATAAATAGTTATCAATTCTAAATTTGTTAATAAATCAAGAAAAGATTATAATATAAAATTGTTCCACATTTTGGAAAAGCAGTTGTTATAAATTAAATATTATCGCGATAAACTTTTTCTTAGGTTAAAACAAGTGATTGATAAAAAAAATTATTATCTCAAATTTTGCTTTTATGGTGGCAAAGAAGTGTGTTTATTACTTAACTGATACCATTCATTTAATAACATTTAATTTGCTGATTTCCACCGATTCATAGATTCTACATAGCATTTCACATAGGATTTTTAAAACTACAGTATTTTAAAATAGTTCTGTACAATTTTCTATTGAACATCTTAAGATACCTTAAAAGTACTGGACAATTTCTTACAAAAAAATAGATTGAATCCGAATAAAAAAAATAAAAGAAAATTTATCAACTTATCCTTACAGTAATATAAACTTTTATAGGAAACTTAGTAAAAATAAACATTGACTAGAGTTTCAATAAAAATCAATTAAATTTTTTTTTAAATTAAGTTTTTTATGAGTACTTTCTACTTCTACTAAAAATTAGGAACTTGGTAGGATCAGGTGGGGGAAAGTGGTCATAAAAACAGGCATTTTTAACTTTGCAGGAATATAAATATGAGAAATTTTCTAAAAAATATTATTGTTTTGGATTTTATTTTACATTACATTGTTCTAGAGTACATTAGAATACAGTTTAAAAATATGTTTTGAGAGTAACACCTTTTAATGACATCTTTTTTTTGTCATGTTTTTATGACCACTTTACCCCATGGGTGGGGTAAAGTGGTCAGTGTGTGGGGTAAAGTGGTCATATTGAAGAAATATGACATAAAAAGGAAATTATAAGTAAACAGTGCCATTTTATTACTTAAAAATATTTTACACAACTTCTATATTTGTGAACTATTATTTAAATTTAAAAAATATTATTATTAAATTGTAAATTTATAGTGTTCTCTATGGTAATTTTTTTTTTTTTAAAAAGATATTTTAATAACTTCCGATTCTCTGTTTTTTCAATGTTGTTATATTCTGAAAATGTGTAGTAGTCACCAATTTAGGATTTTTCTAGATATTTAATGAAGTGTCCCATTAATTACTATCTCAATCTTGTCCAATAAACTGTTTAATTGATTTCTTCCCTTAATATTTTACTAACATCCCACAAATATGATTTGTCAAATTTGTATATCTGTGGCCCAAATTGGCTCAAAAGAATTTGTTGACTTGATAATTTTCTGTTTATTTAGCTTTTTATTGGCATCCCTTGTTTGTTTTTTTTGTAGACAAAGTGCAACTGTTTCTTCTGTTTTCATCTTTAGAGTTATGTATAGCCATTCTATGTACAATTGACACTGGTGGAGATATTGTTGTCAGTATTAGCTTAAAGTCCTTCAGTGGATATACACTTGTTGTATTAGCCATATTTGACACTTTTGTACTTTTAAAATTTAAATTGCATATATCAGATGTTGATGGTTCTGAATTCTGATGAATATCTATTTGTTGATCTGGTGAAGTCAATGGGCAATTCTGTCATTTGGGTACGGACATTGTTATGTTTGGTCAATTTGTTTGTTGACAGTTTTCACAAATTCTGTGGTAATCAGGTCTTGGTGGTCTTATAAACCAATGGACTTTTTCTGCTATTAGGATATTTAAGATACATTTGGATTAAATTTGATATAATTGAACAATCGAATGAATGCCCAACATGGGCAATGAATCTGAAGCTTTTAATGATGCAAGATTCTTCTTCGAAGCCATGATTCTCATTAGGACCATTATACCTGGACTTGTTAATGACCCATCTTCTTAAAGTCGGGTAATTTCTGAGCTACAGCATAAATGGATATGCCCTTTTTAACCAGCATAGCTAACTGGCCTTGCCAGCATAGCTAATTAGCCTTGCCAGCATAGCTAATTAGCCTTGCCAGCATAACTAATTGTAGACTGGCATCAGAGTAATTTGGTACAATCTTCCTAACATATTTTCTCGGCATGTTTATTACGTAAAAAAGGGGAAAAAAATAAGACAATAAAAATTATTTTATTATACAAGTTTATCCAAATTTTAATCACGGTATATAAAGTCATTCCAAGCAATATAAAAGTTAAGCCTAATGCTGTTTACTTTATCTTATGTTATAAACTATGATAAATTAATATATGCTTTATTATTCTAAATTAATATTTAATAATCAATCTTTAAATATTAGGTCTAAATAAACTCATTGTTACCATCAATACGTTAAACTTAGTCATATGACCACTTTACCCCACGTTACTAAAAACACTATAAAATAAAAAATTTAATAAATACAACTTGCCTATCAATGGAAATGTGTTCTTGAGATATGTTTGAAGCCTCCTGTATAACTAATATATTAAGATTTTGATTAAACAAAATGTAGGAGAGAAGTTCATTAGAGAATCAAAAGATTGTACTGAAACGTACAAAAATAAAATGGCTATTTATTGGCATTCAATGTGTTGTTAAAATTATAATTTTGTGTGAAAAACATTGCTCCTCTTCACTGAAAACTAAAACAAAAATATGTAAAACCTTTACGATAAAAATAAAAAATAGGGAGGGAAAACTACAACATTTATTAGAGTATGACCACTTTACCCCACCTGACCACTTTACCCCACCTGACCCTATATCTTATAAGCTGTAATAGTAAGACGTAAATGTTACGAGTGTTGTATTTTTACAAGAGGCTCCAAGTATGACTCACCCACAAAGCTGAATATAGAGTTAGAAACATAGTTCCAAAATACACAGATGTGAATGGTAGTCTTTCATAAGAACATAAATGCTTGATATGGTTACAGGGCCCCCAGAGTAAAGAAAAGCTGAAAAATAAAGAAAAGAAATTCCATTTAAAAATTATCCTTAGCAAATTGGTTGATATATGATTACTACAATCCAGTTGCATTGACAGAATGTTTGAAAAGCCAACTTAATCAGCTTAACCAACTTATTAATTTTCAAAAATGCATTTTTTTTTTTAAAAATATTTTAGGATTTAAAAGCATTAACTACTTTATTTCTTTCTATAAGTAGTTTTTTGCAATTTCTTTTTTACAATGTTTTAATACCAGCATTTTCTAAGTAAACTGAATTTTTAATTACTGGATGGATAATTTTCAATACTTTTCTTTTAAAACTACACATTTATCTAGTGCTTTTTCTAAATACAACATTGAGATTTTAATAAAAATATGCAACATTATTTTAAATGAGTTGCTAGATATAAATGACACATTGCTTAAAAGAAGGGCAAACTCAACAAATGGTGGTTTTAAGAATAATTCGTTTAAATCTTTTGCATCTATGGTGAAATGTACAAAAAAAAACTATATTGACATCTTAAAGCCGGAAAATGAAGGGAAAAAAATTGCTTCGTTGTTTTCTTCTTTATATGCATAATGCTTCATATAATACAACAAAATAATTCAAAAAGAGTAATGATAATACTTCAAACAATTTTAAAAAATTATATTAACAAGAAGGGCTATTTATGATGTGCAATATTAATCAATAAGATATCTGATTATTTAACAGTTGTACACAAGCTCAATTAAAAACATGATGCAATATAATAAAAAAATTAAATGTAAAGCAAATTACTAAGCCAGAAGAACCTATTGATGATGAATCAAAAATTATATAAAACATTCTTTTGGACATTTTTTGTCACGCATCCAACCAAGCAAGACAAATTAGTAGTGTGAAACTTTTCTTTTGTTAGTAGCAAATTGTAAATGCAATACATATATTCAAAGAGTTTTACTTGTAGCGCATGATATTCAGAATAAGAGGTTTATTATCACCTAGGCACAATAATGAATATCAAAATGCTTTATCGGCATACAATTATATATTAAAATTCAACTACAAGGTTAAAAATAATTGAAACCATATTTGGGAACACAAATGTCAAATTTATTAAAAAATAGAAACGACCAAAACTAACAGAAATAAGCTTAAACTGAATTTTTTTTAAAAAGTAGCTATACACGGGGTGGCAACAACATTCTGGGAAAAAAAGTTCCCTGATCTTTATTTCCCTGATGGTGTCACACAAATTTCCCTGATTTTACGATTACGTTAAGAAACGTTGCAATACATGCTTTCTATAGA
Organism: Troglohyphantes excavatus; assembly: GCA_963932185.1. Classification (NCBI taxonomy): domain Eukaryota; kingdom Metazoa; phylum Arthropoda; class Arachnida; order Araneae; family Linyphiidae; genus Troglohyphantes; species Troglohyphantes excavatus. The sequence continues at coordinate 24,036,007 of OZ010677.1, read as the reverse complement.
AACAAAGTATCCACGCTACAATGATACAATAAATATATTGCATTATAAATTAAAAATTACAAGCAATACAAGAATAATTTATGGATATCAACACAAATTATGTAATTGCGACAGGCATAATAGTAATTAAACATGTTCTCTGGAAGCTGCAAAAAAAAAGCAATTTTTTTTAATTATTTCTTTTGGAGATAATTTTAAATGTTTTATATGCTTAATATTTCCTATTCTAATCTTCAATAAGTCACATATTCATTAGTCCCTCACATGTTGCTTACAATTCAAGGTCCAATGCACTTTGCTTTTCCTCCCTCCATGTTTACGTTTAAAAAAAAAAACTGAAAATATGCCTAACCACGCTTTTTAAAATTCTTTTTCAGAACTAAAAAGGAATATTGACAACTAAATTACACAGAATAGAAGGCATAATTGACGATAAGTGCCATTTTAATGAGCCAAATTTGAAAAAAAAATCCTTGATATTTTGTGAAATTTTTAAAAATTCCATGATTTTTCCCTGATATTTCCAGAATTAATAATTTCCATGATAATTCCCTGATTTCCAGGTTATGTTACCACCCTGTATACAGTTTATATGCTTTAAAGTGACAACATACCAAATTTTGAATATCTATGTACAAAACTGAATATTTGTAGAGAGATTAAACATACAACTTTATGCAATTTATATATATAATTAGTGTAAAAAACGAATTATAAAATGTTGATAAATATGACATATCATAATTTCTAAATTTTAATAAAAAGGGTACATATTACCTTCCAATAATAAAAAGGCTTCCCATAGAGTATAGTAAGCAGAATTTTCTGGCTTTGAGCAGTAATAACGGTGCATAAAATCCAGCCTGTAAATTGAAACAAACGAATTTATAATTGATCAGCAACCAAAATGACATTTATAGTTAAGAATTCCCACTGATAACAATAAATGGAAATGCAAAATAGAAAAGTAACTTAAAAGTTTACAAATGCAAGTTTAATTTTTGTTAACATTAATAGAAGACTAAATTATATAACAATATAACACATTGAATACAAGTTTAAAACAACAAAGAATGAATATGCACATTTGACAGCTTAAGGGCTTATTAATTAAGCTGAGATTTGCATTAATATATTTTTTTGCAAATAATAAAAATAACATTTAACTTGTTTTAGATTAAGTTCACATTAAGATTATTTAATGATAATGCTTTTTAACTTAATTTTAAAATAGGTGTGATACAACAAACACTTTAATTACCATAAATGATTACTGAGCTACAGTAGACTCGCGATAACTCGAATTTTTCGATATCTCGAAAAAAATTGATTTCCGTGGACCGTCATTACTTATTTAATGAAACTTTATCTCTTTAATTCGAAGTTTTTCGTCATTATTTTCGATAACTCGAAGTTTTCTCACAACTCAAAATTTTGTTTTCCTCTCAAAACTACGGATTTTGAAGAAGCATATATGTAATTGCCACGTTCTTCTAATAAGTTCTCTTTCTTATTGTGCGTTATTGAAAGGGGATACGTACAATGGATTCCTACCTGTGCCTCACCCTTTTGTTTGAAGTCGCCAGACTGGATTCTCTGAGCTGTATCCCCTCCTCTTTAACTCAGAGTCAGTCCAACAAGGAAGATTAATGATTTATCGTCCCTCAAGCCAGCTGGCATTTTCGGTAAAGTGAGTCACTTTTTGGAACATTACCGACCATCCAGAAAGCAACTCGCTTAAAATATGAAGACGACACTCGAACTCGACCCCTTCTCATTTTTGTTTAGGCTTTCATGTGTTGTTGATTTGTTGCTGTGAATAATGGCGACAAAACAAAAATGCAATGCACTCTCTATAGCAGCATTTGATGAGAGATCACTCTCAGAAGAAGAATGATAATGAAGAATTCGAACCTCTTCCAAAGATAACTTTGTAAGAGGCTCTATCTTCCATAAAAAATATGCGTGCGTTCATTGAATCGAGGCTGGAAATGAAAACATCAGAGACATTTCAAGCAATTGTGCATTTGAAAAACATAATTGATTCCGAAAAAAATAGAAATACTCACCAAACTATTTTAGATAGATATTTTAAATAAAATATTGTAAGTATACTTGTATTTATTTTTACAAAAATAGCTTTTTTATAGGATTTTCGATAACTCAAATTTTTATGCACTTCCCTTCGAGATAAAGAGAGTTGTCTGTATAAAGTGCATAAAAGGATAAGAATTGAAAGAAAATATAGTGATATTATAATAAATAACTAGCATGCCCATGCGATAGTTATTGCATGAACACTCCCTAGAGACCCATTCGGGTGAAAGATATTAGTGAATATTTTATGGCCAAAAAAGCAAAAAAGTTTAACGGTTTTTATAGATGTCAGCATTACCAACGGCTTGTCTAAAAAGTTATAATGGTCAAATGTTAAAACTATCAACACTTAAAAGCTGTCAATTGTACATGAAATGTACTAATATACAGAGATGAAACGGTATCTGGTAGCTGGCTGATTTTTAGCTATCTGGTAATTATCCGATATCTGAGAGCAAAATATCCGGGTGAATAAAACATCGCAGATTTTTTTTGTGGCGAGCAATTATCTTTTATTTTCACTTTAAGTATTTTCATGAAAATACTACCAATGTATTCTGCAGTCTGCTGATTCACACTTGAAATTTTCTCGGGCTATTCAGGAGAGTAAGGAATGAAGTGATAACTTTCTCGTTAAAAACTGACCGGATGCGTTTCAGACACGGTGCATCACAGAGAATAGGAAGATGATGCAGACATTCGAAACCAGTCACTAGTTATCTTGTGGTATCTCAGAGTTTGAACAACCCACATGCATAGTGGTTTGTAGGGTGCTCTGTTCGCTATATATCAGAAACTGCTTTGTGTAATAAGAGCCAATTTTAGTATTTAAATATAGCACAATTTAGATCAGCAATTTGAAAATATTTCAAAATTACATTTTCAAATGCATTGTACAGTACACAGGCACGTAGGTAAGGGGGTGGTTCAGGGGGTTCAAACCCCATCCATTGAAAGTCAAGAAGAAAAAATTAAAAATCAGGATTACTGTAAAAATCATAAAAATACTTTAAAAAAATAGAAAATTTCTCGCATAATATTTCTTGTTGTGCTGCACGAAGGATAACCTGTTATTTGCCGGAGATCCTACACAGGAAAATAGTTTTCAAAAATATGTTTTGAAGTAATTTTTATCTCAAACTAAAGCTAACATGACGTCATCGTGTTATTATATAGTATTTGAATTTCGGCTGCAAAGAGAAAACATCGTCAAACTGTTTGTTGCTGTTTCGACATTTATCTGTAAATGTATACATGTTTACTTTAATAAAAATTAATAGATTAAAAAAAAGTATTAGGAGGCGCGATCGATTGCTCAGTCCCCTAACCCCTCCCGTGAAAAATCTATACCAACGTGCCTGACAGTACAGATCCGGCCATTTCAATATCAGTAAGAATATGAACAGTTTATTGAAGAGCTGTTAAGAGAAGATCATTTCGTAAAAAAAAACCTAAAAGATGTCTGGTAATATCCAGTGTGCAATGTATGCCGGATATCCGATATCTGGCAAAACCCCTATCCGGTTCATCCCTACTAATATACTTTGATGTGTAACCCTAGTAAATTTTACAAACCAAAACAAAGCAGAAACAGCCCATCAGGATGCAGCCCATGAAGCCAACTATTCTTTGCTTCTTACTCTGCAAGACAAAATAATTAAAGTTAAATAAAAGTACTTGCCTGTATTTAACACTTAAATATGAAAATTGTTAGAACAGATTATAATTCAGCTGTTGTTTTGGCATAAAGTGGTTTTTAGAAATTTAAGTATTGTAGTAAATTTAGCCATTTTTTTTTTCTTATAACATTAGATAAAAAGTTAATGGAAATAACAGGGTGACAATAAAATCTTGGGAAAAAAGTTTCCTGATACTTCCATGATGGTGTCACAAAAATTTCCCTGATTTTACAATTACATTAAGAAATCTAGCAATACACTTTTAATATAGAAACAAAGTATCCACACTACAATATTACAATAAATATATTGCATTATAAATGAAAAATTATGAGCAATACTCACATACAGTTCAAATAATAATTTATGGATACAACATAAAATTATATAAGTACAATAGCCATAATAGTAATTTAAACATGTTCTCTGGAAGCAGAGAAATGAAAAAAAGTAAGTTTTTTTCAAATTATGTCTTGTACATAATTTTAATGTTTTATAGGTTTCCTATTTTTTACTCCATAACGAAAAGAAAATACCTACGACTAAACTATGCAGAATAGACGATAAATGTGGTTACAATGATCCAAATTTGAAAATTTCCTTTGTTTTTTTTATGTGACATTTTCCCTGATATTTCCAGAATAAAAAAATTCCATGATAATTCTTTGATTTACAGGTCATGTTGTCACTCTGAATATTTTTTTTTTTTTTAAATATATGTTGAGTTAGATTACAGCACAATATTATTAACCAAGTCTTGGTAAATTTTTTTTTTGCTCAAATTTCTTATAAAAAAATTCATAATTTTAAAAATGAATGCATTAATTCAAATATGCCAAAAACTTTGTCTAAAACAGTTTTGTGCTTACATATTTTTACCTGTTCATACAAGTGATATCACATTCACTTCTTGCGATTGAGAAATATTGAATTCATCGAATATACAATTGAATCATAAAAGTTATTTTAGCATTCAAAAATAACTAAAGAAAGGGAATTTCAGTCAATAGTCATGAAATTGAGAAATATTAGTATCGATCAAATTATCTTTAATGGCCCAATTTTTCTTTATTATTACACTAGCATAGCAACAAATGTACAGGTCAAATAGACACTGTCGTTAATGATTGATTAGATAAAATATGGAAAAGCGCAGTTAATTAATATTCTATGCCCAAATATTACTAAGTAATATTTCTCCAATAGAGGTTATACAAACATGCGTAAATATAAACTCTTAGTGAAATCTAAAAAATAGCAATATTTTGCATTGCCAAATTAAATAGAAAAACTCTGATTATCTATATTAATACTAAACATTGGAAAGATATAGTTTAACTAACTTTCTTTAACCACGAACATAAAATAGAAAAGCGATTTTACTTTTTGCACGAATTTTACTTTTGGAGTCTGAAATATTTTTAAGAAAGTCTATAATGGGGGAGTTTCACGCCGAGAAGAAGAAGACCGCTGTTCCAACGAAACATAGAGAAAGTTATGTGACACCGAAGAAGTTCCGTAGGGTTAGCATGGAGATTTAGCTCCTGTACTATAATTTTAACTTTTAGTCTTTAAATAATACCTCAATATAGAAATATTTACTACATACACTGAGATAGATTGTAGTAATCTTTTATCAAGTATTTTTGTGTTAAAATAAAAGTATTTTTCTGTATTTTGTTTTAATTCTAATTATATACAAATATAATATAAGTATTTCTGTACTTAAATTTATTCATATATGGTATAAAAATATTACTTATTTGGAAAAAACAAATATTATAAACAAACTTTCCCATAATTGCAAGCATAGCGACTAAACAAACAACAGCAAAGTTGTCTGCTGTAGGGAAGAAATCGAAACTACTAGTAAGTTACCAAGTAAATACGTCACATGAAACTCTTGCATAGAATATTTCGCTTTTGTAATAGTTTTTTTAAAGAATAGAACACTGCTTCTCTAAAGTAAGTAGTGTACTTCTTAAAAAATCGCCATTTTACCAGCTGTAGAAATCACGGAACAGATGTAGTATAGGACATTTGGTGCGGGTGTTTTTGGCGACGAAAAATTGCTGTTAAACATAGCATAGGGTTGCCAGATTGAAAGTCCCCACAAGAATCCGAAAATACCAACAATTTCAGGTGGGGTTGCCATACTATAAATTTATTGCCCCTATAAAACACACAAAAAAAATCCTCGCGCCAAAGTCCTATACTACATCTGTACCGAAATCGCACCATTTGGTAAATTATTATAAAAATAGTACATTCAAAGTGAACTCAAGATAGCTTTTTCTTACTAACTTTTTAACAACATATATACATCATGATGTGTTAAATGTAACTTTAAGGCGAGCTAAAACTTACTAAGGATGAACAAACAGTATCTTTTTCTGCACTGCTGAACCATGTGTTGGAGTTTTTATCGTCAGCATCATTTAAACTAGTATTTGATCTACTAAACCAAGAGTCAAAACTCCAGGATCGAAGCAAATTGCTTTTCTCTTCGCTTGTTCCGGACTCATTTCTGTTCAAATATTCTTTCAAACTCTTACTGATGTCAACTGAGCTGCTGTCAGGGGCCATAAAAAGCCATTCACAAGTTGCAAGTCTTATAAAAAATCTCAAATTTAGTTTAAAAACACGACAGCAGAAGCTTTTATTTTGATAACTTTTTATTTATGATCTATGGCGTATCACTTCACTTCGTTTAATGCACACTTCATTAGAGAAAATTATAAGTTGTTTTAAATGACATCGTTCTCATGCAACCAAAGCCCATAATTTTGAAACTTTGAAGATTTCACTATAAATACACGATATTGATCTCAAAGTTACTTTTATATTGGAAATACTGTTCTTTTCTTCTTTCTATATTCCGATTCTTCGAATTAGTTTATTGTGTAGAAATGGTGGGTGGAGTGCTCACTCAGGTCCTAAGTCTACTTTACCAGTTATAATGAAACTTTTTTTCTCTTACTTATCCTTTGATAAAACTTATAATTTATGAGTACCCTCTTCTCTCATAACTCTTTTCACATATCCCTTTACTCCAAAAAAGTTTGTTTCTTGTTCGGTTGTAATATGATTCTTGGTTGTTTTTTGGTTTGGTTAATAACGTCGCACAAGAGCTGCACAGTGGGCTATTGGCGACGGTTCGGGACCTATCTCGAAGGAAAGACACGGGAACTATGAATACACGAATTCGTATTTTTGAACCATGGTCAGATGATGAGGACAAAACCTGCGCTAATATGATTCTTGGTTTAGATATGGTCAAATCAAATGGGGGGGGGGGGGGGGGTGTGGGGGGGGGGGGGGGAGTGACATGTTTTCGGCTGCACTAACATTTTTGACCACGGGCCGCCACTGCAAATGACTCAAATTGATGCTTTACTTTTAGATTTTACTTACATTTATTTATTTATTTCAGATGTTTTTAGTCAACTATTATTATTTTCACGGACTTCCAATGGGACTGTCACGTACAACCAAGGCTGCGCGTACTGTGCAGGTTGAGAAACGCACTGTACAAGTACAATATTTTGATGATTATGAATCAGAAATAATATATCGGTTCATAAAACCCTCATTTGAGTAAAATAACCTTTCAAAAGACGAAAGGACTTTTGAGAAAATAAAATCTAATTGGAGAAAAATATATTACTTATTTAAATAAAACATTGGAATCATTCAACTTATAGCATCTAATGCAAATCTATTTTATTTTTTAGTAGCAATCGTCAATCACTGAGCTCAAATATCAACTCCACTAAACTCAAACAATCTCCCATTGTAGTAGACTCCCATTGGAGGAAAATGGAATCTACCGTTAAATATTTACTTTTACATATTTCTAAATTAATTACATGGCAAATTACATGAAACACTAACTTTAAGAAAAAAATGCTAAAAAAAAAAAAATAATAATAATTTTACGGATAAGTTGAACAAAATTAAATATCTCGTGTAAAATTTTTACTTATTATAAATTGTTGAAGTTGGTGCCAATTTACAAAAACTATACCTAAATTTTGACACCGATTAAAAAAAATTTAATAAATAAAAAATTCATTTAAATATATACATTTTTATTAAAATATATAAATTTAAATTCCGACTGTTAAATATCCGGAAATATCGATTAACCGGATTTCTTTTTAACACAGTTTATCCAATTTCAAAACGTTTTCAATTAAGTTGTACAACAATAATATTTCGTTTACCCAACATTTATTGCATAAATAGGGATTATTTTACAATATACATTGTTGATACAAAATGTGAGCACAAGTTTTTATTTGAAAATTCTTAGTGAATAAGAGTAGAGGGCGAAAATCTAAAAAAGCTAAATTAAAAACTAAAAAAAGACAAATAAAATAATCTTTTTTTAAAAAAAGGAAATCTGACTAAAGGATAATACGCTAAAAATAAAAAAAAATACTTTTAAATTTCACGAACGAGTTGAAAATTGAATTATTTAATAACATTTTTATACTTGTTACAACTTTCTGAAGTTGGTGCCAATTTACAAAAATCTTACATAAATTTTGACGACGATTTTAAAACAAGTTTTAATAAGTATAACATTGATATTTAATAATTCAGTATTTTCAACTCGTTCGTAAAATTATAAATTATTTTTTACTTTTTAGCGCATTTTTTCTTAAAAGCGGTGTTTTTTTTTTTTTTAATTATTATTTTATTTAAAAAAATAAACTGTCGAATAGAATAAAAATTATCACTAAAAAATATGTATCCCATTCTTTTTGTATCCGTTGGAAGCTATTCATAATATTTTAAATGTAATAAAAATCGTCTGTGGATATAATTTAAATTAAAAATAAATAGAACCCCAACTTAAAAATAACTTATTAACAGGTGATTTTTTTACGATAATAAATAATTAACAAGTCTCAAAGTAGCGGATATAGCTTATTTTCAGAAGGTTAGTTACAAAAACAATTCCTTAATACTCCAATGCATTGTGTTTTAATGAATATATTATTGTTATTCGTTCCATTTTATTCAAGTTACTAATTTGACTGAAAAGTTTGTTTAACTAATACTTTTATTACATAAATATTCCATGATTCCCATTGGTGACCAGATTTTTTTACCTGTGAATCGAAGAAAAATCGAAAAGAAAACAATTATTAAAAATATTTATAAACCTCAGAATTAAATTAAAATAAAATAAAGTATTGTGTTCTCAATGAAAATGTAAACACTTTAATAAAACATTTGTCAATTTGCAATTTTTTAACGCAAAGAAATTTTAGTTGGAAACTTTGTTTAATAGCCGTAAACTTCCTTAATAATTTATTTACTTCATACTTCAGAAATTTTTTTGATTATTGGTTATATTGCAAAATGTGTATATACTTGAAATATCATAATTAATTTTATGAGGTTATTAGGGATTTTTTTTAAGTGTAAATTTCTCAAATGTATAATTTTTAGCAAATTTCTAAAAATTAATTAAAAAGTTTCAACTTTCTTGACAAAATTTCCACAAAACACACACGGCGTATTAATTTTTTTTTATTAAAAAAATACTAGTTATGTGCAATAACTTGCAACTTTTGACAAAATATACAATCATTTAGAACGCACCCTAAACTGAATTTCAAAGCTAATCTCGCTGTAATACTTTTATTTAAATTAGATATAACTTTCTTAAAACATTACAGAACTTCATATGTAATGTATATTGACTTTTTCTACTCTTTATGCAGATTATTCCCGTACTAAAATTATGTGAGACAGCTTGCAACTCTTCACAAATTATACAATAGTGTAAATATAACCTTTAGCTGAATTTCAAAGCTAATAACGCGGTAATTTGTTTTTAAAGATCTGTATCTTTCTTGCAACATCATATGGAACTTCACATGTAATGTAAAAATTATTTTCTTAATTAAACCGTTTTAGCTATGTGTAAAGTAATGAAGTTTAAAAGTTATATATTGTCAAAAACGATCAAGTAAATTGATTACTAATAAAATATGCTTTTCACCTAATTTTGAGGAGTTTTTACACGCTTAAATCATATAGATACATTTCATGACTTAGTGTTGATGTTAAATCCAGTATTAATAAAAAATCCTGATTGCATTGGTGAAAAGAAAAATCCACGCTCCACGAAATAACAAACGATGTGGAATAAAAAACACCTGCTTTTGTTTATCCATCTGATGACGCTAAATAATGTGCAGAAAAAAAAATCTTCTGCACCTTTTTGGAAGTTCTATCTTTTTTTTTTTGGAAATGTTATATAAAACGATTTTGTACGTCTCTTGTTTAAAAGTTTCATAATTTTAATTTTTATTCTCAAGAATCGTTAAAATTTAAAATGATTATCCGTGGCCCATTTGCAGACTTAGACAGACATCGTAGAGTTTAAAAAGAATAAATTAATAAAATCTTAAAGTTAATTTGTAATTTGTTTTATTCATAACTTCTTTTGATCTTAATGCATTGAAAAATTAAACTTTCGTTTCTACTAATAGGACAATAATAAACGTACAAGGGTATACACATATTTTTTTTTAAAAAATACGTTTTTAAAAAATCTACTCAAAGAACTCTAAGATATTGAACATGGACAGATGCAAGAGTATATTTCTTGTGATTCAATATCTGTCTCTATTTTGCGATCTTTATTTAAATTTTAAATAGAGTATTAATATATAATATTTAAATATATTATAAATTGTAAAATATAGATTATACCTTATTTTGTTCTTAACGTACATATAACTTGAATAACGTACATATTTTGAATTTAAGAAGCCGTGAATAAGAAGACTGTTTGAATAAGAAGACTATGTATAATACCGTGAACACAGTATTTAATAAAATTCCGTTGGCACAAAAAAAGACTAACAATTTTATTGGCATTTCAACACATTTTCAAACAATGCTTGAGTTTATTAAAAAGTACACATCAACATCTTGATTGAACAATAGAGTTACGGACTACTTTAGACCAATGCTCAATACAAGGCAAGGCAGCCATGGCAATACAGCTAATTATCTTGAATTATATTCTTAGCAATTATTGCTTCACTCGGCAAATATTGCTCGAGAATTTGCAAACTGAATTTTTTTTTCTGAATAATTCTTTTGTTTAAAGACTTTTGTTGAAAGACTTTTTTCGCCTTCCAGAAATAGTTTCAGTTCTTCCTTAGTCAACATCCATTGGAGAAATGATGCCTAGTGTCATGAAGTGTGAAAAAGTAGTAGAAAAAGTAGACTGAAGTACTTTTTTTAAATAAAGACACGAATCCAGTGGTGGCCATAGCTTAAACTACGTGTTTTCATCAGAATAAGCGCAAGCGGCCATTCATTTCCCAATTTTAAAGCTGATCAAACAGTTAAGAAATGGTTCTGAATCTGATGTATTCAAATTCAAGTATTTTTTTTTATCTAGCGTGTATTTTAGCGTTTCCTGCAAATTATATAGTACGCAAACTAAGTTAGTCAATTTTTTTTAATTATTTATTTGTTCAATTGCTTTGTAATTCATAAAAATGAACTGAAAATTACAGACCACAGAACAGGTTTTATTTTGAGCTCAATAGTTTTTGATGAGACTCCAAGATCTTATAAAAGCTTACAGCAGTGTTTGCTGTCAGCTTCAATATCCTATTTCGGAACCCTGCTTCAGACGCTCTCTCAGACCCTTCGAGCATGAATGGACTGTAGTAGAGCGAATATGACGTCAAAATCGTGAAACCAACATCTCAGACCGAATGGCATCAGTCACGTGACTTCTTTTCAAAATTATGAATTAAAAAATAATCGCGATTGGCTGATGAATTGGGAAATGTGTAACAGTGAAAATTTATGAATGGAATGACGTCATTAACCACGTGTTTGAGGCCATGCATGTTGGCCTCACTTTGATGTTAGCGAGATTATAACATTATGTTTTCTCTACTGTGAAGGATCTCTACCCGAAGCTCAGACCACAGTGGTCTGCGGACCACCACTATTCTAGAGCCCTACAGTTAGGAGTTTCCGTTCCCACCGTTTAGAGAAAATGCAAAAGAAAAACAGATCAACTTATTAACTGTTAACTTTAAAACGTTTTGCCACGCATCGAACATATATTTTTATTTTAAATAGATAATGATTCAGCTCAGAAATACACATAGTCGAACCATTAGACTCCATTGAGCAGTTCTTAACAAGAAAGAAGGTTTCTGCCCGTCTCCACTACTAATGGGCATGTCTCTAACATATATCATGGACTACAATAACCCTGTCAACTGGCATGCAATTTCGGCGGCAATTGGTCTGGACGATTGTAAAAACACTTTAACTTCCGAAGATATCCAGTTCTAATCCAAATCCAGTAGGCGAAAAAAGATTTTTCAATTGTTACCTGTAAGTATCAGGTGTGCTGCTCCACCCTAGTAGTATCTACATTTAATTGCGTTGTACAAGTGGTCAATTTATTATTATCAGTGTGTTTCCTGCTTTAGTATGCGTAGACGTATGCTCTTTTCATTGTCTGTTAACATCTCAGTGTATTTTTTTTAAGAAAGTCAAGTTGATTGATTATATGTAGATGTATCGTTTTTGTTTCATATTTTGTTAGCTGTGTGTGTGTGTGAATTTGGATTGCTGTTTATCAGGTTGAAGTTTATTGATCGTCGAATGCGGAAAAACCTTTCAATTGTCTGTTTAATAGGTTTTTACGAAGATGAAGTGGTTTTGAATATTAAATTTCTTTCTCAGCTATATTTTGCTTACAAATAAAATCGACTTTATTTCCAAATAAGGATGGGACAATAGACCAACCTTCTGTTGATAATCGTCAACAAGATATGGGATTATTCTTGGTAAAACGAAAATATATTCATTTTGCCACCTCAAAGCAAAGAAATCATTTGCTTACGCACTTTTAAATTTGAAATATTAAATAACTGTTCTGGGAAACCAAGCACAGCTAAGGAAAGTGAATAATGTAACGAAAATAAATGTAACGGTTCCGAATGTAGCCGTCTAACTAGGTAATGGCACCTCTGAAGGTAATGCCAACTAACGATAGGATAGTGGACGGGTGGTGACATGTGACGCAGTTAACTATACCTGATCGGACAGGTAACATATCGCTAATGGTTTAAACAGATCGTTTTAGGTCACGCTTTTCAGTATTTAGACACCTGAACGACCCTTCCCCAAATATGCGTGCTTTGAGGAAGGATTGTTAACGATCCCTCCGACAGACAGTTATACGCCTCTCTTATTGTAAGGCAAGTCATCCTTCCACAAAACTTTGATAATTCTTTTTTCTGCCACCCAAAGCAAAACTTTTTCCCCCGTTTAGGAGTTATAGTCCTCAGCTAGTGCAACTTTTCTGTTACAGAGCCCCCGCGAAAAGGTAAACATTGAGATTCAGGTATCTTATCATGATCTATCAACGTCATATCTTTGACCATATAAAAGTATTTGTCCCCACCTGTTAAAATTCTTTAAAATATGCTCTGTTATTTGGCACTAATTGGAAATTGGTCTAAACTGGTCGGAAATTGGTGTATTCACTATTTAGCAATTAAATATTACCTTAAGATTATTTTTTTACTTCTATAGAGATTATGTAACTACAGAACTGAGATTTTCCACAAAATCTGCACATTAATGAAAACAATATATTTTTTTTTAGTTGACAACGTTAGAAAATTAAAAAATATTATCTAAGTTGTAAAATTGGCTTACAAATTATTTGTACAAATAAAGGCGCCAAAATCATGTTCCTGTGTTTCAAAAATTAATTCATTGAACCGTTCCTGGAAATACGTCACTCTGATAACTTCTGACGTCACTCTGAGTCAAAAACTCTTTGTAATTCGATTAGTTATGTTTAAAATGTTTCCCTTAACGTGAAATTTATTATCGCGAACAATAAAAATAAAACTGAATTCTCATTTTCAAATAGAAATAACTTTAAAAGTTGAATTAAAAAAAAAAAAATCTCCTTGAACTGCGTTCCTCTTTGGCCTGAATATGTCTCCAAAACTTGGAACTTTGCTGAATTAAATCGGTTTCAGGAAGAAATAATTTATGCTACTTCACTTCAGCTCGGACACACTTATCATCCATCAAACGAGGATTAGCAAGAACTTTTCGGGTAATTTATCAAGTACACTTAAAATTCATAAAGCCCCCTAAAACATTGTCCACCCCCCCAAAAAACAATTTCCGATGGACGCAGACAATCCATCAAGCCAATCGTTCCATGACAGTTGAAACAATAAAGAAACTTATCCCATTCCTGGGATAGAGCGCCGATGGAAAACTGTTCGAATGAGTTTCCCGCGGAAAAGATTAGTCGCCATGGCAACCAAGATGTTCTTCCACTATATTGTTCTAAAACAAAAGGGGAAATGAGTCGACAGAAAAAGAAGGTTAGGGGATTATCCTCTTTCGTGTAATCCCTTTCGCTAAGTTTATTGAAACACTAAAAAGAAAAGAAATATTACAATATATATATATATATATATATATATATATATAAAAGGAAGATAAGCAGAGTTATCTTTAAAGTTCTATGCAAGTAACTAAAATAGCTGCTTTAAATGAATACTTACATAAAATGTTAAAAGTTTTTCTATTTAGAAAGCTGGCTCGGTAATAAAATATCACGTCTTGACAATGACAATTTTAAATTAAGCTAAATAGGTATGATATAATCGTAGTTTTTATTAAAGTTAAATGGATATGATCGAATTCATTACTCTATTAATCGTGCGATTGCGAATATGAAAGGTAATTCGACCAGGACCGTCATTAGGGGAGTGCGACATGTGCCACCGCACATGACCCTGCGCTCTTAGAGGGTCCCCGAGCCCAGTTTAAAAAACGATAAGTATTTTAGAGGAAAATAAACTCGAACTAAACGATAATAATAGATCAAAACAAGTTTTTCCCATTGAAATTAACTACCAAAATTTTGAATATTAGAAAAGCCAAATTGATTTCGGAAAAGTTATTTGCGTTTTTCTTATGATTCATCTCAATATGACAAAACACGTTTTGAATGTTTGTCCGTTTAGAATGTAATAAAAGTGAATCTTTAAACCCAGAAGACTAAGGCACACAAGTTTTTGCTTTTTACCCGTTTGCATTCAACTGTTACATCTCCGGTAGAACCAACAAACAACTTGTACTTAGGTTGCATGTTCTTCAAAATGAACTAAAGCAGCATATTCTGAGTTTTTTAAAATAGTTATTCCGTTAGCTTTATAAAGTTCTTTCGTTAGCTTTAAAAAGTTCTTTCGTTAGCTTTAAAAATTCTTTCGTTTAGCTTTATAAAGTTTTTTCGTTAGTTATAAAAAGTTATTTCGTTATCTTTAAAAAGTTATTTCGTAGCTTTAAAAAGTTCTTCGCTAGCTTTTCGTTAGTTTTAAAAAGTTTTTTCGCTATCTTTAAAAAGTTCTTTCGTTAGCTTTAAAAAGTTCTTTCGCTAGCTTTAAAAAGTTTTTTTCGCTAACTTTAAAAAGTTCTTTCGTTAGCTTTAAAAAGTTATTTTGTAACATTAAAAAGTTTTTCGTTAGCTTTAAAAAGCTCTTTCGTTAACTTTTAAAAAAAAATTCGTTAGCTTTAAAAAGTTCTTTCGCTAGCTTTAAAAAGTTATTTTGTAACCTTAAAAAGTTTTTCGTTAGCTTTAAAAAGCTCTTTCGTTAGCTTTTAAAAAAAAAACTTGTTAGCTTTAAAACGTTCTTTCGTTAGCTTTTAAATTTTTTTTCGTTAGCTGCCACCAATACTAAAACAGACGAATATTTTTATAATTCCAATAGAATCGAATATTTTGTGGAAAAGAACAGGAACATTCTAAAAAATATTTCTTTAGTTTAAAGGCTTAAATATATCGCTAAGCCTATCTTCAAGTTCTCAGACATTGTATCATCTTCCGTGATTCAAAAGGTGATAAAATAGGGATTCTTTTTTAGCAAGTGAAGCCATTAACTCTTTTCCCAGAATCTGCGACGTTCGAGTTTCAGGAAGTGTGGACATCGTAGCGCTGCATAATTTAACAACCACAATAACGGCCTAGCGTGGGCGCTTTTAAAAATCCGCGACAGGTCTTAAGATACACTCATATCGAATGCTGTGTTCAAAGACAAGCAATAGATGGAAGTTTAGTCGAACTATTTGGGGTTTAATATATCCTTTCAAAACAAAATAATTCAATATAAAACCTTTGTCAAAAAATCTTCATAAAAACTTTTTAAAACCAGCATGTTGTTCCAAATACCTTTATGATACCTGCATGTTATTTTAGGTTTTTAATTTGCATGCATAAAACCTTTAAAAAAAACATGTATTTCCTTTTCAAGAATTCAAAAATGAGGAATATTTCTGAGTTAAATCTGCATGAAACCTGTTTGTTGTTCTTAATATTTTTATAAAACCTTCATCTTCAAATCCTTTGTGAAGATTTTATGCTGATTATTTTTTCTGGATGTTTTTTTTGTTTTTTTTTGCTGGGTGTTGGTCAATGGTTTGTTAGAACTCGAAATAAATAATGGTATTTTTATCTTATAAACACTCATTTTACTAAAGTTTCGTTAAATATGCTCCAATTAAAGTTTTTTGTCAAAAATGAAAAATTTCTTTTGTCAGAAATTTTAACAAAATTTATTAAACGATTTGAATTTTTTTCAAATTAATAATCGGGGCAAGAGAGATTTTGTTCGTTTTTAAGATTTTCAGGACACTTTTTTTTAAGTTTTAGAAAACCATTTTCAAAAATTAATTTCGAAAATAAGCAATTTTATCGAAAAAAATTAACTTTAAATCATAAGAAAAAAAAACGCGTTTTATTTTAAAGGAGCTAAGTCTCAAGTAGAAATAGCCTAATATTATTAAATAATTTAATATACTATTCCTTCCTTATAATACTATTATATAATATTTATATCTCATAACATATTGTTCTGATAGAAATCTATTTTAGACTTTGTAAAACAAGTATTCAGTAGAGTCCCGTTTTATATAATTAAATAATTTTTTAAAATTATAAACACGAACTGTTTTTGAGATTAACATTTTGACGAATACATAAAAAAAACATCAATTTTAACATTTTGACGAATATATAAAAAAAACATCAATTAGCCTCTGTTATTAGTGAATAACAAACCTCCTACTCACCACCAACCAATGACATATGCGAGTGACGTAACATATACAAATTAAAAATTGAAAAAAGAAAATGAAATAATATATTTAAAAAAAAAAGAAAAACCGACTTTTGGATAATAGCATTAAACAGTACAGAATAATTTTTAATTTTACGAATAAGTTGAATTAAAAAAAAATATATTATACTTATCACAACTTTTTGAAGTTGGTCATAAATTATAAAAACCATACCTAAATTTTGGCGCCGATTTCAAAAAGTTTCAATAAGTATAAAATTATTATTAAATATTAAAAAAAATTTCAACTTGTTCGTAAAATTAAAAACTATTTCTCTTACTTTTTAGCGGTTTTTTCCCCTTTAAGTCGATTTGTCTTTTTATAAAAAAGATCATTTCAGTTAAACAAGATTTTCATCGATACAAGTGGTGACCCGGACGCAATGGCCCTTTTGCTTTTCCTTTTGAAAAAAAATCCCTTTCTACACTTCTTAAAAAAGCATATCGCTTCATCCAACAAAAAGCGAAAAAATCCCAACGGAAATAGCATGTCTCGCACGATGTCATGTCCCCATCAAACAACGATAACTCCCCAAAAAAAAATGACCACAACTCCTACTCATCTTCAAACATAATCTACGTGAAATGCAGTCCTCGCAAGACTTCCGTGACAATTCCTTAATGAATATGGCCTTTCTTTTCTCGGCTAATTATGCGTGTCATTAGTCGGTTACATTATTATTATTATTATGGCTCCTTTGCGGACAACTTTCTTGCGAAAACGTTTGGGAAAGGAGAGGTTTTGATAGAAATACATGTAACCGCAACTCCGTGGGTGTGAAAGGATGTGTTTTATGTGTATCGTTATTTTCTGCGGTGAGAACAGATTTCGTTTAGTTTTTTTAATAGTTAGCGTGTTTATTATTAATTACCAGCTGAAGTGCTCGGCGTTTTTACGCATATAACCGTAATTTAGTTCAGTTGGCGGAATATTTATTCATTTGACGAACTTTTTTTTATTGATTTGGCGATATTTTTAATGATTTGACAACATTTTTTACTCATTTGGCAATATTTTTATTAATTTGGAGGTATTTTTATTCATTTGAGGAATATTAGTATTCATTGGGTGACAGTTTGGCGATAAAAAGTGTCGTATATACATATATTGTTACATACAATGTTGAAATATTGCATTAATACAATTAGGTTTTAGTAAAAAGTTAATGGGATTAAGCGAGTTAAGGGGTGGGAAAGGGAATGGTGATACTATATTAAGACCCTATTTGCAATAACTCCTAAATGTAACTCTCTACCACTTTTTTATAAAGACTGTTACTTAAAGTCCCAATTGGTTTGTTACTTTCTAAAGTTATAAATTTTTACTCGTTTCAACGACATTTCGTTATAATACTTTATATCAATCTTTCGTTACAACGTCATTTCGTTATAATACTTTATATCAATCTTTCGTTACAACAACATTTCGTTATAATACTTTATATCAATCTTTCGTTACAACAACATTTCGTTATAATACTTTATATCAATCTTTCGTTACAACGACATTTCGTTATAATACTTTATATCAATCTTTCGTTACAACGACATTTCGTTATAATACTTTATATCAATCTTTCTTTACAACGACATTTCGTTATACCATTTCTTTATATAGCAACCATTCATTACAACAACCTTTCACCATAACATTTCTTTATATCGACCTTCTGCAATTACATTTCTTTGTATCGACCTTTTTATTATAACATATCTTTATAACACCTTTCGCTATAACATTTATTTTATAGAAACCTATCGTTACAACGAACTTTCACAATAGCATTTTTTTATATTGACCTTTCTTTATAACATTTCCTTATAATAACCTTTTGTTATAACTACCTTTCGCAATAACACTTCTTTATATTGACCTTTCATTATAACATTTCTTTATAGCAACTTTTCTTTACAATGACCTTTCGCCATAAAATTTCTTTATATGACCTTTCATTTTAACATTCTTTCGTTATAACATTGCTTTATAACAACCGTTCATTATAACGACTTTTCCTATTAAGTCTTTGAGGAATAATTATAACTTCTCTAGCTGTTACTTCTGGATAGGGCAAGACATTTTGTTGACTTGAAGCCGATGTAGAGGCAGCCATGGTCTGCCCCACTTTCTTTGCTACCTCAATATTTCGTAAATTTGTCATGTTAAAATAAGCCGACGTGTATTGCTTTTGGCTGAGCTTTTTTCTATTCCTTTTTAAACCCATTTTAAGTGCAATCTGCTATTAAAGTAGAAAGTCATTTGCAAGTCAAAGTCGAAGTTTAGATAAAAAGCAAGAGCAAAAACTATTTGTTTGGCAATATAAAAATTAATTCTATAAGAAGAAAATATAATATTTATATACATTTAATATTTCTACAATATTATGGTAATAAAAAATTGGGGCACAGCATGGCTGCTTTCAATTGGCTTCAATTCGCCCATAGAGGAAACAAGGTTTGAGCCTTCCAGCAGTTACAGTTAGAGTTCAGTGGTCTACATCCTTTGTTTTATGAAATTATATTTGAACTATGATTTTTCATTGTACTTCAACTCCCATTTTATAGCATCTTGATCAAAACATTTACCAAGCATTTTTCATCAAAGAATAAAATAAAAATATATTCTTTGATGAATTTCCGCTTGCAAAACTCTAGGTATCCAAATTACCGATGCACATTTACTTTCCTTAGATTGTTACGGGAGACGAATATAACAAAATCAATAAAGAAATAAATCTACGGCAACGCAAACCAATTCCTCTTTGAATTTTTCAATTTTTCTCAAAGAAATATCTGATTTTTATATTTAAAGATACGATATTTCTAAGGGTCTGCTATTTCTTAAAAAATATTTATAGGAAACAGATTTCGTACTTGAGATACATAACAAGATGAAAGATGAAAAGGCATTTGAATATTAGTCCGAATATATTTTTAACAGCAGAACTTTATACAAACTTATTTAATTTTAAAGTCCAAGATTTATTTGGAAGGTTGCGATAAAATTTAATTGATGCTAGAATCGGGAAAATCTTGCATTCCCTTTGAAGGTTTTGTTCGATAAATTTTATGTTTATTTTTATCTTTACTTCACAATGAAAAGACGAATATTAAAGTTTTATGACATCGGGTAATATTAAAGTTTAAAGGTTTAGGAATTTAGAATATTGAACTAACTCTTTGAAAAGAATAACTTGGATTTATTTAAATTACATTGGGGTTTTCGTCAAAGCATTAAATTTCTGACTAATTCAAATTAAAATATAGGAGAAATAATACCGAATCATTTGCATTTCGTGCATGTTTATTATACAGTTATTAAAATTTTTATTAAGCCTAATAATGTGCCTAACAAAAACAGAAAGTCATAAACTTCGGAATATTTTGAAAGGCTCTTATGCATGAA
This sequence comes from Troglohyphantes excavatus, assembly GCA_963932185.1. Taxonomy (NCBI): domain Eukaryota; kingdom Metazoa; phylum Arthropoda; class Arachnida; order Araneae; family Linyphiidae; genus Troglohyphantes; species Troglohyphantes excavatus. The sequence goes on along the minus strand of OZ010677.1, from coordinate 24,015,614 downwards.
ATAAACAATAGTCGAACTTAATAGAATTAGTTTAATTTTTAATTATTTTGATAGATACTTAAATTAAAATAATACATATTTTATTATGTATATAATTGACTTTTTTTCTAGTATAGCGAATACAAATTGCGTGTAAGGAATTATCAGAAAAAATATGAAGGCGATTTTGTTAATAGTATTTTTCTTATGAGAATATAAGAAAATATACTTTGAGATTACTTTTTGAACATTTAATACAAAGAATGTCTAATATGTCTAAATTTGACATTTAAAAATCATATCACGTGGCATGAATTCTCGAATCCCCGAGAACTTCACGCGCGTTTTAGTCGTTCGCGTAGAATGGGCAGAACCTCAGGAGCGTTTTTGATTAGCTAGTGTAAAATGGGCCGAACTTCACGCGCGTTTTACTCGTTCGCGTAGAATGGGCCGAACCTCACGCTTGTTTTTCTCGTTCATATAGAATAGGCCGAGTCTCACGCGCGTGTAATTCGTTCACGTAAAATGGTCCGAACCTCACGCGCGGTTTACTCGTTCGAGTAGAATGGGCCGAACTTCACGCGCGTTTTTGATTCGCTAGTGTAAAATGGTCCGAACCTCGCGCGCGTTTTATTCGTTCACGTAGAATGGGCCGAACTTCACGCGCGTTTTTCTCGTTCATGTAGAATATGCCGAGTCTCACGCTCGTGTAATTCGTTCACGTAGAATGGCCCGAACTTCAGGCGCGTTTTTCTCGTTCATATTGAATAGGCCTAAAAGTTTAGAAAATAAAAAGGAAATAATTTATTTTGCAATAGAATATAAACAAAGATGCATCCATATTACAGCCGTCATAAGAAAGAACGCCCTCCCTCTAAAAGGCAAAAATTTACAGAAAACAAGAAAAAAAAATTTATCACCTGCATCAAAATATTTGATACTATAAAAAGCTTTCATTGTCTAAAGGCAGATGTTTTCATGTACAACATTTTATTTGGATGATGGCAATATTTTCTTTGACTATGTAAGTTCGCAATATTTTTCTACGTACATTGTGCTGCTCACCGTGGATTTAGGACTTTTTCAGAATTTACTTGTCATAAAGGGCCTTTTTTTTATCAAAAATTGTCCCGAACTGGAGTTATGGTCAATATAAATTTCACTACAACTCACCATTACGTTTGATTTATGGACTTTTAATGTCATAAAACGATGTATTTTTAAAGGAGAAATCAGATAAGCTAAAGAAATTATTTAAAAAAATTTGAATTAGGACCTTTTAACTTATGATTGTAGATTATATAAAAAAATATAACATATTGCAGACATTTGACTTTTGTTGATTCAATTCAATTACTGAAAAAAACCGAATTGAATTTTAAAAAATTATCTGGGAAAATGTGTTTTTATGAACTAATTATCATTAATAAACTAATTATCATTCGAAGATTAAAAAATATTTTGTTAGAAAAATTAATTGTGCCAATGGAACGCGGTAGAAAATGTGGTTTTGAAATGGAATATGTACCAAAGGTAACCTAAAAACTTGTGTATTAGAAACAGTGGCGGCTCGTCCACTACAGCAAGTACAGCCGGGCTGCACCTAAATTCATTAGTGTATTTTAAAACTAAAATCAGATATTTTACTAACTTTCATAAATAAAGATTAGAATTGAAAATGAAATTTCTACGGTAGTAAACAAAATATCCGATAAATAGCAAGCCTGTTACCGTAATGTACAATTCAGGAGGGGATACAACTCCATTCAATCAAAACTGCAGCCAAAAAGCGAAATTCGAAACCGGCTGCATCGTTGCCATGGCAACCTCTACGTATTATGGAGCCCCCCCCCCCCCCCCCACGTTAATGCACTGCATTTGTGAAAAGGTACCGAAATGAATTTTCTTGTTTTAGCTACACTTGAAATTCCGTAAGCTGATTTGCTCGTGGATGAAACGAGAACTTACGAGAATATCTCCAAACGGAAATGGTTTTCGTGATATATTTACTGTTTTTCTGTTGTTTCAGGACCATTATGGTCCTGCTGTTGTTTCGTTATTTAAGTTAATATTAAAATTGACCGATTCGCATGCTTTAATTTTCAAAAAGAAGTAAGTGTTTTCTATTTTTTTCGCATGTTATCATTTCATAAAAATTGAAAATAAACTTTAATTTGAGTAGTAAATAACCGCCAAAAAACCTTCAGAAAAAAAAAAAACGCGAAGCACCCCCCAGCCCCCCCTTAAAAAAATCTTCGAAACTGTGGCTAAAAAAGTTGTGATATAAAAAACAAACAAGCCAATTGCGCTAGGGGTTCAACCCTGCACACCCACTCTCTAGCCTTCTCCCGTAAAAAAGCTGCGCTTTCTTTCTTAGCTCGATTAAAATTTTATACACACATAAATTTTTAATCGTGCTAAGAAAAGAAAGCGCAGCTTTTTTCCGGGAGAAGGCTAGCGAGTGGGTGTGCAGGGTTGAGCCCCTAGTGCAATTGACTTGTTTTTTATATCAAAACTTTTTTAGCCACAGAGAGGGAGAGAGAGGGGATTCACATGATTTCGACTGCACTAACATTTTCGACCACGGGCCGCCACTGATTAAAAAATGACTTGATTTGAATTCAAGTCTTGATGTTTGCGTAACTTTTGGCCTCTAAAGATTGGAATCGCGAAGATTTTTGTATGAATTATCACAATCGAAATCGTAATGTAGAATAACTAACTTAAATAAGCGCTGAAATTGATTGCATATAATAAATTGAAATTAAGTAATCAACAAGGATTGCTACAATTTTTAAAATGTTTATTTATTCTTTCATAAAAAGGTGGTAATTTTGTGTTCGTATCCTTTAAAAAACTAAACTGGCAAATATCTTAATTTATTCGCTAATTAAATTAATTTGTTGTTTGTAAAAGGTATTCATATATAAATTTCGAGAATAATAAATCAGATATGCTTTTAAACGTATACTCTAAGAAACAAAAATATAAAGAGTGGTCATAAATCGTTGAAGGATGGTCATTGCTTGGCTATTTAGTTTAACTAAACATAATATACCATGCTTTTTTATATATTTTTACTACTTTGTTGCTACTAAAGCTAAATGATTCGTTTAAAACATAAGCCAAGTGGTTGGGCAAAAATAAGGATTTATATGCCACTACAGCAATGACCATCTTCCAACAATTTATGATCACCTTGTACTCCATTAAAATAAACATCTATCCTATTTACACTGTTAAAAATTTCAGTTCAACGATGTACCATATTTTGGTGCAAAACAGAGGTCTGCAGCAAATTACACCATATTATGGTGGAATTTGGGTAAACCAAAAATCCTTTATCGGAAATAAGCGGAGGTTTCACCGATAATTGATTCAACCTCTTTAACTACAACCGAAAATGTTGCTGTCGCTACATCAACAAGCCGAGGAATCCACTCCAAGAAAGACAACGACGAACAAGGGACTCCGTGACCCAGTGGATAAAGACGTTCATCTATATATCAGAGGATTCCTAGTACGATCCCGATCAGTGGACTTGACAAAGAAAAGTAAAAAAAATTGTGATCTAGGGTAGCCAGCTTCGCTACAAAAAACTGCTACTAAAATACTAAGGAAACTCTAAATTTTGAGTTTTATGCAACGTTGTGAGTTTTTGTGCAACGTTTCACCATTCGTAAAAAGGTGAAACTAAGCACCAAATGTTGGTTGCAGCTAAATGGGTACCAAATTTTGGTGCAAAGTCGTAATAATTTTTAACAGTGTACTTTCGTTATATTTGTCAATCGTTTCGCCATTGAATCCCGTGACTTTTTACGAAAACAAGAATCTTCAAATTTCAAACGGAAGTCATTTACTCAGATTCCCTTTCGGCCCTTTTCTCTGAGTCATCAGCTCATGCATATAGTCAAAATTCAATCGTGTCTTCTTGGCAGAGTGGATAGAGCGTTGGAGTCTGGAACGAAGGGTCCGCGGTTTGAAGTAGCTCGTCGATATTAAATTGTTATATTATTTAAAATCGTCCTCAATTTTGATGAAATAAATAACGAAATGAATTTATTTAGTTTGACGAAATATTTAATTAAAGAAGGGGGGGAGGGGTCAGAAACCCTCCCATTGGTATCAGAGAAAATTTATTACTATATATATATATATATATATATATATATATATATATATATATATATATATATATATATATATATATATATATATATATGCGTAATACTACGTTTTTTTATAAGAAAATTATGCTAAAGAATTATGTGATAAAATTCAGGATCCGTATTATTTTAGTTTACAAAATAGGTTATTCTGTTGCGGATAGCGGCTAAAAAGCCTAAGGTCGCAGAGACTGGTTTGGTTAGGGATGCTTTGAATTCGCAGGACAAGAGAGGTTTCCATCGAAAGGAAAAGTTTCGATTCCTATCTCATGAATTCCATTGACCATATATGGATGTGAAACCAGGAATTTGTAGACATAACATTAAAAAATGGAATGTACAAATGCGTGGGATTGTTGATTGACGCTTGCTGAAGAGCTAAAAACACAATTAAATCGCACTCTATATCAATCCAATATCGTTTCACCACATGCTCAGAAATAACCATTTCGTCTTCGCCCCAAATTCAATTACTGACTAAAGTAATAATCCATACAAGATCTTTTATTTGTCATTTTCTCTTCCTCAGTTATTAAATTAGCCTACGATGGCCTTAGCCAAAGCAAGAAAACAAATTCGCAATTACCGACAGCGATAATCATTCAGCCTCGTCGACACTTCCCCGACCTTCTGATAATAGTTTGAAGTGTTAACTAACCAGACTCACTTGTTGATCTGCTGTTGTTAATTAGCTGTGGCATAATTGGTGGAGGAGCTATAATTAAAGGAATTTTCGGATGTGTGCTTAATAGAGCCTGGACCTTCCCAATTTTCGAGAACTAGTTATTATTTAGTAAAGTTGCGGTAAATTTCAAACGTTGAAGATTGTATGTGGATGAAAGTGGAATGTTTTAAAGGGTAAATTACACTTATTATCGGATCGGATGTTTTAATTTAGAGGTCGAATTAGTTTTTGTAAAGTTAATTCCTTTCTTTCTTAATTATTTTTGGAGTTATTAAAAAATGTTTTTCAAAATGACGTAATTGTTTCAATTATCGATTTAACGTGGGATGTAATTTTCTATTAATTTAAATAAAAAATATTTATATTATTTTAGCATCAATTTGGAATAACTAATGGGGCGGCGTTTTTTTAGACTGTTACTTATATTTATTTTTAAAAAGTAAATATTTTAAAGTAAATTTATAGGAGTTTGGCTAGGCCCCATTTTGAGTGTGCAGTACAATTCTGGTCACCTTATCTGAAAAACGATATTGATTTATTAGAACGGGTTCAACATAGAGCTACAAAAATGATTCAGGGTACTTCAGGAATGAATTATGAAGAAAGGCTTAGAACTCTAAATATGTATACATTCGAGGAGAGAAGGATTAGAGGGGATCTTATTCAGTTATTCAAATTTATCAAATTAGGTGATGTAGCGGGATTGGAATTTAATATTGCCAATGTGACTAGAGGTCATGGATTCAAATTATACAAGTCACAGCTTAATCGGAATGTTAGAAAGCATTTTTTTAATAGGGTTATTGACAAATGTAATGGTTTGCCTGAGTATGTTGTTAATTCTTCAGGGGTGGGTGGTATTAAAAAACAATTGGATCGGCATTGGGGAATCGTGAGGATGATGGATTGATAGGACCAACCTTGCTGGGCCTGTAGTTGGTCGACATTATTTGTATTTGTATTCATAGGATTTATACAAAAGAGTCGATAATAAGATTTTGTAGTGCTTTAAGTACGGAAACCTGAAATTGGTCTGGGCAGTATATTTAGCATGCTTATTGTTTTGGAGCTTACAAATTCAAAAGTGCTTTTTTGTTAATTAAATTTTTTTTTTGTTAAATGTAAATAAGTTTAAATATTTAATACCTACTTCAACGTAAAGGAAATTATTTTTTTAAAAAACAGTTTGATTTGTAAAACAATCTGTATTGTGGTTCATGAGAAAAAAATTCAATTTAATGTCGATAGTTTGTTATTATGTGAGAAAAAGAAAGATAAATCTAAATTTGAATTAGTTAAATATATATTTTGTTCAACGACATAATATTTTTATTAACGCTTGCACACCTATTTCAATTGGATATTAGTAATACACACCGTTAATAAAATATATTAAACTCAGATTCCGGTTATCACACTGTTAATAATATGTACTCAAAAATAAGTCAAATGTAATCATTTTCGATAACATTCGATACTTATCATAGCTCTGAATACATAAGTTTTATTTTTGAAAAAGACATGTACTCAAAAATGAGTACAATGAGTTAAAATGAATAAAAAGAGCAGTAGCTTGCCTACATAGGTTGCCTTCATAAATCACTTTCAATAAACATCCAATTACAACCAAGACTTACAAGGAATCGAACCCAGATCTTCAGGTACCGCAGTCCGTTTTACTACCAGGGCGACATGCGGAAGTTATAAACAGAAGAATTGTTTAAAAGGTGTGCCAAAAGAATGAGAAGTAAGATAATTGAATTGCAATAACTGAAATTCCTTATGAGCAATCGACATTAAATAATGTGGAAAACCATCTTCTGAACAACTATTTTAAGTGTGAGGTCGCTGTGTTAAGATGGCATGAACAGAAGCTGAAATGAGCAATATTAAATCACATTTTTGAGAAAGTACGATTATCTAAATTGGAATAAGTCATCGCTCATTTACGATGCTATTGTACTCAAAGAAAAGCGAGTATGTCAGGTACTTCATTTTTAAGTAACTTTTTATTTTACATTCCTTCAAATGTTGCGGGTATGTTAGATAACACTGATGACGAGGACTGGGCGATGCTGACATTTTAAACATTAGTTAAAAACCGATATATTCAGATTCATTGATATTTTTTGGAAAATTTATTTTCTATTTTCGACAAAAATATTATCTAAAAGTGGTCCTAATATTTAAGAAATTTAAGGATTCGCAAATAAAAGAGAAAATAGCTGACTGACATGACGAAAAACCATATGTTATTTTAGAACTTTAATATTAAATTTATGTTTGGTGAAGCATGATTTCAAATGTCTTTGTGTTAAAACAATTTTAGTAAAAAATCCGAAAGAATTCAAGCTTCTATAGTTGTTTTTCTTTATTATTTCTTTTGAGCGGAGACAAATGACCATAACAGTTGAATGATCAACACTACAAATTGAGTATCGATATGTATGTCTGTGTACACACACATAGAGAGAGAGAGTTAATATTTACTCATCTAGTTTGATATCAACTTTTGATTTTTGAAATCTGAATAATAGAACTTAAAAGCGATGCATTTTTTATTTATATTCCTTTCTAAGGTTGATGTTATAAATCGGAATATTTCAAAGATATATATAATAAAACAAAATTCTAATAATTTAACTTACTTACGATTCAGTTATATAATCAACTATCAGTATTTTTATAATATTTTTTTAGCAATACCACTATCACATAAAAAAAATAAAAATTTCCAAAAATATGTGTGAGAGCTTTAGTAAAATTTACCATGAGAACCTCAAAAAAAAAATACCCATGTGTACGTAAAATATTCCAAAAGCGGATAAAAAAATGTCAGTGACAAACTATCTTTTTAATATTCAATATTCTTTTCCTTTTTGGAGTGAATATTTTCTTGAAGAGGTATTGATTTTAATAATATTCTACTCTCTGAATATATTTTCCTTTTATTCAAATCGGCTCCCTTAACCCTTTTACATAACCTCCCCCCACCATAAAAAAAAATCGTTTGGCACCATCGTTGACAGGGGTGCCAAATCAAACGCCAGAATAAAATAAAACGATGTCAACTAAAGCGATAGATCAAAAAGTGGAACAATAGAGTAGACGTAAGCTAGACCAAAATTCTGAAATATGAAAAACTCGTATAGTATTCGTCATTTAGATAATTATTTAAAATGTTAAATACGATTTTTTGTATATATTTTGTATTTTTATTGACTGTCATGCTGAATGTATTTGCAATTGCATTAATTGTTATGCTGAATATATTTTGCATTTGCATTAATTGTTATACTGAATGTATTTGCATTAATTGTTATCCTGAATGTATTTGCAGTTGCATTGACTGTTATGCTAAATGTATTTGCATTTGCATTGCTTGTAATTCTGAATGTATTTGCAATTAGCTGAATGTATTTGCATTAATTGTTATGCTGAATGTATTTGCATTAATTGTTATGCTGAATGTATTTGCATTAATTGTTATGTTGAATGTATTTGCATTAATTGTTATGCTGAATGTATTTGCATTAATTGTTATGCTGAATGTATTTTGCAATTGCATTAATTGTTATGCTGAATGCATTTGCATTGATTGTTATGCTGAATGCATTTGAATTGATTGTTATGCTGAATGCATTTGCATTGATTGTTATGCTGAATGTATTTGCATTAATTGTTATGCTGAATGTATTTGCAGTTGCATTGATTGTTATGCTGAATGTATTTTGCATTTGCATTAATTGTTATGCTGAATGTATTTGCAATTGCATTAATTGTTATGCTGAATGTATTTGCATTAGTTGTTATGTTGAATATATTTGCATTTACATTGATTGTTATGCTGAATGTATTTGCATTAATTGTTATGCTGAATATATTTGCATTTGCATTGACTGTTATGCTAAATGTATTTGCTAAGTTAACTGTATAAACCGTAATAAATTATAAAAGTTATTTTTTATTGTCGGAAATCCTATTGGCAAATACAAACTTTCAACTGGTGGCAATAGCAAGCGCATAGGTTTTAGGAGACAATCCTCTTTGAAGCATTCCAATAAATTATTTCCAGCATGAACTGATAAGACAAAGATAAAGAACTCAGAAAATACCCCGGGTATAAAATAGTATTTTGTTAAAGTTCAGAAACAATGTTATTTATTGCAATCGATACATTACAAAGAGAAAAGCATTAGTTAAAAAAAATTCTGGATCTTTAAGGCTGATCGTTCTACACAACGAGTAAAACCCGCGGGGACTTCTCGGTGATTGGAGAATTCATACCACGCGCGTTTTACTCGTTCGTGTAGAATGGGCCTTAAATGATTGATTGTTTATTTGTTTGTTTTATCCTCCCTTGATTCTTGAATGGCTGGTATTGGTGGTTCCGAATAATTGGCGAATGGGTGTTTAAACTGGTTCCAACGTATTAATAAACGAGCTTTGTCAATAAATTGCTGTGTCGAAATGGATAACCTATCATCATGTTTCGATTCTAATACCTTAAATACCACTTTTTTAAAAATATTCCCTTTAAAGAATCCAATAAAAATTTGGATGCCAGAGAAAGTTTTTATGTGAATTAATAGATTATAGAAATAGGAATTGGTCGCCAAAATAACTTTAAACACTTTTCGCGCCAAATATATTCTGATTAATAAAAAGTACTAGGCCAAACTAAACCTACTCTGAATTTTTTTTCCAATTATCCGTCATATTTTTACAAATTCGTAATATTTTATATTTTTTGATACACACAAACAATCCCCCACTTTTTTTCCCTCAGTATAAAAATAATTCACGACACTGGATGAAAGACAGACAAATTACACAGAAACATGACAAGAATTATTCTAAAAGATGGAAGGGGGAAAAAATGGCCGGCGTAATAACAAAAATACTGCCGGCCATAACTTTCGGGGGGAAATAATAAAAACTCAGATTTTCCAGGGTTCTAATCTAAAAATCACGCTGAAGATGCGTTTTATGCCCTGGCGCCATGAATTTGCCCTATTTGGAGGCGGCCAAAAGATCGCTTTTAGACATGGCGTCGCCCTGAAGTTTCGATCCGTCTACTAGAGAAGATTCCCTGCATCGCTGCCAACAAAAGAATAGGAATACACATCCGAACGGCAGACGATTTCTATCCTCTTTGATAAGATGGAATATGTAATCTTATTCCGTTCGTCTTTTGTTTCCGAAGGTGGATTCGAACTTTTTTTTATTCTCTCTCTTTTCGAACTTATTGGAATACTACAATTCCAATTGGTTTGAAATACGTTTCGACATCTATATTTTGAGCTGCCGGCAACAAAAAATATGGTGTTTTGAAAGTATGAGTTAATATATAAAGTATATTATGCTATTTCAACATGGTCGCTTGGAATTTAGAATATTTATAAATGTGAGTAACAATATATTTAATAAAGTATTACCAACGAGATTTAGTGATAATCTATTAAAATAATTGAATTAAATTAACTAAAAGCAAACATTTTTCTTTTCATTTTAAAATATTAAAACAGCTCAAATAATAATAAATATGTCAAAATGTTTAAAATTTGAAAACTTTCAATGGCGGGTGTCTACTGTATTTAATTTCTTAATTTACATACCTAGAACATCCACAAATGAAAGAAAATCTAACTAAGAATTTGCATATAAATGGATATGCTTAGAAATTTCTTACAAAATCTTGTTACACACACACACTTTTATTTTATTAAATTTTTAATGCAAATTAAGAATTCTTAGATCTAAAAGTTCAAAAGCAGGGAAACAGCTTAATGTAATAAATATCAACTTAAGCCGACATTCACACTCATAAACCTCTGAAATCACGTTTTAACTTCTACCACTTGAAAAGCACGCAAATGATATAATTATACTAATTTCCATGAATAACCTTGCATCTCCTGATTCTGCGCTTAGACCTTTGTTGAACATCTGAATGAAAATATCCATTCGTGTTTAGTCTTGTGTAAATGCTAGTTCTGTGTATTTTCGAGACGCAAACTTGCTTTTCTTTTAAACACCAGACATAATAAAATATTAACGGAATTCTCTCTGCCTGCTTTAGAGACGTACACTAAAATAACCAAAAATGTTTCTCGGAAGTTGGTCATGGAAATATACTTTCAAGGGCATCTTCGTTCGAGGTCTGTAATATGCCTTTAGTTTTTAAAAAACTCAAGTGAGTTTACCTATCTTCTACGTTGAAGTAGAAACAAATGAACGCATTTGAATACATAGGGGCCACCGTGGATTGGGGCGTCAGTTGGGAATCCAAGGGGTCCCCGGTTCGAGCCTTTGCGGACTAGACTAAAGAGTAGTAAAAAGTAGTGATATTGCGATCGGATTGTTGCTAACTTCGCTACCAAAATACTAGAATGTCGTCCAGAACATCCAACAAATTATACTGGCGTGTATACGGGACTGGTGCACGATAAATCTGATTGGGGTCCAATGTCCTGACACCTATTGAGGTTGCGTCGGGTGCCAGCTCAGGCGTTGTCCTCGTCATCTGACCATGGTTCAAATATACGAGGCATCGTTCCCGGGCCTTCCCTTCGAGATAGGCCCCGAACCGCCGCCAATAGCCCACTGTGCAGCTCTAGTGCGACGTTTTTAACCAAACCAAACCGAATACATAGGTCTTTAACGGTTTTCAGGTGTGGCTGTGTTAAAGCACGGCCAGAAAGGTTTTATGAGAAAGGTTTGGTTTGGTTAAAAAACGCCGCACTAGAGCTGCACAGTGGGCTATTGGCGACGGTTCAGGGTCTATTTAGAAGGAAAGACCCGGGAACAAGTACACATACACACACATTCATACATGCACCTCGTTATCTTAGAGCCCATGGTCAGATGACGAGGAAACACCTGAACTGGCACCCAACGCCTTCAATAGACGTCGGGACTTTGGACCCCGATTAGATTTATCGTGCACCTGTCCCGTATACAAGCCGTTAATTTTTGCGGATGTTCTAGACGACTTTTCTAGTATTTTTGTAGAGAAGCTGACAACCATCCGATCACAAGGTCACTACTTTTTTATTTGTATTTGTCAAGTCCAATGCTTAGGATCGAAACAGGAATCCTCAGATTCCCAGCTGACGCGTTTAACCGCTCGGCCACGGAGGCCCCTTTAAGAGAAAGGTACGCAAGCTGTTACGTCAGTGTAGTACCTCCATGCAAGCCTTGTACGTTGTTTGCTTTATTTTAAGATTTTATACGCATCGGCGCATAATTTTCGATCGAAGGCGACTAAATATAATTTATGTCAATCGTACTGCTTCTACTGAACAAATCTATTGAAGTACATAACCAATGCAGGTCCATAAGTTATTCCAGTATCAACATCTCTGTAATTTCTAACAATGCACTTGATATATTTAAAAAACATTGAAAATGTATTGTTACGAAATTATATTCTACTGATACAAATTTCAGTTCCTGAAGTTGCTTTCTTAAATAAAAAGAATGATACAAAATCCAGCTTTTTTTTTACAACGGTTTATTTAACTTTCGAAGACCAAATTCAACTTTTCCCAAACGCACTACTTTTTCTTATTCACACAGCTTAGTAAAATACATTTATCGCTAAAGCAATATTTGGCGATAAAATATTTGATCGGCTTTTATTTTATGTGACGGTAAAAATTTGATTAAACTTTTAGAAGCTTATTTTATGGCTATATTTGTTGTTGGTTTGCAATCACACTGGTAACATAAAAATAACATATCGTATTCATTATAGTTATAGTTAAGTGTCAAACTGGACCCAAACACTAATATTGTAATGACCTCGTTTCTAGTATCTAGTTTTATTGGTTTGATTAAATAACATAGCACTAGAGCTGCACAGTGTTGTATTGGCGACGGCTCGGGACTCTTTGCTCGGGACCTATCTCGAAGGAAAGACCCGGGAACGATGCCTCGTACATCTGGTCAGATGACGAGGACAACACCTCGACTGGCACCCGAAGCAACCTCAATAGGCGTCAGGACATTGGACCCCGATCAGATTTATCATGCACCTTCTAGGATCTAATAAATTAAGCAAAAACAAACAAATATGTCAGATAAAAATTCAAAAATAAAAAAAAATTCAAAAGTGGATTTTTTTATTTATAAAAGAATTTTCGAAATCGGACACTATTTGTTTAAACGGTCCGGTTAGTTGAGAATTCCGGATAGTTAAATGCTGGATAACCGGATATTTTAATCAAAAGGTGCCCCAGTGAGACATCTCATGTCCAACAAAAAAAAATAGTTAATTTTCCAAAAATCTAAATTAAAATAGAAATCTGGCGCGAACAAACATAAAAAAGAAGAAAAGTACGTAACACTGGAATTGATAATCTCTTTCCTTTGGCCCGCGTTGGCGGTTTTCGTTGGCGCGCTTTTCAGTCGTTTCCAAATCAAAAACGTTTGGTAGATCGATTAATTTGGTAGACGATTAATTTGATATTTGATTTTATATTCTCTGAGCGTCCAGTTTTTAAGTTTCAAAATAAAAGATATTTCTGGAAATGTGAATATATTTATTTGCAAAAACTGACAAAGGTCATCCATTTTTATAAAATCCAATGCTTATCTCATTTTTTAAATATTTTTGATGTTTGGCTTTGCATGAGCGCTCCTCAAATGATCATTAAAAGTAAAAATAAAACAATAAAATAAGTGGCTAATTAAAGCTATAATCACTTGAAGAGCCCTAATTTTCATTCTCAAAGTGTTCCAAACGAACATAAACACACACCACGTGACAGTTCTTTGGGAGACACATTTTCACCCTACAGCAATATATGCCACAATAAATAACGTACATTAGGCCTAAAAGTTAATATTTCCCAAAAATGTCAGCTTACGGAAGAAGAGTTAATAATAAATATCCCTCATAACATAACTCATCTTCAGAATTAAATTAGAGAACCAGAAATTGAGGCGTCAGAAATAATATCGAAGGTTAACAGAAGAATTTTGCTCGAATAATCCTTCAAGGGAATCGTGACCAATCAAATTAGAGCTGCTTTTCGAATGTTCAATGCTTACTGATTTGACGTTTATGTTATCGAATTTTGAAATATTGCACATAATAACAGACCCTTTCAGAAAGTTGAGGTATAAACATCTTTCAGTTTATGCTACTTTAGATAAAAATGACAATGTCATATCAAATTAATCGAACAATTGTCCATGACATATATTTTAATTATATGTTTTATGGGTGCCTTTCAAATACATTCATTCTTTCATTCAAATCTGGCAAAGAATATGTAGGTAAATTGATGTTGATGTTGAATTTCTATTAGTTGATTGATTGCTTCATTCAAATGAAATGTTTCGAGTGTGTTTGAAAATAACTTCTTTTCGTTTGACTTGGAAACCGCATTAAAATCTTTATTTTATTTATCAAAATTAAATAAATTTATAAAGTGTTTATCTAGGGAAATATCTTCGAATAATAACATATGTAAACCTACAATTTATTCTCATATGATGTTTATATTATTTAGGTATAAATTCTTTGTTTAAAACGAGAAGAGTCAGATCGAGTACGAAATAGGTTCCGGTTTATCATATTCTACAAGAAAAACATATTTGTTTATCGCCCAGAAAAAAAGGTTGCCATGAGACTTTTTCTTAATTTTTTTAAACATCTATGATTGAACAAATAACAAGCGTTCGCATAAAGAAATTCTACAAACCAGGAATAATCTATAATTCACTATTAAAATAGAAAAAAATATTTGCAATTAAAAGATTTTATTCTATAATTTTATTTCACTTACACAATACAACGGGTGTTTTTTTTAATGCGGCATCTTAAAGCCATATGTGGTTATTAATATCTGTAAACAGTTTTTTTTTTAATATATAAACATATTTTAATACATTACATGTAAATTTTTAAGAAGTAAATATTATTTATTGAACGAGCGTTAGCGAAATCCCTGTTTCACCTCCACCTTTCGGCATTTCGTCTATTTATCTGTAATTTTGTTTGTTACTCAGCCCCAACCAGTTGTTCGATTTTCTAAAAAATTTTGATAAATGTTTCTTGAAGTCATTAAAAATGATGTAAATGGTTATTTTAAATATATTTTTTTTTGGTCGCGTGGTCTATTGTTTCCGAAACTACTAGTTAAGTATACAATACGAGAATGTAATGTTTCTAATGAAATTAACGAACAGCTTGCCATTTTTTTTTTAAATTTCACAATACTGAATCATGTGGAAACAGTTTTCAAATTATATTAATATACTAGCAATATGGCCCGGCGTTGCTCGTGGTCACTTTGCGCAGTAAGAGCTGCGCGATTTTGTCTTGTCAGCGTAGCCATGGCATATCACTCTCTGTGCACTGTGAAAAATAAACTTTATCCAAATCCAGATTTATTAAATTACTTTGAGTATTTTTTGAGATACTTAAAACTATTTTTATGTTCACGACTTTACATGCTATTGCGACTACCTACTATTTAAACTGATGTTTTTGTAAAATGTTTCTTTTTGTGAAATAAAAATTCCTAACATTTTTTTAAATTGCATATTTTTTGTATAAAAATTAACCATTTAGTGACAATAAATCCATGTAGTAAACTTCACATACATTAGTTTTAATATTGGCGACGCAATAATATATCAAAGAAACAATATTGCATTCTTCCAAATCAAAATAATGTATCGTATTTGGTGAAGTTTTTTTTGTTGTGCCAATTGGCGACCGGAGTCTATATATCCCTCTTTCAACATAATTTCATATGGGTCAATATTTACGGACAATATTTCTTATAAAAATTAATTATCAAATATTTATTTTTGAATTCCAATAATATGTTTTTGAGGCGAAAATTTAAAAATAATCTACATGGAGTATAAATATATAAAACTTTAAGTTAAACTTTTAGGGTGGCCCATTTCAACACCATAGTAATATTCCACTACGTAACAAATAGCACTATTGTCATAAAGTTAAGATTTTCGGAACATGAAAACACATGGCGTCAGTCGAAAGAGCTGGTTTAATTCCCTCCTTCGGTTGTAGAGGTTTTTGTTAACGACGTTATTTTTGTTATTTGGACACTAATTTCTCCATTGTGATGATATTTTTAAATATAGGACCTCTATTTTAGCTCATTTGGCAACATTTTAATTCAATTGGAGAATTTTTTTTATTAATTTGGCGACATTTTGAATTTATTTGGCGACATTTTTAATTCATCTTCAATACTTGGCGACTTTTCTAATTCATTTGGCGACATTTTTAATTCATTTTTCCATATTTGGCGACTTTTATTATTCATTTAGCGACATTTTTATATTCATTTTTCTATATTTGGCAACTTTTATTATTCATTTGGCGACATTTTTAATTCATTTGGTAACATTTTTAGATCATTTGGCGACACTTTTAATCCATTTTGCGACATTTACTCATCAGCCAATCAAAATGAATCGTTTATCCCAGTATTGTCTAAACATATTTTTGGTCGCCAAGGTGATTTTTAACACTAATGTTATGAAGCGAAGATCGAGATGTAAATTTCCCATAGGAGTTGGAGACATTTTTTATTAATTTGGCGACATTTTTAATTCATTTGGCAACATTTTTAATGCTTTCTCCAATATTTGGCGACTTTTCTTAATCATTTGGCTACATTTTTAATTCATTTGGCAAGATTTTTCATGTATTTGGCGACATTTTTAATTCATTTGGCGACATTTACTCATCAGCCAATCAAAATAAATCGTTTATCCCAGTATTATCGAAAAATATTTTTGGTCGCCAAGGTGATTTTTAACAATATGTTATGAGGGGAAGATCGAGATGTCAATTTCCCATAGGAGTTGGAGACATTTTTTATTAATTTGGCGACATTTTTAATTCATTTGGCAACATTTTTAATGCTTTCTCCAATATTTGGCGACTTTTCTTAATCATTTGGCTACATTTTTAATTCATTTGGCAAGATTTTTCATGTATTTGGCGACATTTTTAATTCATTTGGCGACATTTACTCATCAGCCAATCAAAATAAATCGTTTATCCCAGTATTATCGAAAAATATTTTTGGTCGCCAAGGTGATTTTTAACAATATGTTATGAGGGGAAGATCGAGATGTCAATTTCCCATAGGCGTAATGTTAGAGAAAATGGAAAAAGTCCTATAACTTTTGAATGGTTGCAGATATCCACATGAAACAAAGTGCATATTTTAAACTAAGAAAAGTTTGTTCACATGGTGCAAGTTTCATAAAAATCCGTGCAGTAGTTTTTGAGTTAAATCCGGACAAACAGACAGACAGACAGACAAAAAAATTTTAAATGTGATTTTCGGAATCAGCGTGTTCTAATTCGTGGAGAAAACTCAAAATGAGGGGTTTTGTTCGATTCCACTGACAGACACTCCATCTATATATATAAATGCGAAAAACCCACTCATCACTCATCACTAATTCTCCAACTTCCCGTATACCTATGAAGATGAAATTTGGCAAATTTGTTCCTTATACCTTAAATAGGAAAAGTAAGCTATTTTTGTTCCGATCGAACGGATTTAAGGGGTTGTAAAACCCCTTTTTCGAAACTTCTCCATAGGATTAACATGGAGAACATGTAACAATGCAAAATATAAAATTTAAACAATGGAAATTTTTAATATTATGTAACGTACGAAGAGCATTCTGATTGGCTGATGACTAAATATCGCCAAAATGTCGCCAAATAACTAAAAACTGTCGCCAAATTAATAAACTTCGCCAAATAAATTAAAATTTCACCGAATGAATAAAACATTTCGCCAAATTAATAAAATATCGCCAAATGAACTAAAATATGATCATATATGTAAAAATAATATAAAAACCGGCCCGTCGCACCGGGGGGGATTTAACTGTGAAAAAGAAAACAAAACGAAAAATGCTACGACCAAAAGTGCAAGCCATACGAAAAATAAATTAACAAACTGAAGAGAAGAATACAATATGTGTTGCAAACCGGCCCACTTGGGGCATGATTCACTGTGCTGAGAGGCCCCATTTGGGTTTGGAATGTGGCATCTTCCACTTGAAAAGTTTCGGTTCGGATTTCGAACAGAGAGAGCACTAGGCCGCCATTGAGTATGGTTGGATAAAAATTCAGCTCCTCCACAAAAAGTATTGTTTGGGAATGTAAATAAAAACTAGTTAAGTTTTTAAAAGATGTTTCTTCTCCTTGAGTCTTCCGAACTACAGGAAATGCATCGAACCTGGTAGGTTTGCATTTGCATTTACAAAATTATGGCGCCCGAACAGGGACTCGAGGAAAAAGAGACAATGCAATCTCTCAAACAAAGACGCACAGCCGTGCGAGGTTCATTCACAAAGGCCGTTAAGCTCTTACGTGAGCTTATAACGGAAATGGCTGAAGCCGTGAATGTCCAAATAGCTTTAAATCAGCTAGAAGAAAAAGCCAAAAAACTCTTTGCCCTAGACGCTGTGTTCCAGGAACTCCTGCAGAGTCAGGAAGGGGGATGCAGCCAAAACGACTTCAATCAAGAATGCTATGCTGCCGAAGTATATGAAGAGAAGCTTATAGCTTGCCGTGTCCGAGCTACAATACATCTAAAAGAATTGACGATCTCGTCGAGGGATGGAGATCGCGTTCGAATCCGAGGAGATTCATTCCCGGCCGCGGTTGTGACCCACTCAGCCGATTTCATCCCCCCCGTCCCAGTATTGAAGGTCTCGACGACAGATGAAGATGCTATTCGAATCCGAGACGATTCCTTCCCGGTCGAAGTAGCGACCCCCTCAGCCGACTTCATCCCCCCCGACCCAGTGCGGCGAATGCCGGAAAGGCTTGTGTATGATGCAAGTTGTAAACAGAAGGGATTATCGTCTCCGAATCAATGTTTGGAAAAAGTGCCAAACCTTCTACTTAGTGCATCTGATAGTGTAAACTCGGGTAAGTCAATAACTTATCGTCATACAAATGTTTGTTTTGGTGTAAAATGCTCCCCATTTCAATTAAGTGCCACCATAAATCATCATTTGAATATAGTGCCCCGTGATCTTTCTCCAACTGCCAATCATCTAAGTGTTGATGATTGTATCCCAAGTTTTAGTGACTTGGAGGTCACTGGAAGTCGTCCATTCTATTCGATGGACACTTCTACAGCTGTTAGAAACAGTTTCTACAGTTTTCGGAGTACGATGACCGAGTGGTGCACATTAGTGATAAATCGAATTAAATACATTCTTTCTGTGACTGATCCTCCTCAGTTCTGGCATAATATACCAGGTGTATAAAAAGCTGCCGACCTCGAGTCTCGTGATTGTTCAACTGAAAAGTTGAAACAATTAAAATGGTGGGAGGGTCCATCTTGGCTCTAAAAGTCAGAATCCAAGTGGCCTTCTAGTGTAAATATTCTAAATGAAGAGATAATTAGTTCTGAGTAACTAAAAAGTGTTAACTGTACATAATGATGTAGTGAAACTAAACAAATTGTATTTTGAATATGTCTCTTCTTATTTAGAAATTTAAGACTCTTTGTATCTCACAACAAACTCTATCGCTGATAACGTGCCAAAGTGGTCGAACTATGAATGCACCAGATCGTTTAAGCTATTAAAAATGAAACTTAAGAGAATTTAATATTTAGAATATTTTTTTCAATTTATACTTTTTTTTGCATTTAAATTTATATGTATATATATTTTAGCATTAATTAGTAAGCATTCTTTTAGTTAGCAAATAATTCATTGTTTTTGTTTTCAATGAACAATATGTGTGTATCTGTATATATTTTTGTATCCTTTTTGTATATTTGACTTTGCTTTTGTGGGGAGAGCTGTAGTTAGTAAAATTTGAGTTTATAAGTTTAAACTCAAAGGTGGGAGAATGTTGCAAACCGGCCCACTTGGGGCATGATTCACTGTGCTGAGAGGCCCCATTTGGGTTTGGAATGTGGCATCTTCCACTTGAAAAGTTTCGGTTCGGATTTCGAACAGAGAGAGCACTAGGCCGCCATTGAGTATGGTTGGATAAAAATCAGCTCCTCCACAAAAAGTATTGTTTGGGAATGTAAATAAAAACTAGTTAAGTTTTTAAAAGATGTCTCTTCTCCTTGAGTCTTCCGAACTACAGGAAATGCATCGAACCTGGTAGGTTTGCATTTGCATTTACAAAAATATGAATAATATAAAGGTTCAAGACAGGAAGCCCATCGCTTAATAAAAGTTTGTAATTTAGCCCCCGTGCACTCAGTTAGTTTTGTGTTTTATTTATTATTTTACCTGCCGAGAGGCCAGTTATGTTACTACTCTACCTGCGATTTTTGTTGAGTTTTGTTGAGTTCTGTAATAAAGTTAATAAAGGCAAAGTAGCAAATCTTTCAGTTGAGTTCAAATTTTAAAACGCGTTGTTGCCCGTGGATGTTGGTTCGCACCACGGGTCGCTCGGGTTCATGGGCCCGGTGTTCGCCGGCGTCCTCTCGGTTGGGCTGGGTTGCCTTCACGGCTGTCGAAGCTTCGGTAGTTGGTAGGAATGCCAGTGGGAGAGTGTATAAATGGTCAATCTGGTTGACGCGGCCTACCTTTCTCTACTCAATGTTAAGTTATTTATCCATGAAGGCTGATTTCCCGTTGAAATATTGGGGTTGCCTTAATGCGGTATAAAGATCAGAGGGAAAAATGGGGTAACAAACGACTTGATCGAAGCGACTCACTTTCCTATTCGACGGTAGGTCATTTATCGCCAATAGCACGATTCCCTGGGGAGTAATGAGAACGAAATCGTCTGCAGTTAAGGGCGACATTCCCGTTGCGGGGTACAAAGGTCAGAGGGATGAATGGGCTAATAATTGCTTTGGTCGATGTGGCCTACCTTTCTTTATATGATGGTATGCCTATACGATGAGTTATGTGGGCGGAATCGAAAACTGTTGTTGTGTACTCCTCCCCCATGTGGTGCAAGTGTCAGAGGTGAATCAATTTGCGTCCATTTTCTGTAGTAGTCTGTAGGGGATAGGGTTTCGATTTTTTTAAAAAAAATTTAGTTTGGCAATGCAATAAAAAATTTGATTCTGATTATTTTTTATTTTAAAAAGTTAAATATTAAAAAAGTGCGGGGGCAAAATCGAAAAAAAGTGATAGGGCCACAACCCCCCCTGCTCCCCCCCCCCCTCCCCTTTGCATATTGATAGGCTATACCGTACAATAGAAAAAATATGAAAATCTTGAATTTGGCAAGTGAACCTTTTAAAATCATTTTCTTTTTTTTCTTTTTATATTTTCGCCAATTTTTTAAACTTAACGACAAATGTTGACATAGGTGTCTACTAAAAGTTTTTCGTAGATAATTATTATTAAAAATATATGAGTTAAAGGTTAAAATATGGATGTTAATCAACGGGAGTAAGGTATACATAAAACCACGTTATTGTATAGCCAACTTCTCCATATTATCAATCTTTCCAGTTCTTGCAGGACCTTGCTAATAAAATTTTGTTACAAATTGGAACTTTTAACACTGTGGTACCCCTTGATGGGTGAGAAATTAAGAATATTGTTTATTTCACTATAAATATTGTATTTGAATCTGTTTTGTAACTTATTTCCTTCCCGTGCGTAGAACGGGTATTTCAGCTAGTTCTTATATATAAGTATTGATAGTTTTATTGCATATTTTATTATATACTTGCTTTAAAAGAAAGTTTTAATTTTGGGATAAAAGTCCAATTTCCCTCTGTAATTTTTTTGTAAAATTACAATTCTTTTACAAAAACGTTCACTTATTTATTAGAAACATAATCGTATGTTTTTGTTTAATTCTGATTTTTTTAAAAAATAATTTCAATAATTATTTTTGTAAAGTAAATTACCGAGATTTATAGGTAGTGTAAAATGTCTATTTTCTTGTGGGATTCATGGAATTGATCAAGTAAAGGCATTATTAAAACTAATTTTTTAGTCAAATTAGTAACTTGAATAAAATAGAATAAATAATAATTATCAACTCTTTAAAACTTAGTATATTTGATTATTAAGCGACTGTTTTTGCTTTATAAATCATTTTCTGCAAAACACCATTTTGAAAATCGACTTTTTTTTTTATTTTCTTCGAAATAGAACATCAGCCAGTATAATTTTCCTTTATTTTGATTCAGCAATCTATGCTGTATTTATGTTACTTTTAGTTTGTTTCGCAGACGATATTATATTTCATTTAAAACAATTTATATAATGTCTAATGAAACAAGCAAATGATATCCATTTTTTTTATAAAAATTTGTTCTTTTGTAGTTAATTTTAAAAAGAAATCAGGTATGTAACTTCACCATATTTATATAAACAGTGTTAATTATATGAAGTTTAAACTTGTCATTTATAAGCTTCGTAATTTATATTTTTGTTGAATAATTGCACTTTTGGCGAAGATCGTTATATTTTGACGATTTTTAGATTCTTTTGCATTAATAATTCGAAAACCCATTTTTCCTACTTTGAAAACATTGAAAAAAAAGCTAAATACATTTTTAAAACATTCTAATTTTTTTCATTGGAAAAAAAATTATTAAAAGGTTCCTTTTTTCATACTAATCCCATAAATATTGGGTAATAAATCGACTTTTCTAGTTTTTATATAGAAGTTTTATTAATCAAACTGTCATAAGTTTTTTTTGCATACTCAAACAAATCGATTGTTGGACTTCAATTAAATCACCCAGAAATGTAATTTTTTGATCAAATAAACTTCCTTAAACAAAGTAAATTTAAAAAAAAATTAAAACATAAGTTTAACACAATGTCTAATATAATATTTAATTAAAAAATAACTTTTACAGACATCTTACCCTATTTTACAAAGAACATTTTAAATTACAAAATAAATTTCACTCTTGATTATTATTGCATATCTAATTGGGAAGCAAAATTTATTGGACACGTGATGGTCTGGTCGGTAGAGCGGCGAGATCTTAATCGGAGGGTTGTGTGTTCGATTGTCGTCACCCAACCAAACATCGATGAGTAGAGGGGGAGCTGCTGCACTATAAATCTGCTGAGACCAAGTACGCTTAAATTGGCTTTGTTGTTTGGTTTGGAGCTTTGTCCACATCTTCAAACCATGGTTCGAAAGTATGAGGCAATGTTACCGGTTCTTTGCTTCAGGGTAGATTCCTATTCATCTCCAATAGCCCATTTTAGATTCTACTGCGATGATAATTCCTTCCATTAACCAAGTAAAATATATTCATTTATTAATATATACTTTGTCTGTATATACTATAAGAAGAAACACTAAGAGCCACAGTTGACCAGTGGATAAAGGCGTTTGGCTAGAAATCAGAGGATTGCGAGTTCGAGCCCGACAGAAGACTTGACAAAATAAAAGTAAAGATTTAATGTTTTTGCGATCGGTGGGTTACCAGCTTCGCTACTAAAATACTAGAAAGTCGTCTAAAAATATTCAAAATATTATACCGGCTTGTATACGGGACTGATGCATGATATATCAGATTGGGGCCCTATGTTCTGGCTCCTATTCAGGTTGCGTTGGGTGCCAGCTCAGGTGTTACCTCGTCATCTGACCTTGGTTAAATAATAACAAGGTATTTGTATGTGAGTGCGTGTTAAGTTTCATAATGAGGACAGAAATAGACAGGTGGAAAACGTATAAATCAAATCAAACAATAACATATATTACAAATTTAATAAAATTATAGCTTTTAAATAAAACACAACAGAGTAAAAAAAATCCAAAACACCATTAAAAATTAAAATAATATTTTTCTTAATGTAATTTTTTAGACTATGTATTATTTATAGAAATACGAACATTCACGTGTTCAACAAAGCATTTAAGTTGACTCTAGTAAAATTTTTGTTCATTCGCAAAAACTATATCCCCCCCGCGCCCCCAATTTTTTTTAACTAATGCTTTTCTCTTTGTAATGTAACGATTGCAATAAATAACATTGTTTTTGAACTTTAACAAAATACTATTTTATACCCGGGGTATTTTCTTAGTTCTTTATCTTTGTCTTATCAGTTCATGCTAGAAATAATTTATTGGAATGCTTCAAAGAGGATTGTCTCCTAAAAAACTATGTGCTCGCTATTGCCACCAGTTGAAAGTTTGTATTTGCGAATAGGGTTTCCGGCAATAAAAAATAACTTTTATAATTTATTACGGTTTATACAGTTAACTTAGCAAATACATTTAGCATAACAGTCAATGCAAATGCAAATATATTCAGCATAACAATTAAGGCAAATACATTCAGCATAACAATTAATGCAAATACATTCAGCATAACAATTAATGCAAATACATTCAGCATAACAATTAATGCAAATACATTCAGCATAACAATTAATGCAAATGTAAAATACATTCAGCATAACAATCAATGCAAATACATTCAGCATAACAATCAATGCAAATGCAAATACATTCAGCATAACAATCAATGCAAATGCAAATACATTCAGCATAACAATTAATGCAAATACTATCAGCATAACAATTAATGCAAATTCATTCAGCATAACAGTCAATGCAAATGTAAATATGTTCAGCATAACAATTAATGCAAATACATTCAGCATAACAGTCAATGCAAATGCAAATACATTCAGCATAACAATTAATGCAAATGTAAAATATATTCAGCATAACAATCAATGCAAATACATTCAGCATAACAATCAATGCAAATGCAAATACATTCAGCATAACAATCAATGCAAATGCAAATACATTCAGCATAACAATCAATGCAAATGCAAATACATTCAGCATAACAATCAATGCAAATGCAAATACATTCAGCATAACAATAAATGCAAATGCAAATACATTCAGCATAACCAGGCACGTAGGTATAGAGTTTTCATAGGGGTTCAGTTACTAAGCAACGGATTTCTTTAGGTAATTAATTTCAATGCCTTCAACCAAACGGGGGTAAGGTATATCCTCCCCCAAAATACCCCCCCCCCCCCCCGAAAAAAATGCAGTTAGCCGAAGAAAATTTTAAAAAGTAAAGTTGCTTTCAATTAATTTATCTATCTTTCGATTTTAAAATTTTTTTCTTATCATTTGATCTATTTTTTGTCTCTGAAGATTCTCTTCTTCTTAAAACAGCTGTTGTATGTCTTTAACATATAGAGGGAAAAACTATGAAGCATGAGTGATTAGTTGCAGAGAAGAACAGTTCTTGTATAATCCCTAATTGCATGCGATGTCACCGAGTTCAAAACATAAAAGAGCATCTGGTATTCCTCAAAGTAACAGGTATATTTTGGTTCACCTATTACATACAATTTTTTCATAATATGTTCACTATTTCTAAGTGTTTTAATTTAATATTAATATTTTAATAAGGTTTATTTATCTCGCTTTTTACACACTCTAGTTGGTTGGTTGAAACAACGTCACACTAGACCTACACAATGGGCTATTAATAGGGTTACCAGATGTCCCGGTTTTCCGCCCTTGTCCCGAGAAGCGTCCCGGGATTTCCTATTATTCCTACATATGAGCCCTGTTTACAAATGCCCTAAAAGCCTGTATTTCTGGTGAAAATCCCCATTGCCGGTGTAAAAATATCCCTATTTATTACTGGTGCGATTGACTGTCCCAGCTCCCCTAGGAACTTCAAAGGAGCATTGCAAGAACCTCTCGCCCTTCTGATCAAGGGTGAATGATTGATGATTCGGTCCCGTCAACTAAACCCTGTCGGAATGCCCTAGTGCGTATACACACCACTAGAGGGAGTTACTTTGTAATGTGTTCCAGCGCCACCTGGGTGTCGCTGGCAACACTGATCAGTTGTAAAGGAGAGCTAGAGAAGTGTTGATGAAGGAAGGTGGATTTCTATCCACGGGAGCATGGAATAAAAGCGTTGTGGCGTAATAATATTGTACTGCCCCTTATTTCGTTCACCATCACCCATCTCTAACTCCACATGGGGGCTCGAGGCCGTGTGTGAATCACTGAGCAACAGAGGATTAGTGTTGCGGCAGAATCGGAATACGGAAGGAACCGGAGGCTAAGCCTAACGCACCACGAGACAACTGCGGTCGTCGTCGAATAAGGAAGCGAAATCCGATTCGCAGCACAGCAGAATCAAAAAACATCGTCGTCAGTGAAGAGCGGATCAGCGACGTGCGAAAGCAATAGTGGAGTGTACAAAAGTGACTAACTTTTGCCCTCAAGATGTCGTACCTGGCAAAGACGCGTAAGGTAGATTTGATGGTGCTTTTAGACGAACTGGATCTGACTCCACCGGAAAACCCAAAGGTTATACAAATGTGCAAAATCATAACTGGGCACACAGGGTATGATGAAGAAATTACCAAAAACCTGTTATACGCCATAGTAGCGGAAAGAGAAAAAAAGGAAGAAAAAGAAGCTAATGAGAGAGAAGCTCTAGAAAAGGAAAAAATACAAGAGTTCGAAATAGCGAAATTAAGAATAGATGCAGAAAACCGTCGAACAGACTCGTCGACAACAGAACAAACAAGTGTCTCCAGTCGTAACGTGATAAAGCCCTTTGAAGGAGGCGACATTAGCATGTACCTGGCTTTATTCGAGAGACAGATAGTTCGACTGGGAGTGGACAAAAATACATGGGTAAATCACCTGATTGGTCTACTACCACTGGAGGTCGCAAATGTCATCACGAGAGAACCCGAAAATGTGACGAGCGACTACGAACAGATCAAAACCATCTTACTTAGGCAGTTTCGTCTGACAGCGGAACAGTTCCGACTAAATTTTAGTTTTGCCAGGAAAGAACCAAGTCAAACGTGGAGAGACTTTTCGTACGTTCTAAAGAACTACCTAACCGAGTGGCTAAACGGAATGGAAATAACCACATTCGAAGCGCTTAAAGAACTCATGTTAGTCGACCAAATCAAAAGAAAATTACCGAGGGAGATGCAGGAGCATTTCATAGATGAACTACAAAAAATCAAGGACGTAGCAACTCTAACGGACAAATTAGATGATTTTCAAGCTGCACGAATATTTGGAAAAAGCACTAAGCCATACGAAAACAGAACGCACGAAAGCCGTATGAAACAGAACGAAAGTCTTCGAAACCGAGACGGCGCCAGCGCGCAGACGGGAGGAGCTTACGCGAAGGAGCGGGAGCCTACCCAGCAAAATCGACAGGTGAATAGAAAACTAGGAATAATATGCTTTGCTTGCGGAAATATCGGGCATAAATCGTTCGAGTGCAGGGAAAATAAAGACGACAGTGAAAATAAAGTCAATAGTACGAACGCACTTAGATGTGGATTGATACGTGTGATATCATCGCAAAACTTGCAAACACAGACGGCGCGTCAGCCTGAAAAAGACTGTGCACCAAAGAAAATAAGCGAAGTAGGTTTGAGAATCGCTTCGAAAAAAGAAAACTCAAAGATGTTCTCTCAAAACCAATTTGAACATTTCCGAAAAACAAAACGGAATCGGAAGAATCAATCAAAATACAAATTCCGGAAGAGCAAAAGCTACAACCACAATTGGCGAATTAGCTCGCAAGTTGATCATCAATTTCCAACTAAATACAAAGCAACTGATGCAAACGAACGAGGTTGGCGACGGAATACAACATGCCAAGTCTGCAATTGGCGAGCAAGCCCAAATCATAGGAACGGCTTTAAGAGAAGCAAACCTACCATCCAACAATTTGGAAGCGAGTGGAGTTGGCGACAGAAGTCATGTTTTGGCGATCACCGATCCATAGTTGAGAGCTGCGGTCCAATCACGGATCAGGATCAACGAACACAACCACCTTGGCGAAGATCGACCCAGGACGGCGAAAAAGAATTGGCGGCGACCGTCGAAACATCGCCGATACCAGCGGAACGGATTACCGGCGGGCGAGAAAACTTGATGCGGCCGCAGGCAGAGACTTTCACCGCAAATTTGTTTCAAGTGTTACCGAACAATGTAGAATGCGGCGAAATCGAAGTGAAGCATTTAACAGATTCAAGAATTAAGAATAAATTGATCGGCGTGATAAATGGATATAAACCAAACAAAATTAAAGATACAAATCAAAGCATGAAAATTATATTGACAGATGAAGCTCCAGTTTATATTCGAAGTCGTAGAATTCCAATGAGCGAACAAAAGATTATCGACAAACAAATGGAAAGCTGGTTGACAGATGGAATTATTCAAGAAAGTGTATCGGACTTTGCTGCACCAATTGTCTTGACGAAGAAACGAACTGGTGAGCATCGCATCTGCCTAGATTTTCGCAGACTAAACAAAAGAATTGTAAAGAATTGCTTTCCTCTGCCAATAATAGAAGATGTAATTGATAAACTACAGGGAGCAAAAGTATTCACATCACTGGATTTGAAAAATGGATTCTTTCATGTGAAAATAGATCCTGAAAGTACAAAATTCACAGCATTTAATACATGCAATGGACACTATGAATTTTTGAGAGTACCATTTGGTTTATGCATATCCAGTTCAGTATTTCAACATTACATAAACACAGTGTTCAAGCAACTATTACGAGACTCAACAGTAATAATTTATTGTGATGACATAATAATCCCCAGTACTACAGAGGAAGAGGGATTAGAGAAGTTGAAAAAAGTCTTTAAAGTAGCGTCAGAATACGGCCTGGAAATTAACTTCAAGAAATGCCAATTTCTGAAGCGCAAGATTGAATTCTTAGGACATGTAATAGAAAATGGCACAGTCAAGCCATATCCATACAAAACCGCAGCTTTACAAAATTTCCCTGAACCAAAAAATGAAAAACAAATACAAAGTTTCCTCGGATTATCAGGATATTTTAGAAAATTCATTCCGGCATATGCCACAGTTGCCAAACCCTTAAGTGACATGCTGCGAGACAATGTCAAATTTCAGTTCGGTCCACAACAGAGAGAAGCTTTTAATATACTAAAACAACTATTATCGGAAGAGCCGATTCTACACATATTTGAACAAGGACGTGAAACAGAGTTGCATACAGATGCAAGTAGCCAGGGATTTGGAGCAATATTGTTGCAGAGAGCAGATGACAATACATTACATCCTGTGCACTATATGAGCAAGAAAACAAATCCTCAACAACAAAAATATGGTAGTTACGAATTGGAGGTTTTAGCAATTGTGGAAGCAACTAAAAAGTTCCGCAACTACCTGGTGGGAACTAAATTCAAGATTATTACAGATTGTGCTGCATTTCAGAAAACGCTGGACAAGAAAGGGTTAACATCAAGGATTGCAAGATGGGCGTTAACTCTAGAAGAATTCGAGTATACTGTGGTACATCGTCCAGGAAAAAAGATGCCACATGTAGACGCACTGAGTCGCGTCTCTGTTTTGAAAATTCAGCATGATGAAATAACGAAAAAAATTCAAAGTGCACAAGAAGCAGACGAATTTATACGAGGTATTAAGCAAGCAATAGAACTATCACCACTTCCAGAATATGAATTGAAAAATGGACTTTTGTACAAAATAGTGAAAGACCAAGAACTGTTGGTAGTACCACAAGAGATGCAAAAGCAAATCGTACAAATGGAACATTTGAAAGGTCACTTTGCTATAAGCAAAACAGAAAACCTAGTCAAACAACAATTCTATGTGCCACATCTACGCAAAATAGTGGAAGAAGTCATAGCCAGCTGCGTACAATGCATACTAGCATCAAAAAAGACTGGCAAAGGAGAAGGTTTACTACATCCTATTCCTAAAGGGAGTACACCACTAGACACTTATCACATTGATTTTGTAGGACCTTTACCATCTACTAATAGAAATTACAAACACATATTTTCTGTGGTAGATGCGTTTACGAAATTCATTTGGTTATATCCAGTTAAATCTACATCAGCTAATGATGCATTGCAAAAGCTAAAGCAACAACAAGCAATATTTGGAAATCCAACCCGCATTATAACTGACAGAGGCTCAGCTTTCACATCAAAAGAGTTTGAAGATTACTGCAAAGATGAAAGAATTCAGCACATCAACATCACAACTGGAATACCAAGAGCCAATGGTCAAATTGAAAGAATGCATGGAATTTTAGCACCTATTCTGGCCAAATTATCAATTGAAAATCCAACTAAATGGTTCAAATACATAGAAGCAGTGCAACGAACTATGAATTCAACCATTTCAAGAAGCACCAAAAGAGCTCCATTTGAGCTGCTTACCGGAGTAAAGATGCGGAATAAAGAGGATACGAGAATCCTGCAACTTCTGGAAGAAGAAGAAATAGAGACCATGATGAATGACAGAGAAAAGGAGCGAGAAGAGGCCAAAAAGAACATCCTCAAAATACAAGAAGAAAATCGAAGGACTTTTAACAGAAAAAGGAAAACAGCACAAGCGTACAAGAAAGGAGACCTTGTAGCAATACAAAGAACTCAGATGGGATCTGGTATGAAGCTCAGAGCCAAATTCTATGGTCCTTACGAGGTGTCAAAAGTCAAACCACACGACCGTTACGATGTGAAAAAAATCGGCGAACACGATGGCCCAAAAGTTACATCCACAGCAGCTGATCATATGAAAAGATGGGCTACAATTAATTAGTTACTAATAGGACTCAATTGGAACAGTCAATTTTGCAATTTAAATTTTTGAGTGAAGCAGAGTGGAAAAAGTTTTCATTTTTCTCTTTTGAATATTATCATTTTATTGTGATGCCTATATGTGTATAAAAATATTTCTTGTAGTGAAATCAGTTAGAAAAAATAGTATTATTCAGTTAAAAACCTTTTTGTGTTAAATAATTTTTTTTTCAGTTTAAAGAGTTAACATTTGAATTTCTTGAGTTTGGAAGAATTTAGAACATTTTAAACTTTCAAATTTTTGAATACTTAAATTTTTTTAGAACATCTGGAACTCTAATGATAAAAAGTGATTTGAGAATTTAAGTTTTTAATAATAAATTTGATAATGTTTTGAGATTTTAAATTTGAAGTAAGATAATAATTGATTTGTAGGTGTTATGAAAACTAATGTTAAGTTATAATAGAATAACGATTAACATATCAATATTGTGCATGTATGTGTAGTTGTGTAATGTCATGTATTGTAATATAATGTATAGTATTTTAGTATCATTGTAATTACGAGGGCGTAATATGTCAGGATTGCCCGAGTGTCGGAATGCCCTAGTGCGTATACACACCACTAGAGGGAGTTACTTTGTAATGTGTTCCAGCGCCACCTGGGTGTCGCTGGCAACACTGATCAGTTGTAAAGGAGAGCTAGAGAAGTGTTGATGAAGGAAGGTGGATTTCTATCCACGGGAGCATGGAATAAAAGCGTTGTGGCGTAATAATATTGTACTGCCCCTTATTTCGTTCACCATCACCCATCTCTAACTCCACAACCCTATTGGAGATTTTCCCGTCCTTATCTTCATATTGTCTGCATAATTGACAAGAAATGACACATACTAAAAATATCTCGAGTTGTTGGCCTTTGGAATTTCTGGTAGCCCTAAAGATGGTTTGCGATCAATCCCTGAGGAAAGACCCGGAAACACTACCACTTAACAGTTAACTATTTTCACCTGACAGCAACTGAGTGAGATCCCGCGCACCATACATAGGTTTGAGGCCTTTGGTCCATGATAGATTTAACGTGCAGCATCACCCTAAACACTTTTTTTTGCGAAAACTTCCGAAACTGGAAATCCTCCGATCACAAGTCCGCTGAATTGTCGGAGACGATATTCGAACTCACAACTTAGCGATGGTGAGTGAAAAACCGTACCGCCAGGCCCACACACTGGTCCATCACACGCACTGAAACAATATTTAAGACTATAGTGACAACTATCGGACAAAATATCTTTTCGCTCGATACCGTACTAACAGCTTTGGCAAATAATCGACAATTTGGAGATTTTGTATGGATTGTGATAATACGAGTTTGGCGGTTTTTCCTCTTAACTTTGACGGTTTCGAAATCTGAAACGTGGCAGTCCTTTGTCGGACACCTTGTATATAAAAATATTCATTTGTGTTTTCATAACTTCCTAAAAATATTTGGCAATGAATCGCAAACTAAAATACCTCATATTCCACATATTTATCTGAGTACTTTAAAATTAGGGATTCTTTTGTAGGACACCTTGTATATAAAAATATTCATTTGTGTTTCCATAACTTTCTAAAAATACTTGGTAAAGATTCGCAAGCTAAAATAACTCATATTCCACAGATTTATCTAAGTAATTTAAAATTAGGGATTCCTTTAGCGTGCACCTTGTATATAAAAATATTAATTTGCGCTTCCATAACTTCCTAAAAATTATTCGCAAATTAAAATAATCACATTTCGCATATTTATATAAGTACGATTTTTGATATTTCTCAAAAAAATTATGAAATTAAACATAGAGACGATTTTAAAATCCAAACATAACATATGCAAACAAAATATCGCTTAGTTATTTTCGGACATAGAATCACTTTATAAAATTATTGACGCATCTACTGGATTCAAATAATCGATTATTCAGCCACAGAGGTTCATTGTCTATGCAGCGACCCAGCCCATTTAAGTCCTTGAAACAGTCGCGGACATCGCAGAGACAATCATTTCGTTGTGATTGTCTCAAGTTATACTACAGAAATTGTTGCATTTATTCAGCTTTGAATTGCATTTTGTGTCCCACAAAGTTATTTACTAGATCATTACATTGCTAAACTTCTAGAATTGTGATGTACAGGAGAGAGAGAGAGAGAGATGTCTACTAAAGTAATTTCTCATCTCCTTAACTTATGAACGCTTGCAATAGATATAGATATAGATAGCCATTAAAGTGGTGTCTAGTTATAGCAAAGTGACTGTGTGGTTTATGATGAGACCTCTTAACAGCGCCCCCTTGAGGCAAAGTCAAGAGGTAGTGTTTATATCTCAAAAACTATACTAAATACATGAAAATAGCCAATTACAAAGTTATAGATTAGCATTAGTTTAAAAACGAAAAGAGAACTTGTACACATGAATGCTCTGAATATAATTCGTATATTGTTTGTTCTCAATTTACACTGATAGCATACGAAATTCGTCACAGAGCAGGAGATTCCGCTTTGTGTAGGTATAAAAAGATAGGTAAAGATGTATATGTCAAACAAACACATTGCATTGTGTATTCACAGCATTCATGTTTGCAAGTTGTATTTTCGTTATAAACATGTGTTCTTCTACAGTTTTGTAATTGATTATTTTCATGTATATCGTATACATTTACAGATAGGGACGCAAATTTCCAATATGGTTTGCTTAAAGAGTGACTAGTTCAAGTCAAGTGTAGTGCAATTTAAAAAATATTTATTTGATTATTTTCATGTATATCGTATACATTTACAGATAGGGACACAAATTTCCAATATGGTTTGCTTAAAGAGTGACTAGTTCAAGTCAAGTGCAGTGCAATTCAAAAAATATTTTCAAATACTAATTTGCATTGCATACGCTATTGAAATAGATACTAATATACGTTGTCTATTCACGTTGCGTCGTCTATTCACAGCATTCATGTCCGCAAGTTGTATTTTCGTTCTAAACATGTGTTCTTCTACAGTTTTGTAATTAATTATTTTCATGTTAATCGTATACATTTACAGATAGGGACGCAAATTTCCAATATGGTTTGCTTAAAGAGTGACTAGTTCAAGTCAAGTGTAGTGCAATTCAAAAAATATTTAATTAATTATTTTTATGTATATCGTATACATTTACAGATAGGGACGCAAATTTCCAATATGGTTTGGTTAAAGAGTGACTAGTTCAAGTCAAGTGTAGTGCAATTCAAAAAAAATTAATTTGATTATTTTCATGTATATCGTATACATTTACAGATAGGGACGCAAATTTCCAATATGGTTTGCTTACAGAGTGACCAGCTCTAGTCAAGTGTAGTGCAATTAAAAAAATAGTTTCAAATACTAATTTGCATTGCATACGCTATTGAAATAGATACTAATATACGTTGTCTATTCACGTTGCGTTGTCTATTCACAGCATTCATGTCCGCAAGTTGTATTTTTGTTCTAAACCTGTGTTACACTACAATTTTGTAATTGATTATTTTCATGTATGTCGTATAATTTTAGAGATATGGTCGCTAACTCCGATAGGGTCTGTGAATTTCCGATAGGGTTTGATTACTGAGTGAAAAGTTTTAGTCGTCAAGTATAGTGCTGTTCAAAACTTAATTTCAAATAATACTTTATATTGCATAAGCTAATTAAAGATATACTAATATACGTTGTCTATTCACAGAATTTATGTCCGCAAGTTATATTTTCGTTCTAAACCTGTGTTCCTCTACAGTTTTGTAATTGATTATTTCCCTGTATGTCGTATTGTTTTAGAAATAGGGACACTAACTCTGATAGCGTCTATAAATTTCCGATAGGGTTTGATTAAAGAGTGACAAGTTCTAGTCAAGTGTAGTGCAATTAAAAAAATATTTTCAAATACTAATTTGCATTGCATACGCTATTGAAATAGATACTAATATACGTTGTCTATTCACGTTGCGTTGTCTATTCACAGCATTCATGTCCGCAAGTTGTATTTTTGTTCTAAACCTGTGTTACATTACAATTTTGTAATTGATTATTTTCATGTATGTCGTATAATTTTAGAGGTATGGTCGCTAACTCCGATAGGGTCTGTGAATTTCCGATAGGGTTTGATTACTGAGTGAAAAGTTTTAGTCGTCAAGTATAGTGCGTTTCAAAACTTAATTTCAAATAATACTTTATATTGCATAAGCTAATTAAAGATATACTAATATACGTTGTCTATTCTCAGAATTCATGTCCGCAAGTTATATTTTCGTTCTAAACCTGTGTTCCTCTACAGTTTTGTAATTGATTATTTCCCTGTATGCCGTATTGTTTTAGAGATAGGGACACTAACTCTGATAGCGTCTATAAATTTCCGATAGGGTTTGATTAAAGAGTGACAAGTTTAAATCCAGTGCAGTGCGATTCAAAACTTAATTTCAAATAATACTTTATATTGCATAAGCTAATTAAAGATATAATAATATACGTTGTCTATTCTCAGAATTCATGTCCGCAAGTTATATATTCGTTCTAAACCTGTGTTCCTCTACAGTTTTGTAATTGATTATTTCCCTGTATGCCGTATTGTTTTAGGGATAGGGACACTAACTCTGATAGCGTCTATAAATTTCCGATAGGGTTTGATTAAAGAGTGACAAGTTTAAATCCAGTGCAGTGCGATTCAAAACTTAATTTCAAGCTAATTAATATAAGCTAATTAAAGATATACTAATATACGTTGTCTATTCTCAGAATTCATGTCCGCAAGTTATATATTCGTTTTAAACCTGTGTTCCTCTACAGTTTTGTAATTGATTATTTCCCTGTATGCCGTATTGTTTTAGAGATAGGGACACTAACTCTGATAGCGTCTATAAATTTCCGATAGGGTTTGATTAAAGAGTGACAAGTTTAAATCCAGTGCAGTGCGATTCAAAACTTAATTTCAAATAATACTTTATATTGCATAAGCTAATTAAAGATATACTAATATACGTTGTCTATTCTCAGAATTCATGTCCGCAAGTTATATTTTCGTTCTAAACCTGTGTTCCTCTACAGTTTTGTAATTGATTATTTCCCTGTATGCCGTATTGTTTTAGAGATAGGGACACTAACTCTGATAGCGTCTATAAATTTCCGATAGGGTTTGATTAAAGAGTGACAAGTTTAAATCCAGTGCAGTGCGATTCAAAACTTAATTTCAAATAATACTTTATATTGCATAAGCTAATTAAAGATATACTAATATACGTTGTCTATTCTCAGAATTCATGTCCGCAAGTTATATTTTCGTTCTAAACCTGTGTTCCTCTACAGTTTTGTAATTGATTATTTCCCTGTATGCCGTATTGTTTTAGAGATAGGGACACTAACTCTGATAGCGTCTATA
Source organism: Troglohyphantes excavatus (assembly GCA_963932185.1). Classification (NCBI taxonomy): domain Eukaryota; kingdom Metazoa; phylum Arthropoda; class Arachnida; order Araneae; family Linyphiidae; genus Troglohyphantes; species Troglohyphantes excavatus. The sequence continues at coordinate 23,979,814 of OZ010677.1, read as the reverse complement.
AATTTCCGATAGGGTTTGATTAAAGAGTGACAAGTTTAAATCCAGTGCAGTGCGATTCAAAACTTAATTTCAAATAATACTTTATATTGCATAAGCTAATTAAAGATATACTAATATACGTTGTCTATTCTCAGAATTCATGTCCGCAAGTTATATATTCGTTCTAAACCTGTGTTCCTCTACAGTTTTGTAATTGATTATTTCCCTGTATGCCGTATTGTTTTAGAGATAGGGACACTAACTCTGATAACGTCTATAAATTTCCGATAGGGTTTGATTAAAGAGTGACAAGTTTAAATCCAGTGCAGTGCGATTCAAAACTTAATTTCAAATAATACTTTATATTGCATAAGCTAATTAAAGATATACTAATATACGTTGTCTATTCTCAGAATTCATGTCCGCAAGTTATATTTTCGTTCTAAACCTGTGTTCCTCTACAGTTTTGTAATTGATTATTTCCCTGTATGCCGTATTGTTTTAGAGATAGGGACACTAACTCTGATAGCGTCTATAAATTTCCGATAGGGTTTGATTAAAGAGTGACAAGTTTAAATCCAGTACAGTGCGATTCAAAACTTAATTTCAAATAATACTTTATATTGCATAAGCTAATTAAAGATATACTAATATACGTTGTCTATTCTCAGAATTCATGTCCGCAAGTTATATTTTCGTTCTAAACCTGTGTTCCTCTACAGTTTTGTAATTGATTATTTCCCTGTATGCCGTATTGTTTTAGAGATAGGGACACTAACTCTGATAGCGTCTATAAATTTCCGATAGGGTTTGATTAAAGAGTGACAAGTTTAAATCCAGTGCAGTGCGATTCAAAACTTAATTTCAAATAATACTTTATATTGCATAAGCTAATTAAAGATATACTAATATACGTTGTCTATTCTCAGAATTCATGTCCGCAAGTTATATTTTCGTTCTAAACCTGTGTTCCTCTACAGTTTTGTAATTGATTATTTCCCTGTATGCCGTATTGTTTTAGAGATAGGGACACTAACTCTGATAGCGTCTATAAATTTCCGATAGGGTTTGATTAAAGAGTGACAAGTTTAAATCCAGTGCAGTGCGATTCAAAACTTAATTTCAAATAATACTTTATATTGCATATACGCTGACGAAAGATATACTGAGAATATATCGTTTTACAGTAGTTATACCCAGAATATATCATGTGTGGTCAATAATATACATATTACCCAGTTATTACTGCGCCTATACTGCGTGAATTATATATTATCTACGTAATATTCATAATCTTGTATATTAAGGGGTGCATATGTGGTTGTATTAATTGTGCTAAATGGTTAAAATTGAATATAATAATTATCTATAGCTGTATGTTATAATTGTTGGTTGTAATTATTATAAAATAATTTTGTGATCGAGTTATTGATTTTTCAAGCATGATATTACTTTAATAAATTTCGAAATAACATGGAGACTGGTTAAAATCCTCAAATCCTTTGTGTTTAAGCAAAATTTATTTTAATAATATTAAGAGTTCTGAGAATGTCAAAAAGGGTGCAAAAATTAGTAGTAAAAATGAAATGTATTGTTTTATAAACACTGACTGATGTTGAACCATTTCACCACAAAATAAAAGTAGCAATTATCAATTTAAAAAAATAATAATAATTTAGGTCGATCAATATAGTCCCAATTAACCCTAAATTTTTCACGAATCAAAAATGTTCATTCATTTCATATATTAAAAAGGTTATTTTAAACCTTTGTAATATTTCCTAACTTATAAATTTATAACAACTTGTCTAATGAGGAACAATCAGGACCCGATTAAGATATTGAAGCAAGGGAAGCCCGCCTTTAAATGGAGGCACCATTGCTTTATGAAATAGACCCTGGAACATCAAATCAAGAATCATCCTTGAACCTGAACGGCATTAAATTGAAACAACTTTATAAATAATATAATAAAATATATTAATGAGCATCATATATATTATTTATGTAGTAAATATCCCTTAGACTCAACGAATGTTAATACATGAGGTGACAAAAGAAAGAGAATTTCATAATCGTACTTTATCTCATAAATATCGGCTTTTTTAAAAAAAATACGTTTAAAATAATTCATTTCAAAGGGTTTTTAATCAAGCCGTTCATAATACTGCTATCTATGAACAGATGGTTAAACTTTTGGGGTGGAATGGGTGTGTGGTGTGCGTAGGCAGGAAGGGGATGGTTCATGTGGTAAGTAATTATCGCAAGGTCATGCTAGTTCCTTATATTCTGTACGTTTTGATTTTTTTTCCAATATTCGAACAAATTTAACACAAGTAGCAGGTTTTTTTACTTAAGTTTGTAAAGCAGTTTTTTAAAGTAAAATTAGTAGCAAACTATGGTAGGGGTGTTAAATATTTATATAAAATGTGTGATTTCGAGGACGCTCAATACTATAAAGTGTAAGCCTGGGCTAACGGGACTAATCAGTAACGGGAACAATTTATTTAAAAATAAAAAATAAATGTATGTGGACAACGGGCCATCTTAAACCAATACGTTAACACGTAGTTTAAAAACGTTGAGTTCAATTTGATATAAGTTTAATGCTTCTATTTTATAAATGATGTATCCTACATCGACAAGTATCTCAGTGCTTCAAAATTGTATATTTTCGAAGTAAAAAATTTCAAAATAAAATAATTTCAAAATTTGAAGAAAAAAAATCTTTAAAATCTACTGGCTCAGTCTTCCGACTCGTTTAGTAAAAAAATCGGAACTGAAATATGTTTTATATGAAAATACCAATAACTTAAAACGGCGATCGATATTTTATATTTTATGGAGATTTCTCGGAATTTCTTCTTCCCCAATTTATCGAAAACCGATATTTTAGGCTTTAGCTTTAACTGAATTTGAAACTTTAAATGCGATGTGATGATACAATTTTTTTCTTATTTTTTTGTTATTTTAGAAGCTTTATTGATCGTTTGAAAAGATACGTAAAGTTTTTAGCTGTTCGCTTCTCAGGTATCTTCTAAATGATCAAATTTATTGAGGATAACTCAGAAGCAAAAGGTTCGGAATATACTGTGACCACAAATTAGTTGGTCTCTGGTCATTGTTTGGTTGTTTCACAACAAATAATAATTTTTTTTACAATGCTTTAATTACTTTGTTTGATGCTATTGAAGCTAAGCGATTGTTTAAAATGTAAGCAAAATAGTTGGGTAAAAATAATGTTTTATTGCGTCAATACAGCTATTTGTGATATAGCCAAACATGTGATAAACCAATCCTTCTCTACACTGTTAAAAATAGGTACTTAAAAATGAGTACCTGAACATACTCGTGTTTCTTTGAGTACAATTGCATCGTAAATGATGACGTACTCAAATTTAGATTATCGTACTTTCTCAAAAACGAGCAGTGTGATTTAAAATTTCTAATCTCAGCTTCTGTTCAAGTTATCTTAACACAGCGACATGACACACTTAAAATAGTTGTTCAGAAGATGGTTTTCCACATTATTTGATATCGATTGCTTACATGGAAACTCAGTTATTACAACTCAATTATCTTACTTCACATTCTTCTGGCACACCTTTTTAACTTTTCTTCGGTTTATAACGTTCTCACGTCGCCCTGGTAATACAATGGATAAGGCACTGGGATGCGGTGCCTGATGATCTCTGCCTGCTCTGTTTATTAATTTTTACTCATTTTTGAGTACATGTATTTTTTTAAATGAAACTTTTGTATTCGGAGCTATGATAAGTATCTAATGTACTCAAAAATGAGTAAAAATGCTTTGCAATTTACTTATTTTTAATACCTATTTGTATAGGGTAAACATTATTCATCCCTATAAACTGATTTCTTCTGGAGTGGGCTTTGAAATACCAACGCTATGCCGAGCAAGTTTCTGCCAATGGACCGATTTTAAAGAAGCATTTACAACAAAAATATTTCTTAAAAAGTAATTAAAATAAATACTTATACCAGTATTTGTCAAAAAAACATCAACGAATCTATCAATGAAAGATGTAGCTATAGGATGGGAGATAATATATATCTGCAATACGAGATATCAGAATCAAATAGATATTCAGAGCAAATATCTACGTCCTTGCTTCTCTTGAAAGGGTTAGACCGTAGTGATACTATGTTCTAAAAGAGCAAGTGCATGAGATAGTGTCACTCAAAAGAAATGAATGAACTGATTGTGAGAGCTTTATCAGATGATAATATAATTGAGCTAACAGAACCCTTTAACTTTTCCCGCTCTCCAGAATGTTTAACAATTCACTGTAAAAAAAGGTTTCTTAAAAATGAGTACATGGACGTACTTATTTTTTTAAAAGTACACTTGCATCGTAAATGAGCGATGACGTACTCAAATTTAAGTAGTCGTACTTTCTCAAAAATAAGCAGTGTGATTTAATATTGCTAATCTCAGCTTCTGTATCAAAGCGATCTAACAAACTTAAAACAGTTGTTCAGAAGATGGTTTTCCACATTATTTGAGGTCGATTGCTTAAATGGAATCTCAGTTATTACAACTTCAATTATCTTACTTCCCATTCTTTTGGCACACCTTTTTAAACATTACTTCTGTTTATAACTTGTTCACGTTGCCTGAAGAACGGATAAGACTCTGGACAAAGGGTGCCTGCGGATCTGGGTTCGATTCCCGATAAGTCGGTTGTAATTGTCATTATTTATTGAAAAGTGATTTATGAAGGCAGCCTATGTACGCTAGCATCTGCTTATTCATTTTTACTCATTGTACTCATTTTCAAGTACATGTATATCAAAATTGTAACTCATTCGGAGCCATGATAGGCATTGAATGTATTCAAAAATGAGTACAGTTTACTTATTTTTGAATACCTATTTTTAACAATGTTTATATAATTTTTCTGGGAAAGAATAACGCATGAAAATTTATATTTTTAATTTTTGTTTGAATACCTTATGCTTTTGGATATAAATTTTCTAATGGAAATCGAGTTTAGTTAGGGTCATTTTTATATATTAAGTCATATTTGTTTTATAGTTTTGAATTAACATAAATTTAATTCAAATTTAATTAAATTTAATTCAAGCTAAAAAAAAATCAAGGAAAATTACTAGTTTGTTAACTATAAAAACTTTTGGTAAGAATACTTTGCCAATTTTGATACTAGAATTTAATATTTCAATTAAAATTAAAAAAATATATTAGATATGATTATAATTAGATGAAATATTACACATAATTAATAGTTTAATATTATGTAATTCAAATTATATTTTAATAAGATGAACAATTAAATAAGTTAAGAAAATATTTAAACATATGGTTGAAGAAGTCTAGTTGAATACATTTCTTAAAATTGTCAATGGAATTATGGAATAACTTTTTATGGAGAATTTTAAATTTGATATAGATTCAGTTAAACAGAAGGGAATGAATCAAGGATAGTGGAGTCTATATATAAAAGGTGTGCTGGTACTCCCGCTTCCTGATGGAGGGCGGGGAAAAGTATTCTTTTGACGTCATAGTGACGCCTCCGACTTCTGTGGGCGTGTCTAATGCTCTCGTTTGTGCAGTCGTTTTAGGAGTGTACTTAATTTAACAAGAATTCTTGTTTTTAACTAATCATGAATTTATTTAAAAGAAAACAGTTACAATTTGCTTCAAAAAACAATTTTAATCGATTTCCAAAGTTGTTTAGTTATTAAAATATTAGGAATGAATTTCGTTCAATTTGAACTAATGGTTCGTGAGGTGCTGCCATCTATTAGTTTTTTTTGCGAACTATTTAAAAGTGATTTCGCTAACTGAATTTAGTATTTGCTGCATTTTCTGTGTTTAAATTTTATTTTAAGGATTGCATTTAGTATGTAAAAATTGAAAAAGATTTGCTTAATAAATTAAGCGTATTAAAATAATATTAGCTGCGACGAGAGCATGTCCATGAATTTTGAAAGAGTAAAAGGGGGTCAGAACCATCATGTCAATGCATTTGTATTGGACATATTAAATGACTTACAATTTCAATCAAGTAAAATACGGGGACATAACAAAATAAGGACGGATAAGCAGTGAAGCTACCTGAACACAATTTTTTAGAGATATTTACATTATTTTGCTTATTAAAAATTAAATCACCAGTTGTTACCCAACCGGGGATCGAACCTAAGTAGCAACGCTTGAAACATACAGCCAATGAGAATGATCAAAAACTCATAGTAAGGCGGAGCTAAAATGACGTCAAAAGAATACTTTCCTTGCCCCTTTCAAAAAGCGAAACACGAGCACACCTTATATATATATATATATATATATATGGTCTTCACTATCCTTGGGAATGAATAGCATTTTTGGGGATTATAGTATTTATGTTTCCAAATGGAGTCTTCAAATATATAAATGAATTGAATAGAACTGAACTGAACTGAAATAAAATAAAATAATGAAATGAAATGAAATGAAATGAAATAAAATAAAATGAAATGAAATGAAATGAAATGAAATGAAATGAAATGAAATAAAATAAAATAAAATAAAATAAAATAAAATAAAATAAATTAAAATAAAATAAATGATTGTACGAGAAAATAAATATATTAATGAATAAATAAATATTTATATTTTTTGTAAGTTATGATTCAATATTGGACTTAAGAAAGTTTTTATATTTATCTTTGCAACACAAATTTTTGTTCGAAAAAAAACCTCAACACACACTATAGAAGAAGAAAAAAACGTCGGATGAATGAAGTCGGTGTTACCAAAAAGAAAATTATTATTTTTCTTTTTCTAGAAATAAGGTTCTTTTCCCAGAATGTTTACGAACCAAAGTGTGTTTATATTACAAACCAAAACCCAGTTGTGAACTGAACCTCGACCAAAATTCCCGACCTCTCGAAACCATAAAAGAATCTTGGGGGGAGAAAGTGACAAACATTCAATTCAAATATTCGGTTCCTCGGAGAGCACTTTCATGGCCTCTGGGGGATGAGAAAGAAGAAAAAGAAGTATTAAGAAGAAAAAAAGAAGAAGTATTGAGCGATAAATGGTGTATTTTGGTGAGGGGGGAGGATATGAAGTGTGTGTAGGAATTTCCATTCAAAGTTAAGTAGTACAGAAGACCTTCGCGCGCATCTCTTCATTTGTAGGGGAGGGTTGCCAGGAATTAAGAAGGAATCGCTAATATGGCGACTGACAAAAAAATTGAAACTCCATCAATTGAAGAGCCCCCATGTCCGTCAGTTCGTAAATCGCAGAAACTGTAAAAACTTTTGGTTGATGTATGTATGCATTTTTATGTACTTGCGAACTTTCAATTTTTAAAATGAAAGGGGCCGCCCATAAATGATGTCACACCTCCATAATATGATGTCTCCATATTTGTAACCCTACCCCACTCCTATGTCCAGGCACGTAGGTATATTTTTTTCATGGGAGTGGTTCAGAGACTGAACAACGGATTTCTCTAGGCAACTTATTCCCCCCCCCCCCACCTCAACCAGAAGGGGGGAGAGTGGAATCCGCAGAATACATTGGTAGTATTTTCATGAAGATACTTAAAGTGAGAACAAAAGATAATTGCTCGCCATAAAACAAGTCTGCAGTGTTTTATTCACCCGGATATTTTGCTTTCCGATATCGGATCCCCAGATAGCTAAAAATCAGCCAGATACCAAATAGCTACCAGATATCCGTTTCATTCTTGTAGTAGTAAATTTCATACACATTTGACTGCTTTTAAATGTTGATAGTTTTAAGGTTTGACCATTATAACTTTTTAGACAATCCATTACAGAGGACAGAATATATTTTGCGTTATAATAATATATGTGCAAAACTTTCTTAATGGTTAATCTTTTGTAATATATACTACTTTTTATTCTATTTGATTAGGATAAAAATAGCATTAAAGAAACACAGTACCCAATCATTGTAAGATTCTCGATTCTTTTTATTTGTCAAAATTATAGTTTGGAATCTTCTAAATATGCTTGAAAAATTCTAGAACTGCATTTTTGTTTTTGAATGAGTTAGTTGAGATTTTATGTTGGATCACATGTATATTTTTCAAGGAACTAAATCTTTAAATAGTTTCTTCTCAGTTTTTGGTTTTACTTGATATTATAAATTGGTATGCAAATTAGCTCTATGAGTAGTAGTTTTTTTTATTACTAAAGTAGAAAATTTGAGTTTTAAGAAAAAAATTTGTTTTATTTAGAATGACTCTTATAAAAAGCAAATATATGTGCATACAAAATTTTAATGTCAAATCCTTTGTATTACAGTTTAAACGATGCAAGAAAAGAATTTGGTGAAAAAATATAAATATTTTGTAGCCTTAAAAAAAAATTGAAAAAAACTAAAATTAAATAATTGAAAAAATATTGAAAAAATTAAATAAATTGAGGAAAACAATTTGAAAAATTGAAAATTAATTTTAAAAAAATTGAAAAATTAATTTAAAAAAATAGAAAAAAAAATATTGAAATTGAGAAAATATTGAATATTGAAAAAATTACGAGCATTTATGAAATTGTTTTTGTGAAATATTGTTTTTTTATATGGATTTAAATAATACAGTAGAACTCCAATTATCCGTATCAATTGGGACCAAATCCAATTCGGATAATCAAATATCCGAATAATTGGATATTTCACGAAAATTTATTCTTAGTAAAAACACCGAATTTTACTTTAATAATTTAATGACTATTGAAAACAATATCATTCTTCTATAAGAAACTTTTTATATGTGGATTTTGTTTTCTCAAAGCGGATAATTGACAATCCCCCCCCCCCCTCGCACACATAGACCGGTCCACTTATTATTATTTTGCCTATGTAATCGTGGAAGACTTATGTAGGTAAAAGAAATAGCACAGTTACTGTCCTGTTTTAAAAAATCCAGAAAGTTAAAAAAAGCTGGAGCAAAAACTATTTGTTTGGCAAAATAAAAAATAATTCTATAAGCAGTAAATATAATATTGATATACATTTAATATTTGTACAATGATATGGTATACAAAAACATCATTAAATCACTTTAAAAAAATGTTGGGGCACAGTATGGCCGCTTCCACATTGGCTTCAACGTGCCTACAGAGGAAACAAGTATTTAGTTTTCCAGAAGTTACAGTTAGAGTTCAGTGTATTAGCCATACACGATGGCAAATTCTCGGTAAAGGTGAATTTTATTTCGAGGGGGGTACAGATACAGGAGAGGAAAATATTATAAAACTTTTAATAATTGAAAATTAAAGCTAAACAAATTTCGAGAATTTTACTAAATTAATACTAATTATGTAATTAATTCTGCATGTGGTTGACTTAATTAAATAATTAACTATACATATTACGGTGCCCTCTCCAGAATTTGTTATCTATGTTAGCCACAAACCCCCTCCCAAAAAATAAAGAAATTATTTTAGCTTTAGCATTAAAATCCGATCCGATCTTGGCGCTATCCTCTTGGCGACTTCCCCCGCTCTGCAATCCCGGTGCGGCAACCTCAGACAGTATCGCGATTATGTTGGCTCCTCGTCGGTTTCTTTGGGCCTCGCCGGTTCAGCACACGCATCCCCCTCCGAAGAAGAGCGCAGAGAAAGTCCATCAGTGCTTGTGGTCGCCGGGGTTACTTGAATGAACTCGCACCGAGGGGGGGTCCAGGAAGTATTATAGTTCATTTTTTTTTTTGTTATTGTTGTTCCGTGATCAAGAATCGGTGCTTGGAAAGAGAAAAAACAATTGGAAATTTTAGGGGTGTGGAAGTATAAACTTTTGTTTTGATTGACTGTTGTTGTGGGTTTTTTCGGATAAACCCGGACGATTTTTTTTCGTCGCTCCCATGGGAGTCCGAGAGGCGCTGTGTTGTTCGGCCGTTCTGTTGTGTTTGGCGGTGTCGTCGACGTCCGGATCGGCTCATTCACAGGTAAGTCTTGTTTTGCATATTCTTTGAAAGATTCGCGTAATTAAAATGTGAAGTTTTTGGCCGGTTTCTACGGATTGTAACGCAAACGATCGATCACATCATTACTATCATAAATAATTTTATTCGTTGATGTTTAAAAATATCTTCAAGATCAAATAATATTTTAAAATTATTTGATATTTTAAAAATAAAAAAAAATAACTTTGATACTACATTAAACCTTCCTTGCGGCGACTCCAAAATATATTTTACCTCTTATAAATTCCAGAAAGAATGTCTTAAAAATAGATCCCGAACCGTCGCCAATAGCCCATTGTGCAGCTGTTATGAGAATCAAATTCTAACCTTATAACTTCACTGTAAAATCTATCTAATTTGGTTGATTAGTTTGTATGTAATCATATATATTATATCTTTAATAAAGATATCTTTTGCGGGTCTTAGAAGCAAAGAATCTTATGTAAGGTATCAAAAGAAAGGGAATTTCTCGGAGCAGTGCCGAATCGTACTTTTGTCTCATGAATATGGAAATTGTTTTTTTTTAAAAAATATTAGTTTCCAAACAGTTTTTAAACGAGCCGTTTGCAGTGCTGCCGTCTATGAGTAGAACGGTTAAACTTTTTTTTTTTAAATATTTTGGATATAAAAAATTCGCTAATATCTTACACCCTTACAATGAATGTTGTGGGGTGGGGGGTTACTCATACGATATTTATCGCACATACATGCTAGTATGCTTTTAATTCGTTACAGCGATTTTTCGGTATAACGACGTTTTTGTACTCGTCTCGTGCGTTGTCGTTTAGCGAGTGTCTACCGTAATTTTCAAATTAATTTATTTAGGTTTGTGAATATCTGTCCATTAATGTTGCAATCAATAGGCCACTTTCCAAAAGTACGTAGATAATAGGATGTAAAATTTTGAAAATTATTGTTAAAGTTAGATTCTTTCATAGATAATTTGTAAGGAAAAAGTTCAAAGTGTATCAAAAGTTCTTTATAGCATAAAGTACCAAAGTTAAGTTCAGAATAATATCTCCGAAGATATGTAAACGTTTTAGATACCACCAATTTAATTTGAATTAAAATAAACTTTAAAATGGTGTTATACAGTGAACAGATTCTTTTATTAACATTGCATAAATTATTCTATGATACTGAAGCCTTATATGTAGTACTATGGAATCTACTTATGGCTTCTTGGATCTGTTTAACAGGAGTTCAAGTTATTAACGAAAATGGGACGTTCTCGACAGAGGTCATTTTTCTTTTACAATGTCCGATTAAATATGGAATCTTTTATTCCAAATTTGAATTAGAAATACACTTTCCCAATATTTTGCGAGGGAATCTTTCTACTTCCAGGGAATAGAATAAAGATAAAAAATTTGATTATAATATTCGATCTTCAGGTGGTTTATACTTGGATTCCAAGCGCTTCAAGAAAATACTTGGAATTTGCGAATCATTAAAAGTTGATAACCCCATATTTTCAATTGGGAAAGAAACTATTTCTTATGTAAATGGTAATAAATCTTATATTTGATAGGTATATTTCTGTCTTCCAATTGGAAAGTCCGTAGGCCTGAGGTACTGTATGTATGTATGAATGTGTGTGTGAATGTGTATGTGTTCCCGGGTCTTTCCTTCGAGATAGACCCCGAACTGTCGCCAATAGCCCACTGTGCATCTCTAGTGCGACGTTAATTAACGAAAACCAAACCAAACCTGAGGTCCCGTTGTCGGGTAGCAAACCAGCGAGTTGCGAGTTCGGCTGATACAAGAGACTTGACAAAAATGTAAAAATGCCGTGGACTTGAGATCGGAGGGTTACCGGATTCACTGCGAAGTAATACTAAGTCGTCCGAACTTGCCTCCAATTTCTACGGCGTGTATACGGAACTGGTGCACGTTAAATTTGATCAGGGTCCAATGTCCCATTTTGGTTACTTCGGGTGCCAGCTCAGGTGTTGCATATGCCATGGTTGTCATCTGCCCATTCAAAAATTGATATTCGTCATCTGACCATAGTTCAAAAATACGAGGTACCGTTCCCGGATCTTTCCTTCGAGATAGGCCCTGAACTGTCGCCAATAGCCCACAATGCAGCTCTAGTGCGACGTTAATTAAACAAACCATCAAAAATTTATACGAGGCATTGTTCCAGGGTCTTTCCTTCGAGATTCCGGCTACTAATCAGAGGATTGGTGGTTCGAACCCGTGCGATGGACTTGACAAAGAAAAGTAAAAAGTAGCGATCTTGTGATCGGAGGGTTGCCAGCTTCGCTACAAAATACTAGAAAAGTCGTCCAGAACATCCGCAAAAATTAACGGCATGTATACGGGACTGGTGCACGATACATCTGATCGGGGTCCAAATTCCCGACGTCTATTGAAGGCGTTGGGTGCCAGTTCAGCTGTTTTCTCGTCATCTGACCATGGTTCTAAAATAACAAGGTGCATGCATGAATGTGTATGTGTTCCCGGGTCTTTCCTTCGAGATTGACCCCGAACCGTCGCCAATAGCTCAATGTGCAGCTCTAGTGCGACGTTAACACGTTCGCTGCCACTGACACGCTGGCGCGTGATATATTCTTTAAAATAACACGTAAAAGGCAATAGTCAACTTGCATCCTTTTAGACATCGGCAGTGAAAGTGTTAATTAACAAAAACCAAAACCAAACAATCGAGATACCGTCGCCAATAGCCCAATGTTCAGCTCTAGTGCGACGCTAATTTACAAACCAATCAAAGTTCCTCGGTTCGAGTTCCATAAAAGGTGTGGATGGTCGTTGAAGTTAGGAATCCACGATATGGTTTAATCCTTCCGAGCTATCGACTATAGCCTGTTTGAATGTTTTTTTGACACACAAATTAGCGTTACAGTTAAGTGAACGTAGAACCAACGTTTAAAAGATAATTCAAAACACGCATAATAATGTTTACCGGCCGCTGAAAAAAATTATCTTTCATAAATCCAGGTTAACAACTGTATAATATACTCACATTTGGATCTCGATTACTATTTGTTTCACCTGCAGGCATTTGACACCAATATTACAAAGCTTATTTTGATGCCGAAGCAAATCCCACTGTGTGAAATCAGCTGCTAGCTGTTGAATTTTAAAAAGGGATATTATATGAAACCCAATTGCAACAACTCAGCAGCGATTCATAAGTATTAGCATTTTGATTTGTCCTTTTGCGTTTTCCCATTGTCAGATTAGCGCTAATTTATATGGTTAGTTAATGAAAATTATCCTACTTCACAGTCGTTAAAATATCATTCTCCGTTTGTTTAAAAAATGCTGAATAACTGTTTGTAAGCTTTGTAATATTCTAAAATATGCGTATGCTATTTAAGTGAAAGGCTAAAGTTTGTCTTGTGTGCTGAAACGAGTATCAAATAAAATACACTGTAAAGTGATTCTTTGGACATCTTAATAACTAAAAAACGAATGAGTGTTCATTTATAATTTATATTCTTCATTATCTTAAATTCGCGTATTGTTTAAGTGGGTTTTAAAGTATTTTTTTTATTAAATTGTGTAAAGTTCGTAACGTGTTTACACCATTTAAGAAAATATATTTTTGAAAAATTATTAAGAATTGTACAATTTTGAAAGATTGGTTGGTCAGTTGAATTAACGTCACACTTAAAATTACACAATTGGCTATTGGCGACTGTTCACGATTTATCTCGAAGATATTTTAATAAATTTATATAAATTTAAAAAATAAAAAAATATATATTTCTTAAAGAGATGATTTTGAATTTATATCCCAATAAAAAAAAATTTGGAAATTATTAGAAAATAAAGTGTTTTTATGAATTTAGAAATAGTGTGTATTGTGGAAAAACTAAAGATTCAAGGACGCAAAAGTACATTTGAATGGTCCGAAGAACCATTGTCAGATGATGACAAAGCCTAATCTGGCATCCCATTTTCCAAACTTCCACACAATGACAACTGTTTCACTTAAACGCATATTTTAAAGTTTTAAAACCAATTTTTTTTTTTATTTTTTTTTTATACTTATTTCGAAAAGGTACAGTATCGCAAGTCACAAGATTCGGTTAGTGATTAAACTTAATCGCTACATGAAATTCCCAATGAACAGGTGTTTCTTTTATGGAATCTCTGAAAACCTATACTCATTTACTACTCAATAACTTCCTCAATACAACGCCCTTAAGGGCGATTAACAGCAGACCCGTCGCTACTCCAGCGCACTGAACTCTAACTATTACTTCTGGAAGACTCAAACCGTGTTTCGTCTATGGGCGCGTTGAAGCCAATGTGGAAGCAGCCATACTGTACCCCAAGAAAATTTAAGTAATTTAGTGTTGTTTTTTAATACCATATCGATGTAGAAATATTAAATGTATATAAATGTTATATTTTTTTTCTTATAGAATTAATTTTTATATTGCCAAACAAATAATGTTTGCTTTTGCTTTTTAACCTCTTCGACTTGCAGGGGGCCGGGTAGCCCAGTGGATAAAGGCGTCGGCTGCAAATCAAAGGATTCGCGGTTCGAACCTGTGCGAGGACTAGACTAAAGAATAGTAAAAAAGTAGTGATTGCGATCGGAGGGTTGCCAACTTCGCTACCAAAATACTAGAATGTCTTCCAGAATATCCACAAAAATTATCGGCGTCTGACGTCTATTGAAGGTGTTGGGTGCCAGCTCAGGTGTTCCTCGTCATCTGACCATGGTTCAAAAGTACGAGGCATCGTTCCCGGGTCTTTCCTGCGAGATAGCCCCCGAACCGTCGCCAATAGCCCACTGTGCAGCTCTAGTGCGACGTTAATTAACCAACCAACTTCGACTTGCCAATGACTTTCTGTTTTAATAGCAGATCGCATTTAAAATAGGGTTCAAAAGAAAATAGAAAAAAAAACTCAGCCCAAAGCAATATATGTCGGCTTATTTTAAGATAGAAAATATACGAAATATTGCGATAGCGATGGAAGTTGGGTACAGTTGTTACCCCTTCAATTAGCTTCAAGTCCATAAAATGTCTTGCCCAATCCAGAAGCTAACATTTAGAGATCAGTGCTCCAGCGGCTTCACTTTCCAATCAAGCCCACACTTTCGATCTTAAGCTTTTCGAGTTCGGGCCTCTTCAAAGCCCCATCGGAACACGGATGCATTCGGGGGGTCTATTTATAACGGCGAACAGATGGCCGCAGTGTTGGGTGCTGCTGCTTATTTCTCTTGGCCGCCTCGGGAAGGGATTTTTAAGATCGCCTGCTGTTTTTTTCTGTCTTGACCTTGGCGCGCGCGAAATGGCGGTTCCCGGTTTTCTTCTCATTGCCGCCCTATTGGCAGATAATTTTTTTTTTAATTAAAGGGACTTGATTGTTCGTTATTCATTAATTGTGGTAGTGAAATGCGACTGGGTTATATTATTGAAGAATAAAGGGATTTTACTCCTGGGGAAATCTCGGGATTCAATTCTGGTTGGCTCTTTTCAATTGATATTTTCATTCAATTTAAAGGGAGCCTCAGTTGGTAAGGCGTTCAGCTACTAATCAGAGGATTGGTGGTTCGAATCCGTGAAATGGACTTGACATAGAAAAGTAAAAAAAAGTAGTGATCTTGCGATCGGAGGGTTGCCAGCTTCGCTACAAAAATACTAGAAAGTCGTCCAGAATATCCAACAAATTATACTGGCGTGTATACGGGACTGGTGCACGATACATCTGATCGGGGTCCAAAGTCCCGACGTCTAATGAAGGCGTTGGGTGCCAGTTCAGGTGTTGCCTCGTCATCTGACCATGGTTCTAAAATAACGAGGTGCATGTATGAATGTGTATGTGTTCCCGGGTCTTTCCTTCGAGATTGACCCCGAACCGTCGCCAATAGCCTACTGTGCAGCTCTAGTGCGACGTTAATTAACAAACCAAACGAAACCAAACCAAACAATTTAAACTATGTTGCTATAACGTTTCACTAGAGCTGCACAGTGGGTTATTGGCGACGCTTCGGGATTTATTCTTAACGAAAGACTCCGATACATTGCCTAGTAGTTTTTAACGGTTACGCTAAGATTAACTTTTGATCATATTATAAGTATTTGAGATTTCAAATCAGATGTTCTTTCAACTCCATATGAAATTATATTTGATATACTTCTTCTGCAGTTGACTTTTCTTTTTAAATCAAATACGTAATTGACTGAGCCTCAGCGAGGTCTCTGCTTTAACTCGACCTTCCAGCATTTCGCCTGTTTGTCTGTAAATTTTTTTCAAATTTGGCATAAATGCTCATTGAAATCGTTGAAAACGACGTAAATATATTTTATTTTGGTCGCGAGGTCTACTGTTCTCAGAACTTTAGAAGATGTAAAAAGGGGATATGTGCTATGTGAAGTCGATGAAACATATCCTCTTTTTACATGGTTGGTTTGTTTAATTAACATCGCACTAGAGCTGCACAGTGGGCTATTGGCGACGGTCTTTTTTACATGATTTGTTGTTTTACCTTAATATGTCTGAAACTCTGATAGTATACAAAGTTCTGAAACGGAGGGTATCGAGCTCTAATCCAGTGATAAGACAGTCTGACCAAAATTATGAGTCAATGTTTCCGGGTCTTTCCTTCAGAATAGATCCCGAACAGTCGCCAATATACCATTCTGCATCCCTAGTGCGACGTTAATTCAACCAATCAACACAATGATTAGATGGTTAGATGTACGTTAAATCTGTTTGACCTCACATTGGTGGTGAGAAAGTTTAGAGAGTGGGGTCCCTTGTCATCTAAGCGATGTATAAAATCACGAGGCAGTGTACCGGGCACTGATCTCTAACTGTAACTTCTGGAATGAGCAAGGCAGTTTGTTGACTTGAAGAAAGTTGAAGGTTAAAAAAAACTGTACCTCACTTCCATTTCTACCTCTATATTTCGCATATTTTTCATGTAAAATATGCCAAATTGTAGTGCTTTTGGCTGTTTTAAAAAAAAATATGATTAAAACCCATTTTGAATGCCTATTCTTTGGAATTCATTTTAACCAATAATAAGTGGTTATGCAACAAAAAGAATAACTATATATCTGGCGATGTACAAATTGATTCTATATGTAGAAAATAAAATATCTAAACATATTTAACATTTCTATAACAGTTTGAGAAAGGAAACACCCTTAAAATCACTTTTAAAATTTAATTGGGGTAAAGTATGGCTGCTTACAGTACGGCTTCAACCTCGTCAATAGAGGAAATCTTTATGACCGTTCCCGAAGTTGCAGTTAAAGTTCAGTGGCACCGGGTCTTTCCTTCGGGATAGATCTCGAACTGTTGCCCATAGTCCATTTTGTAGCTCTAGTTCGACTTTTAGTCAACCAATCAAATAATATGTTTCGGTACCCTTAGCATTAGCAGAGTAAAAATATTGAATCAATGATAATTTTCACGTCATTAAATTTGAAAAACTTCTTAATTTAAAATAGTGTAAATCTTCCAGAAAAAAAAATATTTTATGCAAATTTTATATATTTTTAACTGAATGATGCAATTTTACCGGTTAATAACCTTACGCAATGCTTTACAATTAATAAAGCACTGCTCAGACAAAAGAAAATGGCTCACGTTTAAAATCGAGTCTTCACAAATCTTTGCAATTGCGTAACGTATAAAAAAAAACCAGATTAAATCTTTTACAATAAACCATCGAATTCACCTTTTTTTCGCATGTAATCTCTGTGAATAACAGAAAAAGTATGCAGCCAAGCGATATTTCATCCTCGGCTGTCACGTGACCTGCGTATCCCCCTCCCCCCATCTGATACCGGTGTTCCCCGATTTCTCGTTGGGACGGTAGTGAATCGGGGTTTTTTTTCACTCATTTTTTATTATTATTTTTCGAACCGGTTGTAACGACCCTTTACATTGTTGCATTCTGGTTACCTGTGAAACGTCCATTCAAGAATTTTTATATATCAGATTATTGGTTTTTAGTTATTAGGGATTATCTCGACAGGCTTTTGGGGCCATTTTAAAGCGTTGCAGTGTGTGCTTTTTTTACATACCTTTATTAAATTGGTATATATATATAATTTTTTTTTTGAGAAATTACTTTTTATTCGACATTATTTAAAAAACGAATAAATAACTGATATTTCAGCATATTGGAACCACTGCTCTCTAACTGTAACTTCTGGATAGGGCAAGACATTTTGTTGATTGGAAGCCGATGTGGAGGCAGCCATGTTGTGCTTTACTTTCTATGTTACCGCAATATTTCGTATATTTTTCATGTTAAAATAAGCCAAGTGTAGTGCTTTTTCGCTGAGTTTTTTTTCTTTCTATTTTCGTTTTAAACCCATTTTAAATGCAATCTGCTATTAAAATAGAAGGTCACTTGCAAGTCAAAGTCGAAGTAGATAAAAAGCAAGAGCAAAAACTATTTGTTTGGCAATATAGAAATTAATTCTATAAGAAGAAAATATAATATTTATATACATTTAATATTTCTACAATGCTATGGTAATAAAAAAGACCAATAAATCAGTTAAAAAAAATATCGGGGCACACCATGGCTGCTTTCAATTGGCTTCAACGCACCCATAGAAGAAACAAAGTTTGAGCCTTCCAGCAGTTACAGTTAGAGTTCAGTGATTGGAACGTACAGTCATTTATCCTATGTTTTATATATATAAATCCTATGTTTTATATTTATATATATAAACTTCCCTTTAATAATTTTAAATGTCATCAGTTACAAAGTCACAGGTCATCATCAGCTGTCTCAGTCTCTGTCAGAATATTACTGCCAGTGTATTCTTTTCCGTCTACTTCTATTTTCATTTCCCTTTTCAAGTTACTTTTTCTCTGCTCTTGAAAAAGGTCTTGAAGCGAAAAAAAAATAAGATTACTCAGAAAGAGGAGACGGGATGTTTTCTTAAAGACATCTTTATGTTGACCTTCCCGCCAAAAATGCTGTTCGCGGCTGCTTTGGGAGCGAAATTTGTGTTCCACGATTCATCGCGTGGTATTTTTTTATATATATAAAAGTGAAAGTTGTACAGCGTTCTAGATGTGATAATTAATCTTTTTAAAGAAAACATCTTAGACATTTCCTAAAATTTACATTGCAAATTTGTACTTATTACATTTATTTTATGGTCACTGGACTTAATTTTTAACAATGTGTTTAAAAGACGTAATAGGACGTTTAAAAATATGTATGTTTTAAAAGACATTTTGATATAAGATATGAATAAGAACAAATATGTTCGCATTTTTTATATGTTCCCACTTAAATCGTCCATGGATTCCCAGTTTTCTGGCAATAGATAAACTTTAAATTGATAAAAATATTAGATGTTGAAATATTTTTAAAATCTAAAGCGTTGGGATGTTTCTTGCAAGCTATATCTATTAAAATAATAATATAAATATATATAAATATATACTTGCTTGGAGATATAAAGTAAACTATTTTGCGGATAAAACAACTTTACTATTTTGCCCTTTTTCTAACCGCTCAGAGAGGTAATACTTCTTGATCCCTTGAATGCCACGAATGCGTATGACGCCCTATGTTATTATTTTTTTCACAATAACGCGCATAAATACTAAGTAGTTAAAAATACACCATTAATAAAATTACTAATGACAAATAATATTTATATATTATACTAATAGATATATATTATATTAATATTTATTATATATATTAATAATTATTAAATTATTTTTAAAAAAACACGTTCTGGGAAAAATCATTTTAAGCTTTCCTACATTGAAAAAACATCGGTTGGTTAACTGGAGCCATTTTTCTACATAATTACTTGATTAGGAAATGTTTTTTAAATTTCAATAATTATAGAGTCGGCACGCAGAATATAATTAAAATTCAATTCATATTTTAATTAATAAACTTTATACTCCTGCAAGTGGAACGCTCCAAGGCCCGTGAAAATGCGAATCGGTTACGGCCTCGAGTACATTGACCTACGCAATCATACAATTTATAACCATTTCATACGTTTATTAAACGTCCATCAATCCCCTAATTACTTATACAATCATCGATATCCATCTGTCAGAATGCACATATCCCAGAAACCCCCTTCACCTGCTGAACCATCAGATATACCGAGACCCAGACCCGTTGACTCACTCCAGCCTACGCTTATCTAATGTGCCCAATAAAACCATAAAGAGCTCCTCTCAATTCTGGCAGTTAGATGCTTGATGAGAAATGTTAACTTGTGTAATTTAATTGGACATCACTTGATCTTAGAGGGTTCTTTTTATTTTCTTTGCTCGTCGTTCTAAGTGAATTTACGACCTCATTTGGAGTGTGGTTAATGAGTTCCTTTTTAAGTGACTCGGCTGTTTCTTTTGTGTTCCTCCAGCGCTGTACTTGATGTATTTTATGTCTTTTGTAGAGGATATTGGTATTGTTGTTTTACGCCTATTTCAGGCGTTTTATGTTTGTCGGGTATTTTACGTACCGCCGAGATCTTTCCAAGTTCTTTTAGAAACGCTTTCATGTGTATTAGGTTGGTTTGTTAATTAACGTCGCACTAGAGCTGCACAGTGGGCTATTGGCGACGGTTCGGGGTCAATCTCTAAAGAAAGACCCGGGAACACATTCACACACACATTCATACATGCACCTCGTTATTTTAGAACCATGGTCAGATGACGAGGAAACACCTGAACTGGCACCCAACGCCTTCAATAGACGTCGGGACTTTGGACCCAAATCAGATTTATCGTGCATCAGTCCCGTATACACGCCAGTATAATTTGTTGGATATTCTGGACGACTTTCTAGTATTTTTGTAGCGAAGCTGGCAACCCTCCGATCGCAAGATCACTACTTTGTTAATTTTCTATGTCAAGTCCATTCCACGGATTCGAACCACCAATCCTCTGATTAGTAGCTGAACGCCTTACCAACTGAGCAACTGGGGCTCCATCTGTATTAGGGGTACTTTACATTTAGTTGGTTTGGTTAAATAACGTCGCACTAGAGCTTTACAGTGGGCTATTGGCGACGGTTCGGGGTCTATCTCAAAGGAAAGACCCTGGAACACATACACATACATACATGCACCTCGTTATTTAGAACCATGATCAGATGACGTCTTTACATTTAAGTTGTATTAGTAATATCTTTCTTCGACTTATTATTTCTGTGAGATATTTTACGATAACAATTTGTCTCGAATTAGATATTTTACAAATGTTAGTATTTTTTATATTTAATCGTGACTAATTTTGATATATTTTATACATGGAGGTTTTTGACAAGTTGGAATTCTATTTTTTAATAAAACTTTAGTAAAAGAAAGTACGTGCTCAATTTACTCAGTTAGATGTTTGTTGAGAAAACTAACTAGCTTAATTTGATTGTAAAGGAAATAGAGCTGGGCTATAAGCAAGTGTAAAACTATGTTTTTAAAACGTTGTTAAATACTATTCTTTTCTTTCTCTTTTCTTCTGTGTTTCCAATTCCATCAAAGAAGATATTTTGCATCTGTTGTTGACATGAGTTCTGCTTTGCATCTGTTGGAAACATTTTACGTCTGTTACGAGGGATACTTTGTCTTTTACAGAAGATACTTTACTTTTCTTATTGGACACATTTTACTTGCTTAGACATTTTTACATTTTACATTTGACGTTAAAACAGTTTGCTATAGGTCATTCGCAAAGACACACTATATGTTGAACGTTAATTTTTCTGAAACAGTTTTAGGTGCATGCATTAGGAAATTTCAACGAACATTACGATCCTGTTAGGCATGAAAAATGTCTGGGAAATCATTGTAGAAAACTGTAAAATTTTAATAAATTTGTGTGAAACATTTGCCTTCTTTTTTTAACTGAAACCAAGCAGTTTCCCTTTAAAAAAAAAGCCAAATGTTCCATTTGTTCGCCAACTAGTTTGTGATTCTGCCAAGTCTGCAAGAATTTACAAACATTCTTACGGAACTTGTAGGCGTGAGAAATTTTGGGGAAATCATTGCAAAATAAATTTTACTTTTGGTTAGGTTGACAAATTCCCATCCAAGCAGGAAACATCAGGTTAAACTACCAGACTCAAAAAAAGAAGTTGGTAATTTGACTATAAAAAAGTTGGGTAAAAAAACGTATTTGACTTGGCCATTTTAAGGTTTCCTACAACCCCCCCCCCCCCCCCCCCCTCACACCCCTATCGACCCCCAATCGTAAGCCCTTACGATATGACCCTTAGACCTTTTGTGTAAAATGTTCATTGGGGATATCGCTCATGGCATGGAATTGTCGCTGATGTAATATTTTTGGAATTTTCCTCCATCGCTGTCGCTTGAGATGAATTGGTCTTTCTCCAAGGTTAAGATATATAATAAAACTTTATCTTCGTTGAAGGACGAAACAAAACAGGAACATAAAAAAGAAATTGTTCCTTTCGAATTATATCACCCAACTGAAATCAATAACCGGTGTTCCAAGCATGTATAATCGATATATTAAGTTGTAAACTGAGTAATAAAATCTGACAATAAAACGATGTTTTAATTTTCCGCATCGCTAATATTTAAAGTCTTAAACGAAAAAAATAATTATATGTATTTGCTGTAAATTCTTGATATACAACTAATTAAAAAAAATATTTGAATTGTTTGGATATTTGTTTATATTTAATCATTAACATTAAATGTGATTAGTTTAAAGACTAGTCAGCAGTCATCGCTGAGCTAAGATAATATGTTAATATAAACACTGGAGTGAGGGTAACTATTGAACGACAATGTACTTTATATTGTGTCGCGTGGATGCATACTATTCAGAAGAGACGGTTAAGAAAACATTGTACTTTGGCTACCGCGGACCCCAGTTGCCCAGTGGGTAAAGGCGTTCGGCTAGGAATCAGAGGATTGCGAGTTCGGGCTCGACTGATGGACTTGACAAAGAAAGGTAAAAATGTAGTGGTACTGCGATCGCAGGGTTGCCAGCTTCGCTACTAAAATACTAGGAAGTCGTTTGAAAATATCCAACAAATTATACTGGCGTGTATACGGGACTAATGCACGATAAATCTGATCAGGGACCGATGTTCTGACGCTTATTGAGGTTGCGTTGGGTGCCAGGTCGGGTGTTGTTCTCGTCATCTGACCATGGCTGAAAATACGAGGCATTGATCACGTGTCTTTCCTTCCGGATAGGCCCGAACCATCGCCAATACTCCAATGTTCAGCTCTAGTGCGACGTTAATTAACCAAAACCAAACCTACCTTGGTTTTTGCAATGTTAGTAATGTTGCGTCGATCTTGAGTATTTGATTAATTAATTTATATTTTTGTCTTTTTTTTTGTAAGTAAGAAAGTAAGCATGGAAATACATTTAATGTATTTTTGAAAACCACAAATGTGTTTTTAAATCTACGCAAACCTATGCAAAAGGACTATTTTTATATCCTGGCATAAAAAGGTGTAAAGTGGTCCCTCACGCTTAGTTCTCCAGTGTATATATTGTGTTAGCTCATTGGTAGTCATACACCCATCACTCAGCATTTTCTAGAATTAATCTATATAACTAAAAACTCATAGTATCTCTTACTTCAAAGAATACAATTTTGTTTTTACAACGCCAGCCAATATTTAAACACCTGAGCATATGATCAATAATCTCTTTACATAATCAATCGAATCAATTGCAATGATTCAGAAAAAAAACCCATCAAAGTTTAAATTCTATTGAGACTTTTTTCATATCACTATATATAGCCCACTGTGCAGCTATAGTGCGACGTTAATTAAAGCAAACCAAACCAATCGGATATAACTATTCTAGCTAACAAAATCCCCTGTTTCAAAGCCGACTTTTAAATTGGATTAATGAATAATATCTACATATAAGATTTTATGGATATGTCTGTTGAATATATAAACAGCAATAAAACGTGAACATGTTGATTTTACGCATACAAAAATAATGATGTTCTAGAAAAAATTGTCCTCTTAAATACTTTTAATAAACTAGTTATAGTAATACTAAATATATATTTTTTTAATTTTATTTCGCTCGTATATAAATGAAAGTTATACTGGTTGATATAAAAATATTGTTAGCAAGATTTGTTCTGAAGCTATTAAAAGCAAACGATTTTAAGAAAATGTCTGTTTCATTTTGTTCCATTTTTATCTTTTTCTGAGTTTTCATTTAGGTGTGGCCGTGTCTTTTTACTTACACAAGAACGGTCCTAAAAAACTCGTTTTTAGCGATCAGTCTTGGGAAGAAATAATTGAATTTTTGTATATTTTTATTTTGTTCCGAGATTTTTTTACTTTTTGAGTGGCAACATTGCTTTGTGTCATCACACCGTGTCGCATGGCTCCGGGGCAACGGACATCTTTTCGTGAAATCTTGATTGTTTCAACTATCCTTTTTCTTCCACGTTTCTTTTTCGTTTTCTTTTGTCTAATAATTTGAGTTGATCTTCTAAAAAAATATCTTGTCACTCGGATTTTCCTTTCTTTAGAAAACTTTATTGATTGTCAGTAATCAAATTAAAATAATATTTTTTGTTTGATTTTTGTATGGGTAAAATTAAGTGGTGATACAATAAATAAATATTCTGGCTTAATTTAATTGATTATGGCGAAAAGAATCAAGTAATTTAGTTTGTTCTTAGTAATTTAATTTGTATGTTTTCTTTAAATATTCAAAATAAAAAATTATTGGAAATTAGTAATTTTTAAATAGAATAACCAACGAACAGTATATTCCATTTTTGGTTTTCTATTTTTCTTATTTTTTATATATTACTAATTGTTGAGACCGATACAAAATATCTTCAATATATTTTCTAAATTTGAGACAGTATTGCGGAAATCAAATTTAATTGTGTTGGCAGAACGATACATTCTACTTTTATGGTGTTTTCGGAATGTTCCTCTTGTTGAGCCTTACTGAAGAAATGGTTCTTTCTCTTATTTCATTCCTGAATTAACACTTTGTTATCTTCAAAAAATATTGATAACTTAATTGCTTATCGTATTCTGTTAATAAAAGGTTCTAAAATAAGTAAAATGTACTCATTTTTGATTACATTCGATGCTTATCATAGCTCCGAATACTTAAGTTTCATTTTTGAAAAAGACATGTCACAAAAATGAGTAAATGTGAATAAAAGAGCAGTGGCTTTCTGCTTTCATAAATCACTTTCAATAAATAACAATTACAACCAATACTTACCGGGAATCGAACCCATGTCTTTAGGCTTCGCAGTCCAGTGCCTTATCCGTTGTACTACCAGGGTGACGTGAAGGAGTTATATACAGAAAAAATTTTAACAAGGTGTGCCAAAAGAATGCGAAGCAAGATAATTGAGTTGTAATAACTCTTCTTCCATTTAAGCAATCGCCATCAAATAATGTGGAAAACCATCTTCTGAACAACTGTATTTTGAGTTTATTAGGTCGCTTTGTTAAGATAACTTGAACAGAAGCTGAGATGAGCAATATTAAATCACACTGCTCATTTTTAAGAAAGCACGATTACTTAAATTTGAGTACGTCATTGCTCATGATGCAATTGTACTCGTAGAAAAACGAGTATGCTTAGGTACTCATTTTTAAGTACCTTTTTTTTTTACAGTGTTGGTGACATATTTGCAACATTACCCATCTAAAAATGAAAAACCTTCACGGTTATGTAGGTTTTTTTCTAATAAAATGAAATGAAAGATGAAAGTCTTACAAAGTGAACTGATATCTTTATCCTAAATTTCATATAGGAAGTAGTCATAGACATGGAAGAGCCCCAGTTGCTCAGTTGGTAAGGCGTTCAGCTACTAATCGAAGGATTAGTGGTTCGAATCCGGGAAATGGACTTGACATAGAAAAGTAAAAAAGTAGTGATCTTGCGATCGGAGGGTTGCCAGCTTCGCTACAAAAATACTAGAAAGTCGTACAGAATATCCAACACATTATACTGTCGTGTATACGGGACTGGTGCACGATACATCTGATCGGGGTCCAAAGTCCCGACGTCTATTGAAGGCGTTGGGTGCCAGTTCAGGTGTTTCCTCGTCATCTGACCGTGGTTCTAAAATAACGAGGTGCATGTATGAATGTGTGTGTGAATGTGAATGTGTTCCCGGGTCTTTCCTTCGAGATTGACCCCGAACCGTCGCCAATAGCCCACTGTGCAGCTCTAGTGCGACGTTAATTAACAAAACCAAACCAAACCATAGACATGGAAATTTTAATTGGATAGTGTATCTTTAGATATGACCCAATAATAATTTTATGTTCCAACTACTGGACTCGCTGATTTTAACCTTAACTATCAAATAGTTTATATTCTACTATTCGCAACTTCATATGTCATTGTCTTCATTTTGAACTTTAAACAATAAAATGAAATTTCCACTCATAAAACATTTTTTTCAATCTTCCTCACGGTCATGGCCAAGACCTCTATTGTGTCAGAGAAAATGGCCGCCGAAGAAAGAAAAAAATGTTTTTGAACCATTCAAGTTCTTTCAGCACAGCTAGAACAACAAGGGAACTGTCAAACGTATCAAAGAACAAGACGAAAATGATACTCTAGATATCTTTTTTATTGTGCAGTTATTCTTGCATGAGGCAACAGTCCAGAATTTTATTGAGACTCTCAAAAGAAACAACAGTAACACAAAAAAGGATTGTGTTTGAAATGTTTTTATGGAAGTTCGGAACTCTCGAAGACAAGCTTCAATAGAAGCTGCTCTGTTGTGATGGTTGCTTACCCATCCCAATAAAGTTTTTTTTTATAAATATTTGTAACCAATGTAAAATATTCATTACCTTTACAAGATAAAAACTCGTCTTATAGAATATTGCGTTAAGAATATTAAAATACAAATACAACGTTAAAATACGCAATAAAAATCCATCAAATCTGGACATGTTTCGGGAGAT
This sequence comes from Troglohyphantes excavatus, assembly GCA_963932185.1. NCBI lineage: Eukaryota > Metazoa > Arthropoda > Arachnida > Araneae > Linyphiidae > Troglohyphantes > Troglohyphantes excavatus. The sequence goes on along the minus strand of OZ010677.1, from coordinate 23,952,969 downwards.
ACAACTCCCTTAATCAGCAGAAAATGTGAAGTCTGTGTGTGCAGTAAATTATAAATAAACCCAGAATTGAAAGTGTTGCCAAAGAACTTTTCATTTTCTACTGATGAAGGGAGATGTATCTCCCGAATCATGTCCAGATTTGACGGAGTTTTATTGCGTATTTTAACGTTGTATTTGTATTTTAACATTACCTTAATACTTTGAAATGGTGTTAATTATGAAATCTTTATTTTTCTCGAAAAAATTTAATCAAAATATTAGTATTCTAAATTAATTTAAACTCTTAAATTGGTGCACGCTTTCTAGGCAAACTCGCATCTTTTATTAAAATGTGTTTATAATACTGCCTTACAAGTTGTTACTTTAAAAATTGTAAAAAGATTCATCTTGTTGATTTTTTTAAAAACATAATTTTTTAATGTGTTATTTTTCTAATTAGAATATTCCCAAATAAACTAACCGTTAAGAGACTCTTTTTTTTATTTCCGCATTTAAAAAAGTTTTTCATTCGATTTAGCTCTCATTTTCTGGCCATAACTATTTTGATTAAAATTAAACATTTTAAGTTTTTATGATGCATTTTTAAAATAACTATTGTAAACTTGAGTATGAATGTATATAAATCGATATAAATTTATTGGGCTGGAAATTATCACTCAACCATCTAGACTGATTTAATTGATGTATCAACCTCTAAACTCATATCGGCCTAATAGGCAAATACGTAAACATAGTTTCGAGACAAGAGTGTTTAAAGTTTGAAACTTTCAGCTATAACGTTAAGTAGAATTACATCAACTCATTATTGGGGAACCTACTGAACTCGGAGCCACACCAATTGACCAAAAGATAGATCTGGTTGCCTAATAATTTAAAATGGATTCATCTTCAGATTTTTGTGACGTATACTACTTGGCGGCCAAGACGCCCAAAATTAATAATAATAATAATAAAAATAATATGAATTAACATAGAGTAGTATGTCACAAAAATTATTACTTAAGACAACCGAATGGTATTAAGAATATTAAAAGAAAATATTGACACGCACAAAATGTTTAAAATTCAAATTCTGATTGCCAAATACTGTCTAAGAATATCATAACGATGATTCACTGAGCTCGAATAACATAACTATACGAACTGGAGCGAGGACACCCATTGAGCGACAATGTACTTTTACCGTACTACGCGGATGCATACAATTCGAAAGAAAGGTTCAGAAAACGTTCGTCCTTGGCTATGACGTCACACGTGACGTTACAGAAATGTTTAAAACTGATTATTTTTTTTCGATGCCTCTTTTCTTCTCTTTCTTGTAAGTATGAAAAAAACATTAAATATATAACATTTAATGTATTTTTGAAAGCCAGAAATGCGTTTTTAAATCTACGCAATATCTATGTGACAGGACTATTTTTTCTACATTCGCTCAAAAAGGAGTAAAGTGGTCGGCAATGCTTAGTGCTTGCTCCAGTGCTTATATATTATAGCTCAATGGAATAATTAATACCTTCTTCACGGACTATTTTTTCTACCTTCGCTCAAACAGGAGTAAAGTGGTTTACAATGCTTAGTCTCGCTCCAGTGCTGATATATTATAGCTCAGTAGAATAATTAATACCTTCTTCACCACTTTCTTTCCGCTTACTTTCGAAGGTTCCCATTGTGAATTCGAATTCTTCTTTTTTTTTAAAAAAAATCACCCGTTAATCAACTAAAAAAGTATTCCAAGTATCCGTGTTTTCGATGGAGGAAACAAAAATCGAGAATAATTCGTTGAAATGTGTGGAAGGACGAATGGTGCGTAAATGCCGGTCCCGGTGACCCCAAGATAATGTGTATGACTGACTGGAGTTTCGCTCCTATTATCTCTGAACATGCAATGCTTTGAACTTTGGCTTTTCACCTGCGTCTTCACGCAGCCGAGGCCGACCCATTTTTATACGGCTGCCGGTGTTTAAAGTTTTTCTGTTAAGGTTTTCTATGTTATTTCGGAAAACCTTTTAGTTAAGTTATAAGGGGATTGAATCGTGAGCTCAATTTTTACAATATGTACCGGGGCGGATCCAAGATTTCATCTCGCAATCAGGGAAATTATATATATATATGTGCGTGTGTGTGTGTGTGTGTGTGCGTGCGTGCGTGAGTGTGTGTGTGTGTGTGTATCCTTTAAAATGTGCTTTAATTAACTTTCTTTAACTTTGATTATCGCCCCTTTTCCCAGTACAAAAGCATCCCTCATGTGACTGCTTTCCCTCCCACGCTACTTCAAAATCCCGAACCCAAACCTAGAAAATGCGAACTAAAACTGAGATGAACCAATCAGAGGTGTCCACGGTACATTCTCCTTCTCAAAGTATTCCGTATTATCTACAGATTCACGATCTAACCTTGAGTAATCAAGTCTTGCTGTGAAGTCCGGAGAAGTAAATGTTGTGAATTTGATCTTTCGGACTTTAGTTTATACCTGCATCATGGAACTTATCATAAAATAATAACGACTGCAACTATATATATATATATATTTATAATTAATAACATAATTAATAATTTCTCAAGATATTTATGCAGTTAACTAGGTAATTAACAAATTGTTAGTGATTAACACCCTGTTTAACAACTTATTGCTAATTATTAGCTAATTACTAATTTGAATAACTGCTTATCAATACTAAATATACTTTTATTAATACTGTATCAATTGAAATACATAAAAACACTTTTTTTTTTCACTATGAGAGTTATAACCCATAAAATAATAAACATACGTATATGAAAATTTAATTTTACTAAAACCCTTATTTATCTGATTAGAAAATTAGATATTAAACCATAAAAAAATATCTAGGTTGGTTAATTTAAGGTGTACATACACACTATAAAAAACGAAAATCGGCCAAAATTTCCAAAATATTTTTTTGGTTCTATAGTATTCCCCGATTCAGTATCTTTCAGATGATACCAAGATTGAATAAATATTCCAAAAACTTTTTTATTTACAAAGAGTTATTCTATGGCCGCGCTTGCAATGGCAATATGTTTTGTAAACTTTACACTTGATTTCTGAAGAACTGTATTTTTAACATATGTCCCTTCATTCGAAACATGATAACTCAAGTTTGCTTAAACATTTTGAGAAAATTATTTTTTATTTTAAATTTATATTAGTTGTAAGATGTTATGACCCTCCATCAAAACGATTCGTTCAAAAAATAATTTTTAATAGAATTTTAAAGTTGAAAATTTGAATAAAAAAGTGTTTTTTTAGGGACAATCGAGGTAATAAATTATTTAAAAAAACACTTTAAATGCTGTAATCTTTTTGGTAGGGTCATAACATTAAGAAAGATACTGCGAGTAATTTCCAACAAAAATTATGCTTCTAGATTAATTACAACTTGCGTAATCACGTTTGAAAGAACATGCTAATTAACATATAAAATGCTAATTAGGTAATTTGTATTTTATATTTTTCAGAATTTTTTTAAATGATTCATCACTATTTTTAAGGTGTTTTCCTACACAAAAAAACTAGATTTTTAAATTCATAAATAAAAAAAAAATGTTCAAGTGTATACGTACACCTTAACAATATTTTTTTTTAAATCAGCTACGTTAAAAATACTAAAAACCCAATCCAGTGGATATTAAAATTGAAGAAAAAAATCCTCCATATAAATTATTATATGGAAGATTAAAATATATACTGGACTTGTAAATAGAAAGAATAGGTATCGCACAAAGATCTAATATTTGAAACAAAAAAGAAAACTCGAGTTGTCTAGACTCGAAACAAAAGAACTAGCTTTAAATTACTTGTTTTTTATAAGTACGCATAAATTACTTAAAAATTGGGGATATTCTGTGTTTAAACATTTGAGTGTAATTTTATCTCCAACTATTAAAGAAATAGTCTTACACACAATTAATAGATCTGTGAATTGAAGTAATATTTAAAAGCTCTCCACCGAAAACTGCTACGAATAGAATATTTATTTCTAACAATAAAAAAAATGCCTTAAATAAAAGAATGTTTAATAAATATTAATTTACTGCTCGGGTTCTAATATTAATCGTTTATTCCTCCAAACCTCAGTCTTTCGGCACGGAATCACGATTAAACTGCTCTCAATTCAAAACCTATTATCAAATAGGAAACCGTTTCCGTTATTATGATCATCATCCGTTTAAAGCATCTCGAGCCTTTTACCGGACGCTGCCGCAAATTATTCTCAATTTACTGCATTTACACCCATTTATCATCCCTCTTGTTTTCTTTTCAGATCTCGTTTTCTGTTTATTTATACCGATGATGATAAAAAAAAAATGGCGTCTTCATATTTTTCATCCCACCCTTGTGCCTCTAATCACTGGGATGACTTTTGGCTGTCATCTCTCGTCTCCGATATTAATCTCTCGCCAACTTTCTCTTAAGAAAATAAATAGAAGTGGGACTTGTGGTCAGAATTTTTTGTTTATCTTTCGAATTTTGTATTTTTTTTAATGGCAGATTGAATGGGCGGACGCAACTTGAACGAAATTAGTGGTTAATCTGGCAAACAAAATGGCGCTACTTCCGAAGAATTAATCTATTCTAGACCCTCTGATCTCTAACTGTAACTTCTGGATAGGGCAAGACATTTTGTTGCCTTGAAGCCGATGTGGATGCAGCCATGATGTGCCCCACTTTCTTTGCCACCGCAATATTTCGTATATTTTTCATGTTAAAATAAGCCGACGTGTATTGCTTTTGGCTGAGTTTTTTTCTATTTTCTTTTTAAACCCATTTTAAATGCAATCTGCTATTAAAATTTAAAGTCATTTGCAAGTCGAAGTAGATAAAAACGAGAGCAAAAACTATTTGTTTGGCAATATAAAAATTAATTCTATAAGAAGAAAATATAATATTTATATACATTTAATATTTCTACAATGCTATGGTAATAAAAAACACCACTAAATAACTTAAAAAATATATTGGGGCACAGCATGGTTGCTTTCAATTGGCTTCAACGAGCCCATAGAGGAAACAAGGTTTGAGCCTTCCAGCAGTTACAGTTAGAGTTCAGTGTGGTAGACCCACTGAGCTAAGATAATCACTGGGAGAGAAGATTAAGCGTGGCGACCACTTACACCTTTTTGAGCTGAGGTAAACAATGTAGTCCTTTCGCATTATGTTTGACATAGAATGAAGCGCAATTATCCTAGTTTTAAAACCACATTTTCGGCTTTCAAAAATAAGTTAAATGTTACACATTTAACGAACTCTAATACTTGCTTTCGAGCCTCCAGTTGCCCAGTGGATATAGGCGTTCAGCTGGTAATCAGAGGATTGCTAGTTCGGATCCGTGCAGTGGACTTGACAAAGAAAAGTAAAAAAAAAGTAATGATCTTGCGATCGTAGGGTTGCCAAACTTCGCTACAAAAATACTAGAAGTCGCTGCCCATTCTTTTGGCACACCTTTTTTTTTTTTAAATGTTTATAATTTCTTTACGTCGCCCTGGTAGTATAACGGATAAGACACTGGACTGCGGGACATTTGGATATGGGTTCGAATTATTGAAAGTGATTTATGAAAGCAGCCTACGTGGGCAAGCAACTGCTCTGATTATTAATGTTTACTCATTGTACTCATGTTTGAGTACATGTCTTTTTCAAAATTGAACTTAAGTATTCGGAGCTATGATAACCATCGAATGTACTCAAAAATGAGTACATTTTACTTATTTTTAAGTATTTATTTTTAACTGTATATAAGACATATACATTTGCTTATTATTATTATTATTATTATTATTATATGGGTTAAATGAAAGTTTAATTTTACTAAAATCCCTCTTTATCTGAATAGAAAGTGAGATATTAAACCATAAAAAAAAATCTAAGTTGGTTAATTTCTTTCTCAATCTTTTAAATACCAGAAGTGCTAAATTTAATATATTTAAGGAAATTATGAATCTTTGGAAGGAAAGCGAAAAATAAATGCAAGTTCCAATATGAAAGAGCTCATGAAAGTGTAAGGATAATTTATTCGAATTTAGAATTAATTTATTTCATTACGTAACTATGCTTTGCCCTAAATTAAACTTGCAATTTCATTAAACCTCTCTGCGACGGTAAACAGCTTTTGAAAATATGCTAAATACTGAATATTTTAATCACAATCATTTTAAACCTCGGTTCGTTACCCCCCCTTTTATTTCTTCATTTCTTCAAAAGGACTAATCTATCACAAGTTGTCAGCTGAAACTGACATCCAATTGCATTAAGTGCTAGGTGAAATCGTTTGCAAACAAGTGTGTTTTTTTAAAAAGAATTAAAACAACCTTTTTATAAAAACAATTTTAAATATGCTTTCTACGTCTTGAATAAGTTTTAGAATGTATATCGCTGAATAAAAAAAAATCGAAAAAATCGATTATGGAAGACTAGTTTCAAATATGCCTTCCAGCATATTCAATTGATAAACTATTAAAATCGAATTGAAAAATATTAATAAAAGAATATTTATCATGCTAAAACTATACAATTAAAATAATTGGTAAACAACAAAAAACATTAATTTCAATTGTTGATTAAATGGGACTCTGTACACTCTTAAAAATAGTAACTCAACAATTCGATTCCATTACTTAATTTTAATTACATTCGATGCTTAACATAGTTCCGAATACACAAGTTTAATTTTTGAAAAAACTATGTACTCAAAAATGAGTAAAAGGAATAAAAAGAGCAGAAGCTTGCCTGCATAGGCTGCCTTCATAAATCACTTTCAAATAATATCGACAATTACAACCAAGACTTACGTGGAATCGAACTCAGGTCCTAGGGATCTCAGCCCAATGCCTTATCCGTTGTACTAACAGGGCGACGTGAAGTAGTTATAAACATAATACATATTATAAAGTTGTTCCAAAAGAATGGAAGTAAGGTAATAGAATTGTAATAACTCGGTTTCCATCTAAGCAATCGACATCAAATAATGAAGAAAACCATCTTCTGAACAATTATACAAGTTTGTGAGATCGCTTTGTTAAATGACTTGACAAGAAGCTGATATGAGCAATATTAAATCACACTGCTCATTTTTGCAAAAGTACGATTACTTAAATTAGAGTACGTCATCGCTCATTTGCGATGCAATTATTCTCAAAGAAAAACGAATATGTTCAGGTACTCATTTTTAAGTACCTTTTTTACAGTGTACCCCAAAAAGTCTATAATTTGAGATAAAAAAAAATATTTTTGTGATATAAATCTCTCTCTGTATATATATATAATATATATATATATATATATATATATATATATATATATATATATATATATATATATATATATATATAATATAATATTTAAATTTAATAAATACATTTAAAGTTTTTTGAATCGAGATATTTTTATAGCATATTTTCTGCAATATGCGATAACGTACTGGATAGGAAATTGTATTTAACATAAAAAACAATGTATAAAAAAAATTAATTAACAATTTTGGAACTGTTTCCTCAATTATTTTAAGTTGAAGTATGCAATCTACATATCAATATTCTTAAGTAATTTTTCTTAAAAAAAAAACTTTTAGATTAATTTTAAAGTTTTGATCATCAACAAACCTAAATTTGAAAATCTTCCAAAAAATCCGCAAATTACTTTTTACAGAATTACTTCGCCCAAACATCGTTTTTTATTGAAATTTATTCTTAAATATTTTTTCCCCTTTCAAATAATTCCGCCTGTTTGATTACAAGTTGGCTGTATTAAACCATAATTCCTTCCAATATCTTCATAAAAATCTAAATAGCTGTATTAAGAATTGGAATTGCAGCTTTTATCGGGACTCCATTCCGAACTTGCTGATTTAAGCACGAGTTTAATCTAAATAATGCAATGAGTGGTTTTAGAATGTTTTCTTTGTCCCTAACTTGGTTTTAGAAGAACCCCCTCCCCCACACATGCAAGGATTAAGATAATATTCTACATTCCTTAATTAAAGTTCTAGTAGCCATAGTTATGCGCGAATATTTCTGCTTTTCTGTTGGCAACGGTTTCTTGTTAATGGCTTCGTGATTAAAAAGTTATCCTTTTCACAGCTGCAATTTTTTTTAATTTAACTAAAAAGAGTAATGCTGTGAATTTATAATTGAATTTTTCTTGAAGTATTTTTAAACATGAAAAAAAATTGGATGTGTTTAAGTGTTGCGGCGTTATTAACACGTTAGAAAGAGATTGGATTATTCTTTTTATTTACTTACGAAACATTTCACTAGTTAGATTTTAAATGTAGAAATTTAAATTTTTCAATGTTGTTGCTTTAGTGTTTAAAAAGGTACATCTTTCTTCGAGGTCGATAAATTTATCTAGAAAAAACTACTTACATCAAAGGCTCATGTATAAATATATCATAACTCTAGAAAAAAAGTATTTCGCAATTGCCGTTAAATTTGTTAGTCATAGAAAATTTGTTACTTGTTTAATACATGCAATTATTCTGTATGAAATGCAGCATACGGAAAGTGAACTATCGTTATTTCTGGTTTTTATAAGTTTTGGGAAAGCCACTGTTCAAAAAATTTCCACCCTATTTACACATTATCTCAAGAAAATAAATCGAAGAGGGACAGGCTGCACTGTTCAGCAAGGTTTGGTTCTGCATACTTTTAAACCCCAAGGTTAGAAAGGGGAATGGGTTAATAATCAACCTGTTCGACGCGACTTACCTTCCTCTACACGATGATAAGTCATTTATCCAAATAGGATGATTCCAGATGAAGTTATCGAGCGGAGTCATATACTGCAGTTAGGCGGAACCGTCTTCCCGCGTGGTTCAAAGGTCAGTGGACAAAATGAATTAATAATCGGCCTGTTCGAAAAGTCTTACCTTTCTCTATACGATGATATGTCATTTATTCCTATTGACCGATTAAACTTGGAGTTGTAAGGATATTGCAAATATCGTTTTAAATTATGCGACTCTAAGTGACTATGTACTCGTAGCGAAAGGAAAATCGTATTATCGTTAAATAAATTATAACCAAATTTATATACCAATTTATACTAATACAAGAAGTAACAGCAAGAATGTCGTTAAAATCGAAAATTCGAAAGGAAGTCATCAAAGTTTAGGAGCCCCAGTTGCTCAGTTGGTAAGGCGTTCAGCTACTAATCAGAGGATTGGTGGTTCGAATCCGGGAAATGGACTTGACATAGAAAAGTAAAAAAGTAGTGATCTTGCGATCGGAGGGTTGCCAGCTTCGCTACAAAAATACTAGAAAGTCGTCCAGAATATCCAACAAATTATACTGGCGTGTATACGGGACTGGTGCACGATACATCTGATCGCGGTCCAAAGTCCCGACGTCTATTGAAGGCGTTGGGTGCCAGTTCATGTGTTTCCTCGTCATCTGACCATGGTTCTAAAAAATAACGAGGTGCATGTATGAATGTGTGTATGAATGTGTGTGTGAATGTGTATGTGTTCCCGGGTCTTTCCTTCGGGATTGACCCCGAACCGTCGCCAATAGCCCACTGTGCAGCTCTAGTGCGACGTTAATTAACAAAACCAACCAACCATCAAAGTTTAGTTTCCGTTTTTCGGATATTTCTGAATGAGCGATTACTTTAAATGGTGAGACATATTTTATGTGTTAATAAAAATGAATTAACTCAAATCAGATTAAGAGTTTTCCAATGGGTTATATATTATAAAACGTTATTTTTTCCAAATAAGGTACTATTTAACTGCTATGGGAAAACTCACGCAAAGTTCGTCTTAACGAGGCTGGACTATTATTACAAATCTGCTAAAAACTGCATCTCAGAATTCTTTCGCTTGTGTTACCATGACAACACCAGACCAAAATGAAACTTCACAAGAATTCCATTGAGAAGATACTCTAGGAGGGGAGAAGAGGGTGGGGGGGGGGGGGGGGCCTCCCCATTGTCTGTCCCGTCTTCTTTCTGCTCGTATTTATTCGCGTTATCTAATCTCAGCACAGGGTCAGAGGACTTATTCTCCAAGTTCGTACCTGTCTCTGATTTAAAGGCGGTCTCCCTCCCTCTAATCTTAAAGAGATCGCTCGCCTTGTGATGGGAAAACTACTTGTGAAGGACGGGAAGTCTTTCATATTGCGAGAATTAGAGGGCTAATGCTCTCTGTAAGTGAGGTGTTTGTGGTGGGTGTTTTTTATGCTGAGTTGGGGGTGGTTTCTTAAGATTTGGGGGGGGGGGGGGGAAGGGGGGGTTAAAGGAAGTATTTGTCCTTGATAAAGATTTTTTATGTAAATGATTTTTTTCCAATTATTTTTGGTGATCTGCTTTTTTATAATGATATACAAGGTGGCCATAAAACAAGTGTCACTGTTTAGAGTCATCTGTATCTTGAAACTAAAGAATGGAATACACCAAAATTCATTCTAAAAACCTCTGACGTATAAGCAAAATTTCTAATACAAATGTAAGTTTGTTTTCACTGCAGGAAAGTTTAATTTATATTTCCAACACATTTCATTTTTTTACAAAAGTATTTTTAAAAATTATATCAGTGGAGAAGGTTTCTAAAGTCCTGCTTAAAGTTCGAAAATTATTTCAAAACACAGATTTTTTTTATCCACTTTTATAGCATGTGTGCTACTGGAAAAACTGAAGATACATGAACGGATATACACGTTTCTATCCGTCAGGTGGAAGAAGTATTTGTCCTTGACAAAGTTTTGTATGTAGCTGATATATTTCTATATTTTCGTTGAGTTGCGTTTCTCTAATGATATACAAGGTGGTATATTAAACCAAGTTTCCCTGTTTAGAGTCCTCTGTAGTTAAAACTAATGAACGGAATTATGCCAAATTTCATATTAAGGTTATTGAAGGAAAAGATTCTTGATAACATGGTTTAAAAAATCACCGATTGGAGGAATTTTGGCGCTGTCCTACGGGTATAATATATTTACTGTGTGCTTATCGCAATATTAAAAAAAATTGCGATAGGCACACAAGTTAATTTAGTGATTAAACTCAAAGGAAATAACCTTTTATTCATCCGAATTACGTTCTCCAGAACTCTATAGACTATTTTCAATGTACCGCCTTTTCTTTGTGTATAATTTTTTTTTCATTGGGGTAACCCTTTAAAGCATATATATATAAACAAATAAAGTAACACCCCCCCCCCCTTTCTCCACTCCATCACGTGACCTATGGTCCAGAGCGCCGTCAACTAAGCTACAAAGGTACGCTCTATATAGGTTTAGAACCAATGTCAGATGGCGAGGAAACACCTGAACTGGCACCCCAAGCCTTCAATAGACGTAGGAACTTTGGACCCCGATAAGATTTATCGTGCACCAGTCCCGTATACACGCCATTAATTTGTTGGATGTTCTGGACGACTTTTCTAGTATTTTTGTAGCGAAGCTGGCAACCTTCCGATCGCAAAATCACTATATTTTTTACTGTTCTTTGTCAAGTCCGTCGCCCAGGATCGAACCAGGAATCCTCTGATTCCCAGCTGACGCCTTTATCCTCTGGACTATCCGGCCCCTTCTCTTATTATGAAAGATTATTTTTGTCAACAAAATATTATTGGGTTTACAAACCCAGACCCTAAGATATTGAAAATATTAGAGAAGTGCTCAATGCAACATACACCATACACACAATTTTGTTTTCGTAGTAACGATCATAACGTACTCAAATTGCAGTACTCGAAGTAACATGGAAGTGTGTTCAATTTCCGCAATCACCTCCCCCACCTCTTGAAATGTCCCCGATGTAAACATGGATGGGGCCATCAAATAAAGCCCTAGCACTACAACCGTCGAGAGCTAAGCACACTTTCGCATAGTAGGCAATCCATTCCAAATGGATATGAAGTTATCCAATGCCTATACTGTTAAAATATCGCTGTTTAGGATTCCATACAGCTTTTACGATAGTGTGTTTAGTATTATTAGATTTATGTAGATCAGTCTATTCATTTACAAAGAAGTCAGTTAATTGCAAGGTCTACTTCAGGTACATTTAGCTATGTTTTTTGTCAATTTGCACCAACTTCAAAAAGTCGTACTAAGTGTAAAATTAATATAAAATAGTTCAATTTCTTCAACTCATTCGGAAAATTATAAATTATGTTTTACGCATTTTTCTTAAAGTCGGGTTTCCTTCTTTTAATTTTACTTCTCTTTTTAGTTTTTTATTCTTCCCTTTTTAGTTTTTTATTCTTCCCTTTTTAGTTTTTTATTCTTCCCTTTTTAGTTTTTTATTTAGTAGGGGATTCGCCCCCTGCTATTATTCAAAAATAAATTAAAGTTGTTGCTAACATTTTTCCACGTCTCGGGTCCGGTTTAATAAATATCGGGTAAGCAATACTATATTATCTGAACAATGCATATTGTAAAACAATCCCTACCCATGGTAATAACTGCCAGTTAAAAAAAATGTCATTGTTGTACATCTTTATTCAACAATGACAATATTTTGAAATTTGCAGAAAATGTTAAAAAAGAAGTACGTTTAATCGATATTTCTAGATATAAAACAGCCGGATAACCCGATTTTTGTTTAATAATGTTTTGCAAAAGTGGATTTTTCAAAAGATTTTGCAAAAGGGAATTTTCGAAATCGGACGATATTATTTTTAAACAGTCCGGTTAATTGAGAATTCCGGATAGTTAAATGCTGGATAACCGGATCTTTTTTTTCTAACGGTACCCAAGTGAGACATCCCCATCCAAAAAAAATCTAAATATCTAATTTAGAATAGATTTTGCCCGAACATACATAAATTAAAAAACAAACAAACACGAGTTGAATTAATACAAACAGGTCTCCGTTGGCGGTTGTTTGGCGCGCTTTTTCAGGCGGTTAAAAAAGACAAAATGAATTTCCTCAGTTTGAAGAAATATTTAAATTGTGAGCATATAACACGCGTCTGTTTCGTTAAAAATGACAAAAGTATCGTCAAATATGAGAATGAAATTCTAATAGTGTATCAATACAACCAAAGCTTTATACTTGAAGACGCTTCATATAACTAAATTCTCGCATGTGCGATTTATAACTTCGATACAAATGCAAAAGGGAAACGATAATTGTATTGGAAAACCTGTCATTGAACTTTTTTTTGTTCAATAAATAAAAATATTATGTCTCGTATAAGTTCTATCCATATCAACCGTAAAAGGTAGTCCTTTCGCAAAAGGCTAAATTATCTAACTTTTCGTTAAAAAAAAAACTTTGATTTTTTTTTAGACATTTCACAGACAAAGTTTATCACTCGCTTTTCTCATGGGTACACATATCAATCTTTCTTCACAAGTATGACTCAATCATTTTTGGGCATCAGAATTATCAAAGATATTCCATTGCCCCAAGTGATTTATTGCCCATAATGAGCTTTCGGTTATTATATTTATATATATTCGTTTTTTCAATTGCTAAATACCTGATTTTTTCCGAGACTATCACACAAAACCTTTGTGATTTATGTCACTAGACGTTTCAACGGATTTCCCTTGATTTAGGTCATCGTCTGATGATAGTCTAATTTACATATTCGGAAGCAAGTAATCGCATTCTGAAGTGGTTCTGAAACAATGGGAATTTTAGGTAGGTATCTAATGACTCAACATAGCTATTGGAATCAGAGAAAAGGAGTAGTTATATGTTATAATAAGAATTATAACTTAATTTCGGGAGATTATATATATCCACCAGTGGCCGATCTAGTTTTACAGCAATTGCTCCTCTTCGTGTAATTTCTATCTTGCATTGGCATAGAATGAACATTTTTGGTTATGAAAGATTTTTTTTTAATCTGATAATTAAACATATAATCCCTATTATAACGAACTTATCCCCATTGTAAAGTTATTAAATAAATTTAAATTTACAATCGATTTCTTTAGAATTATAAAAATTACGTCATTATAAAAATCGGGTAGGCACACAGTATGTATTGTACTTTGTATGCACTACTGTTCCTTCTTCAGTCGTCGATAAGCTCTAGATCTCTCCGCACTTACCATAAGTTCCTTCTTGGTATCTCTATTTCAATTTGTTGAGGTTTCCTATGCCACAATTGAACTTTTAAAATGATTTTTTGGCTTCATAGTGAAATCTTCGACAAATCGTCACTTTCCACACCACACAATTTTCACACAAATGGTTTAAACTGAAGGCTAGTTAAATGGTATTGTAGAACTGGTCGTTCAATTAAATATAAGCACATACTCGCTACGATTTATCAATTACAACTGTAGTTATCAGTTAAACAGGCCAGCGTATGGCCGAATTTCGATTAATTTTCCTGATGTACAAAGGTAAGAGAATGGAGTGGGATGAATGGAATCGATTTCACGATTAATCGATTCACGATTAATCGATTCACGATTAGTCGATTCACGATTAGTCGATTCACGATTAATCGATTCACGATTAATCGATTTGACGATAATTCAAAAGAACACTTCCATATATAAAGAGAAAATTGCAAATCCTAAATATCGACAATATGTATGACGACAATCAACAATATGTATATATTGTAACTTTCAATATATTAAAAATATTAATATATCGATTAATCGGAAAATATGTGTTTAAATGGCGATTAATCGCGATGGCAAAATGTCAACATCGTGCGAGTCGAACCGACGATCTTTCTATATTTTTTTAATAAAAAAAACCCGGTTGAACGTTTCTTAGTTTGCAAAGACAGCAAAACTTATTACATCAACTCTTTTTGAAGAAAATATCTCAGAATTCCATCTCTGAGGTCAGTCCTTATCTTCCGTTCCGGGTCCGAATCGTAACACCGACTCCGACTTGTAACACCTTGAAGATAACGGTTTATCAGTCCAATAAACTTGTATGCAGCTTCGAAGAAATACTCTGTATCGCTGCCTAATGGGCTTTCACTTGCTTTTTTTTTAGCCCGGGAAATCACGGTTTTCGGCCATTTCATCAGAATCCTGTCCTGATCATTAAGATACTGTGGAAACGGATGAGTCAATCAAGCGCTGATAATTTGGAGTCTTTAATGTTTGGCGATAAGTGGGAAAAAAGTTCGACTCGGAGTTTTTCTTTTTTTTTATGTTAGTGTATTTCGAAAGTAAAACCTTCTGTGTTAATTTCTTTTTGCACGGAATTTTTTTTTTTTCGGTGTTTTATCAGTTTTGTTAGAACGTTCCTTGTTCGCGCTTTAACACTGTATTAAAAGTTCAAGTTTCGAACGTGACCATTTTTGACTGGTTTTCTAGAGTTTTAAACATGTCACATGATGGTTGGTAAAAAAATTGATTGGAGGATATTCTGCTTGTAAAATTGAAATTAAAAAATAATAATAATTTTAGAATTTTTTAGAATTTTAGAAAAATTTATAATTTTAGAAAAATTTATAATTTTAGAAAAATTTATAATTTTAGAAAAATTTATAATTTTAGAAAAATTTATAATTTTAGAAAAATTTATAATTTTAGAAAAATTTATAATTTTAGAAAAATTTATAATTTTAGAAAAATTTATAATTTTAGAAAAATTTATAATTTTAGAAAAATTTATAATTTTAAAAAATTTTATAATTTTAGAAAATTTTAGAATTTTAGAAAATTTTAGAATTTTAAAAAAATTTATAATTTTAGAAAATTTTATAATTTTAGAAAATTTTATAATTTTAGAAAATTTTATAATTTTAGAAAATTTTATAATTTTAGAAAATTTTATAATTTTAGAAAATTTTATAATTTTAGAAAATTTTATAATTTTAGAAAATTTTATAATTTTAGAAAAAATTTATAATTTTAGAAAATTTTATGATTTAAAAAAAATATAATTTTAGAAACATTTACATTTTGAGATATTGAAATTATATTTATATTACTCCTCCCTCTGAAAAATGAATATCTTTCCGATTCGCCAAAACTACTTATATCTAGATTTTGTACATATGTGTGACAGTATTTATTAAGGATTTTATTTTTCATTTTGCGCCACTGAGCTATAATATAATATAACTATAAGCAATGAAAAAACAATGTGCTATAACATGCCGCCCAGATGCATACAATTCGGAAGAAAGGTTGAGAAAACAATAGTCCTTAGTTATTCGGGTATCTCACGTGACGTCACAGAAATGATTAAAACTGTTTTTTTCGATGCTTTTGAAGTCAGGAATGAATTTTTAAATCTACGTAAACCTATGCAAAAATACTATTTTTTTTTATCTTCGCTCAAAAATGTGTAAGTTTTTCTATTTTTACTAAAAAAGAGTAAAGTAGTCGGCGACGCTTAGTTCTTGCTCCATGCTTTTAGTCATACTATTATAGCTCATTGCTTGCACAAAAATCGATTAAAGTTTACATTTTCAAAGGTAAATGTTTGGCAAATCTAGCTTATATTAAGGGAAAATATAACTGGTCAAAACCAAAATATTCTAAGCACCAAATAATCACGTAAATGACATTATCTCGAAAACTTTAATTAAAAGCTCTGTGTATATAAATTAATCAAACCAATCGCTCCATTCGAGTTTCACATGGCAGTTAATCGAAGCTAGAGTTGAGTACACATCATTAACTGCAACCGAGTAGAACAAAGTTTCAAGAAAGTCTCTTCATTTGTTTACCCCTTTTCCCGCTGCCAAAATAAACCGAGGTGAGGTGTTTCGCTGCCGAGAAGGACCTTTCCGATTTAAATTTAAACTTTTAGAATCGTCTGATTCCCGTGACCCAGATAAGGATTGGGTTAAATGGGTGATGACGTACCGTTTGTCGGGTTAGTTATTTAGCCCCCCCCCCCTCCCCCCCTTCCTATTACTCATTAACTCTTTTGGCTCTTCATTAGAGAATGGGGCTTTTAGTGACTGGAACTTAGAAGTCGTTGTTTTGGCGGGAAAATGAGTGTTCTGTATTCTTAAAGTGGCATTGAGTGATTGAATGTAGTTTTTTTTGCATTTAATGGAGGTAGTCCAATGCTTATGAGTCGTTTACTTATAGAATTTTCGGAATCTTTCACGTTATCCTTAAATTAGATTTTTGTACTGATTTTTTTTTTTTTTAGAATTTAATCAGAAACTCACTGAATTTTGATTATTTTTGTGGAATTTAGTTATAGAGGAGTTAGTGATATCCCTGAGTTTTGTTTCTCTAGTTTATTAGGGGGACTTGCGCACGGTAAACAAAGGAAGTTATGCTTGAATCTCTAGTAAGTTTTGGTAGTAGTTATGTCCCAAAATCCTTTTAAAACTGATGTGGGAAGGTTACTCCCTTCTAAAATCCAACTGATCTTCTACTGATATATCTGATAATGTTGATACTATTGAAAAATAAAATATCGATCAATCAAAATTAAACGAGTTTTATGTATCTTATATCAACATCATTAATATTATTTCATTATAATTTTAACGTCTACCATTTAAAATGCTATTTCGTGCTTTCGATGTATAATAAATTTACCAAGTGATATATATATTTATGTATATGTATATGTATATATATGTATATGTATATGTATATATATATATATGTATATGTATATATATATGTATATGTATATATATATGTATATGTATATATATATATGTATATATATATGTATATATATATATGTATATATATATGTATATATATATATATATATATATGTGTGTGTGTTTGGGTTAAAAAAAGAGAGACTATTGATTATTAAGCGTACAGTTAAGTATGTTTTTTATTAAACAAAATGTTAAAAATCGATGTGTTGGTTTACATAATTTAAATTAAGAGCGTGGAAAATCTTTGGTGATAACTTATATTTTTTAAACAAAAAAAAACCCAGAAATGATAGATTCTTATATGTTGCTTGCTAAAAACCCAGATAATATTCAGAGAAAATACCCAAACATCATTAATCGTAAATATTAGGTGGTTGCAAAGTTATTAATAACTCTTAAAGTTCCCTGGTTCCTTTATTCTCATCATTTATTTTCAAACCTCCAAAAAAAAAAAAAATCAAGGTACCAACTCATTTTCTATTTTAACCAGCCCAACTCTTCATCTTCTTCCCATACAGAAGAGCAAACAGAAGTCAACTTCTCACCCAGTGAGAAAACTACACGTGCTCAAGATTAATTTAATGTAACTCGGCTAGAATTCATCTGACATGGAAAATCCGAGCCTTACATAACTCGAAACCACCTGTTAATTAAAACCCCTGCCACGGACGTCTCTCCAAGCACTCCCAACATCTGCTCGCTTCCCAAATCGCAACCGGGCGACTTAATTAATTCTATCGTTTAATTCTGGAATTCAACAAGGGTAGTGGATTCGCTTTATCTTCCGAATCTGCGTCCGGTCTTTGTAACCCGAGGAGCAATGTATATACTAAGCAACATTTACGATTGCCCAAATTCTCAAAAAATTTACGACTGCCCAATTCTTAACACATTTATGAATATCAAATTTCTCAAAAAATTACGACTGTCCAATTAATCAACACATTAATGCCCAATTCTTAATACATTTTATGAATATCGAATTTCTCAAAAAATTACGACTGTCTAATTAATCAAAACATTACTGCCCAATTCTTAATACATTTACGAATATCCAATTTCTCAAAAAAATTACGACTTTTCAATTCATCAAAACATTACTGCCCAATTCTTAATAAGTTTATGAATATAAAATTTTTCACATTACGTCTGCCCAATTACGTAAACATTTATGATTGCCTAATTTTTCAACAATCCCAAACAATCGCATTGTGTAGATCTAGTGCGCCGTCATGTGCACCAAATCAATCAACTAATTTTCATCTCTAACTAGAATAAAGATTACTTAATTTCTTAAATATTCAGCACATTGTTTTAAAATTACATGTTAAATTATATATATTTTAAATATAAATGCATGTTACCTTAATTTTAACGTCAACAAACATACAATTTAGCCATATCAACTAACATTTCCACAACTGTATTGAAATAGGAGGATTTCCCGCCAAATCTGGCTTAATGGTAAGATTGTAACACCCCAAGTGTGGTCTAACGCGTCATATTAAACTACAATGGGAATATCACGTGATTAGAACTCTTAATACCACCTAAACTAAGAACTCTGTGGATCAGACCATCTTCCAGGAATACCAATAAGCTTTTGGCTCGTTCGAATTTATAGTGTTCTACAATCGGTGTAAAAAAAAAAGAACATGAAGAAGAAGAAAAAGAGAACCACACAACCACCTGACAAATTGCATGCACCAGCAGATTAAGTGCGTTATAAAAGGAAAATAGGGGGTTGTTAAGATCTTGAGGTGTTGCGGAGATGAGAGGGTCCCGTGTTCTGTCTCAAACGATGCAGGTCATCGTTCAGGAATCGTCTGCAGGGGCTTGAGGTTTAGATTCTATGCAGCTGACGTCAGCGCAGTTGAGGGTTGAAGTTGATCCGCAACGATGGGTGGAATCGCTTGTGAAAGATGGGGACCTTTTGACTTTTGTTTCTTAAAAGTAGCAATTTTGGTTGGGTTTGTTTGTATGCCTTATTAATATTAATGATTTTTTTTGTTTCCAAAAATTGGCATGAAGTTAGTGTGTGGAATTGATGTATTTTTTCGCCTTTTGTCTTTATCCGAAATGTTTGTTGCTTGGTATGATTAGCAGCTACTAAATTGAACAAACCTTGTTGGAACCTTGAGACTGTATTTAGTTGTCAAAAATAAGGTACAGATGTAGTATAGGACATTTGGCGCTCGAGGATTTTTTGGCGTGTTTTAAAGGGGCGATAAATTTATAGTATGACAACCCCACCTGATATTGTTGGTATTTTCCGATTCTTGTGGCGACTTTCAATCTGGCAACCCTATGCTATGTTTAATGGCAATTTTTCGTCGCCAAAAAAAAAAAAAAACTGCGCCAAATGTCTTATACTACATCTGTTCCAAAAATAATCGTATTTGCATATAAAATAGTCTATTTTTGCTTATGATTTAACCCTCTAGTGCATAGTGTAGATCTAGTGCATATATGCCACACAACTTTAAAATGACCGCTAGTTGCGTCTACTGAGTTTTATGTTAACTATTATAGTATTGTCACGTAGGGAACCATGTGCCTAGTTCTTCTAAGCAAGGTCCCTTTTCTTTATAAAAATGATTGTGATAAAGGCAATCAGTTGCTTCGAGGTTTGGTGTTTTAAAACTGGCTCGTGAAGGTGAAGTTTTCGAAGATTGTTTTAATACTTATAAGTATAATTTGGCTCTACAAAAAATCCTAGCTAATACCAGAGGTATGTAGATTGTATTTAACTATATTTTCATACTTTTTGAAAATTATTTTAGTAATTACACATGATGTTGCATATACGCTACACAACGGTTTTAATGAACTATTTATTTAAATAGTCATTTGGGATTTTTTTGTATATTTTTTCAGCGGTCTAGGGGCAAAAAGAAACAGAAGAAAAAAAATTATTTAATTAAAAAAAGAAAAAAAATCATGCACTAGAGGGTTAATTGTGGAATTTAACACTTTAAAGATCAGAGATAGAAAGCGTTTTGGAGCAATTGAAGGTGTGGATGCAAAAACCAGACAGCTCCATTTTCTTCTGATTTGTATATTACTTATCCTTATAAAAAAAATCTATTGGTAGTTCTAAGCAATGACTATTGAGATATAAAGGAAAAGGAGCTATACGTTTGTATCATACAATGCAAGAAACGTCAGTGTGTTCGTCCGTCTTGAACAATTTCGAAAGCTGGAGCTGCCTGCTTCTTACACCCAAGTCTTCAATGGATGCGTATATGACAGTTATGGTCGTCAAAGGGTTAAAACTCGCTTAAAACATGAGAACTAGTTTTAAGTCGAGTCTTTATTGAGTACATAAATATACGTTTCTTTAAACTTAGAAATGTTTTAGCAAATACATATTTACAAAAACAAAGAGTTTAATTTGTAAAATTTATAAAAATGGAGGATCTACCTGGTTTTGAAACTAGAGCGTTCATTTAATTAGTGAGATAAGAAACATGTTTATATGTAATTCTTAGAACGCTTTTCTTTTTCCTCTCACTTATTTTTACATTTAGGGAGGATTAAAGAGATTGACGAATGTCAAAATTAATTATCTGAACTTAAACTTATTGATATTGACTATAAGCTTGCCAATAATAAGCTTGTTAATTCAAAGTATAAGGCGATCACAAATTGTTGGGTGATGATCATTGTTCGGAATTTTAACTACACATAATAAACTATTATTTTTACTATGCTTTAAGTACTTTGTTTGTTGCTACTAATGCTAAACGACTTGTTTAAAATATAAGCGAAAGGAGTTTGGCAAAAATAGTGTTTTATAAGGCCAACACAACGAAATATGACGGTGCCAAATAATGATCATCACCCAACAATTTGTGATCTCCCTGTATATCCACAGGGCCTGATTACCGAATAGGCCCAGGCTTACACTTTACATTTTTGAGGGGCCCCCCAAATCACACATTTTATATAAATATTTAACACCCCTATAACATATTTTACTACCTTAAAAAATTGCTTTACGAACTTTAGAAGAAAAAAAAATTTCCTTGTGTCAAATTTTGTTCGAATATTGGAAAAAATCAAACCATACAGAATGTTAGGAATAACTCATTACTTATAAATATATTTTTTTATATTATTTATAATGCGTTTCATTTTAAGGCCATTCAGGGACAAGGATTTAGTATATGTAAAAGCTTGATTTGATGTTCCAGGGTTTATTTGAGGTCAATAGGGCCCCCATTTAAAAGCCGGCTTCCCTTGATTCAATGTCTTAATCGGGTCATGTGTATATCGTCCATTTAGCGAGTTGAATTCATGTGTTTTACTAACCCTTTGTTTACAAGTCTACACTTTGGGTTTTGTCAAGTGGTCTATTTTTGTCTCCGATCTAAATTCAGTGTCGCGAGCCCATTCCAATGTATTAATTGTGTCTAACATTTGGTGCATTGTTGAATTCTTGGCACCAGCGTTGTATTGCTTGTTTTCATTCTTAAGATTCTGTTGTTTTGAATCACGTTAAATTAAGCGCGTTTTAGACGTAAACTTTACTTAATGTCTGATAGCTGATAAGTACACTCAAACCTGTTTTTGTGCGGTCTTTTTTTGTGCGACTTTTTTTATGCGATTTTTTTTGTGCGGTATATGAAAATTTCAATCAAATTGGAACATAATTGATTATACGGCTACCGAGACATATTCAAGCGTCTAGTGAAACAGTCGTCGCAAAAACTGATCACTGACTTACATGGTAACTGAAAAAAAGTCCACTCTAAACGAGTGCGAGGTAGTATCTTCAAGTGACGAAAGCGATTTTGAACCAGGTTCGCGTATTGTCAGACTACGAAGGATAATGGTTATACCTTTTGAAAAGTTTTGTATGTGTAAAATAAGTACATACGTAAATAAAATATTTAAAAATGTTCGCATGTGTATATTCTAAATCAGATTCCAAAAGGTTTGGCGAGATTCCAAGTAGCTGTCAAGCCTCGTGTCTTGATTTCGTATAAAAAAGCAATTCCTAGTTTTTTCGTAAGGTTTTGAGTTATTTTCTATGTGAGACATTTTTATGCGGTCCCTATCCACCGCATAAAAAAAATAATTTTTAATTGTGTTGCGAAAACTATTTTTTATAACTACTCGTGAAGTTTTGTGCGAATTTTTTATGCGTTTTTTTTATGTGGTCCCTATCCACCGCACAAAAACAGGTTTGAGTGCAATCCGAAAAAACACGCCGAGCGTTTAAATTAGAGACTATTTTGTTATTGAGAAGCGCTACGGCTTTCGCTCTTTCAAGATCACATTAATCGGATAGTTTTTTTTTTCTTTTTACGATAGGAATAACTTCCAATAACCGCCTGAGAGTGATAAACACTCGCTTGTAAACGAGTGTTAGGGCTATTCTACAAGACGAGAAAAACGCGCGCGAGCTTTTGAGAATACAACCTACGTGGTGTGTGTTAACGAATCACAGAGCAAATGTCATTCGTTAACACGCATCACGTGATGTGTATTCTCGAATCACAGAGCCATCTGCAAAGGTTTTTACATTGTTTATAAACGTGTATTTCGATGTTTATCGCAATTAAGATTCCTTGCGTCCACGTTTGACGGTGACGCGTATTTTCAATTAACAAAGTACTGCTGCAGTTGTCATCTCAAAATTACTTTTATGCAAATGACTTTCAACTAATAACTTTCGTTAAAATAACTTTGGGACGATAATTAAAATAAAGCCTCGGAAATTCAGACTACTTTAAAGGATTAAGCGTGGCTGCTCTTACTCTTAAAGACTTTTCTATTAGTATTAATCTGTTGATTTACAAGTAGATGGCAATGTAGAGTAAAACTTACTACAAAAGTTTTCAAACAGCGTTAAACATTCCTTTGTCGTATTAAGGTGATTCGCGGATAAATGAAAATAAATTTACTAAATGTATTGACCTGTATACAGATGCAATCATTAGAAGTGAATTTCATTGAATTTCAACAAAAAGTGTTTTACAATTAGAATAAAATAGTTTGATAAGAAATCCGGGAATTCGGTGTTTTAATCAACTAGTGTTTAAGAATATGTTTTGAGTGTTCGTTCTTTAAAAGTATTAATTTTTTTTTGAAGATTTAAATACACATTAAACATAATTTAACCAAATTATTTATTATATAATTTTGGCACTAAAATCTTTATTTGTTCACAAAAGCAACGAGAATGCAATTTTTTTTATGTAATAACCTTCGAACATAGAACCTTCGTAGTAGAGGAGTCATGACGTCACTCTCGCTAACATCAAAGTGAAACCAATATGTATGGCCTCAGACACGTGGTTAATGACGTCATTCCATTCATAAATTTTCACAATTACACATTTCCCTATTCATCAGCCAATCGCGAGTATTTTTTAATTCGGAATTTTGAAGAGATGGCACGTGATATGGGCCTTTCGCTCTGAGATGTGGGCCTCACAATTATGACGTCATATTCTCTTTACTACAGACCATTCATGCTCGAAGGTAATAACATTATCATGCCCGTGCGATAATTATCGCATGAATCCCCCCCCCCCATTCGGATGAAAGATATTAGCGAATGTCTTATGGCCAAAACATATTAACGGTCTGCTCATAGATGGCAGCTGCAAGTACGATTCGTCACTGGTCCGTGAAATTCTCTTTCTTTTGATACTGCACCTAAGGAGCGTAATAGGGTTCTTTACTACAAAAATAATATATATGATTATAACAATATTTATTCGAAAAAGCTTCACAAATTTAATTATTTATAGAATTTTAAATTATTTTTCTCAGTTTGTTAGGAAAGTGGACAAAGTCGTCTGCCGTATATGTAAACTACAAAAAGTATTTTTATATTTAAAACCGAATTCTAAATAAATTTGCTTGTAAGATAGCTCTACTAAAAGGGGTTTTACTTTGGAATCTTACCGATATCCAATTGAAAGGACTCTATTGGGATCCATCTTTAAATTCCGTTCTACTCCTCTATCAAGCCAACCACTTGATTGTGAATTCAGCATGCATTCGAATAGGAAAAAAATAATCTTTAGAATTCGAGTTTCCTCCAATGATGTGATGAACTTGGGAAATAAACATTTTATTTATCCAAGATTTTTTAAAGGAATTTTTCATTTCCTACATGATATAAAAAGATGTTTGCATCCAGAATATTTTTTTTTAAATGCTCGTCGTACGGTGTACAAAAGCGTAAAATTTCTATTCAGCGAAGCTACCATTGAAATCTGAAGATTCGGAATGGACACGATATGAAAGCTGAAAGGGAATAGTTGGTTATTGAATAGCAACTTCTTTTGTGGATATTTTAATATTCATATTGCAATTTTCATGCAACTAACAATGCACACAAAGGCTGGTTAAGATGACGTAGGTATAGCACAAACCTCTACAATTGCACTAGTATTCACGAATTATATTTTTTGTGCAAAAAAAATCTTTCCAGTTTTTTTTTTTGGCATAGGTGAATTCCGCTACAGGACCACCGAATTCCGTCGCAAACTTTAATTTTTTTAAAAATGTACTATTGAATTCCGCCGCTTAAAAATATATTAAGTCCATTGTTAAAATGAGTCTTTGAGAAGTCGGTTTTGGCATTGGGGCAGTCTTTCTGAGATTCCCACATTATGATAACTGTTCAAAAACAGCTGGTACCTCATTAGAGCAGTCGTTTAGGGCTTCTCATCTCCTGAGCAGTCAGTTTTGGGATCTCAACTACCATTCGTTTTGAGAAGCTAGCTTCAAGATTTTATCACTAGCATTCAAATTAAAATGAACCCAAATATCACCTATATATATATATATTTATTTAGTATTTGCATTGTATTGTTGGGAAAGGGTGTGCTTGTTAAATCTGCCGTATCTAAAATGTCGTACTTTTTCTCTTAAAATTTCTTTAATAAACTGTTCATTATCATACAGATTTTGAAATAGCCGGAGCTGTATCGTACAAAGCGTCTGAAAATGTTATTTTTGAAATATTTTCAAATCGTTGATCTAAATTGCGCCATATTTAAATGCTAAAACTAGATCTGACTAGACTGGAAAATAAAATAATTTCTAATATATGACGAAGAACAGAGATGTAGATATATGCATCCTACATATCATCGCCACCCATGTGGATTGTTCAAACTAGAAGATACTCCAAGATTGCCAGTGCCTGGTTCCGAATGTCTGCAGCACATCTTCCTAGGCTATTTTCAACCATGGTCAAATCATCGTTTATAATACTAGAGGTTTGGTAACTTCTTACCCACCTGAATAGCCTGAGGAAAATTCAATCGAGAATCTGCAGACTGCAAAATACATTGGTAGCGGTATACTTAAAGCGAGAACAAAAGATAATTGACCGCAACAAAATAAATCTGCGACGTTTCATTTATCCAGATATCCGGCATGAAAATCGGATATCCGGCAATGTGCTCCAGGTATCGGATAATTACCGGATAGTTAAAAACCAGTAGGATAGGCTGTATTCCGGATAGTTACCGGATATCCCTTTCACCCATAACAATGGGTGTTAAGTACCCACAATTATATCTGAATTGTGTGGGTAATCACAACAATAAGTGCGGGTAAATGAATACAAAATAAATTGTAGTAAATAACCGATTAATTTTATTCATTATATAAAAAAACCGTGACACCCCCAAAGGTCAAATGTCACTCTTTCAAAAGGTAAATGAAAGTTCACTGGATACTGATTGCATTGTAAACAGAGTTAAGATTACCGACGAAGATTAATTTTTTGCGCAACATCAAACGCTTAAACCCCATCGAAGATCCTTCTGGTTAATATCCTCACCTGTTGGATAGCTGAAAAATGATTGTATCGCTCATATACCACCTGAGATTCCAATGCAAACTTTCGTGGGTCGTGAGCTGGAGGTCGCCGCGTAGCTCGGTTCGAAATCTGCCGATGCCAGAAGATGCCGCAATTATTGGAAAATGAAATATGGTGCTGTTTTCTCGTTATTTTATTTTACGAGGGAGAGAAAAAGGTTGGGTTCGTGGAGGTCAATCGGTTGTGAGATAGGGGTAGTGATGGGATTTTCCTTTCTGCCCACATGTCCGAAGTTTCATTAATATGGCATGTGCCGAAATGAAACGTTGTAGCATCGGATTTGATAACGAGTATACCAGCGGCGGCCGCTGATCTCTAACTGTAACTTCTGGATAGGGCAAGACGTTTTGTTGACTTGAAGCCGATGTAGAGGCAGCCATGATGGGCCCCACTTTTTTAGCTACCGCAATATTTCGTATATTTTTCATGTTAAAATAAGCCGACGTGTATTGCTTTTGGCTGAGTTTTTTTTCTATTTTCTTTTAAAACCCATTTTATATGCAATCTGCTATTAAAACAGAAAGTAATTTGCAAGTCAAAGACGAAGTAGATAAAAAGCAAGAGCAAAAAATATTTGTTTGGCAATATAAAAATTCATTCTATGAGAAGAAAATATAATATTTATATTTCTACAATGCTATGATAATAAAAAAAAAACACTAAATCACTTTAAAAAAAATATTGGGGCACAGCATGGCTGCTTTCAATTGGCTTCAACGCGCCCATAGAGGAAACAAGGTCTGAGCCTTCCAGCAGTTACAGTTAGAGTTCAGTGGCGGTGGCCCGTGGTCGAAAATGTTAGTGTAGCCGAAATCATGTGACTCCCCCCCTTCCCTACTTTCCCCAACTATATATGGACGGAAATTCTTTAATATTTATTACTCAAATCAAAGTTTCCATTCAATTTTTACGAAATGATAATATACGAAAAACAATAGGAAACATTTGTTTTTTTAAATTAAATCAATCCTCCTTTCTTTTAAACTTGCGAATCGGTTCAATTTTAATATTTACTTAACTCTTTGAGGCACACGATTTTAAAGAAAATAAAAACCCTAGTTGCACAGAATTTAAACATTCATTTCGATTATTTAAGATAAAATAATTACTCTTATTTATGAATAACTTATTTATGCATTAACCGTGGGTACATCATAGCATTGTTAACATAATAAAAATCTTTTTAAAAAAATATTAAACTGTATGACTATGAGTAACTTAACTTTTCAAGGTGGGTTAAAATATATCCCACCAATGCATAAAAAGCTAAGCAAACGGTGGGACAATTTTTAACCCACCTAGCCCCAAAGAGTTAAGTAACGAAACAACAACACATGTGTAAACTTATCGCGAAAACTATTTCCGTTTGGAGAGATTCTTGGGAATTCTCAGTTCCCGCCCATCCCCGCGATTCACGCACGAGCTAATCAGTTTATCGAATTCACAAGTACAGCCGAAGTGGGAAAATTCATTTCGGGGTGAATCTCGTCGCGAAGGCAGTGCATAAGCACGGAGTACTCTCGCCATACTACCTAGAGGTTGTCATGGCAACAATGCAGCCGATTCCTGACTTCGCTTTGGGGCTGCAGTTTTGATTTAATGGAGTTTCTTCTCCTCCTTTTTTTACTTTCCGTACTTTTTTTTATATTCGTTTTTTTACTTACCATAGAAATTTCATCTTCATTTTCAATTTAATCTTCATTTAAGAAAATTAATAAAACATCTGATTTTAGTTTAAAATACACTAGTAAATTTAGGTGCAGACCGGCTGTACTTGCCCCACGAGCCGCCACTATAGTATACTGCCCTAACACCAAAAAGCAAATCTTTACAGGCAGGGCCCTAAATACAAATATTCCAATACAAATTTTTATGGGCTACAAACCAATACAATCCATTATTTCAATACAAACTTTGGAGGGGGAGGCTCGCCCTTCAATGTTGGTAAATTCCTGTAGACTTGGCAAAATTAAAAACCTAGTTGCCAAATTTGAGGAAAAAGTGGCTATTTTTTTTAATTATCTAGGTTAAAAAAAGCCGCAAGTTTGCAACTATGTTTGTGATTTAACAGGTTCAAGTCAACAGGAAATTACCAACAGTCTTACGGTCCATGTAGTCATGAAAAATGGTTGCGAAAATTATTGTAAAACAAACTGAAAATTTGTAACGCTAGGCTGTACTAATGTTAAAAAATGAGACGTGTTAAGACATTATTTCATCTGGATTATTTTGATGCGTAATTATATGTTGTGCATCAAATAATAGCTGAAACGCGAAAAAACCTTTTTGTATCTCATAATGCGATTAATTTTAGACTGTTTTTTACACACACGACTTTATGAATACATTTTTCAAAGCATGCTTTGTGATCAAACCACCCACAATTACTTTCTGCCTAATTTTACGTGCGTGCATTTAGCATTAATTTGAAAAACTATTCTATTTATTAAAAAAAGATGTATTTTTGCTTCAAACTTAACGCATAAAGCTTATGTCGAATTGCAAGAACTTAATAGGTTTGAGTTTCCTTTCTTAAAGCTTCCACTCTTTTGTTTAGAAGTTATGAAAAAAAATATTTATGGGAAGAAAGCGTTAAGTCAGTCTCAGTATTTAGAATGTTATCGTGGGAGGAAGTTGTGTGATCCGCCCATCCTAATTACTTTTTTATTACATCATTTTTAACGAGCGATTCACAGAGAAAAGCTTGTCTGTGGTGCACGCCCGAAGTCGCAGTTAAAGATGCAGCCCTCTGTTTATAATTCGAAACAACTTTAAAGTACCGTAAAATTCTTTGTCATGTCTTTTTCGAACGTTTAAAGTCTTTGTTATTTATCTTTCAAAGAACATTAAAAGAAGGAATCTTTTAAAAGAACTTTATTAGTTTATTTCCAGCGTTTCGAATTTTTTTTTTCCCGATCGTTTTCACGGATGTTTCGTAAATCGTCTGCCTTATTTTTTGATGTTCGACTTCGGTCGGAAACATTTTACTTGGTTCTGGGTTTCGTTCGATCGATCGCCATTGTGTCACTCGCAGAAAATTCGTCGGTTATTTATGTTGGTTTTTCAATGTTTTTCGAATTTAATGGAAATGTTTTTTTTTTGTTCATAAATCTCTTCGACGGTTGGCTTATCTTGCATTCACCTTTATCAATCATGCGTTAATGTAAAAACTTTTGTGGCAGCCGATGTTCCAAGCCTTGTGATTGGATGTTTTAAAATCGACGTTGCACAACGGATTAGTTTCGTCCATGTGTGGTGTTTTTGTCATAACATCCTTTTGCATCAAAGACAATGATTTTTGAAATAAACTTTTTATTCCATAGGAGCGTTGTTTTTACATTGAAGAAACAAGGTCACTAAACTTCGATATTTACTGGCTGACTTTTTCTAATACGAAATAAAGCGAATAATTTTATTAGTTTTTAATAACTCGAAAAAGAATGAAATGAACGTAAATTTCTTTTTGCTTTTTGTCATATTATCTTGGTAATCGTTTTATCCTATGACGGGTGAGAAACCAATGGATACAAGTGACAATTTCAAAATTTTGGGAAAACTCCGTTTAAAGTTAAAACAAAACAGCTGGTTCTTGAAGAAGTTGTGGGGGGGGGGGGGGGGGGGGTCCGACCCCCTCAATAATCTGGAATCCCTTAAAGTTGAGAATTTCAACTTCTAAAAACCCAATATGGCTGGAGAAAATTAATATTATTAACAAATGAAAGCTAGGGAAGATTAGAATTCGCCCTTGGGATTACACTTGTAAGATTACATTTAAATTAAACCTCAGAACGGACACTGCATTGGAATATGGGTGCAACAAATCAATGCTCGTGAGAGAACTGTTTAATATTTACTAAAATATATATAAAAAAAAGATGAAAAATGTCGAGTTGAAACTGGGAATTTTCATGTTGAGTTTTGAATTTCGAATAGTTGATTATATAATTTACAGCACGAATACCGTAGTTTGTAATATGAGTTGTATTTAACTCACGGAACCTCTTGTGCAAACAAGGCGAGAGTTAATTACAACTCAAACGGCGGCGAAACGGTTAATTAAAATAAATCTACCCTTTTCCCTAAAATCAACCCCTCATACGGCTCTGTAAAACTGCATGTCTTATGCAGTTTTACATTATTGTTAATTGACTAAATTCTACTTTCTTAACAGGCTTGTGCAATGTAAGTAAACCCTAATACTTTTATGTTCTTTAAAAAATATATTTAATTTGTGATAATTACAAAGTGATTTTTTTTTTAAATTAGTTGTTTTTATTTTACTTAGAGCCATTTGAGGGTAATACAAAGACGAGTGCAATATTTTATTATCATTTTCATAGATTCCAGAATGCCTTTGCATTTTCAGATTCCTTGAAACCGTGTAGCATAGTATTGGACATTTAAAAAAAAAGGTGTATCCCAATCTCATTTCTACACTTAAAAATTAATTGATTTGCCGTTCAATTAATATTTTGAACCCCCCCCCCCCCCCCCGGCTCTGAGTTGCTCATACGTTACATGTTATATATATATATACAAAAAAAATTATATCCGAACAGTATTTTTAAACTTATTTTATTGTTATAGTGAACTCTGTATTATCTAGATGGCTTTTAAAATCTCTTTTATATCTCTTTGGTCTGTAATCTGGTTTGTCACAATCATTTCTATGTTCTTTTAAAGATTTCCAGTTGCCCCCTACCCAGGCTCATGTCAAAACACCCAAAACTGACCACCATAAGTTCTGAAGTAAACCTTTTCTTTAACACATCGAACAGAGTTAAGGAACCACTATGTCAGAGAATGTAGACATAGAGAGGGGAATGGGCAATCTCTAAAGTGCCGATCTTAGCTTCTGTCCCGTCAAGCTCTAAAATAATATATTTAGAACAATCGGAAGTTGTTATTCTCACTCGAAGAAATGGCGCGGAATTTAGGGTTTAAAAAATATTTTATTTTATATACATGATACAGAGCATGTTTTTGAAGTAAATCTGTTAAATTAAAATACAATTTTATTTTCGTATGCTAAACTTGATGAACATTATTTTGCAATAGGTTTGATTTGGGTTTGTTAATAAACTTCGAGCATGAATTGACTGTAGTAGAGCGAATATGACGTCATAATCGTGAAACCAAGATCTCAGACCGAATGGCCTCAAACACGTAACTTCTTTTCAAAATTATGAATTAAAAAATACTCGGGATTTGCTGATGAATTGGGAAATGTGTAACAGTGAAAATTTTTGAATGGAATGACGTAATTAACCACGTGTCTGAGGCCATACATGTTGGCCTTACTTTGATGTTAGCGAGATTATAACATTGTTTCCTCTACTATGAAGGATCCATGCTCGAAGATAATTAACGTCACACTAGAGCTGCACAGTGGGCTATTGGCGACGGTTCGGGACCTATCTCGAAGGAAAGACCCGGGAATGATGCCTCTTATTTTTGAACCATGGTCAGATGACGAGGAAGCACCTGAACTAGCACCCAACACCTTCAATAGACGTCGGGACTTTGGACCCCGATGAGATTTATCGTGCACCAGTCCCATATACACGCCGTTAATTTTTTGTGGATGTTCTGGACGACATTTCTAGTATTTTGTAGTGAAGCTGGCAACCCTCCGATCACAAGATCACTACTTTTTTAATTTTCTTAGTCAGGTCCGTCGCACAGGATCGAACCAGGAACCCTTTGATTCCCAGCTGATGTCTTTATCCACTCGGCCACGGAGGATTTTGCAATAGGTGATTGGGCTTTTTGCAAAGTGCCCTGTTAAAAATAGGTACTCAAAAATAGTAAAATATACACAGATTTGAGTACATTTGATGAGTATCATGGTTCCGAATTAATGAGTTTCAATTTCAAAAAAGACATGTACACAAAAATGAGTAATAATGAATAAAAAGAGCAGTTGCTTGCCTACGTAGGCTGCCTTCATAAATCACATTCAATAAATATCAATAATTGCAAACGGGACTTACCGGGAATCGAACCCATATCCTAAGTCACCGCATCCCAACACCTTACCCGTTGTACTACCATGGCGACGTAAAGAAGTTATAAACAGAAGAAATGTTAAAAAGGAGTGCTAAAGGAATGTGAAGTAATATAATTGAATTGTAATAACTCATTTTCCATTTAAGCAATCGACATCAAATCATGTGAAAATCCATCTTCCGAACAACTATTTTAAGTTGGTCAGGTCGCTTTATTGAGATGGCTTGAACAGAAACTGAGATTAGCAAATATTAAATCACACTGCTCATTTGAGAATGTACGATTACTTACATTTAAGTACGTCATCGCTCATTTACGATGCAATTTTACTCAAAGAAAAACAAGTACGTTCATGTACTCATTTTTAAGCGCATTTTTTTACTGTGTACAATGTCTTAATATTTAAGCAACCGTTGCGACTATCATATATTAATATTCTTTAAGTATATGTAATACAATGTAATGAAGTGGAAACTGCGGTTTAATTGAGGTCTTACGTTGCACTATAATTTGCATAAAAATATATATGTTCCAAACATAATAGCATAATAAATATTGACACACCTGACACTCCAAGTTCATTCGACATTTCGTAGTTAAATAACATCCAATTAGAACGCAGATAACTTCCAATATAACTGCTGCCATCATTTATTACAAAATACCTGTAACCCTTCCCAGTCAATTTTCGACTTCTATTTCCATTTAATTGACTATTTCCTACGAAGCACTTTATTATTCTAATCTCAATGCTACGAACCTGTTTTCAGGTTCTTCCTATTTTAACTACTGTTAAGTATTTTCTTTTAGGTATTTATTTGATTTTCTTTCTCCTTTTTATCGTTTGACCTGTTTAAATTACTATTATCATCAATCCGATTGATTGTAAAGTAAAAAAATGCTTTTCGACTATTATGAACTAATGCATCTCTTTGTTATTAATGTTTCGAGCACGGTCAACCGTTTTATTCATTTATTCTAAATCTCTATCAGAGTGGAATGTGTTTAAATTAATGTTTGGATAATATTTTTATGCAATATATTTGTTTATTATTTTACATTTATTCGCTGGGCTTCATTTTTTGCGATATTCGAAAGAAATAAGGACTGTGTATTTTATTTAGCTAGTAATTGCTATAAATTATTCAGTAAAAAAAATTGAACTTGTTATAGTTAGGGTAATGATAGTTAGCAACTGAACTTTGTTAAGTCATTGTATGTAGCATGTAAAACTTGCGTTCTTTACTTATGGGATTTTGAACTCTTACTCTGTTGAAACTTTAAATTCCGTTAATTGTGGGATTTGGTACATACAACGATCGTAATTATTTTACCAAATGCTGAATATTAAAAACTTTATAACTTGTTTTTCAATTATTTTACTTTATTTTTTAATTATTTATATAAAACTGAAAACACAATTTGTTTTAACTAGTTTATTTTAAAAGAGTTCTTCGTATCAAAAACTAATAAATACAAGATATAAATTGGATTTTAAAACGTAATATAAATTAATAATATTTATATCCAACAGCAGTAATGACATTTTTCATACGGCTTCCTAAATTACTTGCAACGCTTTATTTATATTTATATTCATTATTGCAATTTTTCAAGTCATTTATTTTGAATCGTTCATTACTTCAGTTTCCAGATATTATTTTTCGATCTTTCGTTGTTTTAGTTACTATTCAAATAAACTTTTCCGGATCTAATTGTGTTATTCAAAACATTTCTTAATTGTTGATAAGAGTATTGATTGTAATATTTTAGTTTAATAATACGTTTGCGAAACTAATGCCATTATAAAAAATGTCGCCAGAAAATTTAAGTTCCTGCATTTTTGTGAGTAGTTGCATATTTTGAAATAGGTTTTGCTTTATTTGATATGCATGTACGATAACTGAGCTAAAATAATATGAACACTGGAGCGAGGACTAAGCGGACTACACCTTTGAAGGAAGATAGAAAATTTAGTCCTTTTTCATGGTGTTTGTCATAAGATGAAGTGCATGCATCCTAGTTTTAAAAAAACATTTCTTTCTTTCAAAAATACATTATATGTTACACATTTAATAGTTATCTTTCTTTTCTTACTGACAAGAGTTAGAGGGCAAAAATATGTATTATTTAATCAAATACTTAAGACAGACGCGACACGACTTCCAATGCAAAAGCGAAGGCAGAATATTTTCCACTGATCTCTAACTGTAACTTCTGTATAGAGCAAGACATTTCGTTGACTTGAAGCCGATGTACAGCAGCCATAATGTGTCCCACTTTTCAATATTTCGTATATATTTCATGTTAAAATAAGCCGACGTGTATTGCTTTTGGCTGAGTTTATTTCTATTTTCTCTTTAAACCCATTTTAAATGCAATCTGCTATTGAAATATAGTCATTTGCAAGTCGAAGTAGATAATAAAGCAAGAGCAAAAACTATTTGTTTGGCAATATAAAAATTAATTCTATAAGAAGAAAATACAATGTTTATATACATTTAATATTTCTACAATGCTATTGTAATAAACACCACTAAATCACTTAAAAAAATATTGGGGCACAGCATGGCTGCTTTCAATTGACTTCAACGCGCCCATAGTTACAGTTACAGTTCAGTGATATTTTCTCGACCTTCTCTTCCGAATAATGTTTATCCGCGCTTCATGGTAATATTCATAAATACAATGGACACTTCGCAGAACATGGTGCCGAGATTAAATGTGGAAGGATAAACAATCCATTCGTATTGGTAAAAAGAAAAACACGTGATCTGCGCGAAATAACAAACGATACCCGAAAAGATGCGGAATTCCAGAACAGAGCTTTCGTTTATTCATCTGATGACGTTTTGTGCGTAGTGTTCTTAAGTTTTACCGACTTTAATGAACTATTCGCGCATTGCACCATCTTAGGATATTAAATAAAAGCAAATGTTTCGCATAATATAGTGTGGTGGTTCTCAATATTTTTTTCTCTGTACCCCTGGATACAATTTTTCATTTACGAGTACTCTCTTCTCTCAACCCTTCTCACCCATCACTCTAACAAAAAAAATAGTTTGTAACCGCTGATTTAGTGTGTAAAAACATCGTTTGCTACATTCGTGAGCAGGAGTTTTGTTTTTGTTATTTACCCACCCAAAATCGATGGCTTATTCTCAAACATTTAATCTCGACACCAGGTCATGCATATTGTCCATTGACAAAAAGTTTCTATCAGCCATAATACGAAAATCGTCTGAATTCTAGAAGAAATGGATCGTTCGAACATTCAGAGGGTAAAAGCATAGATGTTTTGACAGGTGTAGTAGCTGTGCATTTTGTAGATTTAAAGGTGTTTAGGAGAGCAATAGACAAGTTAAAGAACTCTCGCAGTTCAAAATCCTCGTCATCCACCTTTAAAGGGAAACACAACTGTCGAAACAGACCCCAGAAAAACACAAACCGTTTCTTATTCCTGGAAACCCAATCTAACTTCCTTGACGCGCTGAAAGGCGTGTGTTTTTTATTCCGTCAATCAACTCAGGGGTGGGGAAAAGATTTCGGTGGCTCACCCACATTTTTTTTCCCAACCACAATTCATCAACCCTCCTCAGACAGACGATAGACAACAATGATGCCAGATTATTTTATTTCTTGCCATATTTTTTCCGCTATTATGTTCGCAGCGATGGCAACACCTCATCTCGCATTAGGAACGTATTTAAGGTTCTTCTTAAACGGATTTTTTTTCTCTCTCGTCTGTGATCTGTGCCGCTAACTGTAACTGTTAATTGCAGTTGGGAGCAATGTGTCTTGCAGGACATCTTTGTATCGGGTGCTCCTCCTATCTGTTAATGGTGCTTTTAATCTATTTTTTTGCTTTATATTTTCATTATGTTTCTTGGGCTCTTCCGTGATGGGTAGATTGCTCATTGAGCTTTTTCCTTTGAGTTATGTGAATGTAGGAAAGGATCTAGATTTCTGTGTTATCTCTATACTGATTTAAAGCTGTCTCAGCGTTAAACAAACACATATTTAGTCGAGCATTTTTTTTTCTCAATTATATTTGTAACACTTGTGTTTGGAATGTACAACAATACAAGGAACCGTTGTTTTATGTCATCTTTTTTTTAAGTACAGTTTTATAAAACTTTTTCTAGAGAAACGTCTTGTTTTTATGCCATTAGCAGAAAACTTTTTATACTGGTTTTGTAGACTCTGGTAGGCTTTTGGCTGTCTAGGCTTTGAATTTTTATTTGTTCTGCTATATATTTTGCAGTTGCATGGTTTTAAATTTATCCACATACTCCTGTTTACAACTTTGGATAAAATGATTTGAGACTTCTTGAAAATATTTATATTAAATTTTGCCCTTGCCTTTATTTATTAAAAAAAGTATAGTAGGTTTTTTGCCAGAAAAAAAAATGGTAAAATGTTTAACAATAATGCCGCTTTTTCACACACCGGGAAAAGGGGAGCCAGTGACGGCGGCTGGAGATAATGTTACCCAATTAGTACTTTTCACGTAGTCATATCTGGCTTTGTCAACCGTAACATTCATCCGGTGCCGGCAACGGTTTCCCGGTATGTGAAAGAGTATAATTCTAATATTTAAAAACAAACTGAACAATCGGAACATGCTTTTCAACAGTACTCTTTAAAAAAAACTACCACTTATAAACTATTCCGAATTTAAATTTCTCCTTTTGAAATACAATTCAAACCACCTTTATTTCTGGTATTTTAAATCCCATACATTAACATTTAACGACCAAACTGACATGCTAACGATCAAACTGAATTTTCAGTCGAGATTCTTCCTCTAGATAAGAGAACCCCGAAAAAAATAAAAACCCACTCATTTATGTCATCCACTCTTCAAAAACTAGCCCAAGTGAAAATCCACTTAATACACACTTTAACCCAACTCAAAATCAAAATATTTCACGAACTTTTAAAAAGCTGCCGACCAAAAACATACAAAAAAAATTATCCAGTAGCATCGTCACATTAACCTACATATCCGCCATTGAAACCCTTGAGTGTCATACTTCATAAATGACTAGTGTCTCCAGCCTAATCCGGCTGATGGAGGAAAGGCATCTTGGCGCGATAATTGTTTGGCGATGAGGGAATAAATCGCCAAATTGTAGTTCCATCAGTTATTTCCCCTCGTGAGATTCAAGCTTACAGCGTATGGTTGTTTTAAATTGCTGTTAAATTGTATTACTCATTTTTTTTTCTGAGGCTTTTCAACAGCCGTCTAAGTTGTAGTGATGCCAATATTATGTAAAATATACTGTCTTACCACGTATATAAATAAAAAAAAAGTTATTATTTTTACAATTGCCCGGTGCCAAAACCGACTGCTCGAGGGAAACGACTATTTATTCGAATATTTATCTCTATTTTGTTAATTTCTTCCTGTGCGTAAAACGTTATTTTTAGAAACATATTACTTATACAATAATATCTAAATATCTCGTATCGTCATTACAGTTTAATGTAAAAAAAAAAAACTAGCTCTCCTATCCTACAATGAGTGCCGTTACACAAAAAATATTTTGAAGGGGTTGAAACAAGAAATTTCCCAACTCAATGATTCGAAATACTCAACTGAACAGTGCTGAGAATTCCTAGTTTCAACTTATCGATATTTTTCATCTTTTTTTTTATATATATTTTAGGTAATATGAAACAGTTCTCTCACAAGCATTGATTTGGTGCACCCATATTCCAATGCAGTGTCCGTTCCGAGGTCTAATTTAAATGTAATCTTACAAGTTGGGGCAATTTATAATCTTCCCTACCTTTCATTTGTTAATAATATTAATTTTCTTCAGGTATAAATTTTCTTTTCCCAACTCGGGGTTTTTAGAAGTTGACATTCCCAACTTTCAGGGTTTCCAGATATTGGGGGAGATGCGACGGACCCTGACTACAGTGTCATTTTTAAAAAAGTCATGACTGTTAAAAAGTACAACAACCATATTCTCTCAACACAGGGTTGCATGATAGTAAACTTATCAATATCGCCAAAGCTGGAACATTTATCGCGCCAAGATGTTTTTCCTCCATCAGCCGGATTAGGCTAGAGACCCTGGTTGTTTTAGCACATCTTAAATAAACTATACAAAAAAAAATCCTTAATTTCTTCATCTTGTGCGACACCTATCGGATTTCCCGTTAATGAGAAACTTTTTTTTCAAAGCGTATTGTTTTGTTTGTTGTAGAGGTGCTTATAAGCCTCGAAAAAGTATCAAGTGGCGTTGGTTGGTGTCAAGTGGCGTTGGTTGGTGTTGATTACATGATAAGGGATGGGGTGTGTGTTGGTGCCCCTGTATTTCTTCCTGTAAAGAGTGGATGCATTGTGTTGTATGGCTTTGGATCCGGTTCAATGGGGTTTCTTATTAGCCAGCTGGATTTTGGAAGGAAATGTGTCAATGAAAAAATGTATAATTTCAAACTTTTTGTGATTTCGCGTATTAACTTTGAATAGGTATTTATTGAGTAACTTTATAAAATATGTATTACATTTTACCTATTGATTGTTTTTTCACCTTTGGATTTATTTTCACCCTCTTTTCAACCATCACTTGGAATACCTAACTTTAATTTGTATACCTCCCCTTTCTATAAACATTTTCCCAACCCCAAAGCATTCCCTCTCGGATACACGATTTTATTCCCTGATGCAATTTCCCATCATTACATTTCTGATGAACCAGCATCAAACATATTTTACTCTTAAAGTTAAAATAGCTTTCACTTACGTTCGTTCTCTGTCTTTCTTTCTCACGTATCTCACCAAGTCCTTATAAGGCAAACTGAAACTTTTCTTAACCAATCAAATTATCCTCTCTAGAATTACCTTTGTCTTGAGCCATTCGCTTTCTAACTTTTGTACTGCCAACTTACGCTACTCAGGACTCTGGAGGAATTAAAGAGTTTTAATTTATGGTTCATTGGAAATTCAGATTCAAGGAGGTGGTAAATTATTTTTCAAACATATAATGGTATGGAAAATATATAAATTATAGAAAATTATTACATATAAATAAAACTTATTTGACAAAGGTGATGTTTAAATTTAAAAGTGAAAAAGAGCCATAAGTAACAATTAAACATCTCCTTTTTCAAATACGTTTTATTGCATGTATGGACCTTGTGAAACTTCTTGTCTATCTATTAATATAATAGCTTATTTATCCCTTTGGGGATTTGATTTTGATAAGCCATTAAAAATACATCTGAATATCAACCAATTTCAGACGCCATTGTCCTTAACAGGGATAAATTTATACTTTTTAACTTTTCTTTGATTTATGAAGAAAGACGACAGGAAATTTAATTGTCGTTATTAATGCACCCCCATTTAATTGCGTATAATTTTACAACATATAAAAACTCCTACGTACTCTCCCGAAACCTTCCTTTTATAATAATAATAACTCACCTTTTCCAAAACAACCGTTAACTCATTTGACCCTGAGTGCCACGGCTTTCCTTGAGGACCTTCCGTTATAAATATTTAGTTCCTTTCAATAAATTATTCATAAAACTCTTCATCTTTAGGTGTGCGACATAAACAAACGTTCCTCCGAGCAATTCTGGACATAATTACTCCATCTCGTGATGTATAACTTTATCATTAAAACTGCTCCTCCACATCCTTTGCGTTCAAAGGAAGGGGAAAATGCAAAACCCTCTTGGGGTATTAGAAAAATCCCTTTCAATTAGACACTTTAAAGGGTTTCCGACTTTTCTGAGAGTAATTCTCCGCCAATCGGAAAGGAAATCGGGATTCTCGCCAAAATTGAAGAACTGTATTTATTACGAATAGTGATGATATTTTGTCATCGCGATTGATCTCCAGGCAATAATTGATATTTTTCGTTTTATCAATTCTAATAAGTATTCCTATTCTAATACATATATCGATATTTTAGATACGTATTTCTGATATATCGATAATTCCGATATATCAATATTTTCTATATATCGATTTTTCCGATTTCCCTATTTTATATATATCGATATTTTCCATATATCGACATTTTTGATATCAATATTTATAATATAGATATTTTTTATATTTCGATAATTCCGATATATCAATATTTTCTATATATCGATTTTTCCGATTTCACTATTTTTAATATATCAATATTTTCTATATATCGACTTTTTCGATATCAATATTTATAATATATATATTTTTTATATTTCGATATTTTCGATATATCGATATTTATGATTAGAATAAGCACAGTACTTCGAGCACGGATCCTTTGTAGTAGAGGAGTCATGACGTCACCCTCGCTGACATCAAAGTGAAGCCAACATGTATGACCTCAGACACGTGGTTAATTACGTCATTCCATTCATAAATTTCCACTGTTACACATTTCCCAATTTATCAGCCAATCGCGAGTATTTTTAATTCATAATTTTAAAGGGATGGCACGTGATATAGGTCTTTCGCTCTGAGATGTGAGCTTCACGATTATAGCGTCATATTCTCTCTACTACAGACCATTCATGCTCGAAGGCACAGTAGCATTAAAAGTAAACACAATGGTGTATACCTTTAGCTTAGGCCCATTCTACACGGACGACAAAAACGCGCATCTGGTTTGATTCTTGACTCGTCCGTGTAGAATGGAATTTGCGTTTCAGAACTGTATTTTTAACAATTTTGTTTTCCTCTTTATATTATTAAAAAATATAGAAACCGACACCTTTGTTAAAACGTTACTACTCGCGTTTGTTGATAAACGAATTCAATTATTCTGAAATTGACTTTTGGAATCCCGATTGTTCTTCCGGACAATCGAGTGTACTATCGTCTAATCGATTAATCGACAAATAGAAAAAAATCGAAGAAAAAAAATAATTTGCATGGAATATTTTCAAATATACGATATGTTTTCAATAAATCTATTTATTCCTCTCTCTTTCGGTTTGTATTAAAACATGCAATTATATTATTAACTCCCGGTTTTTAATTATAATTTTTCGGTTTAAAATGATTAAAAAATATGTTATTACAAAAATAAAAAGAATCCTGATAAAAAAAAATCACCTTTGGGACATTTCAGAGTTTTGCTTGTGTCGCTCGCAAAGTTAAATAAAAAAATAATATCATAGTTTTGAGAAATCGCCAAGAATGACAATTATCCCTTCTTTGTGGCAACCCTGCAATATTTTCTTTGTGGAATGGTGCTTTCTTTGTGTTCTTTCCAAGGATTCTTAAGCCTAGTTACTAATTAGCTGCTTGTTCCCCGGATTCCTTTTAATAATCTTTTTCTTTTCCACAAAACACATGGAAGGATTTTAAGAATAAAAAGAACTTGAGAAATTAATTAGTAATTAGTTCATATTCTTCTGTTCCATGTGTGGTTTTGTGTTAATGGTCGTTTAATTGTGTTCTTTATACAAACAAAAAAATGCCCCTGATGTTAACTTGATACGGTAATTCGCAGAATCGGAAATGTATGTCACTCCCAAAAGTTTGCGAATAGGAACTTGAAATATAATTGGCTGATATTTTTTATCTCTTTAATTGCTATGTTAATTTTTTAAAGTGCTGTTTTTTTATAGTTTTGTTGTTTCCTTATTTGCATTTGTTTCATTTTTTAAAAGCAAGGAGAAAATTAATTTTATAAAAAGAAATTATTCTAGGGCCCAATTAAGAGCTTGAATTGGATGCCTGGTTTTTATCAAGCTTGTTTTGCAGTAGGGCCAGGGCCGCCCTTAAGGGTGTGCGACGCGTGTACTGCACAGGGCCCCGCGCTTCTGGAGGGCCCCCACGCTCATCAACGAAAAATGCACAAAATAAGAATTTTACAGATAAAATGTTATTTTTCTGGAAACCCTGAAAGTTGCGAATTTTAACTTCTAAAAACCCCAAGTAAGTTGGGAAAATTTATGCCTGAAGAAAAGGAATATTATTAACAAAAAATCACCTTTGGGACCTTTCAAAGTTTTGCTGAGTCGCTCGCAAAGTTAAATAAAAAAAAAATTGTATTTTTGAGAAATCGCCAAGAATGACAATTTTTCCTTCTTTGTGGCAACCCAATCTTCCCCAGGGAAGATTGGAAATTGCCCCACTTGTACTTGTAAGCTTGCATTTAAAATTAGACCTCGGAACGAACACTGGATCGGAATATGGGTGCTACAAATCAATGCTTCTGAGAGAACTGTTTAATATTAACTAAAATATATATAAAAAAAAGATTAAAAGTGTCGATAAATTGGCACTGGGAATTTTCAGCACTGTTGAATCGGGAATTTCGAATAGTTGAGTTGAGAATTTCATTTTCAGATGCGATGCATGCACTCAAGTTCCTTTCGGCAGTACAAGTATACAAAGACTGGCCAAGCTCTAAATAAGACTCGGACATGGCCGAAATCTTACACATTCCACAGGAAATAGAAGACTACATCGTAGACCTCGTAGAAGAAATCTTAATACAACTATTGTAACCCCCCCCCCCAATATATATATATATATATATATATATATATATATATATTGTGTAACGGTACTGCATGAAACGATCAGCTATCATGTTAATGATAGAACATACAATGTCTTTCCGAAAGTTCTGCCTGTAGGATTCATCTTTACAGTCATATATAGGTTTTTTCTTCCTTCTTGCTGGACGGCCGGAACTAGCACAAGAAAATACAGAAAGCTTTGAGTTGGCGTGAAATAAACAGTTTAATAACTCCAACTGTAAAAAAATTTATGTACAAAAGTGCTTTCGGAAAGTCTTTAGCCTGTACCTTCTGTCATTAATATTTTAGAGGGATCCATTCCGTGAT
This sequence comes from Troglohyphantes excavatus, assembly GCA_963932185.1. Taxonomy (NCBI): domain Eukaryota; kingdom Metazoa; phylum Arthropoda; class Arachnida; order Araneae; family Linyphiidae; genus Troglohyphantes; species Troglohyphantes excavatus. The sequence continues at coordinate 23,909,757 of OZ010677.1, read as the reverse complement.
AAATAATCACGACTGACATAAATTTGGTCTCGTTCGATAGAGAATTAGGCTTGTATCTATAAAAGTAATTAAAAAAAAATCAAAATTATACAGATTTTTTTATGTAACTAATTTCTTGAATAAATATTCCATTCAAATGATATGTAACCGCATATAATATTTGTATTTAATAAAAAAATCCGTTTGGCTTTTCAAAAATCTGAAAATGTATTCATAAATTAGTGTGGTTGTTAAAAAGGGCACTACACTACTAAGTTCGCACAGGGCCCCGAGTATGCTAAGGGCTTCCCAGAGTAGGGCCCTATTTCATTTAAATACGGCCTGTAATATCAAATCGATCTTTAAAATGAAACACTTTACTCTTTATTCAGGGCCCAGAAGAAAAAAGAAACTATGTGAATCTGGCTTCAAATGGTCTTTTCGTTGCTATCAATTGTACCCTGAAGACTGAGAAAGCTTCTACACCAGAGAGTTGTAATATTAAATAGAGAGCGCCTTCAATACCAGACTCTCGTAAGACCGCGGTGTCAACATTGAAAAGAAAAACCCACATCACGTGGTTATAGCGCTGCCACATTTGGCGTTCAGACATCTGCAGGAGTTTCAAATTTGGCGCACTTTCTTCTCTTTTGGTGATAAGGAGTTCTGTCCGTATTCAACTTCTTAACATATATGTACGTATTTACTTATTTTCAAACAATATGCGCTAAATATTACCTCTTCATTAACGAAACGAAAATATTTTATTTGTGTTCAATACTCGAAGAAGCGAAACTCTTTATATTTCTCAGGATTTATTGATCATCGTTAAAAAAAACGATATTTAAATACAAAATTAAACGCAAAACCATATTACAATACTTCGATCTCGTTTAGTTCTGAAAGTCGCCAAGGCCTGCCAAGTAATATTGGCGCATGAATGAATTGGCATTTCCACCTATCACGTAGTTTCAATGATGGACACACGGAAATCAGCATTTTTATTCCTCTATTGTATCATTACTCTATGGTATCACGACGCACATAAATGTGGTTTCGTTCGATAGAAAATTAGGCTTATATCAATAAAAGTAATTTTAAAAAAAATCAAAAAAATACAAATTTTTTTTTATGTAACTGAGTTATCGAATAAATTTTCTATTCAAATGATATGTATCCGCACCAAATATTTGTAGCTAATGAAAAAAAAGTTTGACTTTTAAAAAATCTTAAAAAATGTTTTCGTAAATTTGTATGGACGTTAAAAAGGGTTATTACTAAGTTCGTAACGAGCCCCGAGTCTGCTAAGGGTGAACCTGAATAGAGCCCGTATTCATTTAAATACAGCCTGGAATATCAAATCGAACTTTAAAATGAAGCTCTTTACTCCTTATTCAAGTCCAAGAAAAAGAAAACTATGTAAATCTGGCTTCAAATGGTCCTTTCATTGCTGTCAATTGTACCCTGAAGACTGAGAAAGCTTCAAAACTTTTTTCTTGGTGATCCTATTTCTATAATCTGCCAAAATGACATTGGCGTAACACTTCTGGCCGTGCTCCGACACAGCTTCGCCTAGTTGATTAAAAGCGTTCAGCTACTAATCAGAGGATTGCTGGTTCGAATCCGGGAAATGGACTTGACATTGAAAAGTAAAAAAGTAGTGATCTTGCGATCGGAGGGTTGCCAGCTTCGCTACAAAAATACTAGAAAGTCATCCAGAATATCCAACAAATTATACTGGCGTGTATACGGGACTGGTGCACGATACATCTGATCGGGGTCCAAAGTCCCGACGTCTAAGGAAGGCGTTGGGAGCCAGTTCAGGTGTTTCCTCGTCATCTGACCATGGTTCTAAAATAACGAGGTGCATGTATGAATGTGTATGTGTTCCCGGGTCTTTCCTTCGAGGTTGACCCCGAACCGTCGCCAATAGCCCACTGTGCAGGTCTAGTGCGACGTTAATTAACAAAACCAACCAAACCAAACCAAGATAGGCCCCAAACCGTTGCCAATAGCCCACTGTACAGCTCTAATGCGACGTTAGTTAATAAAACCAAACCAAACCTAATTAATTATTCAAACCAACCGACACAGCTTCACTCGAAATATTTTTTTTTCTAAAGTTATTTTTCAGGTAGCACATTATTTTGGGAATTGTTAAATGAGAATATAACGACTTTCAGAAGCGAACAGTAGCCGTTCCTCTCCGCTTTGTTTCGCCCCCTTTAACTCGGCACTTTGGGTGTTGTATCTCTTTTCAAGAGTGCCCGCAGATCCGTCTATTTCTAGTGCGAGTGGAAGACGACACATCTCCATACCCTTCCTGGAACGCTGCCACGTCGGTCGTCTTTATCTTGTGGGGGTGGTGGCCATTTTTTTCTTTCTTTCTTCTTTCCTTGACTCGCGTGACGCCTGCCATCTTGGATTTCCTTGACAATGGGATGGGAACACGTGGAAATGGCTGCTGCACCCACGTGTCCTTAAGGAAAAGTGGGATTGTCCGGATTTTTGTCGATGAATTGAGTCAAATGGGGAAATTTAGTTGCAGTGGAAGAAGAATTGTGAGATTTGTAGTTGCTGTTTATTGCGAGTTTCTTCGCTGTTCAAAATAGGTACTTAAAAATAAGTAAAATGCACTCATTTTTGATTAAATTCGATGCTTGCAAGCCCAGGCCTACACCAGCTTTGACCCAAGGGTCTCAGGATACAAATCCCATGAGCCTATGGTGCGGGCCGGGAAGAGCCCCCATCACCAGGAGAGCCAACAGGCTCTCAGCCCCCAATGGCCGGGGAGGCACCGAATGACGCCGCCAATGCAGCACGCCCGCTGCCCCCAACAACGTTTATTTTAACTCAAAAATTTTGTTAATTACAAAGCATCCGGGGGTTTATAAAAGGTACCCCTGGGAAATGTTAGTAAAGGTTCAACAATTAAAGAAATAAAACTCTGAATAAACATATGTACAATAATAAGACGACACCCCGTATTTAGTCTGTTTTGCTTTACAAGATATCCTCTCGACTTAGCTCTTGTCTCATAGTATATAAGCATTCACAAATATATATATGTCTAACAATGTAGTGTTTTATAATACCTCCGAATCATGGCTCCGAATACATAAGTTTCGATTTTGAAAAAGGCATATACTCAAAAATGAGTATAATGAATAAAAAGAGCTAATGCCAGCCTACGTTGGCTGCCTTCCTAAATCACTTTCAATAAATATCGACAATTGCAGCTGAGACTTACCGGGAATCGAACTCAGGTCCTTAGCCCAATGCCTTATCTGTTGTGCAACTAGGGCGATGTGAGTTATAAATAGAAGTAATCTTAAAAAGGTGTGCCAAAAATAATGGGAAGCAAGATAATTGAATTGTAATAATCCATAGTAGAAATAAAGTCACTTGATAAGTCCCTTTCCATAGAAATCACTATCTTTCTAATGGGATGTTTGTTAAAATATACAAAATGGAAGGTTGACCGTTTTTTAATTGGAAGATTTTATCGTGACATGGTATGGGGGAGGAGGGAGTGCAAAAAGTATTAAAAATAGCGCGATTCTCTCCTCCCCCCCCCTCCCCATAGGATATCAAGTCAGCATTTTCTACCAATATCCAACAAATAAGATCTTGAACACACACACAAAATATTATTTTAAATTATATCAGTATAGAAGGTTTTCAAAAGTCCTCATATTGTTGCAAATCTGAAAATCATTTCAAAAAAGAGATTTTTTATCAACTTTTATATTATGTGTACTATTTGAAAAACTGGAAATACTATAACGGATATACACGTTTGTATCCGCCAGGTATGGTTAGATTACATGAAGACACTCAATTTTTGTTCCATTTTGTCTCGCAATAGAGGTCCATAAAACCCCAAATTGACCATCGGCATGTTAAAAGAAAAGCGAAAAACACACCGTGTTCCTCGTTTCCAATTACCACTGTTTTACCACCCACGCGTTGCCTTATTAACTTTAGTTCAGTAGCCTTCCACCAAAGCCCGCCCGGAACAGACGCAAGACACGTGGGAGGTACGGCTTCCGACATTCCCATGGAATCTTCCGCCATTTTTTTTTTCGTTCTATTCCTCTGGCCCATCCATCATTTCTAAAAGTTCTGACCGCCCGCCATCATGGGCACACGATATTCTGCATTTCGGCAGATGACTAATTTCCTTGGGCCGTTTGAGATCATAGGAAACAAACAAATGTAAAAGGGTTCTGATGTCATTTTTGCGTCATGTTGAAGCGGATCAAGATCGTAATGACATGCATTGTTGGTGGTTTTAATAGTTAAGAACGGTTTTTCTGTGTGAAAAAATACGATGAATGATGGCCTCATTGCTGCTTCCAACTAGAAGATTTCTTTAGGCTTCTTGAAGTTAAATACGGCGATTTTGGGGAAAATGATGGGTTTTATCTCGGTTAAGTATCCCTGTGGTGCTTGGGAACTAAGTTTTGTCACGAATTGGCTTTTAGAATTCATTATATGTTTTCCCTTTTTTTCCCCCTTGAAATTATTGTAATATGAAGAAAATTCTTGTGGCTGGATATGATTGGAATCAGCGTGCATGTATTCTGATTTTTATTTTGGAATTCTGAACCAGACGAATTTTGATAGCGTATTGCAGGGTTATAGCAGGTGTGTAAGTGCAAATATTATTTTTTGAAGCGCACATAACTTTGAATTAAATCAGTAAATTATACGTAATAGTCCAGCTAGTTGAAAAAGATTATTTCGATGATTGTTTTCTGATAATCAGTAAATTTTATCTGTTTAGGCACCAAACCATACTTAATAATTCAGTATCTTAAATTAGTTTTAACCCTTTGCACTCCGAAGGCGCCTCTCAGGCGCCAACATAACGACCAGTTCTTTTGTTTCCCTGTTCTTTAAAATAAACGAGAACAGCAGGATATTGTGTTTAGAACATCAATCTGTTTTGTAACTTGTTCTCTTGCAAATACAAAACAGATTAGGATTTTTTTCCCTTTATGAGCATAAAAATATCTGTGGAAAAGAACGTAAAGGGGAATAACTGTTCCATAGAAAGAACACAAATTGCAAAGTGTTCGTGGAGTGCAAAGGGTTAAAAATCTTGCCACAATCATCGTTTTTGCCTACGATCTTTTATAAAATATGATAAATGCATCACGATTCGATCAATAAATTTTTCCCATTTATAGCGACAGAATGGATGATCTCAAAGTTATTAAATGCATTTTGTTGTTATATTTCAAACAAAAAATGGCTTTACCATAATTATTCTCTCAAATTCTATTTTAATGACATTTGATTGAATTTCACCAATTAGAAAATAAATTTCAAAACCATTGCAAAATCCCAATAAAAATGTGTGCTCGATTTCATTTTTATCACTAGCTGAAGTACTCAGCGTTTCCCGGGCTTGACGCAGATTGTTGGCCGATTTCTTCAACGTTTCACAATTTGGCGGTTTTAGTAAGACATTGTTTATGCCAATTTAAGGGTGGTAATAGGAAAAAAACGGTTTTTCTAAATATCGTGTAGAAAGTTACCTTCCTCTTGTTTTGTTGATATTTCCACATTAGCCAATCATAACATTGCTTATCCAACCAATATATTACAATGTTGAAATATTGCATTATAATAAATAGGTTTTAGTAAGAAGTGAGTAAAGGGGTAAGGAATAGGTTAAAGGGGTGGTTGTTCGAAATTTCATGTAGACATTGACACTTTTCCCTTGCTTTGGAAGTTGAGTGTGCAAAATTTCTTCAAGATCGGAATAAAATGTAGATTTGTATGAAAAAAAATCCAACCATATAAACTAATAATTTCTTTATATACATATTATTATTCTAATATTGTCTTTTATTAACCACATAACCAATAACCTTAAAGGAAACCCGAATCCCAAATCTATTATTGTTTATTAATGAATTCAGAAATACAATTTTTTTAATATTATTATAACATCTTTTTCTGAACAATAATCAAAATCAAAAATATATTTTTAAAATTATTTTTGTTATTTTTTACCTTTTTTCAGTTTAAATAGACTTTTTTTAAAGACACTACTTCTCCTTCAATTTCGAATGTTTTTTAAATGTTTTAATTGATTAAATAACGTCAAAGTGTGTACTACAGACCTATGAATATACTTTTGCAGATTTGGGTTTTAATAGTTTTTGAAAACTTATTTTAAGTTCAAAACCTAAAAAACATTCAAATTTTTATGTTTAATAATTCGTAAAAAAATAATGTATAATTTAATTTTAAAAAACTATTCATACGTTTATAAAACAAATATTAAAGCGTCAAAAACTATTAACAGTTTAGTTTTAAGTTAATTAGTTACAAAGCCTTAGCATTTTAAACGTGACCATAATGTAAAACAAATATTTTGAGTCAATGACGATTGTTGCAGACGAAAAGTGTGTAGAAAGATGATAAATGGTAATTAAATATCTAAAAAAACATATTTTCTGTTTCTTTTATTATTTTGAAATTTTGTGCACACCTTTTTAATTATGTATAACATCGTTTTATGAAGAAAAAAAATTGAGCTATTGTTTCGGAATTTGGGGTTAGGATCTCCCTTAATAACATATTTTACTAAAGCTTTTTAAAAATGGCAAACTGCACTGAAGAGGAACCAAATATAATTGTTTTAAATTGGAAGAAAACTCCGATTTCAAGGACCACCAAATTGAAAAATCTGTCGATTTCAGATGCCGCCATTTTCTATTCGGCCGTTTTAGCTTCGTAATTAGCGAATGCTCTTCCAATAACGCTTTGACCGAGTGACGGTGCGCTTTTCAATCGATAACCAATTTAAATTTCGAATTCAGAGAAGAAAATAACCGTTCACACTACCGTCCTCAGCGGTTGCAGTTAGCGTTTAAATGTTGATGAAGATTAAATGATTTCCAATGCCAAAGCGTCGTTCGCAACTTAGTATGAATCTAGTTTGATTTCATTTCAATAAATTCATTCTTAATTCTCATTTCGCACTTGAATTCACTTCTCTTCAGTTAGATCGGGAATCGTTTTGCGTAGAGTTACAAATCTGGAGCTTGTCAAATCTTCCTTAATTCGATAAATATGCAGAAATATTGTAATATTTAAAATTCGAGTTAATTTTTATTTGAGTTTGGTATTATGACAACGAATATGAAATGAGATATTTGGGGCTACAGAAACAAGCTGAAAGATTCTGTCGTGATTTAACTTTGATTTTATCTTGCGTTCATACTCTAAAATGGGTTGCATAGCAAAATTCGAATTTGCCTTGGGAATAAAAATCGATTGAATATGATCTTGTTTTCGCTTCTTTTAGAAAGTTTAAAATTTTATAATTTAAATAGATAATTTTATATAATAATTTTATTTTATATAATATATAAATAATTTTTATAGTTTAAATACAATAGTTTGAAATCAACTCAACTACATTTTTTTGCATAGAAGAATAAATACAGCAATACTAAATGTGTCTTTTTTTTTTTTTAATTTTTGAGGTTTCAAGTTCTTTTGGAAATAATGTCACTGTCTGGTATGTTCAGACTATAATAGAAAAATTACAACAAAGTAATGGTAATTGATTACAATTATACAGAGTGTATGAGAAATATATTCACAACTTTGACTCGAAATAAAAATTTAAAAGATATAAGATAGCTAAGTTATGTTGCTTGTATATGTAAAATCAACACATGGAGTTTTATTTGTATGCAGTCAGCGATTTTAAGGCAACAATCAAAGTTAAAATTGCAAACATTCCGTTAGGTTTGCTGGACAATTCCTGAGAAAAAGGAACAGATGTAATATAGGACATTTGGCGCGGTGTTTTTTTGGCGACGAAAAATTGCCGTTAAAGATAGCATAGGGTTGCCAGATTTAAAGTCGCCACAAGAATAGGAAAATATAAACTATGTCAGGTAGGGTTGCCATACTATAAATTTATCGCCCCTATAAAACACGCCAAAAAAAACCTCGCGCGCCAAATGTCCCATACTACATCTGTACCGCGAAAAATTGGACTGTCTCATGGATATTTTGCTCATAACTACTCATTTTAAATGTTTGTGACTGTGTAAATTATTATTTTTAAATAAAGTTTCATTTAAATAATTATCTTTCCCTCTTGTTTAAATTTTTAATTTCGTTTAAAAGTGACGTTGTAATAAAAAAAAACTGCCTACAAATAACACTTGCTTTTAAATGATGCAACTTTATCTGAGATATCGTATTTCTTTTAAGTTTTATTGCTTTTCAAAGTTGTAAAGATAATTCTCATGCAGGCTGTATAAAGATGTAACTGCAGTGAACAATTCACTGTTATTTTTTAAATGTAACTAAAAAAAAATATACATAATCAAGATTTAATGATGGTCATAAACGTTATATCACTTTCGGGTTATTCTATATTTCTGTAGCAAATAAGAAATTTTGAGACTTTTGCTTTCAATCTTATGTGAAATAAAAAAAAATTTAATCTGACATTGGACAATTAAAATTCTATCTCATTTCTACACATGTTTTCCATTTAAATTTCCGTTTTAGTTTTTAATTATTTCGATTAATCGTTTAATTATTTTAATAAAATTACAAATATGCTCCATATAAATACAATCGAGAAACTCGAATCTTCCATACCGTAGCAAAACTAAACAATTTTTGCAGACAATACAATAAAACCAGACAAACAACCCAGTTAAAGCAAAACCCTTCAAAAATTAGTTTCCACCGTCTCAGGTGCCGGAGATAGCAATCTTTTATCTCACTAAAAACCCCGTTACGATCCCATCTGCCTCCATAATACCTGTCCAAAAAGAAGATGAAGGATCTCCTCTTCATAAATCTCCGGATAATTTTCCACCCGAATTCATAGGAATAGCATTCAGGAATTCCCGACAGCTGTTGCCACCACGATCTTCCTAATAATGCCGCGTTTTCCCCTTTTCAGACAGTTGCGGTCGCAGCGGGGTGGACTGCCTGCCAAAGAATTTCGCATTCTGCTGACAACCGGGCAATTTATTTTCTTGGATAACTGAATTAATGTTAGGACTTCATTAGATCGGTGGTCCTTAACATGTGGTACATGTACTCTTTTGGGGGGTGTAGGAAAGTTTTGAGGGGTACGTCGGGATATCTGGATTAATTTGCTGTTGGTTTCCCTGCAAAATTTTGCTCGTACTCTTTAATACGTGTTAAATAGTTTGAAGGTAATGGGATTATTATGGTTAAAATGTCCATGTCCGGTTTTTAAGTCTACAATACTTTTAAAGGTTTTTTAAAATTTAACATGTTATAAAAAGGTTACATACGTTAAGATATTTATAACCTTTTCTTCGTTAAAGAAAAGTTGACCTGCCTGTCGGCTAATTGCTAAACGGGGGGAGGAGAAAATGGCGCTTTGGGAGGAAGGGAAAAGAGTTATCAAAGCATTGTTGTTGAAGGAAGACTTGCCTGACAATCTGAGACGTGTAACTGTCCGACGGATGGATCGTTAACAATTCTTCCTCAAAGCAGGTATATTCGCAGATGGGGAAGGGTCAATTGAGGGATTGAGAAGCTGAAAAGCCCAGCTGAAGACGATCTGTAGAAACCATTAATCAAGTGTCACATGTCCGAAACCATGTAATTACTTATTATGTAGCAAACAACCAACTCAGACATCACATATTTGAAAAAATTTCAATCTCCCTGGTCAAAATTGTCCCAAGCCCCTCGCTAGACCTGTAAAATCTATAGGACTCGTGTTGTTCCAGCTCACAAGTAAAAGCTAAACTCTCTCCCGGTGTGAGTGTAAACAAAATTCATTTAAAAAGGCTTATAATATTATAATCAAACATAGTACAAAATATTTTTGTGTTTTTGGGAACGTGACAGCAACGGTGACATAAATATTCATAAAAAAATGTTCTTGCGTATAATTCTCGGAAGAAACTCTAAAGATTTGGTTTACAATTGCTATGAAAACGTATTAAGTTATCTTAAAAGTGGGATCGATGAAACATATAAAACCCAGGTTTAACCCTGCAGAGCAAGAGCTCCTTAATGCAAGGTGAATCGAATTGGTTGCAACACGAGTTAGAAAGATTCTTACTGAAAGGACATCACCTACTATTTGGGACCGTCACTTATTACGCCTAAGAGGCTCGAAAGAACTAACAAATTATCGATTCGACCAGATAATTTCGCTCATAGGGAGAAAAGGGTGAGCAGAGGTTCAAGTGGTTATTGATTTACTTTCTTAAATGTTGTTGCCCCGCTCGGGAAAGTAAGAACAAATTGTTTTATTGTCTCGAGCGAAAATATTTATGAAAGTTAGATAATAATAATTTGTTGTGCAATATAAATATATTTATGTGTCAATAGGATCGTTTTTTATTATACTCTAGTCGAATATGTGCTGGTGCTTGTTAGGAATTAATGAAAAAACCAAAAGCGGATCAAATCACGATGCATGGCGTAATAAATGACGGCCCCTAACAAGAATATGCTATCCCAGTCCTAATTTTTCCAATTTCGTCCTACCTCCAATTCGATTCGCCTTGGATTGTGCCTCTCAAACACAGCGCGAGCCCATGCAGTGTTAATGCTCCAGTTCCCAAGTTAGACCTAGCATTATTTAAAAAAAAAACTTTTTAGTTCCTTAAGGCCACTAAAGCAAACCGACAGCACTTGCGTTTTTTTGTACAAATTTGCAAATTTTTGTACAATGTTTTGTAAATTCTGGTGTACAATTTTTTTTTTTGTACAAAGTTTCTCAAGAAGTCACCAGATTCAAGCAGATCTGACTATTAGTATTATTTTAAATATTAGAGCCCAAACATAAGGTGCACACTGGAGGGTTAATCAATAGCTGTAAACATAATAAAGCGTATCCCTTCTACAGTTAAAGTGTAAGGTTGTGACTTTGGTTCTTTTGGGGAACTAAGGCTTATTATACATCCCAATTTTTTGGCAATGTTATTTTCTAAATTTTAAATTGAATGTAATATGTCTACCTGTAAATATCTAATGTCTTTAATATGTCTATCTGTGAGACCCTGCGAGTACTAAAATTGCGATTTATTTTCAATGAAAGCACATTTTAAATTTATTTTTAATAAATGTTTTATTTTTTTAAAAATAAAGCTTAATTTTTTTTTTTTTGTAGAGATGGTGAAAAATCTCAGTGGAAAATATTGAAACATAGATGTTTTTTAAAGAATTTGAATATTATGTGTCTTGTTGGGAAAATTGGTGTTCCTTTTCCCAAAATTCAGTGAAATTCACCCAAAGTCACTAGAGAGACTAGTTAATCAAGTTCTAATTCAAAGTTCACGGATTAGTTCAATTTTACATTAACTTGCTTTGTAACATGTGCGGGAACATTATAGTAACATCGCTAAAAGAGCGTGGAAATTGAATTGGGAATCATGCCATTATTGAAGTTAACTTTACCTAACATGAAAAGAAAAACGTTTGGCACACCTGAATATCCGTGGCTTTAAACAAGTAACAATGTTGTATTAGCTTAACAAGTAATAAGCATTAGTAATTCTTGTTCTAAGCCACAACTATTACTTTTACATTCGTTTAAAGTTATTAATCACATATGTAATTAAAAAAAACAATTGTCGTTATTTGAATTTAAAAATATTTTAACTATTTTTATGTAATGGATTTCAGCAATGTGTATGCTCTCACAGGTTACTTAACTATATTCTTCTGATAGCTAGCTGTTTGATGAAAATAATTATTATAGTAAATAACTTGTTAAACAAGAACTTTAACTCTTTTAAATTGGGAATTGTTTCATCAATCAAGTTTCATCTTAATCGGCTTCTATAATTTTCAAGAAATCAGCAAACAAACATCAACTTTCCTTGAATTTTATTAGGTTTAGAGTAGAACATTTTGTTGTATTGCATGAAAGATATACATGCAATATATATTTTTTTTAAATTACCATATTTTAATTTCTGCATTACCTCTTTTTGTGGGAAAATAAGGTAACTAAAGAATTCCGTTCAGTCACTGAAACCCCCATGAAAAATCTATACCTGGGTGCCTAACTGACGATCTCTAAATTTCATAACGACTGCTTCCTTGAATTGGAAACACAATATACATAACCTGAATTCATGAACAAAAAATAAATTAAAAATATATGAGAATTTGTTCTTCCACTAAGCTCTTTAAATGTTTTTTTTTTGCCCTAAGGTTCCGCAAGAAGTATAATTTCTACACTTGAAAACAATTAATTTTACATTAATCTTGCATTGTGTGGTTTTTGTACAGATAACCAAAAACTAAATGTATATAAGATTAAATATATCCTCTTTACTTGATTCGCTATCTAACAGCGGAAACCTCATTTCCATGTCTACAAGTGTGGGTACACACAAAAGCTTGTTTTCAAAGCCGTTCAACGGAATGAAGCACAATAAAACTTTATACCTGAATTGTATTTGCGTAACCTTCTCGTCCAGCCTTTCATTTCCCAACTTGCCTCGAAACTATAAAGACAAAACTTTGCATCTAATTTGCGTAAATCCAAGAAGATGTACAGCCGAGACAGCTGCACGCTGTTTAAACTCCCTTTTATGTGTCACTGGGTTCCTTCGTTCTTCAATGGGACTTCCGCGACTGCAAGGACAATTTGGGAGATTTTTCATTGTGATGCAAATTTTTTTAAAGGTATTTTTCATCGATTTGTTTGGAAAGACGACGCCATGTTGTCTCGGTTTATTTAAAAAAGTACATAGGAGGAAATGTGTGGGTTTGTGTTTTTCGCAAAAATAAAATTCAGGATTATGCGAAGCGTCGTCATAAAAGGAGGAAGACTTTGGGATTTTTAAGACCTTGTTATGGAGATTTGTTCAGATTTTTTTTTATTGGAGGGAGCTTTGGGGTTGCGAAATCTGGACTGGTCGTTTCAAAAATTGAATTTTTACGACGGTTTTTTTTCTCTTTGGGTTGATTATTTTCTTAAATTTATTTTAAAAGTAGCTTTCTGAATGCTGTGGGGTAACAGGGGCCGTTCGGGCCCTTAATAATACCCTCAACATGAATAAAAACAGAAATTCTACAAGTTTCTTCTTTAACCCTTTCTATCGCGTTTTTTCTACTTCCAATTTTTGTTATGTTCGTTTTCAAATAAAAAAAAATATTTTTGTCTGTTCCATCTGGAATTATAATTGTCTGGCCCGTAGGTCTATATGATTCTATTCTGCTAATGCTGCTGCGCCTGTTTTATCCACTGATCTCCAACTGTAACTTCTGGATTGGGCAAGACATTTTGTTGACTTGAAGCCCATTGAAGAAGTAACAAGTGTACCCCACTTTCATCCCAACAGCAATTTTTCATATATTAGTCATGTTAAAATAAGCTGACATGTATTGCTTTTGGCTGATTTTTTTTCTATTTTCTTTTGAAGCCCATTTTATATGCATTCTGCTATTAAAGTAGAAAGTAATTTGCAAGTCAAAGTCGAATTGGTTAAAAAGCAAGAATAAAAACTATGTGTTTGGAAATATAAAAATTAATTCTATAAGAAGAAAATATAATATTTACATATGTAATATTTCCACAATGCTATGGTATTAAAAAACACCACTAAAGCACTTAAAAAAAATTGGAGTACAATAAGGCTGCTTCCACACTGGCTTCAACGCGCCCATAGAGGAAACAAGTTTTGCGCCTTCCAGAAGTTACAGTTAGAGTTCAGTGTTTCTATCAATGCCCATTGTCTAGCCCAGTGGTTCCCAAATGTTACCGTTTAGAGGGCATTGATGGTTAGAAGGCAAATTAGAAAAATGGCTAAAGGGCATTTAACGGTCGTCCTTGACAATTTTTACTAAAATAATGAACTGAAGTAATTTTTGAATGACCCCTTTTTAAAAATAACTTTGTTTACACCCATCTTCTTTACAAATTTAAATGACAATATCTCCCCTGCTTAACTTTTGTAAATTATGTGATTGGTCCCCATGTTGCTGGAGAACTCGTTGATGCATATACATTAAAAAAATTACAGGATCCCGTCGTGACTCGAACCTTCGATTTATTGTTCCGATGTCCCACGCGCTATCGACTAAACTACGAATTCCCGTTCAGGATCATGAACAGGGTGGCAACATAACCTGGAAAACTGGGAAATCCTGGAATTATCATGGAATTTTTTAATTCTGGAAATATCAGGGAATTTTTCAAAATTTCAGAAAAAAATCGGGGAAATTTTCAAATTTGGATCATTAAGACGGCAATTATCGTCTATTATGCCCTCTATTCTGTATAATTTAGTTGTCAATATTTCCATTTAGTTCTGAAAAATAATAATAATAATTAAAAAAAAATTAAGCAGCATGGCGGCAGGCACAGTTGGACTTTGGATAGTAAAGAACATGTGAGGGACTAATGCATATGCGATTTATTGAAGATTGGAATAGGAAATAAGAAGCATATAAAATATTTAAAATGATTTCCAAAAGAAATATTTGGAAAAACTTGTTTTTTTTGCATTATCTGCTTCCAGAGAACATGCTACTATTACGAAATAGAACACATACTATTATGCTTGTCGCAATTGTATAATTTGTGTTGTATCCATAAATTATTATTGTAACTGACAATAAGTATTGCTTATAATTTTTCATTTAAAATGCAATATATTTATTGTATTATTGTAGCGTGGATACTTTGTTTCTATACAAAGCATGTATTGCAACATTTCTTAATGTAATGGTAAAATCACGGAAATTTTTGTGACACAATCAGGAAAATATCAGGGAACTTTTTTTCCAGAATCTTTTGCCATCCAGATGAAAATTTTGTAAGATGTTTTTTATGCAATATTTTAAAATTTGTTAGAATCATTTTAAAACTAAAAGGGATTTTACAAATTCGGGTCTGAGATGCAGTATGACCCATGCATAAATTTACATAGAATTATGAAGTAGTCTTTAAAATAATTGTCTGGCCCTGGACTTGACTTCACCTTCTTTAAATGATGAAAAGTGGGAAGTAAACATTTCAAGTGATTGCATTATTTCTTTTTGATTTTTTTTTTGCGTTATGTAATCTCATTTATAGAATAACAGGATTTGGACAAACTTTTTAATGAGAAATTAAAAAAAAAATTTACTAAATTAAATTAAATTTTTTTTTAAAATTATTATTCAAAAATTATCTCAATGGGAAAAAGCAATCAATTTTTTTTTATTTCCATGTGAGAAATTTTTAAGTTATTATGAGGGAAAAAAAATGAGAGGTGAATTTTTTTATCGTATTATCATTGTAAACAAAGTATAATTTAGGTTTTCATTCTTCATACTGTTTTTTTGTTGTTGTTTTGATTGCAATGATTATGTAATTATTTTTGCGTTCTTTAATTACACCTCACCACCCTTTCTTTTTTTTAATACCGAATTCTTCCTTTACAGTGTTTTTATTCTCAGATTTAATTTTCTCATTTCCCGCATTTTTATGCTGTATCCTCATTCATATCTTGTGTACTTTCAATTAAAGTGCCTTTTTTTTTCACTCCTTGCCGAAAAAAACATGATTTTTTTTAAGCAAAACTAATTTAAAAGTTATAGTTTTTTTTAAATCAGAGAATTTATATTTAGTTCAAAATTTCATATTTTATTTTCTCTCGGCATATTTTTTTTTTAATTTAGTACACGTAAAACACGTTCGTTGGTTGTCGCATTACTGAGCTGTACAATAGGATATTAGGGCTGTAAAATGGGGCATTGGCGGCGGTTTGGGATCTATCCAAAAAGGAAAGACCCGTGAACGTTAAATCGTAATTTTGAAGCATAGTCAGATGACGAGGACAACATCTGAGCCGGCAAGCAACCTGAATAGAAATGGGTACATTAGACGACGACGGTTTTATCGCGTATATGTCCCTTTTACACAACGGATTAATTTTGGTGAGCGAAAGGAACGAACCTAATAACCCTCCGATTATTAGACCGTTTCACACATACTGGGAATCGAACCCACATGGGCCGAGTTCGACGCTTCGGCCATTAACAGGTCAGAACCCTTTGGTGCAGGGTTATCTCTAAGAATGCAACGTTAATTCAACTAACTAAAACTATTAATGTTATAAAACAAAAATCTAGGTTTTAAAAGTTGTAATGGCCAGGTCTACACGGATGTTATTAACACTGCAGAATTCACGCTGTGTCTGAGAGGCACAATCCAAGGCGAATCAAATTGGAGGGGGGACGAAATTGGAAAAATAAGGACTGGGATAGAGTATTATTGTGAGGGGCCGTCATTTATTGCGCTACGCATCGCGATTTGACCCCCCCCCCCTTTTTTTTTATTAAACTCTGTCAAAGACCAGCACACATTCGATTAGGGTATATTAAGAAACGATCATATTAGCGCAAATATATTTATACAATAGCAAAAAGCTATTGTATAACTTTCATAAATCTTTTCGCTTCAGGTAATTTTTTCTTCTTACTTTCCAGAGCGGTACAATAGCATTAAAGATAATAAAACAACAACCTCTCGGACCTTTGGTTCCCCCTTTACTCTCTATGAGCGAAATCATCTGGTCGAATAGATCATTTGTTAGTTCTTGCGAGCCCCTCGGGTGTAATAAGTGACGGTCCTTAATGTCGTTTCAGTAAGAATCTTTCCTAATACGTCTAGCCTCCAATTTGATTCACCTTGTATTAAAGAGCTCGAGCGATGTAGGGTTAACGGACGTTTTAGTGTTAGGAAATGCCTCTGTAATTGGTGGATAAGAACCCGTGGTCTTTATTCGCCAATCAGAGGCATCTGCTAACGCGCGTTACTAACATCCGTGTACAATTGTTCTAAAAAGCTTTAAAAGTGGAGAAAACAAGAAAACAGTTAATGTCATTTCTGTTAAAATTTAAGAAAACTCAAAGCATGAAATATCTCAAAACGTTATATACCACGATATGAATTTTTACTCGATTTCTTTCCGAACAAACACTACTTATTTCCACGTAAAACAATACTTCAAAGCACCCGATTTCCTGATAGAAACCTTCAAGTCTGAGAGCTGCAGCCATAAATCGCATTTTCAGCTGCTCTCAGCGAGGTCATCTTTTTCGAAGTGGTCTCCATATTAAGTTAAAGGGCCCATTTCGCCGCCAAAAGAATATAAAAGAAAAATATTTAAAAAAAATATATTTTGCTTTATTTTACAAATTCGGCCGACCACCTGTCAGTCCGGTCATCCATCACAGCCGATGTAAAAAAAAAAGAGGGGCGCGTTGACCCTAAGCCAGTTTGAAGTTGAGATGATGCCGGTCATTTGTTTTTTTTTAGACGTATTAAAAAATACATTTGCGAAAATTGAATGTGGGGTCCTTTTTGAAGTTTGTAAATGCTGTGCCGTCTGTTTGTCTGGCTGGCCGGGATCCATTTTTTTTTCTGTCAAAGTATTAAAATTTTTATTACTTGGAACTTAATATGATTTATCTTCTTTTCGTAATAAGTTTTAGATAATTAAATTTCGTTATATCGTGGGCAAAGTCGCTTAGTGGAATAACTCGCCAAGTCAGTTTTTTTCTTCAATTATTTGTTCTCTTAATGTACCTGTATATAGTGGTAAAGTAATCAGTTATCAGATTATAGGGGCTTTTAATAGCAGATTGCATTTAAATGGATTTCAAAAGAATGTAGAAAAAAAAATACTCAGACAATGTCGGCTTATTTTAACTTGAAAATATATACGAAATATTGCAGTAGCGATGCAAGTGGGGTACAGTTGTTACCCCTTCAATTAGCATCAAGTCAACAAAATTTCTTGCCAATCCAGAAGTTACAATTAAAGATCAGTGGTTGTTAGTCATCAAGATTTGTATTTGGAAAAACCTTATGCGCGTTTTAGATACACAAGAATTTTCTATAACTTGTAAATTATGGGAACTTGAAATTTATTTTGCACTTTAACCAAAACTGCTTTCAATAAAAAGCTTGAATATTCTATGAATCTCCCACGATAAAGAAAAATAATCGTAATTTCGTTTTGAACTTTCAAATATTTAACATTGCACTTGTAATTGGCACAACCACTAATTAAGAAGTATATTAGAAGACAAATTATTTAAAGAAAACACTATTTCATCAGTCATTTAATAAAGCAATTACAACTACCAATTCAAATAAGCATTTATTCAATCAGAAAAATGCTGAGGATTGTATACAGCGACATGTACGTCACATAATAAGTGTCATTGATAGTTTTTAGGGCTCGAATAGCTTCAAATTTCAAAAGAAATCTTTCTATGAGTGAATGAACTATTTAACCTCTTGACTGAAAACTATGTAGGCGTATTAATCAATGTGATTGATTATTTGACCTATGTGACCAGGAAATATCACATTTCCGATTTTCATGTAAATGTAGTTAATTTTTATGCAAGAATAGAGAAACGATATGCTTTTGAAAACATGCTTTTCAAAACCTTTTTTTGTACAAGAAATTTGATATGGTTTATAAAATATACTTTTCTTAACACCCCTTTTTGAATTCGTTGCTAAGGGAACCGGATAAGCCTCTCGAGGCCAATACTGAACCGGAAACTTTTGAAATTTCGTAATACTTGCCATGGGCATCTTTAATAGATTTCATTAGAACTCCGATTATGCGAACTCTAGTTATTCGGATCCAACAATGCGGATCGCCAATTATTCGTATAGCCTTGAGTGGGAAAAAGGAATAAAAAAATCCACATTTTAAAAATTTCCCATCTGCGTTATTTTTAATATTATTTTTAATAGTCATTAAATTACATAACATACTAAAACGAAGTTCGTTTTTTTAAAACATTTTTCTCGTGAATGATCCAATTGTTCCGGATATTCGATTATCTGGATATGGTATCTGGTCCCAATTGATCTGGATATTCGATTATCTGGATATGGTATCTGGTCCCAATTGATCCGGATATTCGATTATCTGGATATGGTATCTGGCCCCAATTGATCCGGATATTCGATTATCTGGATATTCGATTATCTGGATATGGTATCTGGTCCCAATTGATCCGGATATTAATAGTTATACTGTATTTGATTGTCTAATAAAATAAAGATATGACTGAAGTGAACATTTATTGTACGACTCCCTCACCCACGATATAACGACCCTTTAACTATTACGACCGCCACTGAAAATCCCAATCGGTTAATTTGTTTGCAATAAAAAGTTTAATTCATTACAACAATATTTCGTTATAGCGATCACCTGGTGTCGTGATTGAAATGCAGTAGACCTTCCATTTAACGACCTCAAACGGGAGCAATTAGAGCGTTCGTTATAACGAAAAAATCACTGATAACTTATTGCATTACAAGCTAGTCAACCGATCGGGTTTTCAGTGGCTCTCATTGTAAAGTAGGGATCGCTAAATCGAGGGGTTATTGGGAGAGGAGGGTACTGTACAAAAACTGTGCGTGACCGACTTTTGAAATTTGAGAACACTACATTTTCCCCCTTTAAAACTAAATTTGTTTTACTTTAGTAATTAAAAAAAATACTACTACTCTGAGCTAATTGGCATGCCAATTTATAATATACATATATTTTACAATATGCGTTATACATTTCACCATTAATAATAAAAAAAAACGTTAGCGTTTTGAAAAAGTTAATGACAAGGAAAACCAAATACTGAGAAAAGATTTAAAGTTTTCGTTCCTTGAAAAACATGATACATCATCTAGCATAAAATCTCAAACAACTTATTAAAAAACGTAGATACCAGTTCTAGATTTTCGCAAACATATTTCGAAGATTTTAAACTCTAATTTTAGTAAATAAAAAAAATCGAGAACTTTACAAGCTTTTTTGAGTAGTGTCCCTGTCTGATCTGGTGTCTGGTATAACTGACGTAAAATTTCGACCTCTACACTTCATCAACGATTTAAAGAAATTTTTTACTTTCTGTACTAATTGATTCTATACTTTCTATTGTATAATCTTCTATAAAAGTTTTTTAGTTTAGAATCTGGCAACACCGATATATTGTTAATTTTTTAGAAATACAAATATTGACAACCATTTACAGACTCAAGGTCCAACAAGGATGGTCCCCTAACTATCCCCCAATGCATATCTGACTTCTTCTTAAAATCCTTTAATTTTGTACAATTAACAATATTCACTGGCAAGTTGTTCCATTTGTCTATTATTCTATTATAGAAATAATGTTTTCTCGCTTCCCGATTAAAATGTGATTTGTTTAATTTAGCAAGATGTAGGCAAAGCAAACTGGTTGTATAAATTTTGTATAAAACATTGTATAATTTTTAATAACTATTTTTTCGTAATTTTGGCAGTGTATTTTGAATAAGTAATGAATAAATTGAAAAAAAAATGGAAAATTTTGCGAATAAAAAAAAAATAATAATTTTCATTCACATTTTGTATACATTTTTTATTACCTATATAATCATATTTTAAAGGACAAATTTTAGTATAAATATTTCAAAATTCCAAGTGAAGGAGTGAGAGCTCGATAAAAATAAAACCTACTCTACCGATTCACAGCAAAACCTCTCAACTTATTTATTTACTCTCCCACTAAAAGCACCTCACTGTCCCGATATTTTAAGCTGACATCCCCCCTAATTTCCTCGGTACGTTATTTATTCACCCACAGGTTCACTTAGTCTAGACATTTCCCAATGACAGGCGGTTTCTCTGACGAGTCAAAAACCCCTTTGGCGCAGCGAAATGCAAGTTGGCGGCGTGCATAATAAGCCAATCTCACAAACAAGGAACCAGCGACGCCCACGGGATGACCAAGAATACTTTCTTTTATGCATCATCGACGGATTGGAGATCGTCGCAGTCTTCTGGTGACGTCATGGGTTATTTAGTGCCCCCCCCCCCCCCTACAGGGGGAAAGGGGGGGGGGATATGTTGCTTTCTTAGGTGCTGAGTTATGACTTGTGTGCGGCAGTTTGGGACTTGGTTTCTCGGAGGATGGACTGTTATGCTTTGGAGATGAGATGGGGGTTTGTGATAGCTGAAATTCCCCTTCTTTAACTGCTCTTGGAATTCCCGCAGTTGATTGAAATGGAGTTATTTTTGGAGTTATTTGATTGAAATCGAGTCTTATTTCCCCCCTCAAAAATACCATTCCCCTCTCCATAAAGACGTCTCCAAAGGAGTAACGGATTTTAAGAAGAAGTTAGATATGCATTGGGGGATAGTTAGGAGGTACTAGATGGACCAACCTTGTTGGGCCTTCAGCGTGTTGTTGGTCGTCAATATTTGTATTTGTATATTGAAAAATAACATAGTAATATATTTTCTTTAAATTACCATATTTTAAATTTTTCATAACTACCCCCCCCCCCCTTTTTTTTTTTATAATTGAATTGCATCGTATAATCTTCCCTGCTGTCTAATAAAACTCTTTTTACCATCCCGCATGACTTATCTATGAGATTCATGTTTCTTTCTTTAGTGAAATAGAGTTCCCAGAAATTTTCGCTGACGCCATAAATTCCAAGCTTAATTTAGTCATAACATCGGCCTACGCGAATATTTTGCATGCTTTTCACACAGGAGCACTTTATGTATTTTTTAAAGGCCTCCAAATGAAAAGTCCCTGGACCGAACCCTTTCGGACTAATTAGCTGACTTCCCTGACTCAATCTGATTGAAGATAATCCCTAAAAATCCCTGTATTTAACGAAAATCCCTTTACAGACGAAAAGTCTCTAATATGCGACACTCTCATTCCTAATGTAACCCCAATTCTGTAACGAAATGGCACTTTCCTCTGGAGGAATAAATGTTTTGAACTAAAATTTTTTACCCTTATTGCTACATTTTTACATATATATGTATATATATATATTGAAAAACAATATGGTTATATATTCAATCATACTATTATAAGATTAACCGACTTCATATCGAAGAGGTTGCGAGTTTGATCCTAGTCATCCGCCAAAACATCCGCTGTGTAGAGGGAGCTGGTACGCGTTAAATATGTCATGGTCCAAATTACCTCAGGGAAGTCATGGAGCGGAAGATTAGAAAGTGGGGTGTCAGCTCAGGTATTGTCGTAGTCACCTGACCATTGTTCAAAATTACGCGACAGTGTTCACTCCCTATTCCGAACCGTTGCCAAATGCAATTAAGTAGCACTAGTATGATGATTATCCATCCAACCAAGTCACGGTATCAGAAAAACGGAATTGAAACCGCCTAGTCCGACATCAACCAGTCTGCGCTGTGTTCAGTTCGAAAAACCAAACATATATCCACGAAATAAAAAAAAATCGCCATCCTTTCAAGAACTTTCCAAAAGATCCAACCTACCACTTTTTCAATCCCCACCAACCAAAAGATTTTTTTTATCCTCCAAGAAACGATAATCCACCTCGACATCTACTTTATCCAACACCCAACCCTTAGCACTACGTTTCTGGGGAAAACTGATCAATTTGTTCCCGAGAATCCCCCCCCCCCCCAACCCCCCACATAGATGGAACCTTTTGCATTGCAACCCCTTCTCTATTTGATTGATTTTCTGCATTTCCTCAAAAAGGTTCTTTCTTGAGCACTTTGTTGCTCGATGGGGGGATGGGGGAGGGAGAAGAGAAGATTGCTCAATTTCCAGAGCTACTCCCCAAAACCATGCGACAAAGTGGTTTATTTCTACTCCCCCCCACCCCCCTCCCCCCCATCTTTTTTTCCGGGGAGTCGTAATATTGTGACCCAATCGTTTGAGAAGAAAAGAAGGCTTTTACTTATATTCGCATTTCTTTTGTAGGAGATAAGGGCCATTTTATTTTATGTCGGAATTTCATCGCTTTCCGGTGTGTGTGTGTGTGTGTGTGTGAGTTTTTATGTGTGCTGTATATAATGCAATCCCTAAGGTAGTTTGGGGAAAGGGGTTGTATAAGGTTATTATTTTTGGGGACGTTCAACGGTAGTTTTCCGTTTGGTTTCACTTTGACGAAGAGTATACAAATTTAAGTATATTTGTCAATATTCGATTATTTTTTTATTCGTTGCTAAAAGAAATGGCGATAGTTTTTGTATTATGCTAAAAGGCAAGTTATTTTTTTTAATATTATTTCGTTATTCTTCCAATGGACAACTGGAGGGTGGTTTAAAGGAAGTCGGAACCTCTTATACCGCCAATGTAAAATTGCCAATTTTCGATCTACCTTTTCTCAAAATGTGCCATAGATACCGGCTGGGATTATTTTCTTTGTCGTAGTCACCTGACCTGTAGTGACACTTCTTAATTTACTTAAATGATCTGTTAAAGAAAAACCTTATAGGTTTTTAAAATTATTTTTTTCAATCAAAGTCACTTCAGTTGCGTAAAAAAATCCCTTTTTTTTAGTAAAATAATATTTTTTAAAAATATGTAAAACAATTATCTTTAAACGAATATTATTTTGGGTATATGCAGAGCGTAAATAAGAAAATTGGACATGACAAGACACGTCTGGTTTAAACCGTCGCGCCAAATGAATTGTACGAGCACGACCGGCTATTTAATTACGATTTTTTTTAATTCGTAAGACCGCTTTGTGAAATTAAATGTGTATGCGTAACTAAATTTCAGTTGCATGTCCGAGAATTGCCAGTGCGCGGCTGACCATAAAGTTTGTGATAAAATAACTTTTTAAACTCAAGAATATCTTGTTCTTTTTCATTTTGAAGAACAGAGAAAAAATAACACGTCGTTATTTTGGTGACTTAACTCTTTGCACTCCACGATCACTTTGCGATTTGTGTTCTTTCTATGGAACAGTTATTCCTCTTTACCTTCTTTTCCATAGATTTTTTTTATACTCATAAAGGGGAAAAAAAATCAGGATTTGTTTTTTATTTGCAAAAGAACAAGTTGAAAAAAATATTGATGTTCTAAACATAAGATCATGCTGTTCTCGTTTATTTTAAAGAACATGGAAGCAAAAGAACTGGTCGTTATGTTGGCGCCTCAGCGGCGACATCGGAGTGCAAAGGGTTAATAAAATATGTTGACACCCAAGTGAATGTCATACTTTCAAATGTAGTTAAAGAACACGCTAACGAAAGAAAAGTGTATTTTTATGTTACAAGGACATGCAGTTCTCGTTCAATTCGAAGAACAGGGAACACAAGAACAGGTCGTTATTATGGCGACTGAAACACATCACTCGAATTCAACGGGTTAATTTGAATAACAAATATTCTCATTTCATATATAGTTAAGCAATACTTTTCAAAAGCAAAAAAAATGAAAGTAAAAGTTCTTTTCATTTGAGTCAACATCCAGTTTGGCTGTGAACTCATTATCATTCGTATTCCAAGCACGTCATTCCACTCAGGACGTGTGTATGGGGAGTTGTATGTAATTATTAGTTGATGACTCGCTCCGATCATGTAATTCAATCGAATGCTTTAATAAATTGTTTACTAAGTGTTTTTGATTATACATAATTTAAAAAAAAGTAAACATTAGCTTAAAATAAATAGCATATTTTATAACTCGTTTTTATTTTACTCACTGTGTGTCTTTAAATCTGCAATTTTAATCTCTCATCCTAAAGCCCATTCTACATGAACGAGAAAACGCGAGCTTCTCGGTGATTCGATAATCCGTACCACGTGGTATGAATTCTCGAATTGCGCGCGTTTTTCTTGTTCTTGTAAAATGGGCTTAACCCATTAAAGGCGAATTTGAAATAGTTTTAAAAAACTACTTTTTTATCGTTTATCTTGTTAATTTAGATCAATTAAAGCAAACATTGCATTTTTCAGATTTTTTTGAAAATTATTTTTATGAATTTTTAACCGGCAAGCTTTTTGACCAATCGCCTGTAGTGTGCATATACATGTAAAAGTATTATAAATTCTATAAAACTTATTTGCCAATCAACAATATGTCTACCTAACAATTTATAAAATAAGTTTCTTTGGAGTTTTTTAGTATATGCAATGGATTTTAGTATATGCAATAAATAAACAATGGATTCATGTCAATAAGAACAAAAAAAAGATCAAAAACAGTAATAAAAGTATTTTTTAACATCTTTTGTAATGATGGACGGGGCATCATTCGCGCTCGAAAGAAATTCTAACTTTGAACCACTATTTCACCGACGAAGATATCTGGGAAATACACATGCAGTGCCGTGTTTTGATTGGTTAATTCTTAGAAAGAAAGAAAAACACTGAGTGGAACCCTTCCGACCATATATTGGCAAAGAAAAAAAAATCGAATGGCATTTTTTTTTTACCAACCGGCGTTAATGGGTTGATGACCACATTATGAACGAACACATCGCCATGTAAACTGAAAAATATCATTCACAGTAAAAAAAAACTCATTCAGAGAAATTCCGGAATTTCCAACTAAACTCGTTTCTTCACTATAAAAATTATTAAATTAACAAGTATTCAATTTATAAATATTTCCCCCTAGACCATTTTAATTCTTCTGCAGCCACTAAAGATTAATATTTTTATACTTCATTTAATTTTTTTTCCATTAAATTTTTCGATCGAGTTTATAATTTGATACAAAAAAGCAAACATTTTATGAGTTTGTAAAAAGAATAACTTTAAAAAATGTTCCTGTTAAAATATATGTCTTAAAGTTTAGACCACCCACAATCAAACAATTCAATTTTCTTTGTTGGTGATCAAATTACTTGTCAACCCCGCTGTTGGTTTGTTTGTCGTTTCATTCAACTTAATTGCATTACTTAACCTTCTATATCTTTCCAAATGTTTTAACAGCCTAATCTTTTCGTTACACAACTAACTTTTTTCTGCGCAAACATTTGTTCTGGTTAGATGACCGAAGGCGTTGAAATTTCCTTGGGAATTTTAAAAGCTGACATTGTATTGGTTCTCCTTACTTATAAATTGAAGACTAGTGAAAGCCGTTGACCAATAAGAGAATAGGTTACTTTCCGCTACTTGTTAGAAATGCAAAATATTAAAAATATT
Organism: Troglohyphantes excavatus; assembly: GCA_963932185.1. Taxonomy (NCBI): domain Eukaryota; kingdom Metazoa; phylum Arthropoda; class Arachnida; order Araneae; family Linyphiidae; genus Troglohyphantes; species Troglohyphantes excavatus. The sequence continues at coordinate 23,883,820 of OZ010677.1, read as the reverse complement.
GTTTTTAGTTAAGTCCATATTTTTATTTCGGGTTTTCACACATTTTGAGGTTACCTGAGTAATTTTGTAATAAAAAAAAAAGTGGTAAGTAAACTTCTGAACCAGTGAACATACATCTCAATAACTCAGTGGTTCCCAACTTTTAGATAGCCACGGACCACCGATTTAAAATTTCGACGAAACACGGACCACTGACTTAAAATTTCGACAAAGCGCGTACAACCGGCTAAAAATTTCGACGAAGCATAGGCAATCGATTAAAAATTTCGACAAAGCACGGACCACTGACTACAAATTTCGACAAAGCACGGACCATCGATTAAAAATTTCTTCAAAGCACGAACCACCGACTTAAAATTCCGACAAAGCACGGGACCATCGACTCAAAATTTCGACAAAGCACGGGACCATTGACTTAAAATTTCGGCAAAGCACGGACCACTGACTATAAATTTCGACAAAGCACGGACCACCGATTAAAAATTTCTTCAAAGCACGAACCAACGACTTAAAATTCCGACAAAGTACGGGACCATCGACTCAAAATTTCGACAAAGCGCGTACAACCGGCTAAAAATTTCGACAAAGCACGGGACCATTGACTCAAAATTTCGACAATGCATGGACCACGACCTTTTTATAAAGTAAGACGCAGTTATTAAATATAACTGATTTATTAAATAAGGTATATATTTTGTAATAATTTATTAATTAAAAACGATTTATCTAATTTAACATAGATTGTTTTAATTATTAAATATAGTATTTCACATTAATGTGTAGTTAGAATGATTTTATTTCGGATTTTCAGCAGAATGACAATGACACCATTCAAAAGAAAATATGACACTTTCTTCAACAAAATGAGATAAATTTATTTATAATTAATCAGTATGATAAAAGTTATAGAATATAAGGTTTCACTGATAAATTAAATTGAAAGTTAGGTTGGATTAGATTAATTCAGTCGCCTTATTCCCAAACGTCTCCTGTTCACTTTGTAAATCACATTGTTTAGTATTAAATTTTATTTATACAATTGGAATTGAGCAAAATATTTTAATTTTACACATTAAATAACATACTTTGCTTAATTTTTGACCGATAGGTAGCGATGGTCCTATTTTAACTCGACCGTTCGGCACTTCGTCTGTAAATTTGTTTGTTACGCATTCACAACCAAACGTGTTGTTCGATTTTCATCAAATTTGGCATGAATGTTCCTTGAAGTAACTAAAAACGACGTATGTGGATTGTTTTAATTAAATTTTTTTTATTCCGTTTAAAGATGGCGGCCGTTTAAGTGGTTACGTCTTATGTAAAGTTCAGATTTCAAGTGCATAAATAAAATTTATTTCGAAAAAATTTGTGATTTACCGTAGGTTTTAGTAAGTGGACAAAAAAAGTTTTGGAATTAAATGACTCAATGATAATGTAAAACATTTTTGGTTTGGTTAATTAACGTCGCACTAGAGCTGCACAGTTGGCTATTGGCGACATATAATGTAAAAGAAAGTTATTACACATCTTTTTATATTTCACGGAGAAATAGTTCTGTGAACTTGATTGATAAAGAAGCATAACGAATTCGATGGCGTCGAGTTGGCTCTGGATTCGTTACTTCGCGCTACTGTTGTGGCCAAGCGCCAAGTTTTCCCAACACTGACCCATCAAATTTACGAGCGGAAAGTTAAAGACTGACTTTAAGTACTTGACATTTCTTGTGAGCAAGTTTGTTTCCTGGAGCCTATTAAAACGATACTTTGTTCGTATAAAATGTATGTACCCAAATGATTGGCCACTTAAAACGAAGCAATTAAAAAAACAAAAACTGTTACACATCAATTGTTTCTATATCAAATGTATAAACGTTTCGAGTATTAATACAATGATTGCACAAACTTTAAATATTTTTTTTATTTAGAATATACTGCCTACTGTAATTCATTACTGAATGTTTAATTTTATAATAAGTGATATTATTTTTCAAAAACTAAAATTTAAATGTAAATTTTTATAGAAATTGCGATAGTTATGTAGAAAATACAATATCCATTGTCTTCTTATTTAATCACGAAGTTTGTAATCCGTGTTAAAAAACGGAGAACTTTTCTTCTTCTTCTAAAATTTCTTCTGGAAGGAAAGGTAACGACCACTCTGTTCTATTTTTTTAAATTCTTCATTCGAAATAGTTTATCTTTATACTAAACGGCAAAATTTTAGATAAGTTCCTAAAAACTTTTTATGCTCAAAATAATTAAGTCTTTTTTTCTCTTTGTATAGTAGCCGCCTTATAAATGGTTTTATTCTATCGTGTCTTAAAAAGAAAGAAGCAGACTTGAATGTAACATCATTTGTAGGCATGTATAATTATTTAACTTTAGTACTGGGGAAAATATAAACTAAGTTTAATCTTTAGCACTCCACTGTCGCCGCTGCGACGACATCTAGAAACAAATATATAAACTCCTAGCTCATAGTAAAATTGCTCGGAGTTCAAAGAATTAAATTTGTATTTACATGAAATTCCGTGTCGATATTTTAGAATTCCACTTTTGAATATATCTAAGATAATACACGCATTATATCGCCCCTTTATTCAAATATAAATTATTTATATTGATAAATGCGTGATTATTTTCAATTTTATACATCGAAAAAGATTAGGAATTTACATTTGCATTTTAAACATTGGTAGAATTTATTCAAATATATTTGATAAAACTGTCATGAGGCTTTTGTAGATTGAAGTTCGTTGCAGAACCTAATTATTTATTTTTAATTAAAATTCTATTATCCTTATTAATCAAAAACTCTTATTATTATTATTATTAAAAACTCCTGGAGTAGCTGATGACTCATAGTAAAAATGACACGAAATTACTAAGAGTGCAAAAAATTAAATTTGTATTTACATGAAACTTCGTATCGATATTTCATAATTCAACTGTTGAATGTATCCCAAGATAATACACACATAATATCTCTCCGTTATTCAAATATAAATTACATATATTTATAAATGCTTGGTTATTTTCAAAGATTAAGAATATGCATTTTCATTTTTGACATTGCTAGAATTTATTAAAATATATATGATAAAACTGTTATGTGGCTTTTGCAGATTAAATTTATTTGCAGAACCTAATTATGTATTTTTAATTAAAACTCTATTATCCTTATTATTCAAAAACCCATATTATTATTATTATTAAAATCTCGTAACGAATCTTGTTTGCGTTTAATTAAAATCTCTCGGTTTTGGAGGGGGGGGGGGGGGGGGGGTCTAAATTGAATAAAGTTGATTTGCTTGTGTTTTGTGAAATTCTAAACACCTCCGACCAATGCATTGTACGATATCCTTCGTTTCGTAATTGTTCTTCATGTGAAACTCTATCCAATCCGGTTGTTAGAAGAACAAAAAAAAAAGGTCAAACTATCCGACCCTTTCAAGAGCGACAGAAGATTGCTAGAGGATGAAGTTTTTTAGGGGACTTTTGCAAAGTGTAAGGTGTATATATTTTCGCTATATTTATAGTAAAATATTATTATATTATTTGCGCCATATGCTTTTTCAATTGTCATTAGTTTACGGAGTGTTTAATCTATTTTCTACTCGGTACACACAATTGGTAACTTAAGACTAGGTAACTATCGGGCATGCAACTATACTGATTAGTTGCATGCGACTGGAAAACTCATTGTATTCGCTCACTGAGCAACTTTCAATTGCAAAATATTCTTTCGCTTACTAACGCAATTACAGCTTGATTGGTTGGCGTCGTGTCCATAAAGAAAGTCATATTGAAGCATGTGCTGATATCACTGCCCTAGCCAGATCCACAATCTTTTCACTATAAAGTCTTCCCTGAAAAGGGAATTCTTTCATGCCCTGCAAAGTCCCAGTATCGCAGGACAGTTGAAAATATGTTATGGAGTTAGTTCTTCTCTTGGACAATATCTACAAAATATGCAAGACCTGGTTCCATTAACATTCATTTTGATACCTCCCAGGTGTCGAGTTCTCAGTCTGGCAATTGTCCTGGTGATTTTCCTATTCGCATTGATCACGCATATCCTTCGAGCATGAATGGACTATAGTAGAGCGAATATGACGTCATCATTTTGATGCAAACATCTCAGATCTGATGGCACCAGACACGTGACTTCCTTTCAAAATTTATGAATGCAAAAACGTTCGCGAATGACTTGTGATTTGGAAATAATAGTACATGTGTTACTTCATGAAGTACAGGATATTTTTATGAATGAACTAGAAAAATTTTATGAATGGATGACGTAATAAACCACGTGTCTGAGGCCATACATGTTGGCCTCACTTTGATGTTAGCGAGTTTATAACCTTGTTATTTCTCTACTATGAGGGATCCATGCTCGAAGCGCATTTGGTCCATTCCGATATGTTTATCTCCAAGTCTCTGCCTGGCAATTAAGCATTTGCATAATCTAAGGTGACAGCGCTTGAGGTATCTATAACTTAAATTTCTAACCTCTTTGCTAAAAGCTTTGGCAAATAATCGAGAAATTGCTTTAGAAAATTGTTATCAGGTACACATAACAATTTTTAAAGCAATTTATTTGGGGGTAGGGGGGTTTGCAAAACGCATATTTTCATCAAAAACTTGACATTACATAATAAAAAAATTGCACTCTTATTTTACACCTAGTGAAGTTTATTTTCCTTTACAATGAAGTATTAACCCTTTGCACTCCAATAACTCTTTGCGTGTTTCGTTCTTTCTACGGAACAGTTATTCATCCTTGTGTTCTTTTCCCTAGAATTTGCTATGCTCACAGAAGAAAAAAAAACTAATCTGTTTTGGATCTGCAAAACAACGAGTTGAAAAAAATATCGATGTTTTTTAAACACAAGATCATGCTGTTCTCGTTTATTTTAAAGAACAGGGAACCAAAAGAACGAGTCCTTATGTTGTCGCCTGAGCGGCGCCAACGGAGTGCAAAAGGTTAAAACATAATACATTCCTATATTACAAACACTTGTAAAATTAATATTGGGAAAAAAAGTTAAATACGAACTGTCGAAAATTTGGGATTGTTCCCTATTAAAAATATTCTTTTTCAGTTGCTTCCGGTAACATTATGTTTGATGCACCCCGTTTCCCCATACAGTGATCTCATCTTATAAGTGTAAATAGAGGTTAAAAGTCAATGCACACCTGGCCGATACAACAAGTAATTGTTTCCTGAATGAGCTAGGCATCATCCGATAAAGGCAATACCGTATAATTTCTTTTATGGGTGACTTAAATCTCTAAATACCTATGCCAGAATATCTTCTAGAAACGTTTTTGTAAACTGACATCAGTTTTAAAAATTCGGTGTGGTTGTGTCGAAGCATGGCCAAAAGGGAATTACGTTATAAGCCATTTTAGGATATCATTGAAAAAGGAATTGGTCACTAAGAAAAACCTCTCGCAAATAGAAAAAAGATGACAAGGTGTTCCGTATGGCACCGATGGCATACTATCTCCGTAGTACTTTGCCATATTTCAAGATTTTACACGCATCGGAGCCTAATTTCCTGTCGTTCGAGGTCATAGTATGTCAATTATGTTATTTGATTTGGAGTTAGTGTTTGAATGGATCACCCTAAAATCGTAACATGAAGAGCGTGCATGGGAAAACAAACATGTTATAAACGTGCAAATTGAGGAAAACCGCAAAAACGCTTGGTAGATGCATATATTTATATGTACCACAGGATTTTCAAGTTTTAAAATAAAGAGATAATTTTGGAAAAATTAAAAAAAAATTGCAATAACAGATAGAGAATCTCTTTTTACAAAATGCAATTCTTGACTAATTTTTTATATATTTTTTTACATTAAAATTTTTATGCATACATAAAATACATACATTAAAAATAAAAAAATAAAATGTTAAAATATACAGAAGTCGAATTGATATCCTCTCTCTTTTGACGAGCTTTGGCGGTTTTGGTTGGCGCGCTTTTCAGCCGGTTAAAAATAGCATATTTTTCTTAAAGTATCTTGTGATTGTTTAGTTTGGTTTAATTTTATCCATAACATTTCATTAAACAAGGGGCTTCGCATCTGTATCTCATACGACAACTATTTCTGTTCCTCGCTTTTTTTTTACATCCCTCAAAATATACTGAAATGTTAAAATAAGCTTATTTTACTCGCCAACTCAGTGCTTCATTTCGCTCATACTCGCTAAATTTAGGCTGCATATTTTCTTTCCTGTCTATAAAGTGTAGACTTTTATTCAATGACGGATACAATTCTGCTTATGAGAAGAGATATACCTCCTGAAACATGTCCTGATTTTATATATTATAATTGCGTATTTTGGCATTGTATTTGTATTTTGAATAATCACTTTGCCTAGTTTAAAAAATAATTACGGTCTAATTAAAATCATTGTCTAAATAATGAGTTTGTTTACACTTCTTTGCCAGAGATGAATAAATTTTATTAACGAACATTTACACTTTTATATAAAAAAAAATCTTGGTGAAAGAATGTGCCATCTTAAAGTTTCAATAATTTGAACTCAATTTCAAGTTTGTTCCAATTTACCAAAATAATTTAAATTTGACGATAAATTCTAACAGTGGTACTAAGTGTAAAGTAATATTAAATAATATTTTAATGCTTTTTATATTAAAAAATATATATAGTTTAATTTTTTTTTATAATTCGATTTTGCTTTTTAGTCTTTTTGCTTATTGAAATTTTTTTATGTATTTCAAGAAAAATATTGCGTCAAAACTACCGATTTTTCATATGAATATGTTTACATATGAATTTACTGATTAAGCAATATGTCTTGTATTGAAATTTCTCCAAATTGTTTCCTGTTTTAATCAGTTTATATACTTTTAAATCCAAAATAAATGAAATTTTGTTCGGATTAAAATTTGCCCAAATGGCCAAAGTCACCAATTTGTTTTTCACTTAAAAAGAACTTTAACCGCGTATGTACTGGTATATTGTGGAGGAATAAGTATTGTGGTCTGACTTTCAATTTAATATCTAAAAATATTTACACTCACAGCATCCTAATTAAAATGTTTAAAGAAATTATTCCAAATAACTAAGCAGGATCTTCAGCCCAAGAATTATTAAAACTACTATATATCGTTTATATTAAATTATTATATATTGTTCATAATCAAATGTATGATGTTTTATAAAACTGCAAAGTAAATCATTCTTTTACAATTTTAATAAGTAATGTAAAATATTAGAACGTTTTTTACTATTTTTATTTATCGAAAGTACTTATTAATCGCTTTTCGTGCAATATTTATATTTTAAATGTTTTATGAAGTTTTTGGAAGATTTTTTGAAATCATTGAAAATTATACATTTTAATTCTGAAAGAGACAAATCGACAAACGATCATTTATATTAATTACAACATTCGCAGATTAAATTCCATTCAAACGTATATATTTTTGTATTTTATTTTAAAATCTGATTGATGTTCATTTTTAATATGTCATAAATTGTAATTTATAGTACTATCTAAAAATTCGCTAAGCTTCATTTAATTATTCAAGTATTTAAAAAGTATTTTTTAAATGGATCGTAAATGTCTATTTTATTCTAAACTAATATTTATATAAGTTTAAATGCATGTACGATTATCGTTTGCGGGAATTCTTTCACATTTAAAATATGTTCTATAGTTTTAATATTTCCTAAAATACGCCAATTAAAAATATTTTAGCAATTGACGTTATTTTTAAAGTTTGTTTAATTTTATTAACGTGAATAATTATTTTTTATATTTAATTTTAACATTTATAAAACACGCGCGAATATTTTATTTTACAGATGGCAACTCTGTTCAATTTCTTAACTATCTAGAAGTTTCTGTATTCCATGAAAGTTTAGACCTAAAAAAAAAGACGGATTCTTAACTTAAATCATTTAAATTTTTAATTTTGGAACGATGTCAGTGGTAGGATTCGATATTGGAAATGAAACTTGCTACATTGCCATCGCAAGAGACGGCGGTATTGAAGTAATCGACAATGACTACAGCAGTCGAATGACACCTTCTTATGTTGGCTTTACTGAAAATTCGAGGTCACTTGGTGTTGCTGCGAGATCGAAGTTATCGGTAAATATCAACAATACAGTTTTTGGTTTCAAGACAATACTGGGTAAGAAACTCTCTAATGCTAAAAATGATCTGGAATATTTATCTTTTGATGTGCGTGAGCTTCCATCCGATGAACTCGGGATCGCAGTAAAGTATTTGAATGAAGACACGGTATTTTCGGTGCAGCAAGTTATGGCTATGATGCTTACAAAGTTAAAAACGCTTGCAGAAGTTAAATTGGGATCTAAAGTTCGAGAATGCGTAATATCTGTGCCAATATTCTATACGGATGTTCAAAGGCGAGCTATGTTGGATGCAGCTTCGATATCTGGATTAAAAGTGTTGAAATTAATGAATGAGCCTACCGCAATAGCATTATCTTACGGTTTCTATAGACAAAATTTGTTCGACCAACCGAATACCATTGTTTTTGTTGACCTGGGGCAATCTGCACTGACTGTTACAGCTGGAGTTTTTATGAAGGATAAACTGTCCATTTTAGGAACTGTTTGGAACACTCATGTTGGTGGTCGGGAATTTGATTTGGTATTGGTTCGATATTTTGCGGAAGAGTTCAAAAGCAAATACAACATTGATGTCACCAAAAACAAGAAAGCTCTGATGACCTTGATGTTGGAATGTGAAGCCGTGAAGAAACACATGAGCATGAATTCCAGAGATATTAATTTGAATATAGAATGCCTGATGAATAACGTTGACGTCTGCGGGAAAATTAACCGTGAAGTGTTCGAGCTGCTGTCGGCACACCTGTTGCTTATCATAGAAAACACCATGAGAGAGCTTTTAGCTCGAATTAAACTGGATAAAAACGGTATCCACGAAGTTCAAATCGTTGGCGGATCGTGTAGATTACCCGTTCTGAAACCCATCATTTTCAAAGTCTTCGGTCAGCAACCTCACACGACTCTCAATCAAGATGAAGCTGTAGCTAGAGGCTGTGCTTTGCAATGCGCTTTCCTGTCTCCAACTTTAAAAACAAAAGAATACATCATTGATGATATCCAACCATTCGCTGTTAAAGTTTCAACTTGCCAGAAATCCACTGTCTCTAATGAACTGGAAGTTTTTCCGCGTTTCATGAAAATCCCAGCCAGTAAGAAGATAACTTACAATTACAAGGATTCTTTCTACCTGAAAGCTTTCTACTCGGACCAGTCTCTTGGCATAACCGACATCGGAAAGTACCACTTTTCTGATATTCCCAGTGGCATACGTGGCGATTGCGATGTCCGTTTGATAGCGAAGCTGTCAATTGACATCAATGGTATTTTCAATGTCACCTCGGCTACAATGCAGGTAAAAGAAATTTCGGATATCCAAGATGCTCTTTCCAAACAAATGGCGATTGTTCCTTTGGATGAAAATGCTAACCAGTTCAAGAAGAAACATGCGCAAAAGGATGATTCTTCTGAAGTCGAGGAGGATTCGAACAAGGAAGAGACGGAGAAGGAAAATCCCACAGAAATAACTAAATCCTTTGTCTTAACCATCCGAGAAAATAGTTCAAGTCTATCGAAGCTTGATTTGAACCGACTCGTCAAAAAAGAACTTGAGATGATTAATACTGATTTGCATGAAAAGAAAATGGCTGACTTGCGCAATGTCGTCGAAGAATACGTTTACCACTCAAGAGGAAAACTAACTGAAGATCTGAAGGGTTTCGTTTCGAATGAGGACAAGGAGAAAATTCTGGGCAAGCTTAATGAAGTTGAGGCGTGGTTGTACGATTCCGACAGCCAAAGTGAAGATGAGTACTTGCAGAAGCTGGATGAACTGAAGTCTAGTTTCGAGCCAATTTGGAATACATTTCAACAGTTCCAGAATGTTAAATTCGCTATGGATAAGTTCAAAAATGTATTGGAATCGAGTCTTGCGAACATACAAGTTGTATCGTCGGAGAAGAAAAAAGCTTGCGATTTGGACGAAGGCGACATCAGAAGTCTTGAACAGTTGTGGAACCAGAAAAGTGAGATTTTCAATCAGTGCGTGAAAGTCATAGATGATACGCGCTTCGGTCGGGCGCTGCCAATTCAAGCTGATGCTATTCACGCAGAAATATACGATTTCGAAAATGAAATCAGAAATATTGTCAATAAACCCGTTGCAAAAGTCATATCTGAAGAAAACGCAGTGATTGGGGACCAATCCAATGATCCAGGATCTATTTCTGATGAATCCAAAAATTCCGAATCTGTTGGCGGACAAAATGATCGCCAATCTCCTGATGTTGAAACACCCTCTAATGAAGAATAGTTTTGTAATGGGAAAACAGCGTAAAATAATTGTAACTGGGGAATATTATTTAAGATGTGTTTTATCCATTGCTTGGCGAAATGTCTCTTTCTGTATGTAGAAAACTAAAATAAAATTATTTGTAATGTATATGTGCTAGCTTTTAATGATAATGAATAATTTAAATTCCATGGATGTTACTGTTTAAAATTTGTAAAGGTTTTCATTGAGTTTTTATTACATTTAAAATTTTTTACTAATTTCTACGGTAAGGTAGTTTAATTGATTATTTCTTTTTTCGATTTTTTTTCATTATCTGTTCTAATTAAAAGTGTTTTCTTAATTATTTTATTTACATTTAAATTAAAATTTCTAGTAGGGTGGTCCTTTAAAAACGACACGATGCCTAATCAAACACGCTGTCTGTCAAATCATCACATTCATCTGAAAATGAACGAAAGCCATTTTTTATTACTAATCAGTTAGCTTTATCATTTCGCCAAGTGTTGTGGGTCCTATTTGAATAGGTTGCCCAATAATGTGTTGTATGTCATTCCACTTAACATTTTAGACAGGACTAGTTTCAAACTTTAAATGATCTTGTCTTAGAACCCTGTTTTTGGAATTACACTACTTGGGCAGCCAACCAACCCGATTCGAAATTGTGTCTCATAGCTTCTAAACTTCAAGAATTTTACAACCGCAATACAATTCTACCAAATATCGTTATAATATAAATGTTAAGTTTATGGATCCAAGTCCATTTCGCCCATTTAACTCTTTGTGCTCCATTCCGAACTTCAGCCTAATTAATTCCAGTTTCTATTAATACATGCGAGTTTTCTCCTCCTTACAGCGCATCGTATTACACAATGGCATGCCAAGAATGGAGTTTTATCTTACTCGGCCAAGGTATATCCTCTTTACAATGCGGAACAATTTAAAATTATCTCCAGACAGCTGTTAAGAGATTTCATGTTTACGGACCTTCTTTGTTCGTTTAATGGTTATAAGAATGATGAGGGTAAAACGGGTTACAGTAACTTTAGATGTTAGACCTTTAAGTTGCTCCTGGCCACAGATCCATACACAAACAATTAGGCCTAGCGTAATTTGTGCTGAGGTTTCCCAATTTGAACGGCGCTATTAGTAACCCCAGAACATCTTTTAATAACGTTAAAGTGCCCCTATGGTTAGTTCTAAATTTCTTAAAAATAATTACTGTGGTTCATTCGTAAAAATAAATCAGGTTTGTTTGGAAATATTTATTATTTTCGAAAATTCTGTTCCATTATCGCCAAATTGGCGACGCATTATAATAATAATTTATGTGGTTTTTCGTAAAAATAAATCAGGTTTGTTTGGAAATATTTATTATTTTCGAAAATTCTGTTCCATTACCGCCAAATTGGCGACGCATTATAATAATAATTAATGTAATAATTAATGTGGTTCATTCGTAAAAATAAATCAGGTTCGCTTGGAAATATTTATTTTCGAAAATTCTGTTCCATTACCGCCAAATTGGCGACACATTATAGCATTAAAAATCTTATGTCTGGGATTTCTAATGGCAGATTTCAATTTGCACATTTAATAGTTATCGGAAAACCGGTCATGCGCGTTCCATGTTGTGTATAGGTTACTTCTACAGGCCCGGACAAAGTATAAATAAAATTAGCATGGGCAGATATTGTTAAGGGGGCTAACTATCAAGCGGAAAACATGTGGAGAAGAAATATTCACAACTTTTTGAAGCGTAATATTTTTAAAATCAGCTACATGGGGTACTTGTAAACTTGTAAACTCTTAAAAGAAAGCAAAACACGTAAGGAGCGTAGATGGTGACTCTCTTCGTCAGAAAGAACAGTTTATCTTCACTCTAATTGCGAAGTTTATTGTTGACGACCAATCCATATTTCTGTAATCTGATGAAGCGAAATATTACGTAAAACCTTCTGGCTGTTCTGCAACCCATACGCAGCTGATTTTTTTTCCCATAATCTGTTCATTTTATAAGTTTAACATTTTAAGTTATTCTAATTTAGTTATAATTATAAAAAATTTAATGTTTTTTTCTAAATTTAATAATATTGAAACTTAATTAATTGATACCTAATTTTGTAACAATTAAAAAAAAAGACATTTGATTCCGTTTGCATGGGACTTATATTTTTTAATTGTTCCACTCCTATATGCTCATTTGCCTTTACAGTCCCGACGTCTATTGAAGGCGTTGGGTGCCAGTTCCGGTGTTTCCTTGTCATCTGATCATGGTTCAAAAATACAAGGCATCGTTCCCGGGTCTTTCCTTCGAGATAGGCCCCGAACCGTCGGCCACTGTGCAGCTCTAGCGCGACGTTTATTAACATAACCAACAAACCATTTGCATTTTACAAGCTTATAATAATAAATTACGATAAAAATGTATTAATTATATGGGTGCTATATATTGTATTTGAGATTGTGTGTATATATATCAAGTTTTAAGTCTATATAACGTTTAAAAAGGGGTTTAAATCCGCTGCAAGATTTGAGAATACAGTAACAGTGAGTTAAATAAAAGCGTATAATAAAAATTACATTGGAATGGATGGAACACCCTAGATTTCTTTCTTGAGGTATGTTACCCACTGTTTATCCAGCATAAACATATTATTCCGATGTATTTCCGTCCAATCTCCCTTTGTTTTACCCTAAAGGATGTTTCTGTCCCTGGAGAGGAAAGAGACGGGGGGAGGAGTGATGCGTGTGACACCACGTGTGAAAACAGACACGTCTAAACAAAAGGAAGTGGATGATCCTTCGGTGACAGAAATAGAAGCGTCTTCTTCCTACTCTGCCTGGTTTTTTTTTTACTCTACAGACTTTCTTTTGAGTCTTGTCTCGTTGAAAGGATGGATGCGGAAATTGGACTTAGCACGAATTTCGAAAATTATTCCTAGATTTTAATGCAATTATCTGTGCCTTTGACAAGGACCGACTTACAAGTTAAGGGGCTCAGGGTAAAAGAACATTTGGGGGCCCCCCTTAAATTTGCGCATAAACACAGAACGCAAAATAATATTATTGATTTTAAATGCAAATTTTGGGAAGAATTTATAAATTTAAAATTAATTTTTTTTTCAGGTACGATTGAAACTGTAAAATTATACGACTTTAAATTAAGGTTATCACTAAAAGAGAAGATTGGAAAATATTTAACAAAATATTAATTTATAATTATCAGTCGAAATGCCCGAATACATGACGCACACAGATAACATCAAAGAAGTTCAGCATTTAAAAAAAATAAAGAACATCTAAATTCTGAGCCTACATATGAAAAATAAATTTTACTTACACTTAAAATTTTCCGTACGAAAGTGATTTAACAGTGTATAAAACAATAGAATTTTAAAAAGTCTATTGATTTAAAAAAAAAATCATTAGTTAGTAAATTTATTTGTAACTTTTCATATTTGTGGTTTTAACCATTTAGGAGACCCCTTTAACAATGGGGGCCCTGAGCAAGTGCTTCGAATACCCTGCCGTAAATCAGTCTCTGGTCTTTGAATACCAAGAACCTATTTAACATGTGCGTTATTTTTACAGAATAGTTAGCCGCTTTTCGGTTATTTTTCCCAAAATATGTGGTGCTGTTCGATGGCGAGAGTTATTTAATAAGTTTTGAAGGTAGTGTAAGAACAGGCAGTGGCGTAGCCAGCATTGGGTTACTTTGGGTTAGAACCCCCCCCCCATAGAAAGTTAAAAAAAATAATTGAAAAATAACAAATGCAAAAAAAAAAAAAAAAAAAAAAAAAAAATTCTCTGATTTCTATAGAGAAAACACACGTCGCATCATTTTTTGGTTTACCCCACATGTATCTCCTGCTCCTTTCCCTTCTGTCTCCTGAAGGGATGATTTTAAGGAGAAGGATGGTAAAACAAGACAGAAAATTCGACTTTTTGTGGGGGGGGGGGGGGACGATGGGGTCTTGCTTGTTTGAACATGTAAAAGGATACTTTTCTTAACACTGGAAATGGGGCGGCAGTTGAGCCGGAATTCACTGTCCATCAATCCAGAAATTGCTTGCTTTGAAGTAAGGTATTTTCCCTGACCCATTCATCCCCTACGTGCAGGCACGTCGCCCCGTTGAGGTTTGGGGGGGGGGGGGGGGGGCCCTCCCCCCCAGAAATTTGGAAACCCTAAAAGTTGGGAATTTCAAGGTTTAAAAATACCCGAGTTGGGAAAATTTATGTCTGAAGAAAATTAATATTTTTAACAAATGAAAGCAAAAACACCAAGGTTATTAAGGGAAAATTAGAAATTGTCTAACTTGTAAAATTAAACTTAAATTCGTGTGTTTGGTTTCAGAGTTCACTGCACACTTTCGACCGATATGACGCTAAGGCTCCAGGTGGAGTTGACTAATGTAGTCTGTAGCCGAGACAACGCCAGTGGCGGAACTGTTTTATAAATTTCATTGTATTTTTTATTGTGTCAAGCGAAAAAAAATTTTAACCTTGGCATCGTTTCCTTTAAAAAAAACGCAAACGTCACACAGTGTTCTTTTTATTAAAATAACTTCTCTTTTAATTGTGTTAGGTGCGATTGTCTAAATCAAAATCCACTCCTTTTTATTCGAAAATCACTTTTGTTTCATATAATCCTATTGGTTTTGCCTTCCACAATGTAAAATTTCCTTCAGCTAATATTCGAAGCGCCATGGCGCTTCGAATATATGGGACTGGCGCGTCAGTCCCATATAAATTTATAGTCTCGTGTCTAGGATTTTTTTTTTGTTATTTTGTTTTGTTTTGTGATTATCCAATCACAAAATTGTGTAATGTTGACGCTGTGCGTTTCTTGTGTGTTTTTCTAAAAATATTTTTTTTTTTAGTTTTTACCAGTTTCAAATAGAAACTTCCAGAACTTTCGATGGGTTCTTTTATTTAAATCACCCGTCGGTTAAAAAAATTTCTCGGACTTCGATACGATTGCTACGAAAAATCTTATGCGCGGAGGACGTATCTTTCAGTACCTATTTTCTTTACCTAATTTTATGCGATATGTGTTTGGTTTCGTTTTAACATTAACTTTGGAGGATTCTCTCTTTGAATACTTCTAAGTTTATTGAATTTATTTATAATAATTTAAATTCCTGTTTTCCTGCATTGATTAATTTAGAATTAAAAGGGTTATTAATTAAAAAAAATTATAATTTAATTACTACTTGATAAATATGGTCATATTGGTATGTAGATACTTTTTTATTTTTGAATATTATTTTATGTTTTATGTTAAGATTAGCAATGGCTGTTGGGTTGACACAACTGCCGAGTCCCTTTCACTCCCACTATTTACAGATCATGTTACATTTTCATGGCTGTATTTGTTATCCCCCCCCCCCCCCCCCCTCTTATGACTTCCACAATAAAATTATCCTATAAAAAGTTGATAAGTTGGAACTAGGAATTTTTAGCGCTGTTGTGTTCAAAATTTCCAATCGTTAAGTTTGGTTAATTAACATCGCACTTAGAACGGACACTGCACTGGAACATGCGTGCAACAAATGTTGCGTGCCACAACGTTGGTTCGGGTCTATCTCGAAGAAAAGATCTGGGAATAATGCCTCGTATTTTTTAATCATGGTCAGATAACGAGAATAACACCCGAGCTGGTATCCGTACCCGACGCCGTCAAGTTGGGAATTTCGAATCGTTAAGTTGGGAAATTTCTTGTCTCAACCCCCCCCCCCCCCCCCCGAAATTTTTTTGTGTGACGGCACTGCCTACGTGTTTTAAGTTTTTAATTTACTTCTTAATTATAATTTATAAATAATATTTAATCAATTAAAATTATAAATTTTAATTTTAATTTAAAACTACTGCTTAAATTAAAAAAATATCATAATTTAAATTTACTAATTTAAAATTACTACTTAAAAATTATTATGATTAATTAAAATTACTAATTTAATATTATCAATTAAAATTGCTAATTTAAAATTATTAATTAAAAATTATTAATTAAAAATTATTAATTAAAAATTATTAATTAAAAATTATTAATTAAAAATTATTAATTAAAAATTATTAATTAAAAATTATTAATTAAAAATTATTAATTAAAAATTATTAATTAAAAATTATTAATTAAAAATTATTAATTAAAAATTATTAATTAAAAATTATTAATTAAAAATTATTAATTAAAAAATTTTAATTAAAAATTATTAATTAAAAATTATTAATTAAAAATTATTAATTAAAAATTATTAATTAAAAATTATTAATTAAAAAGCTAATTTAAAATGATTAATTAAAATTAATAATTTAAAATTATTAATTAACTTTTATTCAAATTATTAACTAAATTTTATTCAAATTATTAATTAAATTTAATTAAAATTATTAGTTAAAAAAAATTTCAAATCAGTTATTAATAAAAAATATATATTTGGTTTTGGTCGGACCAAAAATAATTTATGGACCCCCCCCCCCAATTTTAAGCTGAAGAAAGTGCTGTTCTCGTTCATTTGATAACATTGGGAAAAAAAAAAAAGATTTATCTCACCTGACAGATTAGTCAAAGGGTTTAATCCATTTTAAAGAGTATAGATCAGATTTACCTACCATATTTTCAGTTCCTTTGCTACAAGTTTTTCATATGTTATTAATATGTTATATGTTACTTATAATTCCTAAAAAAAGGAATCGCCCTATTCCAAAACGTTTCTTGAGCAATTTTTAAAATTTACGGTAAGATAAAGGTAGATTAACGCGTACCGTACCTAAATACTTGCTCAAATTAATTTTAATTTGATTTTTTTGCTGACATTTTAAAATACGTACCCAATTAAACCGATTTGTCACATATAATTCAAAGGAATAAAAACAACCATACTCTTTCTTCCCTTCAATAACTTTAATTACTATCATAGTTCCTAGAAAAGCATTTGTTTTACCCAACAACATTTTGTTCTGAAATTTAAAGATTTTTATTTAAAATATTCTCAAGTACTCTTTTGTAAATGCAAAACTCAACGACGTATTTGAAATAATTGCTGAACAGACCGATACTTTTTCAACTTAATGGCCGTCATTTTTTTTTCTGTGTTTTTTAAACTCCCCTCCATCTTATCACGTCATCTTACTCTTCAAAGGAAATTATATAAAAGAAATTTACAAAAACATTGAGTTTTTCAAAAGTGTTTAAATTGTTTGAGTGCTTATATCAAGACCCAATCTTCCAAACGTTTTTTTTTTTTTATCGTTGTTAACGATAAAAGAAGCTTTTTTCACTTAAATATAGACAAAGATAGCTCATCAAAAGCTTCCATTAAGCAATTTTTACCAAAATATTTCTGTAAATGTTTTATTAAATACTTCAAAACATTTCCTGATATTAAGTAAGTAATAAAATTAATCAATAATTCCAGGTGTAGGGAAAGATGAGAGTTGACTTTGTATTTCTGATATAGTTATGAATGAGAAAAGTTTAAAGTATTATAACTAGTTTGTGTTAAAGCGACTAAACCCATGAGGTGTAAAGAATATTAAAAACAATTGCTTTTCTCCCTAGGACCACCAGTATGCTTAGTTTCTAACGTGATTTAATTAAACTTTAATTTAATTTATTTAAAAAAAAGTTAACTGTAACAATTTCCCAAAATAATCGAAAGGTTTGATTACTTTAAAAATAAATCAAGCTGTATCGAAATCAAGTTTGCAGAGTTCATTTGATCGAAGGCATCGCTTAAGGCAAATTTTAAGCTTCTTTATTCCAGTCCTAGAAAATAAAGGGCGAATACCTTATCTTGTATATTCCTTATAATGCTTTAAGTATCACCGACAGTTCCGAATGATATTGTTTGCCAATATCACCGAAATCAAAAATCACCTTGTAGGGGTAATTGTCGCTCCTTAAATCTGTCGTGTCCAAATATTCTCACGTTGGTTGCTGTAAGGTGAAAGTTTAGAGGATGAGTGCAAGCTCATGTATTGACCTCTTCATTTGAATCTAGGGAACAGATGTAGTATAGAACATTTGGCGCGTTTTTTTTGTTGGCGACGAAAAAAGTCGCCAAAACGATTTTTTCGATTTGCACCGCTAAATTGTAGAATATATTATGAAGTTTTATGCAACTGTTGTTAACTATTTTGTTGTATTCTTCCGCTTTCATTCGAAATTACCGTTAAAAATACTTCCGGTAACGCACAAAAGCGATTAAGTAATACGTACGATGACGTCATAGGGTTGCCAGATTGAAAGTCGCCACAAAAATCGAAAAATACCAACAATGTCAGGTGGGGTTGCCATACTATAAATTTATCGCCCCTATAAAACACGCCAAAAACAACTCGCTCGCCAAATGTCCTATTTATTAAGTAACCTGTCCACTGCCGAAGGATATACAGGTGTCTTAATGTGACACAGTTTCAACAACAGCAAACCCCCTCAGTCGAACGATTGTTTGAAACCTTTGCAAACTTTGTAAGAATGAGAGGTTTTGCCGTGCATACTGCATCTGTACCGACTTTAGTTCGGAATTGAAGGGATAAGTGTCCAGTAGATGAAGGTGGTTTGTAGAAAAAAATAAATTTTGAGATATTTGATCTTAGCGTTTTTATTTCGTAACTCTGAAGAGTTATATAATCCAACCAATCATTCTCATCGAAACCATCTCTCTCCTTCCAGCGCGATGCAGATCTGATCTTCGACGATCTGAACAGCATCGACAGCAGCAGCAGTAGCAACCATCTGTCGAATGTCATCAACCCCTTGTCCAGCCCCCTGAAGCTGACCGACGACCACCACCACAGAGGCGGCCACCACCACAAGAAGAAGAAAAAGAAGGCCGTCCTCCGCAGCAGCAGCAACAAGAAGCTGGCTTCGCTCTTCGACGACGAGGACTTCTACAGGGATGCTGAGGACGGTCCTTCAGGGGAGGACCTCTTTTCGCACAGTGGGGAAGGGGGAGTGCCCCCTGAGGGACCTTTCGTGGACAAATCCGTGTCGGAGGATGGACCATGTGAGTACATCTTTTTAAGTTTTTCGGTTTAGTTGATTCTTCTGCACTGGTAACTATCGGGCACGCATCTAAATTATTTAAAAGCACGTTTACACGTTGTCCGGTACTAACATGCCAGTTGAGGTACCTTTGTCAATGTAATGCCAGTACAACTGTGCCCCACTTTCATCGGTTCCGCAATGTTTTGGATATTTTTCATGTTAAAATAAGCCGACATGTATTGCTTTAGGCTGAGTTTCTTTTTCTATTTTATTTTGAGACCCATTTAAATGCAATCTGCTATTAAAATAGCAAGTCGAAGTGGTTAAAAAGCAAGAGCAAAAACTCTTCGTTTGTCAATATAAAAATTAAATCTATAAGAAGAAAGTATAATATTTATAAACATTTAATATTTCTACAATGCTATGGTACCACCTTCGAGCATGAATGGACTGTAGTACAGAGAATATGACGTCATTATCGTGAAGCCCACATCTCAGAGCGTAAGGCCCATATCACGTGCCATCTCTTCAAAATTATGAATTAAAAAATACTCGCGATTGGCTGATGAATAGGGAAATGTGTAACAGTAAACATTTATGAATGGAAAGACGTCATTAACCACGTGCCTGAGACCATATATGTTGGCCTCACTTTGATGTTAGCGAGATTACAAAGATATGTTTTCTCTATTATGAAGGATCCATGCTCAAAGGGTACCACTAAAACAATTAAAAAAAATTGGGGTACAGTATAACTGCTTCCACATTGGCTTCAACGCGCTCATAGAGGAAACAAGTTTTGAGCTTTCCAGAAG